>CP092874.1:80519121-80562533 GCA_030710605.1 Cordylochernes scorpioides
GATCATTTCTACATCCTGAAACTTTCTTGTATAAAGAATGTGAAAGAATTACAAATATCTCTCTCTTGATTCAATATAAAATATCAAGCAACTTCAGTAGAACCACCTCCCTGTAAAGGACAACACCTAATTACAGATCCAAAGTGTCCTTTAGAGAGATGTGTCCTCTTACTGGAGAGTGAAAAACATAGTAAAAATAGTAATTTTGCAAATAAAAACTGTCCTTTGTAGAGAGGTATCCACTAGCATGAGTGTCCTTTCATGGAGGTTCTACTGTATTTAGTTAATCAACTTACAATTATATATTTTTAATTAATTAAGAGCAACTTAGTATTATTGTGTCAATATAAAAAATGCCAAGGTGCAGTATTCATTTGAATATCGAACCTCTTTTAAACCCATCACTGATAAAATAACGAGGTTTTGCCAGATCTTGATAAAGATGATTGAAATCATAATTGGTAACCTCAAAGAAGATTATTAGCAAAACTTGTGAATTTGTGTGACTATTTCAAATAAACATTCTATATTCTTGAAATGGACTTATTGATAATTGGGAATAAATTTAGGTCTCCTTGTAAAATTCCAAGTCAATACTGATGATGGTAACAACGCTGTTATAGAAATTTATTTATATATATAGAACTATTTATTTATTTGGATTTGGTGTCTTATTATCTTGTGTTTCTAATCTATAATCCAAATTGTACCTTATCATAAATGATAAAGCACAATTTGGATTATAGCTACAAGAAAATAAGATCTAATCCAAATAAATTTATAGTTTTTGACGCTTCTTATCATTCTTTTGTATGATGATAGTAACAACGCTGTTACTGAAGCGTCACACACTATTAATTTATTTGGATTATAGATTATAAACACAAGGTAATAAGACCAAATCAAAATAAATAGTGTGTGACGTTTGGGTTACAGCGTTGTTACTATCTTCAGAAAAAAGTACTGAATGGTACATTCAAAACGTACATTACCGAAACTTCACACAGTATTTATTTATTTGGATTTGGTCTTATTACCTTGTGTTTAAAATCTATAATCCAAATTGTGCCTTATTGGATTAGGTGTTATTTCCTTGTAGATTGTACCTTGTAAACTCCCAGGTAGACAGTACTGTGTGGGACTGACAAAGAAGTTTGTGTGGCAGGTACAAGATAAACTGTTTGTTCCCAAGCTAATCCCACAGTAGTAGCTCCCCACCCTATCATTCATCCTGCCTGCTCATTTAATGCAACGGCAACCCTTGGCGGTGATCCAAGACCCTGGTGCCTCATCCGGCGATCCTCAACATGCCATGCAATACTCCTCGCTGCCGGCAACCTACCAGTGAGTCCGTGGGACTGTGCTGTGAAGTGGGTCATTACTCACCGGTGTCTTCCAGATCCTCAGGCAGAGCCAGGATGACCCCAGCCCCCAACAACACCTCCTCTGGGGGTGGCAGCCAGCAGGTTATCATATCTCCCACACCAGTCCACCACTCGCAGGTAATGGATTGGTTTTTTAAGGTAGGTCTCTTTTCCTTTCCTCATTTCCTCCTCTCTTTACCTTCCCCCCCCCCTCTGTAGTGATGTCTGTCACATGCATGCTCTTTACTGTACCTCCTTCACCCTCTCTCTCTCTCTCTTTTCTTCCCGTCTCAGCTATAAGTGAAAAGTAAGTCACCATATGTGGGGTGTTCCAATTAAAATTCAGATGCTGCTGATTCAAACTTTGGACCTCTCTCTCTGCCTGATTCTGAGAACCGTCCTACAGTGTGGAGAAGTCACTATATCGGGTTGTAACAGCAATCCATATAGCTTCTCTGCCTTTTGGCTAAGCCGCAGAAATATCCGGGGATGATCCAATACTTTTGATTATTAAAATGCATCATTTTATTTTATTAATTTCCTGTCGAAGAGAATTTTAAAATGTTGATGAGAGAAAGACAAAAATGATAAAGAACTACTTACGTCGGTGGATGAGAGGGTAACATGCTCGATTCCCGACAGTCATGAACCGGGATTGAATCCTGCGTTAAAAATTGTTTAATATGTGTGAATAACCTTCACATATTATTCATTGTTTCAATTATCATGAACTAGGTTGCTCTTGCTGAGCGGTACCTATTAATGTGATTTGAACCAGCCAGGGCACGAACAGTCCTTTGATGGATTAACCCCAGGATTTTGGATCCTCCGGACCATCTTGGAACTTGCTCTACCTTCACAATCCATATTGTGGCTCACAATGTGCTGCTGTATTCAACTCTGCTGTTCTCTGAGATGTCTCAAGTGGGGCACATCAGCCACTTATAAGCCAGAGTGTACCAACAAATTCAGTAGAATGGAACAAGCTGATTGTATCCCTCTTTAACCAATTAGTTTCCCCTGGAAGCTGGCCAAGATCATAATGTGTGGTGGAACAGCATCTGTACTCGAAGTAGCTGCACATGGTGTCTGTTCCTCATGTCAGAGGCGGCCATTTCTTTTGAAGCTAAGTCGGTGGCCTGCCACTGAGTAGTGCTCCCAGTCTTAATGACAAAGGCAGACACATTCTACTTCACCCAGTCGTGATAGTTGTCAAGCTCTACAAGCTTGATACCCTGATATGATTGAGTGGAGATTAGAAAGAAGAAGATGTGTGGTTGGCCTTACAACTAATAAAATGGTTCAACAACATTTTCAATCCATTTTAGAATATTGGTGCCGTCTTTTTTTTTTTTTTTTTTTGCTTATCCCTAGTATAAGTGGTACAGGCCATGATTATCATGGTGGGTAGAAGTTGGCTTTTACTGTAAGTACACCACATGTCTACACATGTGAAAAGCAGTTTGACTTTGAACTTACAAGTATGCCAGAGCCCCGTTTGGTTACTTGCACTTGCCACAATTTTCAATCCATTTCAGAATATTGGAGCAGTCTTATCCGGGCAATCAACTAAATAAAAACACTTAGCTTTCATTACATCCCTCAAATATAGATCCTTCATCTGAAGAGAGATATAGGAAGCTTGTACAGAAGCAAGGGAATCTCAGACATTGAAGATGGGTAGAGGTGCATTAAATCTAGTCATTATAAATCGAGGAATGTCAGTGGGCAGTGGTCTAAACCATTGGTTTTCTACTGCAATGACCCAGGATCTAATCTCGCATTGGATACTTTTTCTAAAAAAAACTAAATACTCCAATGGCTCCCGATTCTTACAAAAGTCCAACCCCACCAGCGAGTGCAAGTAACTAAACAGGGATCTGGCACATTTGTAAGTGCAAAAGTCGAACTGCTTCTCATATGTGTTGACATCTGGTTCACCTACAGTAAAAGCAGTCGCCAACTTCTACCCACCATGATTATCATGGCCTGTACCATGTGTACTAGGGATAATGATAAAAAATATGTATACATAAAACTGTTACAGTATTGCTTCACTTTCCCCCCGACACATTCCCTATCTTCGTACCAAATGTGACGACGACCCAATAAATGGCTGCTTCTATTCATTTACACCAGCTTTCATTATTCTGATTGAAGAAAACTCCCCCGCACATAGAGATGCTCTCATGAAGAAACATCTGGGCAAACTGAGCAACCAGAACATTGGGCTACGATAAAAATGTACAAGTGAGCTGCTTGAAATAGTTGGAATGTTGTTTTCAAACCAAGATTTTTGTATTTGAAAGTTGAAACTCCATTATTTTAAGTTTCAACTTTCTCAGAACATTTATTTCCTGTTTAAAAACCATCTTAAAAGTGTTTTAGTGGAATACACTCCAAGTTTCCTTCTTTAGCTTTAAAAGGAAGATTAAAAGATTACACAACATCTAGGATTGAAAAATTTATAACTAGAATATTGACATTTTAAAATAAAAATTGATGCACAACATGTGGTTTATACATAATGAAACCAAAGTTGATGATATCAATACCACAGCTCCAGGTTGTGACCCTCATCACTACTTTTGACAGATTTGTGACAGAAAACAAGTTATTTTGTGTCGGGTGATATTCTTCTGATCAGTATTGGTGAACACGGCAAGACAACAACATTCTCTAGACCTAATGATAATGACATAGATGTTGGTTCAGCTACAATCCACTATACAGTAGAACCTCCCTTTAATGGACACCTCTCCACAAAGGACAGTTTTCATTTTCAAAATTACCATTTTTACTATTTAGCAACTCTCCGGTAAGAGGACATCTCTCCTTAAAGAACACTTTGGCTCTGCAATTAGGTGTTGTCCTTTACAGGGAGGTAGTTCTACTGTACTAGCATTTTTACATGAATGCCCAGGTTGAGATCTTCAAAATTTATCATGCATACATATAGTTTTTGTTTCAATTAACATGAAAAGTTGATAAACATTTCCTTGCAGGCAGAGCATGCATGTTGGAAAACATTTATTTTAGTGGAAAAGACAAGTAGCTAGACTTCTGTCTGCTCAGCTCTCTGTTTGCCTAATTCAAGAAAAGTGCGGTTTACAGAGGCTCAAGGTGGAAGATGCCCTCACCTACCTCGACCAAGTCAAGCTCAAGTTCATATCCCAACCACAAGTCTATAATGACTTCCTGGACATCATGAAGGAATTTAAGTCCCAAAGGTAAGCCTGTTGTTGCTCTTCTTTTTCTAAAGTGACTACAATATATTCAGATATGTTTACTGATCAGTGACTTCCCCAAAACTTCTGCTCATTCCCCCCAATACAACATATGAATAGAATTGGGAACTTTTATATTAATTTTGTAAATAACACAGCTTGCATTACACTCATAGACAAGACTTAAGGAACTTACACATTTTAGCATGTATATTAGGATTCAGACAATAACAAGATATTTGATATACACTGACCTTTATTGAAGACATACGAGATAACCAAGTCTAAACAAAATTGCATATTTCTCTTTTGGAGTTGATCATCTTTATATTGAATGTTAAATACTTTATTATGTGTAAATTCCATTGTTAAAAATTTGTATTTTTAATTTTGTATATTTAAAATATTGCTTGTTGAAATCCAAGAGATATATATGTAAATTCTTGTGCCAGATTGATCTACAATAGATGATTTTGCATAGGTTTGTTTTTAGTTAAATTTTTTTTTTTTTAATTATCCCTAGTACACGTAGTACAGGCCATGATAATCATGGTGGGTAGTTAGTGACTGCTTTTTACTGTAAGTGCACCACATGTGTAAAGCAGTTCGACTTTGCACTTACAAATATGCCAGAGCCCTTTTGGTTACTTGCACTCGCTGGTGCGGTTGGACTTTTGCAAGAATCGGGGACGATTGGAGCATTTTTTTTAAAACAGAAAAAAGTGTCCAATGCGGGAATCGAACCCGGGTCATAGTGGTCGAAAACCAAACGGTTTACCAGCCTTCCACCGACCCCCACTAGTTAAATTAAAAAGTGAGATAATAGTTTTGGCTGGGAAGCTAGATGCTCACAGGTTAGTTGTTTTCCTGATTGTAAATATGTTAGAATAATATCTTTAATTTTTTGCTTTAATTTCATTATTAAAATAAAAATGATTTCATCTTAAAAGTATATTTGATTTTCTCTTTACAAGCTTCAAGAAAAGAAATAAAAAGTGTACTAGCTCTTTCCTCCATGCACTCAACATTCTCCTTCAAAAAACTAGATGACTGGCAACATCAGACTTTTATGTTTTGTCCCTGAGTGTATTTAAATAAGCTAATTTAGTGTTAAATAACTCAACAGTTTATCCAGTTGACAAACTGGTGTGTGGTGTGTATAGCATCGACACCCCGGGAGTGATCCAGCGAGTATCCAACCTGTTCAAGGGCCACACCCCTCTCATCATTGGCTTCAACACCTTCCTGCCCCCGGGGTACAAGATCGAGGTGCTGGCCAACAATGAGATCAGTGTGTCCATGCCCCCCAACATCTCTAACCAGGCGCCCCCCGCTTCCAAGCCTGTGGCCACCAACAGCCATCAGCAGCTCCCCGCCCCACCACAGCCGCAGCAGCAGCAGCCAGTGACCACTGCCAACTCTGTCGCACCCACCCCACCCCCTGCTGCCCCGCCGCCACCAGTAACACCGCGTAGCGCGGCCCCACCAACCACAGAGAGCTCTGCGCCCAGTCCGCAGCCACGCAGCCCTCTCCCCAGCCAGCCGGTGGAGTTCAACCACGCCATCAACTACGTCAACAAGATAAAGACCAGGTTCCAGGGCCAGCCCGAGGTGTACAAGCAGTTCCTGGAGATCCTCCACACATACCAGCAAGAGCAGCGCAGTGTGAAGGAGGGCGGCCAGCAGAAAGCCCTCACTGAATCTGAGGTCTTCCATCAGGTGGCTTCACTCTTTCAGAACCAAGCTGACCTGCTCCAAGAGTTTGGCCAGTTTCTTCCCGATGCAAACGGAGGCTCGTCCAATCAGCTGGTCAGCCTGGCCCAGCCCCAGACAGCCCCTCCCACCCCCACTCCCACCCCGACAGAGAGCGCAGTCCCCATCTCCACCCCCAAGAAGATCCACCAGTACCACCACAAGCCTCTCAACTCTTCCACCAAGAGCTTGAAGAGGTCCAGCGGCCTCTCCTCTTGTTCCTCCTCCAAGAAGATGAAGATGACAAGCCTGGAGGACATTTCTGTGGCAGAGGCCGGCAAGTGCGGGACCCTCATAGAATACGCCTTTTTTGACAAGGTGAGTTGAGCAACATCAGTGAGTGGATAGGTCTTCTTCTTTCTTATCTCCACTCAATCACACTAAGGCAATGATTCTCAACCTTTTTTTTGTTGCGGCACTATTTTAAAGATTTGAAAATTTGGCGGCACAATTTTAGAATTTCGCGGCACACTTTTGCTAACTTGAATGCAAGAAAATTCAAATTATGTATCAATATTTCTATGCAAAATATAAGTAATATACATATCTAACATTCAATTTGCTAATTTCGTTATTTTAAAAAGTAAAAAAATGAAAAAGAAAAAAAGAAAAACCAATACAAACGTGAACATAATCATATGACTAAAATTCGGCGGCACATTTTTAGAATTTCGCGGCACACAAAATTACCGCGGCACAGTGGTTGAGAATCACTGCACTAAGGTATCAAACTTGTAAAGCTTGAGATTTTTGATGGTGTCTGCCGGGGAAGAGTAGAGCTCATCAATGGATGAGTCAATAATATGTCTTGGGGTTGCAGGCTGAGAATTGCACTTAGTACATAGTGGGAAAACCTTGCAACCATTCTGTCATTGTCCGTAGATGACCAGACTTAAGTCTGGAAATCAAAGACTGTTGTTCTCTTGGGAGGACAGAACTTGTCCCTCCTGCTCTGTACCAGTCATGTGCAGCATCAGAGTGGATAGGTAGTGAGTGTCAACTGTGGGGTTGTTGTAGGTCCATGCCCACCTCAAGTGCAAGGAGGACTACGAGAACTTCATGCGCTGCATCATTCTCTACAACCAGGAGATCATCTCCAGGGGGGAACTTCTGAAGATGGTGACTCCTTTCTTATGGTAGGTATTCTACCTCTGCACTTCACATTTTCAAAGTGTGCCATAGCTCTGTTTAGTTACTTGCACTCGCTGGTGAGATTCGACTTTTTGCAAGAATCAGGAGCCATTGGAGCATTCTTTTAATTATAAAAAGAAGTGCCCAGTGCGGCATTTAATCCTGGGTCATAGTAAGCGAAAACCAATAGTTTTGACCACTCATCCAAAATTAAATATTCTTCTCTATTGAAGACAATTATAAATATTTCACAATCCAACTCTTCTTTCTTCATGCTGAAATGTTGACGATTACTGAATAGCTTCATTTTCTTTGTAGTATTTGATGATTTTATTGTTTATCATTCTCTCAAAAGTTTTTTGAAAGATTTGAATTTAGTCATAGAGGTCGATAGCTGCCACAATCTTTGTCTTCTTCTCTTCTTTCTTATCTCCACTCAATCACATTAGGGTATAAAGCTTGTTGATGGTGTCTGCCGGGGAAGAGTAGAGCTCATCAATGGATGAGTCAATACAGTCAATAATGTGTACAATCTTTGGAATCTGATTTACCCGGCTTTGGAATGATTGTCTCTGCTCTTTTCTATTCTTTGGGAAAGTAACTCATATCTAGACACTTCTGATATACAGAGGGTGTTCCGTTTTTAAAATAATGATTTTACAACGCTGTAGCGCAAGGGTCTCTGGAAAGTTGTTAAGGACTGTTGGGTTGATTTCCTGGAAACATCGATGCAGAGCTGTTGCTAAATGTCAAGATATATACATAGAAAACAATGAAGTTGTACAAACATTAATAAATCATTTTTATGATAAAGCACAATTTGGATAATAGATTATAATATAAGAAAATAAGACCTAATCCAAATAATTTATTAGTGTGCACATTTCAGCATTGTCACCATCATCAGACAAATTTTATTCTTTTGTCTGATGATGGTAACAATGCTGTTACCGAAACGTCACACACTATTAAATTTATTTGGATTAGGTCTTATTACCTTGTATTAAATTATTTCTAATAAAGGCCTAAAATTGTTATTTTAAAAATGGAACACCCTCTGTATTTTAGCTATTATCGGCATCACAAATTGTTTTGAGTGTATTATTAAAAGTATTATCTATTCCTAGAGATTTTTATTTGGATTCAATTGATCAATAATAGTGTTTATTGATTGGGATTGTTTTTGTTGTATTCAAAAGTTTTAATGCAAAATAAGAACTGGAGGATCCCACCACAACAAAGTTGGTACAGTGGAGAGGAGCTCTGAACCTCAGACAGCACCAAACAACAAGATTTAGAACAGACCATCTCAAGCCATTGAAGATAGAAAATAACAACAAAATCTACCCCACTTTCCCAAAATGTAGCTTGGCACCTGCAGCTCCAGAACACATTTTGGTTTGCATTAGAACTAAACAGGACCTTTGGGAGAGGCTGCTTCTTATCATAAAACAGCTTAAGAAGCATGAACTCAATGAATTTGTGCAATATTTACACAAGGGGATAGGAAACAACAGCAATGCATATTTCCTTATATTTGAAAAATATATATTCTTAGCATCATAACACACCTGGGTTGTCATCAGGAATTAATTCCTCAGTTTTCTGTTGTTTGTATATTTTGATAAACATAAAATTCATTTATACATGTAATTCCTTTTTGCACATTTTGTTATACTATTTTGATCTTGTGAAAAAATAGTACAAATGTAATATTGTACTGGGATAAGGTGCATAAATTAAGAAAAAGGCATCTCCTTATCGTGCAACTGAAAGTTGCTGATGGCTTGCTCCATCTATCTGAATAAATATCAACTATTCTCATTGATTTTTAATTATTCCAGAATTGGCCAAAAACCCATTCTTGATTAATCAAGAAAAGCTAACCACAGACGCGTTTCGGGCTGTTGGCCCTCATCAGCGTGGTGCAAGCTTTACCTCAACGACCAAAAAATTGGTCATTAAGGCATCCTGAAAAATCATGAAACGGGTAGTTAAGGCCAGAATTGCATGAGGACGCTACAAAATGTGAAAAATTAATCAAGAATGGGTATTTGGCCAATTCTGGAATAATTAAAAATCAACGAGAATAGTTGATATTTATTCCGATAGATGGCGCAAGCCATCAGCAACTTTCAGTTGCACGATAAGGAGATGCCTTTTTCTTATTTTGATCTTATTAATTTGCATATTCAAAAATTAAAACTCAAGAAAAAATAGTTTATCATGCTATTTAATTGTTTTGACTGGACTTTTATGCTCAGTTCAATGTATGAGATAGTGCAGTCAATAATGTGGGGTTGTTGGTTGACACTTAGTGGTGCAACCATTCTGGAAGGTTCATAGGTGATCAGAGGAGTTTTGACAACCAGAATGGTAAAACCTAGAGCTGAATAACGGAATGATTGGTGGTGGTAACTCACTCCAACTAAGGCTCAAGAATCGATTTTGCTCTTCATTGTCTCGATGAACACCTACCCACAATGGCTGAGGCCTTGCAGAAAATTGACCCAGGACAGCATCTCTACACACCCAAGATAGAGGACACTGCTGTCATAGAGATGTACGGAGATATCTGAGGCTCTTCATTGGACACGGCAACAGAAAATTGACCCAGGACAGCATCCTTACACACCCAAGATAGAGGACACTGCTGTGATAGAGATGTATGGAGATATCTGAGGCTCTTCATTGGACATGACAACAACAACATAAAATTGACCCAGGACAGCATCCTTACACACCCAAGATAGAGGACACTGCTGTGATAGAGATGTATGGAGATATCTGAGGCTCTTCATTGGACACGGCAACAGAAAATTGACCCAGGACAGCATCCTTACACACCCAAGATAGAGGACACTGCTGTGATAGAGATGTATGGAGATATCTGAGGCTCTTCATTGGACACGACAACAACAACAGAAAATTGACCCAGGACAGCATCCTTACACACCCAAGATAGAGGACACTGCTGTGATAGAGATGTATGGAGATATCTGAGGCTCTAATTGGACACGACAACAACAGGGATCGAGGATAAATCTCCCACTTGAGCTTGGCTTGGACTTGCCGCCTGAAGGGGGTTAAAAAGAAACTACCATATTACCTTAAACAGACATTTACTTTGTGAAACTCTATATATAGCTTACTGTTTCTCTAACTGTCGGTTCTGTGTGTACAGCAAGGCATCTGAACTCCATAAATGGTTCAAGGATTTCTTGGGCCTTAAAGAAATCCCTCTCTCAGAACAACCTGCCAAGATGCACGAGAGGTTAGGGGGAGAATTTGCCTCTACGGAAATAGGTGAGTCTTATCTTGAACCATCAATTTAATAATAGCCCTCTTTATCACATTGAGTATCAATATAGGAAAATGTATCGTTCAGTTTTAACAGGGCTGGTTCATAGCATGGTGGTGTTTATTGCTCTGTGTTCTATTCAAATAGCACCTGTGTACTCTTTAGCAGATTTCAGTTTTAAATTTGATTACGCACAATTTGGATTATATTATAAACACAAGGTAATAAGACCAAATAAATAAATAAATAGTGTGTGACGGTTCGGCAACAGCATTGTTACAGTCACACACTATTTATTTGGATTTGGTCTTATTACCTTGAGTTTTAAAATTGGTTTATTAAGTTCCCCTAAATCTTGTTAAAGCAGACTTATATTCCACTACAGTAGAATCTCCCTGTAAGGGATACCTAATTGCAGAGACAATGTGTCCTTTAGGGAGAGGTGTCCTCTTACTGGAGAGTTTTTAAATAGGAATTTTTTAACAATGAAAATTGTCCTTTGTAGAGAAGTGTCTACTAGCGTGAATGTCTCCTCTCATATGTTCTACTGTATATAATGTTGATTGTAAATGTGTGGGCTATTTGAGCTATTCTGCTGTCACGTTGTGTGACCCAGAGTATCAAGTTGTCGTTACTCTTATTGCATTGAGTACGGACATTGTTGGGGAAGTGTTTATAGCAATATTTATCACAGTGAGGTCTTATTAGAAGGTTATTCTAATTTAAAAGAAACCTGTTTATTCATACTCTTCATGTCAGAGGCGGCCATTTCTTTTGGAGCTAAGTCGGCCTGCCACTAAGTAATGCTCCCAGTCTTAATGATAAAGGCAGATGCATTCTACTTCACCCAATTATGATGGTTGTCAAACAGACACCATCAAGGGTCACAATTTGATACCCTAATATGATTGAGTGGAGATAAGAAAGAAGAAACACTCGCTGTAGATAACATTTCAAATACCAACAGAGCATTCAACTAATGTAAATTGTCCTTTGGCTATTGTTGAGGACAATCGGCCTTAGTTGTTGCCACCAGCTGAGGTGTCAGGTTACTGACAGGGTGGTAGTATTGAGTGTCAGTTCCTCCCAGGATGGCCAAGGAGCTAAGCCTCAGGTCTCACTCACTTCTGCCTGATGCAGATTACTCCTCCTGTAAGAAGTACGGCACCAGCTACCGAGCTCTCCCCAAGAACTTTGTGCAACCCAAATGTTCAGGCCGCAATGCTCTGTGCAAAGAGGTAAGGAGGTTGTACCGGACATGTCTCCCCACAGACACTGACGGCCGGTGTCCAGGTTCTCAATGATACCTGGGTGTCTTTCCCCTCCTGGTCTGAGGACTCCACCTTCGTCACCTCCAAGAAGACGCCCTACGAGGAGTCCATCTACAGGTGTGAGGATGAGAGATTTGAGCTGGACGTGGTGATAGAGATCAATGCGGCCTGTATCCGCACCTTCGAGGCCCTCAACAAGAGGCTGATCCGGATGTCCCCGGAGGAGAAGTCCAGACTCCACCTGGACGACACCCTGGGATCCACCTCGGCAGTCATCAACAAACAGGCCATCTGCAGGATATACGGGGAGAAGGCTCCCGACATTGTTGAAGGCTTGAAGAAGAACCCAGCTGTGGCTGTTCCCATTGTCTTGAAGAGGTAAGTCCAGAGCTACATGAAACAGCTCTACTCAATTCCCCTTGTTACATTATGGCACCTTAGGTTCTCCTTAATGTTATGTCATCTACACACCTGAAGTAATGTTTGTTTACATTGTAGGCTAGTATGGTATATTTATACACCTATCCCCCGATATACACGGTACTTGTTTTACACGTTTTTGCTTTTACACGGTTTTCCAAATAAGTTTTTTTTGTTTTGTTTTTATAACACTATACTAAATGTTACGATGTACTAGAGCGCCATCTGTTATCAAATTATAAAACTATTTTAGAGGCGTAATATTCTTTTTAAAATAAAACAATTTCCACTGTCCTTACTGCGATGGAATATTTCCATCGCAGTAAGGACAGTGGAAATTGTTTTATTTTAAAAAGAATACTATACTAAATGCTACTGTGATTGAACACATGCGCTGTGTACACATCTCACGAGGAATCCCGAGCTTATTTGCTGCACACGCACACTGTGTCTGTATTTCAAATTTTTAAAAAAATTTTATTTTCGATTTACACGTTTTTTTTTTCAGGAACGTATCTACCGTGTAAATTAGGGGATAGGTGTATATACTGGAAGGATATTTGATCTATAAAAATAAAAGAGCACCTCTACCGTCAAAATAGACGTCAAAACTAAATGCCATCTATTGACTGTCGCCACAAACTAGCGGCCACACCAGCTTTACAACTGAGAAGCATCCACCTGGAGACCATGCTTTCGGGCTAATGGCCTCGCCAGTCTAAGGCAAACTTTATTCCATGAGATCCATAAAGGATCAAATAGAATCTTCACAATCTTCCAAAAAGGTGTTTAACTGGCAAAGTGGCTGGGCCAAATCTGCAGGAGTTGCCCACAGTTCCTGCTCCAGCACAGCTTCTGTAACTTCTGTCGGTTGATTCTGCTTGTTTGCGAAAGTTGCAGTCCTCTACTGGGACATTACTTTGCATGGTTCATGGAACTCACAGCATGGGACTAGGTCTTCACCACCCTCACATGTTGTGGAAGAAAGCAGCAAGATGTTAGATTTATTTCTAAGCTGATCATTTAGGACTTTGGTGTCCACCAAATCTAAATCTGGGGGGAAGGTAGGTGTCTTCAAGGCCAAACTCTACGGAAAGATTTCCAAGCGTCCATACTGTGAGAAGAAAGTCACCTTGCTACTCTGGCACACCTAGTTAAACTGTCTTTTCACTTGTTATGATTCGGCCCTTGAGCATCATCTGGCCGTGCCATGAATAATCTTGTTTACCCACTCTGTGGCCAGATTGTCTGTATTCAGATAAACAATTCTTGTTGTTTTTCTTATCCCCTTGTGCAAATATTACATGGATTCTATGAGTCCAATCTCATGGAATGGGGTGCAGCTTTCGTTGATCATGGCACCATGATCCAGGCATACTTTGGTGAGTCTTTGCCTTAAACAATTGTTGAAAACCACTATCAATGAATTGTGTTTTACATTAGGGATGCATTACATCTTGGCAATAATGTTATATAGCAACAACATTGGAATGGCTGATTTTCACATGTGTAGACATGTGGTGCTCTTACAGTAAAATCAGTCACCAACTTCTACCCACCATGAATATCATGGCCTGTACCACGTGTACTAGGGATAAGTAATTGAAGCCATTGAAGATAGAAAATAATAACAAAATTTATCCCACTTGCCCAAAATGTAGCACCTGCAGCTCCAGAACACATTTTGGCTTGCATTAGATGCACTAAACAGGACCTTTGGGAGAGGCCGCTGCTCATCATAAAACAGCTTGAGGAGCATGAACTCATGGAATTCGTGTAATCTTTACACAAGGGGATAAGAAACAACAACAACAACAAAAAAAAAACCTAGGAATGGAGTATGACAAGTGTGAAGTAGGGTTTTGATTGAGTGGGGTGGTGCAGGTTGAAGGAGAAGGAAGAGGAGTGGAAGACGGCCCAGCGCAGCTTCAACAAGGTGTGGAGGGAGCAGAATGAGAAGTTCTACCTCAAGAGCCTGGACCACCAAGGCCTCACCTTCAAACAGACAGATGCCAAGATGATCCGGTCCAAAGCCCTCATCCAGGAGATTGAGAATGTCTTTGAAGAGGTACCTTAGAACCTTTTCTTTCTACTTTGCTGCAAATTCTATCTGTTATGTAAATATGTGTTTGTCTTGTGTTAGAGAGATAAAAATAACAACTAAATAAATATCTTTCATCTTTCAGATGAAGTTAAGAGGCCAAATCTTAATTATCAGTATCTGACATGTATTGTGATTTCTCTGGGAGGATACATTGTATTCTTTGTAAAGCTAACCAAACAAATTGGCAAATGTTGCTTACACAACCTACCTCTATAGTAAGGGGGTCGATGGGAAGGATGATCTAAACCGTTGGTTTACGACCGCTACGATCCGCGTTTGATTTCCGCATTGGGCACTTTTTTCTGATTAAAAAAAAAAAAAATGCCCCAATGGCCCCTGATTCTTGCAAAAGTCCAACCCTACCAGCAAGTGCAAGTAACCAAATGGGGCTCTGGCACATTTGTAAGCGTAAAGTCGAACTGCTTTTCAAATGTGTAGACATGTGGTGTACTTACAGTAAAAGCAGTCGCTAACTACCCACCATGATTATCATGGCTTTTACCACGTGTACTAGGGATAAGTAAAAAAAAAACTCCATAGTTTGCAGTCATGGAGAAATTGTGTAATCTTTGTTAAACTAGGGGATAAGAAACAACATAGTTTTAATGAATATTCCTGAGGTGTATCTTTGCCATTTACACACATTCCTTCATTTAACAAAAGTAACATGAGGTAATAACACCAAATAAATAGTGTGTGACGCTTCAGTAACAGCATTGTTACCATCATCAAACAAAATTTTGTCCAGTCCTGAACATCTATTAAATTGTATCAAATCCTCCAAAAAAAGACCTCTGGGAAAACCCCAGGACTATAATAGAAAAGCTGAGACAATGGGAACAAATGGAGATCGTTTAAACAACTTGAGGAATAAGCAACAACACAAAATACTGTTCCATAAAATAATCCCTTGCATAAATATTGAGTAAAATCAATCATTCCTCCAGGGAAAAGTGTCTTTTTGAAAACATTTTTATTGTTCTCTAGCTTTCGGGCATGGACGCCCTTCTACGAAGGGCATCTGTGCCCGAAAGCTAGAGAACAATAAAAATGTTTTCAAAAAGACACTTTTACCTGGAGGAATGATTGAATTTGCTCAACAAAATACTGTATTTATCATTCAATACTTCATATCAATCATTCAGTACTTTTGTCCAATGATGGTAACAACGTTGTTACAGAAATGCCACACATTATTTATTTATTTGGATTTGGTCTCTTGTTACCTTGTAGTTCTAATCTATAATCCAAATTGTGTTCCCTATAACATTTATAATAAATTAATTACCATTTAATGAATTATTCTATAAAACAATAATTGTTTTAAATTTTGACTTAAATGTTGAAATGTTATCTCAATGTTGTCTACCAGTCTGGTATTTTAAAGACTAATTCAATCCTACTAACTTTGCAAGTTTACAAAATTTCAGTACAATATAATGCGGCTTGTGATTGTAAAACGACATTTGAAAATGATCCCGCATGTGTTTCTTTCGAACGAAAAATCAAAATTTATTTCAAGGAGAAATAACAATCATTTCTAACCTTAGGGATGAGGTATGAAAGGATGAATTGTGAAGAGTAATGATTCCCATCCCTGGACACTTTTATTTTTCCGTTTAGCATTACTCTTCACAATTCATTCTTTCATACTTCATCCCTAAGGTTATAAATAAATGTTATTTCTCCCCTTAAAATAAATTTTGATTTTTCGTTCAAAAGAAACACATGCGGGATAATTTTCAAATGTCGTTTTACAAAATTTCAGACTTCTATGTGGCTGTGCTGGTCAGGTATAGAGTAGATAAGAGAATGTGTCTATTTCCTTTCAAATGAAAGCTGTAATGAGCATCTGAAGTTTCATCAAAAATGTGTCGGGATGGCTAGGACTGATATATCATAAAGATAGAGGCTGCCTGGCAGGCATTCATATTTATATGAAAAATAGACACTTCGGCCAGTTGGAGTTTTTTATTTTCTCAAGGTTTCAACAAAAAATCTTTTGTCTTCATCAGGAGAAGTAAATAAAGCATTTGGCAAGATGTTAAAAATTGTTCTGAGGTTGCAAGGGCGTTCTCACTTGATTTTTCGAATTTAGTACAACATCTAAAGCACGAGTCAAAAACAAATATTAAACTTGTCAAAGTTTTTAAAAACTCTTAACTGGCCGAAGTCTCTATTTTTCATAGAAATGGACTGATATAGTTTTTATATTTATTTTATTTATTTATTTATTTTTTGTTTTCAAGATTTAATGTACTTCCAGATAACGTATAGAAGTCTGAAATTTTGTACACTCGCTCAATCAAGCAAATAATACAAGTACAGTAGAACTACCTCCCTGTAAAGGACAACACCTAATTACTAAGCCAAACTGTCCTTTAGTGAGAGGTTTCCTCTTACCGGAGATGATGAAAACTGTCCTTTGTAGAGAGATGTCCTCTAGCAGGAGTGACCTTCATGGAGGTTCTACTGTATATAAAATTTAAGACGTCTGTTTTGTCGGAAATAGACAATTTCTATGTTGCTTCTCAAAATTTTGTGATGAATTTTTAATATTCTTCCAGACCACACGTAGAAGTCTTGTCCATTCACTCAATCCAGCTAACAAAGCAGGTGTATGAAATATCTGACTCCTAGATGGCCGTGATGTTCTGTGGTGTAATTCTGACACTACAAAGTCTCTAGTATGAGAGAACCAGAGCTATCAATACTTGTATGCATATTGCCATATAATCATTTAAAATAATTTTAATACATCAGTGGGCAACCCTCCCAGCTGTTTGACCACATTTAATGTATTGGACACTTCTGCTTATATATCAAACACTGAATCAAATATGTGAAATAAACTCTGAGAGAAAACTGACAAAAACTATAACAAGACTTAGAACAAAACACTATAAAGGAATGACAATACATCCAGATGGCACAAGAACCTATAGAGCATGCAACAACTGTCCTGGTGTGGAACTAACACCTACTCACATATTCTCATGCCCAGCAATGGCCGCAGCCTTGCAGAAAATTGACTTAGACCCAGCTTTACACACCCAAGATAGTGGATATTGCTGCTGCTGTGATGGAGATGCATGGAGACATCTGAGACTCTTCTTTGGACACGACAACAACAACAACTGAAGTGTAGAATCTTTCTTATGGCATTTAAGCAAACTATGGACATAAGCTTTTAGAACAGTAGCTTACATCCATAGTTTGCTTAAATACCATTACAAAAATTCCACCTTTCATTGTCGTATAAGCAGAATCGTTCAATACAGTATTAGAACTCTAAATGCAGTCTGGTGGAATAAATTTGGCAAAACCATTGGAGGGTTCACCACTGATGAGCCAAGCCAACCCCCCACTATTTTTCATGCAGAAAGAACAGTAGAAGTTTGTTTCATTTGGATTTAAAAGAAATATTTGTGCTTTATAGTTCAATTTATTAAACACATGGGCTATAGGGAAATAAAAGTAATTGCATAAGGGAGAAAAGATAAGTGTACATGAAGGCAACAACAGTTATATGATTACATACTGCACATTGTTGTGAGGATGAATCAAAGCTATATCACACATCTTCATGCCACTCACCCTCAAATTTGAGCACATCAGCACTTAGCAATCTTCAGCAATCAACTTTGGCAACATGAAAAAAGAAAGTTTTTCCTGAATTGACTTGTTACTGGCGGTGAGAAGTGGGTATATTTCAAGATATATAAATGTGTGTATTATATGTAGATACAGTTAAATTTTTCTAAATTCATAAATAAGACACTAGAGGAATACCTTTCTACAGTTTTTATTACCAAAAATTACCATTTTAAACTAAACTGGCAAAAAAAAAAAGGATGCATCTCCCTAAAGGACACTTTAGTCTCTACAATTAGGTGTCCTTTGCAGTGAGACTTGTTGCTTATTCCCTCTGATAGAATTCAGATGATCTCCAACAGAAGTTCACTTTGTCAATTGTAGAAGGAGCCTTCATGGAGAGGAGGATGTTGTTGGTCTGGGGACCTGGAAGTACCTCTCAGTGTGACTTTGGACCTAATGTGGATTACAGTTGTAGCTGCTCCTCTGGATAACAACCACCTTCCTGCTGGGTATATAGCACAGTCTAGGGTGGCCCTACCAGTATACACTGTGCTACCAGTTTAACTCTCCTGCCACGATGAGGCTGTAGGATAGGATTATGAGAGAGGCTCTATACTGTATAGTAATACAGTAGAACCTCCCTTTAGCAGACACCTCTCTATAAAGGACAGTTTTCATTTCCAAAATTACCATTTTTACTAATCACCAACTCTCCAGTAAAAAAACACCTCCATAAAGGACACTTTGGCTCTGCAATTAGTGTTCTTTACAGGGAGGTTCTACTGTAACATCTTCCTAAAGGTGCAAGTCTAAATATACATTTTTTAAATTGAGTAAAGTCTTGTTTATAGGAACTTTTAAAGGGGTAAAAACTCTCCGGTAAGAGGACACCTCTCCCTAAAGGACACTTTGGCTCTGCAATTAGATGTCCTTTACACCCTAGAATCAGATGGCCACCCAGACCTTTCGGTCCACTAGCCGGAGAGAGCCGGAGATGTCCTTTACAGGAAGGTTCTACCGTATCATTTTATTTGTGATCGAACGTTGTGGCCCACTGTACATATTACATCCCAAACATGATGCGACGCCAGCCATCTCTGTCTTGAGCTAGATGTACCATCTTGGCGACCATTAAGCCAGTGATAGATGTAGTAAAATAATGATGGGTAAGATAAACATAATGAGTAGAAGGAAATTTTATTCACTTTCTTAGGTTTCAATACTTATTTAAAATGTTTAACAGCAAGATTTAACAAAGGAACCAAGAATCGGCTTCTAGGGCGTCATACACTTGTCCAAAAAATAACTGGGTTAATGAACCAGATATTTTTCAATCAAAAAGGTAAAGTTAATTTTTTTTTTTATAAATTATATATCTCTATCATTTTGATATTATATATATGTTCATTTTATATATCTATTTTTATGTATTAGGATGTTTCAGTTAACATGTCTACATCTGTATTCATTTAGTCAGCAGCAAAGGCTTCCATGTTAGGAACAGCGTCAAATTAGAGGCAAAGTTTCACGAAAGTGGATCATGGTGCCATGATCAACAAAAGTTGCACCCCATTCCATGAGATCACTCATGGACATCAAGACAAATTTTTGCTAACTCTGGTTGTTAAAAAAAAAAGAATATTTTAAGAGAAGATAGAGGCATAAGATAAAATGGAGATTAAAAAGATAAGATAAAGATTTTTTTATTAAAGGGTTAAATATAAAAATCTACCTTCTTAGTTGTAATATAATAGACCATGGTGTGAAAAATATAGGATTGAATGAAAGAGTAAATGGGAATTTATTTATCTTGGTACAGTAGAACTACCTCCCTGTAAAGGACAACACCTAATTACAGAGCCAAGGTGTCATTTAGGGAGTAGTGTCCTCTTACCGGAGAGTTGCTAAATAGTAAAAATGGTAATTTTGTAAATGAAAACTGTCCTTTATAGAGAGGTGTCCTCTAGCGCAAGTGTCCTCTCATGGAGGTTGTTCTACTGTATAAGAAAGTTCTACATATGACCAGAATTTTTTTATAAAATGTTTAAAAAAAACTATGAATAGGTTACTATTAAATTATAAAATGAGGATGGAATTGTTAAAGCTATAGTTGAATTTGTTATTGTAAAGATATTTTTAAAATTAATAAAGTAAGATTTATATTCACAATTAGTTAAACATAAATATATATAGATGGAAAATTTGCCGGGAGGAAATCGATCCATGGAAGCACAGGGTGCCTCTCCCGTCAAAATAAACGTCAAAAACTGACGCCATCTATTGACCATCGCCGCAAACTAGCTTTGTCACCGACCCAAGGCCGCTAGTTTACGGCGACGGTCAATAGATGGCGTCAGTTTTTGACGGGAGAGGCGCCCTGTGGTTCCATAAATATATAAAACACCAATATCCCCCATAAAGACAGGTGAGTTGCCCCTCGAAATATTGTAAGAATAAAAATGTACAATGAAACCTCATATAACAGAAACTTGGTTATACCATCAGAATTCTAAAGTCCCAAGTGTTCAAACTCAGGTTATAACAATATAAAATATATATTGGTGAGAAGTGATGTTATATCTAGGTTGAACTGTCTTATCTAAATACACTCATGGACAACACTTAAGGAAGTTGTACCTTTTAGCATGTATATTGGGATTCCGACGTTAACCCTGAAAGGTACACTCATGGACAAAACTTAAGGAAATTGTACCTTCCAGCATGTATATCTGGATTCTGACAATAACTCTGAAAGATACACTCATGTACAAGACTTAAGGAAGTTGTACCTTTTACCATGTATATCGGAATTCAGACAATAACTCTGAAAGATACTCATGGAGACAAAACTTAAGGAAGTTGTACCTTTTAGCATGTATATCAGGATTCAGACAATAACCCTGAAAGATACACTCATGGACAAAACTTAAGGAAATTGTACCTTTTAGCATGTATATCTGGATTCTAACAATAACTCTGAAAGATCACTCATGGACAAAACTTAAAGAAGTTGTACCTTTTACCATGTACAGTAAAACCCCTCTATAGTGAACCCCAACGGGACAGAGCTTTTGGTTCACTATAGCCACGGTTCACTATAGACACGGTTTGGCCATTTTTTTTACTTTTCAAAATTTTTAGACCGTATAATTAAAGGACAGCCATACACACTGGAAGAGGCTTCCTCTTAATAGTGGTCACTTTGTTTTCATTCCCTTTATTGACCAATTTCCTTACATTAATACTGAATAATAATAGAAATCATTAGATGATAGGTTCTTCTTATCATTAACATACATGTACCTCTATGTCTAATTTAAAAATCAAGACAAATCCTAGGCAAAGTTTTATTAAATATATATTCATACATGTACCTCTATGTCTAATTTAAAAATCAAGACAAATCCTAGGCAAAGTTTTATTAAATATATATTCAAAGATATAAAATGATTTTAAAACATCATTATCACATTATATAATACATTGTTTACTTGGAAAATGGCTCTAACACCTTGTTGCTTCAAAGCATTTTCAAGCATTGCACCATTCAAATAAAGTTGGTGTTTTTCTTTCATTTCATTTTCCCACATATTCTTCTAGGTCTAGATTTTGTTTTTTTAAACTTGTCATGCAAAACATTGCAGACTTTAAAATCACCATAGTTAATGGCATAAAAATAGTTTTGTTTGATCACGGGACCATTTATTTGGATTTTTTTTTTTTTAGCCCTAAAACGTACGATCGCGATCGCGGCAAAAGTTGAGGTTGATTCCTCTTTGTAACAATTTTTAATAGCTTTATATTTTATCTTTTATAATAGAAAAGTTATATTCTCTTATTTTAATATGTTCTTAACATTTTGCCTGTGTTTTTTCACTTTGAAAAGTTCTGAAAATGGCCTTTTTTTTTAAAAGATATAACGCTTTTGTTTTTAAAATGCCTTTGTTTTCTTCATTTTGGAAGCCATTTGTATTTTTATATTTCAAATTTAATGGATGAAAATATATTCTATTTAATAAAAAGTATAATGTGTTAAAATTTATACAACATACAGCAAAAATAAAAGTGCAAAATTCAAAACAAACAATGCCGCTAAATTTATTGTTTTGAAATCGCGATCCACGAGCTGAAACATGCTTAAAAATTTGGTTGTTTTAATTTTTTTTTTAATTACAATTCTAAGTTCGTTATAAGCATAGTATTTTAAATAGATTTTATCATTTTGGGACCGAAAATAGGTTCGTTATAGGGGTAGTTCGTTATTCTAAAAATCGCAAAGTTCGTTATAAGGGAAGGTTCGTTATATCCAGGGTTCGTATTAGCGGGGTTTTACTGTATATCGGGATTCAAACAATAACTCTGAAAGATATTTGATACACAGTGACCTCGCCAGTACATCGGGCTCAAGACAGAGATGGCTGGCGTGGCATTGTGTTTGGGATGTAATACGTACAGTGGCCACAACGTTCGATCACAGATAAAATGATTGTATTATTAGTGACCTTTATTGAAGCCTTGAGATAAACTAAGTGTGAACAAAATTGCCTTTGTCTCCTTCAAAAAAAAAAAAAAAAGATGACTGGCAATATCAAAGATTTACCACTTCCCCAAGTTTTGTCCATGAGTGTATATATTTGTTATTACTGTGTTAAAAATATGTTTAGGTGTTGTCATTCTATTTATACATTTATTTTCAGCAAATTTATTTTTCTGAGTTGTAACATGTCAAGAGACCTATATCTAAATGAATAAACTGACCTTTAGGTAACCATGTTGTTAGCAATCTTCAGAAAAAAAAGTACAGAATGTGGTCATGTTTCTAATCTCTATAATACAAACTGGTCGACTTGATGCTGTAACCAGGAGGGACACTCCCTCTTTAAATATCCTGAGTTCAACTGACCCAGTTGATAGACTTCAGCAATGGTCCCACTCCAGGGATACGGAGGAGCTGTGTCTGTACTCATGTTAGAGTTGGCAGCAAAGGCTTCCATGTTAGGACCAGCCTCAAATTACAGGCAAAGACAGACTTTCACCAAAGTGTGCCTGGATCATGGTGCCATGATCAACGAAAGCTGTACCCCTATACCCCATTCCATGAGATCAGATGTTGATTAAAGACCTTTGGGAGAGGCCGCTGCTTATCATAAAACAGCTCGAGGAGCATGAACTGATGGAATTCGTGTAATCGTTACACAAAGGGATAAGAAACAACAAAAACATAATGCAAATTGTACCCCATATATCACTTTCAGAGTTGTACCATATACCATTGTACTTAGAAATTCTACTAATATTTATATACTTGCCCTCCATATATTCTCTAATAGAAAATTTTACTGCCATGAGAATAGATAGTTTCTACAATGTTGATACCATTTAGGTGGAATTTATTATTGAAATTTTCTATCGCATGTGGGTCAATGGGCTCTTATCAGAAACAACAAGTCTCCAAGGATAAGTGTCTTCTTTTATTACCAACACTTTGAGCTTTCAGGTATAACATCCCTTTTACAGGAATATCAAATATGAATATCGATCGAATATTCAGTATTCCAGTAGAAGTTAACACAAAGCAATAGCGCGCCAACTATACATAGATTGCTTTGTGTTAATTTATGCCTAACTGGCCTTGTCTTTATTGTTTGCGGAAGAGCATTGCTCAATGCAAATATTTGAATGTAATTCTACTGTCCTATAAGCTTATGTCCATAGTTCTTTTGAAAACCATTTCTGAGATTCCATCCTTCAGTGCTGCGTATATAAGCAGAATCGTCCAATACAGTATTAGAGCTCTGAGAAGCGGTCTGGTGGATTAAATTGGCGAAACCGCTGGGAGGGTTCACCATTGATGAGCCAACAAGCCCTCCCAATATATTTTTTCATCGCAGTAAGGGCAGTAGAAGTTTGTATTATGTATAAAAGAAACATTCGTGCTTTTATTATTCCAGTAGAAGGGTCGTTATACTTGAAGTGTTGGTAATAAAAGAAGACACTTATTCTTGGAAACTTGTTGTTGATTGTGGTCAAAGAATTCTAACCATTTAATGGGCTCTTATGTTATTTAGTTTAAACTTTGATGAGGCTTTGCTGTTCTAGACCCGTATAGTCTTTTCTTTTTTTACTTATCCCAAGTACACGTGGACCTTTGGGAGAAGCTGCTGCTTATCATAAAACAGCTCAAGGAGCAAGAACTCATGGAATTTATGTAATCTTTATACAAGGGGATAAGAAACAACAACAACACGTGGTACAGGCCATGATAATCATGGTGGGTAGAAGTAAGGAACTGCTTTTACTGTAAGTACACCACATGTCTACACATGTGAAAAGCAGTTCGACTTCGCACCTACAAATGGGCCAGAGCCCCGTTTGGTTACTCGCACTCGCTGGTGGGGTTGGACTCCCGTATAGTCTAGTACTGTGTGTCTAGTACTATAAAATAATCTATTTGAAACTTCTCCCTAGCCATCCAAGATGTTCCAGCTTTGAGTAAACTGTGCTCTCTATAAGGAAGGATTGTTGCGTGCGCAGCGGCAAGACAACGCGGAGGAAGACTCTGGAGGCCCCCACCTCACCCTCCATTATAAGGACAACTCCATCTTGGACGACGCAGCCAACCTCATCATTCACCATGTCAAGCGACAGACAGGCATCAACAAGGATGACAAACACAAGATCAAGGTCCTCTTGCGCCACTTCATCCCCGACTTCTTCTCCACGCCGCGCGGCAACTTGTCCGACGATGAGATGGAAGTAGAAGGTAGGTACACTACATCTCAAACATGTCCAAGGTCTATCAACCGGGTCTGTTCAAGTCAGGATTTTTAAAGAATAGACCAAAACCTGGGCTCAGCTGGCCCGGCTGATAGTACCCTGTGTAAGGGCTCCTGATCCAGGGATACAGGATGAGCAGCGTTTGTACTCCATGTTAGGAGCAGCTGCACATGGCATCTTTTCCTCATGTCAGAGGCGGCCATTTATTTTGGAACTAAGTCGGCCTGCCACTGAGTAGTGCTCCCAGTCTTAATGACAGGGGCAGACGCATTCTACTTCACCCAGTGTGGAGATAAGAAAGAAGAACACATCAACTAACTTTCATCTTTAAAAATCCTGACTTCAACTGACCCGGTTGATGGACCTCAGCAAGGGTCCCACTCCAGGGATACAGAGGAGCTGTGTCTGTACTCATGTTAGAGTCGGCAGCAAAGGCTTCCATGTTAGGAACGGCCTCAAATTATAGGCAAAGTCAGACTTTCACCAAAGTGTACTTGGATCATGGTGCCATGATCAACAAAAGCTGCGCCCCTACACCCCATTCTATGAGATATGCTCGAGGAGCATGAAATCATGGAATTTGTGTAATCTTTACACAAAGGGATAAGAAACAACATGTCCAAGACCTAATAAGTCAGACTAGACAATTATATCCTCTCTGCTAGTCATGTCTTTTGGTTCGGCTTTGCTATGATTTTATAAAATTATTTATAAGTAATTGAAACTGTTTTTTGATGTGTATGGTGCTTTTCTAAATAAAGTAAATCTCTAATGCCCTTATTGCAATGATAAAATTTATTTATTTCAACACACAAATATCCCAACTAGGGATAATTGCGTCGATTTACATTTTTAAACAGAAGCAGTTATAAACATATTATACAAAAAAAAAATAGATTAATTAAAATATATATATATATTAGAAACCTGATCCTTCCAGGTTAGAAAGATAATCATGAATATATTTACAAATATGGTTAAATCTGTGATAATTATCTCTAGTATTTACAAATTGTTTACATTGTTTACTGTCTGTTGTCTAGTGCTAAAGATAAAATGAGGGTTCACCAGGCTCTTATCATTGCAGTAAGGGCAGTAAAAAATGGTCTTATTTTGAAAAGAATCATATGCCTGAAAAATAGCTTCAATTACTTATAACAGATGGGGGTTTTGCTAATGTGCATCATATTAATATTTTTTTATTTAATAATTATTTTGTTTTTTATAATCCATCAGTTGATTGCCTAAACCACAACAGACCTCCTAATATATTGATGACTTGCTGTTTTAGATATCTTGTTGCTTAGCACTGCAGGATGTGCTCCGAGGATGTCTCACAAGCCAGACATTATTTAATAATTGTATTTTGATTGATTTGGTTGGACTCTGCTATTACTTTATTTTTTCAAATAGTTATAATGACTATTGTAGAATGACATTTGAAAATTATCCCGCATGTGTTTCTTTTAAACGAAAAATCAAAATTAATTTTAAGGAGTAATAACAATTATTTCTAACCTTAAGGATGAAGTATGAAAGGATGAATTGTGAAGAGTAATAATAAACGGAAAAATAAAGTGTCCAGGGATGGGTTTATCATTACTCTTCACAATTCATACTTCATCCCTTCTTCCTTCTTCTTCTTTCTTATCTTCACACTGGGTGAAGTAGATTGTGTCTGCCTTTGTCATTAAGACTGGGAGCACTACTCAGTAGCAGGCCGACTTAGCTCCAAAAGAAATGGCCGCCTCTGACGTGAGGAACAGACGCCATGTGCAGCCGCTCCTAACATGGAGTACAAACGCTGCTCATCCTGTATTCCTGGATTAGGAGCCCTTACAGGGTACTATCAGCCGGGCCAGCTGAGCCCAGGTTTTTTAGTGAGCTTTTTACTGCTCCCCCTTTTTCATCCGGGCTTGGGACCGGCAAAGGCGGAGTTATACTTCATCCCTAATGTTAGAAATAGTCGTTATTTCTTCTTAAAATTAATTTTGATTTTTCGTTTAACAGAAACACATGCAGGATTATTTCCAAAAGTTGTTCTACAATCATAAGCCGCATTATATTGTATTATAAATTACTTTATATAGACTATATTTTATTAAAGAGTTGGTGTAATAAGTGTGTTTGTCCAGATGAAGCCAACCCCTCCGTCCAGGAACTGGTTTGTCCGCCAGACTCAAATGCCTCAGAGCTCTTGCAGTACCCACTGCAGAACAACCTCCACGATGATAGCTACGCCCTCTTCATGGTCAACATCCACTGGTATCTCTTCTTCCGGCTCCACAACATTCTCTGTGAGAGGTTGCTCAAGATCTACAGCACCGCCATGGCCATCGCTGCTGAGGAGGCCAAGGAGAAGAAACACAGAGACATCGCTGTCTCCGAGTCCCTCCGACTCAAGCCGAAGAGTAAGTAAGCCACTCAGTAGAGAGAGCCAGGTGAGGTAACCTGGTTGTCCAGCGGAGTTTGACGTGGAGGAGTACTACCCAGCCTTCCTGGATCTGGTTAAGAGCCTCCTGGACAACAACGTGGACAGCGCGCAGTACGAAGACACGCTGCGAGAGATGTTTGGTATCCACGCCTTCGTGGCATTCACCCTGGACAAAGTGGTTCAGAACGCAGTGAGGCAGCTCCAGAACATTGTGAGCTCTGGGACAGGGCTGCAGTGCAGAGACCTGTACATGCAGGAACAGCGCAATGGTGCGACCGGCGGACCTTGCGCAGCAGCCTCTACCTGGGCCCTGGCGGAGTCCACGTACCAGCGCAAAGCTGAGAACCTCATTGGAGAGGACAGCTGTTTCAAGATCATCCTGGTGAGTATTGATTACTGGGGGAGTATTGTCATGTTTCAGGATACCTCTTGGTGTAAACTATGGGTGACATTGGAGAACTTCAGGTCTATCACACACACTTGGAATGGTTTGGATCTTAGTTTTCACCTCACAATTTTCAGCATAACATATTTAATAAAATTATTCTTCCGACGTCAATGTAGCACTGTCAAATCTATACAGCCTATTATAGTGCTGTAAGATATGAACCACTAAATGATGGCAGACTTTACATTTCAGGGCACAGTTCAGAGTTGTCCCATCTTGGGTGGAAATCATCTGGAGGTTATTTGATGAAGTTTTTGTTGTTAAATACTACGAGAGAACATACTGTAAAAAGATAGAAAGTCTTGGACTCATGGTGAGTCAAGTTAGGTTTCACAGCATTGGTTGGTGGGTTGTACATGGGTGAACTTTCAGCTGAACTTACAAGGTGTGAAGTTTTATTGATGAATATTGCTTCCCATTCTTGTGTGTTGCTTCAAATTGTTAGGAGTACCTAGTGAGCCTAGAAAGTTGTTCTTGCCAAACTTCACACACATTACTCTCTAATCAAATGTTTATTCCACTTGATTCAATCCCACCAGACTAGCACATTATAATGGTGTGAATTTTCACCACATCAAAGTTTCATAAGATTTTTAACCAATTTTAAATTTAGAATATAATACTTTGCTAACAATTATAGATAATGAAATAAATGTCTAAGGATGAATATCTTTTAAATAAATGTTCTTCGAGCTTTCAGAATAACTCCTTTCTACAGGAAAATTGATACAAAATGAAACTTAACTATGTTTATAGCTATCCTTAGACATTATTATCTAAAATTATAATGGTGCACTCTATAAAGTGTGAATTGTTGAATTGAAGAAGTTTGACTGGGTTTATTGGCAATGTATGTGTTCTTCTGTAAACTAAAGAAGTAGTTTTATTCTTGTCACCTCCTGGAGGTACTATCTTACAAAAAGTAGATGAGGCTGTGTGTCAGGATTGTAAATGGAACTCTATATGTGTGTGTTCAGTACAAGAAGGAAGGCAAGATGTGCATTGAGATGCTGGACTCGTACAATGAGAACTCAGATTACGACCAGCTGGATGACAACTGGCCCAACTTTGTGGAGGAGTACGTCAGAATCCACAGCCTGCCAGAGGCCATGAAGCCCTTGCTCCTTCGCAAGAAACCTTTCTTGTTACGGTGAGTTTGTCCATCCTCGCTCTCCTGGACATATCAACATGTGGGTGGTCTGTAGGAATGTCAGGAACTACAGAGAGACCACCAAGAAACTGCACAGAGACGACTCCACCAGGGTCTTGTCCAATTCTCTGGGTTTATACAAGAAGTTTTCTATTCCCAACTCTAGGAAGGTGAGTGCCAATACACTCTCTGTTTGTTCAAACACGTAGGGAACCATTCGTGCTGCGTGTAGAACCACAGGACAGTCTCCTTGAGGAAACGGTCGAGATTCCAGTCGTGGCAGCGGCTGTGGGCCTGTGAGAATGTCTCCAAGGACCAGGAGCAGGGCATCAAGTCGTGGTTCCTGGAGGGCAACATCCAGAGCAGGCCCGTGGAGGCTACAGAACACAAGTCCCCCTATGCCCTCTACCACCTCTACAGGTCCACATAGGGCCCCATCATACACCACCCCACCAGCTATCGTGTAAATACCACACTCCTCTCATTGGCAAAACTTTTTGTCTTGAGCGAAGCAAGGTGGGTGTAACATTGTAACATACCTACATCACGGCTGCAAGATATTAAAGACATCAATAAACTCTAAGTTTTTTATACAACAGCTTTCTCCTCCTCCTTTCTTCCTTCCTTTCTTGTGTCTAGGCCTACTTTTTAATCCTTTTTAAACAAATTGTACTGTATTTATTCAACTCTTTCTTTTTTTTTTTTTTTTCAATAATTAGACTTTTTCTTTTCAAAATTTTTATTATTCATATATTTCTCACATTTAATCTTTGTATAAAGTTTTGTGTATAATATAATTATTGATAGTGTGTTTTTTCTTCTTCCTTTCCACCTTTTTTTGTTTTTTTCCCCCTCATCTATCACTCCCAATAGTAATTCAAAAAAATGACTTGCTCAAAACTAAAGGCTTTTAATTTTTTTTATTTTAATTTTTTTTTTAGTGTAAATATTATGTTTTTGTGTCATGTTTTTTTTTTTGTCTCTCAATTGCTAAGTATTATTTTTGTTAAATAAAAAATCACAGATGTTGGTTGGTATATTTGATGCTAAAATGCCGCCCAACATTGAGATCTTTTATTTAATAAAATTTGTACATAATCATTGAATTCTCTGATAAAGACTAAAGCTCCCCTATCTTTATTATTGGAATTTTTATTATTATTATTTTTTGTTCTTTCGTTCAATCATACATACATACATACATAAATACATACATACCTACAATATGCAATTTTTAAAATTCTTCTTGTAAAAAAAAGTATATTCTATATATAAATATAATAAAGGCATTATAAACAATGAATAATGTTTTTTTTTTTCCTGCATGTTTTATTATTATTTTTTAATATATATATTTTCTTTTTTTTTTGTGTTTTATAATGTTTTTTTTTTTTTTTTTAACTTTTCCTCCCCCCCATCTTAGACAAAAAGTCTGGTATAAAAAAGATAGAAAAGTTGTTTCAAATTGAAAGGTTAAATTTTTTTTTAAAATGTTGTTGGGACACTGGCGCCAGTAAAGAAGAAGAAAAAAAACTTCCTTTTAAAATAACATTTGAATCGCACAAAAAAAAATCATTGACAAAAAATGCCTTTATTGTGGATGACAATCAAAAAAAAGATCTGCCATTTGTTTTTTTAGAAAACATAATTTTTCAAGAGGAGCCAATTTTTTGTGTTTTTGCAGACTTCTATATCAGGATGGGCAAGTGAATTTAAAAAAAAAAGGAATAATAGTTTATTGATGTGAATATAATAAAAGCTCTTTTATAACAGTTTAGATCTATGTTAATTTCACATCAGAAACTGAAATCATTTTTTTTGCCTTATCCCTAGTACATGTGGTACAGGCCATGATAATCATGGTGGGTAGTTAGCAACTGCCTTTACTGCACCACATGTCTACACATGTGAAAAGCAGTTAGACTTTGCACTTACAAATGTGTCAGAGCCTCGTTTGGTTACTTTGCAAGAATCGGAGGCCATTGGAGCATTATTTTTTTTTTTTTATCAGAAAAAATTGCCCAATGCTGGAATTGAACCCGGGTCATAGCAGTTGAAAACCAGCGGTTTAGACCATCCTTCCACCAACCCCCGTTAAAATGATGTTATAATAAGGCATTTGTGATTATACACAGTAGAACCTCCATGAGAGGACACTCGTACTAGAAGACATCTCTCTACAAAGGACAGTTTTCATTTGCAAAATTACAATTTTTACAATTTAGCAACTCTCCAGTAAGATGACATCTCTCCCTAAAGGACACTTTGGCTCTGCATCTATGTGTTGTCCTTTACAGAGAGGTAGTTCTGCTGTATATAGTAGGGGATTTTTGTATCACACAAAAAATCATTACGGTGGAACCTTGTTATAATGATTGTAAAGCGACATTTGAAATACTATCCCGCATGTGTTTCTTTTCAACAAAAAATCAAAATTTATTTCAAGGAGAAACAACGATTATTTCCAACCTTTTAGATGAGGTATGAAAGGTTAGAAATAATCGTTGTTTCTCCTTGAAATAAATTCTGATTTTTCGTTGAAAAGAAACACATGCGGGATGGTATTTCAAATGTCGCTTTACAATCATAAGCCGCATTATATTGTATTGTATTATAAATTACTTGTTATAATGGTTTAGAAATCACAGACACTGAAATCAATGACTTGTTAAGACTCACTGACTTAAATCAGTGAGGGTTTGAAGATCATTTGTGGTTTGTCTGAAACAATACAAAGCTACCTCAACCAATATATTTTAGTTAGTTCCCGGGAATTTCAGTGACTCCCTGTCTCCCCTGAATGTGATAAACATGATCTAAAACATTTCAAGAAGTGAAAAAAAGGCATCTCCTTATCGTGCAACTGAAAGTTGCCGATGGCTTGCGCCATCTATCGGAATAAATATCAACTATTCTCGTTGATTTTTAATTATTCCAGAATTGGCCAAATACCCATTCTTGATTAATCAAGAAAAGCTAACCACGGATGCGTTTCGGGCCATTGACCCTCATCAGCGTGGTGCAAGCTGTACCTCAATGACCAAAAAAATGGTCATTCAAGGCATCCTGAAAAATCATGAAACGGGTAGTTAAGGCCAGAAAGGCGTGAGACCGCAACACAATGTGAAAAAATAGTACAAATGTGAAATTGTACTGGGATAAGGTGCATAATTATGAAAAAAGGGCATCTCCTTATCGTGCAGCTGAAAGTTAAAACAAATTCCATGAGTCCATGTTCCTTGAGCTGTTTTATGATGAGCAGCAGCCTCTCCCAAAGGTCCTGTTTAGTACATCTAATGCAAGCCAAAATGTGTTCTGGAGCTGCAGGTACCAAACTACATTTTGGACAAGTGGGGTAGATTTTGTTGTTATTTTCTATCTTCAATGGTTTGAGATGGTCTGTTCTAAATCTTGTTAGTGTTGTTTGAGAAATATTTGTAATAACTATGATAAGGAACAATTTGGATTATAGATTATAAACAAAAATTAATAAGACCAAATAAATAGACATTTCAGTAACAACGTTGTTACCATCATCAGACAAATGTACTGAATGGTATTTGTCTGAAGATGGTAACAACGTTGTTACTGAAATGTCTATTTATTTATTTGGTGTTATTACCTTGTGTTTGTGGTAACTAGTTATCACATACATATATATCAATAAGGTACAATTTGGTTGAAGATTATGATGCACTAGCGCGCCATCTGTTATCAAAATTCGAAACTATTATAGATGTGTATGATTCTTTTTTAAGGCCCACCAATTTCCATTACAGTAAGGGTAGTAGAAATTGTTTTTTTTTTTTTTTTAAAGAATCATATGCGTCTATAATAGTTTTGATTATAGATTATAAACACAAGGTAATAAGACCTAATCCAAATAAATTGTGACGTTTTGGTGTTAAATGCTGTGGCCTAATTTTTCAATAAATAATATAAATAAGAAAGTTGATTCTACAATAGTGTTTGATTTTGTTTCAAGATTGCTATTTCACTAAGAATTAAATTGATAAGGCACAATTTGGATTATAGATTATAAAACAAGGTAATAAGACCAAATAAATAAATATTGTGTGACGTTTTGGTAACAGCGTTGTTACCATCTTCAGACAAAAGTACTGAATGGTAGTGTCTCACACTATTTATTTATTTGGATTTGGTCTTATTACCTTGTTTTCCTAAGAATTAAAATAAAATTTCAGTAACCATTTATCTTCTCCTTTTAATAATCCATAAATTTGATTTTATTGTGAATTGCCTAAATTAGATTTCAAATTACCTAAAACAATTATTGATTTATCCAGCTTGAGGAACCAAATAAATAAATTGTGTAAAACGACATTTGAAATACTATCCCGCATGTGTTTCTTTTCAACGAAAATTCAAAATTTATTTAAAGGAGAAATAACGATTATTTCTAACCTTTTGGATGAGGTATGAAAGGGTGAATTGTGAAGAGTAATGATAAACGGAAAAATAAAAGTCCAGGGATGGGAATCGAACCCACAGTGTTCCGCTTACCAGGCAGATGCCATGTCCACTAGGCTACCCTTGACATATTTTTCCGTTCGTAAATGATACATAAAGTAATGTAAATTGTGTGTGACGTTTCGGTAACAATGCTATTATTGAAATGTCACATAGTACAGTAGAACCCCGCTAGCGGACACCTCTCTACAAAGGACAGTTTTCATTTGCAAAATTGGTTACCATTAAGCAGTTCTCCGGTAAGAGGACACCTCTCCCTAAAGGACACTTTAGCTCTGCAATTAGGTGTTGTCCTTTACAAGGAGGTAATTCTACTGTATTTATTATTTTTTATTTGGCCTTATTACCTTGTGTTTGTGGTATATGGGGGAGGTGTTGTGCTGAAACACATTTAGGAAAGAGATAGATGTTGAAAATGTCAAAATTTCTCCAGTACTGTAAACAGAAAAGTGGGAGCACTGCTGTGAACTCAAGTCTACAAATTAATCTTGTTTACCATTTTTTAAATTGGGACATCAATAATTTGATCATTAACAGTGTTATTAATTCTGTTAAATACTTTCTTATCTCCACTCAACAATCATATCAGGGTATGTCTGCTTGAGATGGTGTCTGCTGGAGATGCTGAGTAGAGCTCATCAATAGAGATTTGACAACCATAATGACTGGGTGAAGTATTGGGTAAAGTTTTCAACTAGCAATAATCGCGCCTCGGAAGATCCTAATTGGCTACGATATCGCCTCTGCGCAAAGCTGACTGGGTGAAGTAGAATGTGTCTGACTTTGTCATTAAGACTGGAAGCACTACTCAGTAAGCAGGCCACTGACTTTGTTCCAATATGAAATGACCGCTTCATCCAAATTGTATACCTTATCAACATTTAGAAAAAAAAGTTTGAGATGCAGGATTCAGATCCTGGTGACGACTGTCAGATATCTACAGTTTGTTCCACTCCTGCATTCATATAACATTTGGAAACTGTGTTGTCTCCCAACTATATAGAAATAGGAAAAAATAAATAAAAAGGTCAGGTGTTGATATTAGAAATAAAAATGACATATCCTGACCAGTAGCACATGTGTTTTACACAAAAGGCAGAGCGCCATCTAGTGGAACAGAAATCAACTAAACATTGATTTAGCCTGTTCCCTGATATTTGGCCAACTCAATTTCTTGAAAAATCAAGAAAAGCCATCCACAATTTATCATGAAATTGGATTGCCCAAATATCAGGCTAAATCAATGTTTAGTTGATTTCTGTTCCACCAGATGGTGCTCTGCCTTCTGTAAAGCCCATGTGCTCCTTGTCAGGATATGCCAAAAGCGGAACCTCTTTGAGAAATGACATAAAAATAAGTAAAATGTCTTGAGTATCCTAATACAGGGTCGATGATATTCATATTTTAATACAACAACAAAGCCTCTATTAGGGACACTCATCCCATACAGGATTCTCCAAGATGGGTAAACATAGCAGTTTAAAGTGGATAAGGCACAATTTGGATTATAGATTATAAACACAAGGTGATAAGACCAAATCCAAATAAATAAATAGTGTGTGATGTTTCGGTAACAGCGTTGTTACCATCTTCAGACCAAAGTACTGAAAGAGAAGTGGTAAAATTGTAAGAGAATCAGAGGCTGGATCTCAAAAGTATTGTTTAATTAACAATAATATTATATTAAGATGACAAGGAACAAAAAGAGTCACAAAAGGCAAGCGTAAGGGCAGACAGCAAAAGCAAAACTAAAACATCTACAGGTACAGCCGGTCGGAGTGGTGCCAGGTCAAGTGATGTCTGGGGGAAGGTGGCGTTGCTAAGCAACAGCCGGTGTGCGACGTTACTCTCCAACAAAAATATCTCATTCAGTACTTTTGTCTGAAGATGGTAACAAGGCTGTTACCGAAACATCAAACACTATTTATTTGGATTTGGTCTTATTACCTTGTGTTTATTTAAAGTGGAGAATAACATCAACCTTACCTCAAGTTGAGTCACTCATCTGTGTCTTTTGACTGCACTGTTTGTTCCCCAGAATTTCATATTTTAATACAGTAGAACTACCTCCCTGTAGAAGACAACACCAAGTTACAGAGCCAAAGTGTCCTTTAGGAAGAGGTGTCCTCTTACTGGAGAGTTGCTAAATAGTAAAAATGATAATTTTGCAAATGAAAACTGTCCTTTGTAGAGAGGTGTCCTCTCATGGAGGTTTTACTGTAGTATTCCCCAACAGACATCTTTGGCAGCTTTCAACACACAAAGATATATAAATGAATTACCACAAGTTTTTAAATATATATATATTTATTGAAAGCTTTCAGGTTTTGCCCTTTCCCAACCTTTAGGTAAAAATAAAGATCCATTTTACCTATAAGTTGAGAAAGGGCAAGACCCGAAAGCTCCTGATAAATATATATATTTTAAAAACTTGCAGCAAGTCAGTTATTGGTTCTTTGTTAGTAGATGTGTGTGAATAGAGAAGCCAAAATTTAAACATGTCAGTTTTATAAATGAAGATCTTCTTTCTTATCTCCATTCAATCATATTAAGGTATCAAGCTTGTAAAGCTTGACAACCATCATGATTGGGTGAAGTAGAATGCGTCTGCTTTTGTCATTAAGACTGGGAGCCCTACTCAGTGGCAGGCCGACTTAGCGCCAAAAGAAATGGCTGCCTCTGACATCAGGAACAGACGCCATGTGCAGTCGCTCCTAACATGGAGTACAACCGCTGCTCATCCTGTATCCCTGGATCAGGAGCCCTTACAGGGTACTATCAGCCAGGCCAGCTGAGCCCAGGTTTTTTTAGTGAGCTTGGTACTGCTCCCCCTCCTCCTTTTTCATCTGGGCTTGGGACCGGCAAAGGCGGAGTTATAAATGAAGATAATTTATAAGAATTAAAAGGCTACAGTTATTTTTTCAAACATCTCTATATGGGTCAAAATGTGTGTGTGGTATTGCAAGCCCTAACAGTCATGGGGCCAAGTGGTTTCAGGTGTCAAAGGGTAACACTTTTATTGACTTCTTAGTCAATATTTACAATAAAAAGATCAAGAGAACTGTATACAATCAGCCACCATGATAGTGTCCTCCTCCAGGTGATGTCCTCGATGGTCTGACCCAGTCCGACCTGGATGAAGTACTGGTTGATTCTTGATTTCGCCGATGCGAGGATTGCCAGATCGTCTTCTATCACGTGTCAAAGGGTAACACAAAAGGACGAGTCAGGTTGGATGTCACCTCAGATATAGACCAGTGCTGAAGACATGTACAAGGTGCAGGAGGATGTGATCTACATTGAAAGGGAAAGATGAACTGATGTTGTCTGCTGTTTGTCAGTGGTCATAAAACTTATTGGAAGTTGGAATAGTGGCAAAGTGCCATCTAGTGGAACAAAAATTAACTAAATGTTCTTCTTCTTTCTTATCTCCACTCAATCATATTAGGGTATCAAGCTTTTAAAGCTTTTTTTAGCAAGCTTGTTATGTTGCGTTCCCGGTTTGGATAGATGAAAAGGGAGGATACACGATGTGACTTATTAAAGTTTCCTTACTTAAGTATATATTGTTACACCAGGTTGCGGCTTGGCAGACTCTTCAGCCTGGATTCTCTCCTGTGCTGGGTCTTGCATCTTACCAGAGCGTGTTTCAACCATCCTACAAATTTATAAAAGGGAATAACGAGATAAGTCTTCTTTAAGTAACCACCAGAATCCTTTATTTATTTTCTCACATCAAAGAGAGCAGTGAAGTCACAGTGTACCTAAATACAAATGGTGATAAATTAATAATCTGTTTTAAATAAATATCATAGAATATTTTATATAAAAATAAATAAATATATAATTTAAATTTCAAATATATTAAAACTAATATAAGAAATACGCCATTAATCATGATGTAACACTTCCCCCTCTCCAGAGGTCGTCACGTCCTCGTGATTGACCTCATCAATTCTTTCAAAATAGGGTTTGATTCTTGAGACATGGACAATCAATGGGTCTTGGCCAGGATTATCTTTTGGTTCAATTAAGTAATTTACGTTGGACAGCTTCTTTAATATTCTATATGGGCCAAAATATTTTCTCAGTAGTTTCTCACACTTTCCTATTTTCCTAATTGGTGTCCAAACTGCTACTAATTCTCCTGGTTCGTAGCTTCTTTCCATGTGTTTCTTGTCATAGTTCTTTTTCATTCTTTCTTGAGTCTTTATTGTGTTGTTAATAACTAATTTTCTTGTTCTGTTTATTTTGTCTAAGTGATGTTTTATGTATTCATCATAATCATCTTTGTCAATGTCCCCCGAGATATTCCTGTCGTCCAAAAGAGACGTGGGTTCTCTTCCAAACATCAGGAAAAAGGGAGAATATCCTGTGGTTTCCTGAATTGTAGTATTGTAAGCGTGAGTGATGAATGGGAGTATTTCGTCCCAATTTTTCTGATCAGTGTTCACATACATACTGAGCATATTGATCAATGTTCTATTTAACCGCTCTGTCAATCCATTAGTCTGGGGATGATAGCTCGTTGTGAAGCAATGTTTAATCTTGCACGTTTTCATCACCTCTTTCATTAAATTACTGGTAAATTGAGAGCCTCTGTCACTAATAAGATATTGTGGGGCTCCGTGCCGAAGAAAAATATCCTCTACTAGAAATTTAGAAACTTCTTTCACTGTTGCTTCCGAGACTGCTCTTGTTTCTGCATATCTAGTGTAGTAGTCCGACAGCACGATTATCCATTTTTTCCTGTTTTTCGTAGATGGTAGTGGACCAACAAAGTCAATTCCAATTCTTTCGAAAGGAAAGTTGGCTGGGGGGATGGGCTGTAGTAGTCCAGAAGGTAATTGGTTTGAGCCTTTCCTACTTTGGCAAAGGTGACACGTCCTAACGAATTCTGAGACATCCTTTAGCATGGATGGCCAAAAGTATTTACTCTTTATTCGGTACATGGTTCTGGCGACGCCCAGATGGCCATTCGACATATGATTGTGATATTCTTTCATAATTTCTCTCTTTTTCTTCTCTGGAACCACAAGCAACCACGCCCTGCCTTCAGGGTTCGGGTTTTTCTTAAAGAGGCATCCATCTTCTTCTTTAAAGTTTTGCGCAATTGATCGCCTGCTTCCATTAAGGTTTTTCTTAACACTTTCGATAAATTTATCCTCTTCGTCTGTTATTTGATTTAAAAATAGCCTTTCAAAATCCTCATCCCAATCAGTTTCTGGTAAGGGCCCCCTAGATAAGCCATCGGCGTCCAGATGCTTCTTTCCCGATTTATGTATTATATCGAAGTCATATTCTTGAATTTTCAATGCCCATCTTGCCAATCGACCTGTTGGATCCTTCAAGTTTTTGAGCCAGCATAAGGCGTGATGGTCTGTTACTATTTTAAAGTGTCTTCCATAAAGGTAGGGTCGTAATTTTGACATTGACCAGACAACGGCCAGACATTCTTTTTCAGTGGTTGAATAATTTTGCTCCGCTTTACTTAGGGTACGACTCAAATATGAGATCACCATCTCTTCACCACCGATGTCTTGGACAAGTGTTGCACCTATGCCGATGTTGGACGCATCAGTATGAACATAAGTAGGTGCATTTGGATTGAAGTGACCTAAAATTGGTGGACTTAATAGTGCTGTTTTTAGGGTTTGAAACGCTTCCTCTTGTCTTTCTGTCCAGGTAAATGATACACTTTTTTTATAAGGTTGGTCAAAGGGTCAGCAATTTTTGAAAAGTCTTTGAAAAATTTTCTATAATATGAACACATTCCCAAAAAGGATTGTACTTCTTTGACCTTTTTGGGTCGAGGAAAATTTCTGACAGCTTTGATGTTATGTTCCGCGGGTTTTATACCATGTTTGCTCGTTATATAGCCGAGAATCTCCAATTCTTCAAAAGCAAATCGGCATTTTTTGTCGTTTAACCTTAAATTAGATTCACGAAAACATTTAAAAACAGCTTCAAGTCTTTTGAGGTGCGTTGGAAAATCCGGGCTATATATGATAACATCATCCAGATAACACAAACAAATTTGCCATCTCAGATTTCCAAGCATATTCTCCATATTTCTCTCAAAGGTAGCAGGCGCGTTACAAAGTCCAAAAGGCATCACGTTGAATTCATATAATCCATGCGCTGTAGTGAAAGCTGTTTTCTCTTTGTCTCTTTCTTCGACTTCAACTTGCCAATATCCAGATCTGAGGTCTATTGCTGAGAAGTGTGTAGATCCTTGGAGAGTATCCATAACTTCGTCTATTCTAGGGATCGGATAGACATCTTTTACTGTCACATTATTCAGTTTTCTGTAGTCCACACAAAATCTGTATTTACCATCTCGCTTCTTGACCAATATTACTGGAAAAGACCAGGGGCTAGAAGATGGCCTAATTATGCCTTCTGTAAGCATCTCGTCAATTTGCTCTTTTATAATATCTCGTTCTTTAGCACTTACCCGGTAAGGCTTGTGTTTAATTGGCTTCGCGTCTTCTGTGTCTATCCGATGTTTTGCCAAATTGGTTCTCCCTAATCTCGATGAAAAAAGATCTCCATACCTTTCTAAAACTTGTTTTAACTCCTTCTGTTCCTTTGGTGAAAGATTTTCGTTTATTTGGAATCTAGGTTCTTCGTTCTTTTCTACCTCTCTTTCTCGACTCACATTTATTTTCGCTGGACTACTTCCAAAAGCCAATGTTTGGTGTTTCATTATTTTTAACGGTCGAGGATACGGATTAGTTATCCAGATGTGTGTTTCCCTATTTATAACATTGATCAAGCTTCTTGCTAGGCGAAGTCCATTTGTTTGAAACATTTTGCTGCTCTCCTCGATAATATATTCTCCATCCTCTGTTTCTACCAATGCCTTGATCAATTTCATGGAACATTCCGGTACAATGGAATCCTTGGCACTCTTTATTTTCAACATTTCAAAATTGATTTCGTCATGATTATTCGTCAAATCATATTTTATAGTTTCTTGCTTACAATCTATTTTTGCGTTCATTTTCTTAAGGAAATCTCTCCCAAGAATTAATGTCCGTAAATGCGTTTTCAATATCACAAAGTTGTGTGATAATGTTTCGTCATCAATTTTTATATTTAAAAATATACTTCCTACCATGTCCAATTTTTTTCCATCGGGTCCTGCACAAATTTTTGCGAGTTTACTTATACCATGGCCTGTATCGAGGGCCGTTCTGAGGTCGACCACTGAGAGGTCAGCACCTGTATCAACCAAAGCTTCAAAAGTCCCTATCTTGTCCACATTAATTTTTAATTTGTATTTAGGGTCCAACTTCTTGATTCCGTTTATGGTCGACTTGCTTTGATTGACAGATTCAGGCGCGACGCTTAGTTTAAATCTTCCAACACGGAATATCTATTCCGGGTAGGAATATTTGTCTGTGTGCTATGACATACATCAGCATAAAGCCGAGGTCCTGATTTCTCTGATATTTCATTCATTTGGCATTTTTCTTCGACATTCTCTTGGGTATCTGCTGGATCCTCTTCTAGGATTCTTATAAACTTGACCCTACAATAACGGGCCACGTGCCCTGGCTTGTTACATTTAAAGCAGATTGGTCTTCCATCTTCCGTCCTATTTTTGCTCACTTCTTGGCTTTTATTGTAAGTGTTTCTCTGAAGGTTTGGTTTCGGCACAAAGTTAGGATTATAAGGACGTCTAGGGGTAGAGGGCTGGGGAAAGTTGTTTCGATACTGTCTGGGGGTAGGATGGGAGTCGTTCTTGTAATTATTGGAAACAGGGGCTTGGGGCCTGGAAGTGGTCTGGTAGTTTCGTGCGGCAGTCGGCGGCACGTACCTCGATTGTTGTTGGGGTCTAGAATAGCGTGGACCGTTATATAGGTTTCTGGATTTCTCCACACGTTCCCGATACTTCTTTTCAAAAGAATCCATTTTCTTGCACACGACAAGAAGGTCATCGGTCGTTTTAGGAGGGTTCAGGTAGAGCGCGAATGAGTACTCTTTTTTCAGTCCTCCAATAACATGTTCAATTTTTGTTTCTTCTTCCATTGCGGGGTCAACCTTGTTGCACAACACTAGAATGTCTTCCGCGAACCTGATTGCTGGTTCATTCCAGTGTTGCATTCTGTTGAGCTTCATTCTAAGTTCTTCTTTATTCGCGTCCAAAGAAAAATCCTGAATGAGGCGGATTTTAATATTTTCCCAGCTCGTGAAACTAGCTTTGTGTAAATTCAACCAGGTTTTAGCGCTTCCCGTCATGTTCATGGCGGCATAACGAGAGATAATGTAGTCTGCCCAATGGTACAAGAAGCCAATTTCTTCAAGAGATTCAATCCATGGGCGAGGGTCTTCCGTTCCATCATACTTGGGGATGTCGATGTTGGGATTCAGGACAACTGGGTCGGAACTAGCATCTCTACCAATTGTTACACCAGGTTGCGGCTTGGCAGACTCTTCAGCCTGGATTCTCTCCTGTGCTGGGTCTTGCATCTTACCAGAGCATGTTTCAACCATCCTACAAATTTATAAAAGGGAATAACGAGATAAGTCTTCTTTAAGTAGCCACCAGAATCCTTTATTTATTTTCTCACATCAAAGAGAGCAGTGAAGTCACAGTGTACCTAAATACAAATGGTGATAAATTAATAATCTGTTTTAAATAAATATCATAGAATATTTTATATAAAAATAAATAAATATATAATTTAAATTTCAAATATATTAAAACTAATATAAGAAATACGCCATTAATCATGATGTAACAATATATATATAGCAATTTAGGCCAACAACCCCATGTATATAACCCGCAGCAAGACCTTAATGTTGTATAATAGAAGCACAGCTGTCAATGATGCACTATTGACATATGTCTTTACATCATCACATGTAATGCAATTTGTGCAAACAGGATAAATAAAATAAAAAAAAGAGGGGGGAAACTCTGTAATTGATTAAGAGTTGAGCTAAAGTAGGGATCGAGCATATAATATTGTCAGAACAAAGGTCTAAAGATGGAAACAGCCACGACACTAGTATACAATTTCATCAGACAACCCATGAAATCGTTATTAAATTGGGCAATCTATAAAAGACTCCTTCTGGAGGTTTAGCAACCCACTGAAGACGCTGGGAGCTATTTCATAGAGGAAAATTATAGCAACAGATCTCTATAATTTCTACAGATCAACTGTAAATAGATTCATATTAAGGCATTTTTATAGCCCAAATAACACAAACAATAGTCAAACATACAAATCTGTTTGCATCATGCCGTACCCTCCTAACAGCGTAACAATAGCCCGAGGAATCAGAAAATATGGTATAATGGTAAATATGATGGAATAACGCACTGAAACACATAAAAGTACAAACATTACTAAAACCTGACAGATAGATACCCTCAAAGTAGCCCTAATAAAGTCGTAATTTGCAACTATTGCTGTGTCAATATATCACAGCAAAGATATAGTACACAATTCTATTCCAACAGAGTCGGTAGTTCTATATTTAGTACAATTTGTGAAATTAAGGTGTGGGGGGTAGTACCATAAAGCAAAAGGAATGAAATATGTATGAGAGGAAACAAGAAAATTTCTCTAGATATTTATTTAAATAAATTAAAATTTGGGAACATGTCTATACTGACGAGATATGCTATTTACATAGTAAAATTTAGATAGAGGTGACCTGAAGTTACTTTATAGCCCTTTAGGGCCCATGCGAAATCTAGGTTGGTTACTACACAAAAAGGGGGGGGCGCTAAGTCATAATGACAAATGGCTTACCTTTTCTCGAAAGTGCCGGAAAGGTCTGGTCTCCCGACTGAAGACTGTCCTCTCATTGAGCGACTCAGATTGAATCTGCCTTTTGGCAAAGAAACCCTCTTTTATTCTTCTCTCTCTCCGTTTTCATTCGCTGGCCGCGCCAAAGTTTCTATTGGCTGGCATTTTCATT
>CP092874.1:80562633-80598150 GCA_030710605.1 Cordylochernes scorpioides
GGAAAGTGTCTAAATAGTAAAAATGGTAATTTTACAAATGAAAACTGTTTTTTTGTTGAGAGGTGTCCTCTACCGAGAGTGTCCTTCATGGAGGTTTTACTGTATATAAAATTTAAGACTTCTGGTTTATCGGGAATAGACTTCATTTCTGTTAGTTCTCAAAATTTTGTGATGAATTTTTAATATACTTCCAGACCACACGTAGAAGTCTTGTCCATTCACTCAATCCAGCTAACAAAGCAGGTGTATGAAATATCTGACTTCTAGATGGCTGTGATGTTCTGTGGTGTAATTCTGACACTCCAAAGTCTCTAGTATGAGAGAACCAGAGCTATCAATACTTGTACAGAGATGCCAGGGGGGGTCGGTGGAAGGCTGGTTAAACCGTTTGGTTTTCGACCACTAGGACCCGGGTTCGATTCCCGCAGTGGACACTTTTTTCTGATTTAAAAAAAAAAAAAATGCTCCTATAGCCCTCGATTCTTGCAAAAGTCCAACCCCACCAGCGAGTGCAAGTAACCAAATGGGGCTCTTGCACATTTGTAAGTGCAAAGTCGAACTGCTTTTCACATGTGTAGACATGTGGTGCGCTTACAGTAAAAGCAGTCGCTAACTACCCACCATGATTATCATGGCCTGTACCACGTGTACTGGGGATAATAAAAAAAAAAAAATAAAAAAAAGTAGTGAACCCTCCCAGCTGTTTCACCACATTTAATGTATTGGACACTTTTGCTTATATATGCAACACTGAAGTGTAGAATCTTATGGTATTCAAGCAAACTATGGACATAAGCTTTTAGGACAGTAGCTTATATCCATAGTTTGCTTTAATACCATAACATAAAGATTCCACCCTTCATTGTTGCATATATAAGCAGAATCTTTCAATACAGTATTAGAGCTCTAAAAACAGTCTGGTGGAATAAATTTGGGAAAACCATTGAAGGGTTCACCACTGATGAGCCAAGCTCCCCCACTATTTTTCATGCAGAAAGAACAGTAGAAGTTTGTTTCATTAAAAGAAATATTTGTGCTTAATAGTTCAATTTATTAAACACGTGGGCTATAGGGAAATAAAAGTTATTGCAAAAGGGAGAAAAGTGTACATGAAGGCAACAACAGCTATATAGTCGCACACATTGTTGTGAGGATGAATCAGCACCAAAGCTATCACACATCTTCATGCCACTCACCCTCAAATTTGAGCACTTCAGCATTCATCTTTGGCATCATGAAAAAAGAAAGTTTTTCCTGCATTGACTTGTTACTGGTGGTGAGAAGTGGATTTATTTCGAGATATATAAATGTGTATTATATGTCGTATTATGTTGTTGTTGTTTCTTATCCCCTTGTGTAAATATTACACGAATTCCATGTGGAATGGGGTGTAGGGGTGCAGCTTTCGTTGATCATGGCACCAATGTCATATTATAAATATTGTGTGTAGATACAGTTAAATCTTATCAAAATACACTCCCTCTAGAGGATACCTCAGTTTTTATTACCAAAAATTATCATTTTACACTAAACTCTGGCAAAAAAAAAAAATGCATCTCCCTAAAGAACACTTTAATTTCTACAATTAAGTGTCCTTTCCAGTGAGACTTGTTGCTTATTCCCTCTGATAGAATTCAGATGATCTCCAACAGGAGTCTTACTTTGTCAATTCCAGAAGGAACCTTCATGGAGAGGAGGATGTTGTTGGTCTGGGGACTTGGAAGTACCTCTCAGTGTGACTTTGGGCCTAATGTGGATTACAGTTGTAGCTGCTCCTCTGGAGAACTACCACCTTCCTGCTGGGTGTATAGCACAGCCAAAGGTGGCCCTACCAGTACACACTGTGCTACCAGTTTAACTCTCCCGCCACGATGAGGCTGTAGGATAGGATTATTGGAGAGGCTCTATACTGTATAGTAATACAGTAGAACCTCCCTTTAGCGGACACCTCTCTATAAAGGACAGTTTTCATCTCCAAAATTACCATTTTTACTATTTACCAACTCTCCAGTAAGAGGACACCTCCCTAAAGGTCACTTTGGCTCTGCAATTAGTGTTCTTTACAGGGAGGTTCTACTTTAACATCTTCCTAAAGGTGCAAGTCTGAATATACATTTTTTAAATTGAGTAAAGTCTTGTTTATAGGAACTTTTAAAGGGGTAAAAACTCTCCGGTAAGAGGACACCTCTCCCAAAAGGACACTTTGGCTCTGCAATTAGATGTCCTTTACACCCTAGAAGCAGATGGCCACCCAGACCTTTCGGTCCACAACCCGGAGATGTCCTTTACAGGGAGTTCTACCGTATCATTTTATTTGTGATCGAATGTTGTGGCCCACTTTATGTATTACATCCCCAAACATGATGTGATGCCAGCCATCTCTGTCTTGAGCTCGATGTACCATCTGGGCGACCATTAAGCCAGCGATAGAAGTAGTAAAATAATGATGGGTAAGATAAACATAATGAGTAGAAGGAAATTTTATTCACTTTCTTAGGTTTCAATACTTATTTAAAATGTTTAACAGCAAGATTTAACAAGAGAACAAAGAATTGGCTTCTAGGGCGTCATACACTTGTCCAAAAAATAACTGGGTTAATTAACCAGATATTTTTCAATCAAAAAGGTAAAGTAAAAATTTTTTTTAAATTATATATCTATATCATATTTCTATTTTATATATCTATTTTTATGTTGATTTGTAAATTTTCTACTTTGTTGGTTGTTTAGCAAATAATATATATAATGTTTGTTTGGTAAATATGCCCTACTTGTAAAATGGAGAGAGACCATTTTATAAATGAAAATATAGAGAAATAAAAGTATATTTTGACAGAAAAAAGATTGATAGAAAGGAATTTAAGACCTTACAATTTTGTCATCACTTTCTCAGCAACTACATTGTCAAAATTGCATGATGGTCTTTGAGAATACCATTCTAACTATAAGGTATTTCAGTTAACATGTCTGCATCTGTATTCATTTAGAGTCAGCAGCAAAGGCTTCCATGTTAGGAACAGCCTCAAATTACAGGCAGTTTCACCAAAGTGGATCATGGTGCCATGATCAACAAAAGTTGCACCCCATTCCATGAGATCACTCATGGACATCCAGATAAATTTTTGCTAACTCTGGTTGTTAAAAAAAAAAGAATATTTTAAGAGAAGAAAGGGGCATAAGATAAAATGGAGATTAAAAAGATAAGATAAAGATTTTTTTATTAAAGGGTTAAATATAAAAATCTACCTTCTTAGTTCTAATATAATAGAGCATGGTGTGAAAAATATAAGGTTGAATGTGAAAGAGAGTAAATGGAAATTTATTTATCTTGGTACTGTAGAACTACCTCTCTGTAAAGGACAACACCTAATTGCAGAGCCAAAGTGTCCTTTAGGGAGAGGTGTCCTCTTACTGGAGAGTTGCTGAATATTAAAAATGGTAATTTTGCCTATGAAAACTGTCTTTTATAGAGAGATGTCCTCTAGCGTGAGTGTCCTCTCATGGAGGTTCCTACTGTATAAGAAAGTTCTACATAATACCAGAATTTTTAATAAAATGTTTGAAAAAAAAAACTATGAATTGGTTACTATTGAATTATAAATTGAGGATGGAATTGTTAAAGCTATAGTTGAATTTGTTATTGTAAAGATATTTTTAAAATTAATAAAGTAAGATTTATATTCACAAAAAATTATTTAAACATAAATATATATAGATGGAAAATTTGAAAATAAAACACCAATATCCCCCATAAAGACAGGTGAGTTGCCCCTCGAAATATTGTAAGAATAAAAATGTACAATGAAACCTCATATAACAGAAACTTGGTTATACCATCAGAATTCTGAAGTCCCAAGTGATGTTATATCTAGGTTGAACTGTCTTATCTAAATACACTCATGGACAACACTTAAAGAAGTTATACCTTTTAGCATGTATATCGGGATTCAGACAATAACTCTGAAAGATACACTCATGGACAAAACTTAAGGAAGTTGTACCTTTTACCATGTATATCAGGATTCAGACAATAGCTCTGAAAGATACACTCATGGACAAAACTTAAGGAAGTTGTACCTTTTAGCATGTATATCGGGATTCAGACAATAGCTCTGAAAGATACACTCATGGACAAAACTTAAGGAAGTTGTACCTTTTAGCATGTATATCGGGATTGAGACAATAACTCTGAAAGATACACTCATGGAGACAAAACTTAAGGAAGTTGTACCTTTTACCATGTATATCAGGATTCAGACAATAGCTCTGAAAGATACACTCATGGACAAAACTTAAGGAAGTTGTACCTTTTAGCATGTATATCGGGATTGAGACAATAACTCTGAAAGATACACTCATGGAGACAAAACTTAAGGAAGTTGTACCTTTTACCATGTATATCAGGATTCAGACAATAGCTCTGAAAGATACACTCATGGACAAAACTTAAGGAAGTTGTACCTTTTACCATGTATATCAGGATTCAGACAATAGCTCTGAAAGATACACTCATGGACAAAACTTAAGGAAGTTGTACCTTTTACCATGTATATTAGGATTGGGACAATAACTCTGAAAGATATTTGATACACAGTGACCTCGCCAGTACATTGACAGATAGATATGGCTGGCATCGTATCATGTATGGGATTATACGTACAGTGGCCACAACCTTCAATCACAGATAAAATGATTATATTATTAGTGACCTTTATTGAAGACTTGAGATAACAAAGTGTGAACAAAATTGCCTCTGTCTCCCCAAAAAAAAAAATAGATAACTGACAATATCAAAGATTTTGTCCATGAGTGTATAAACTGTATTTGGTTAATACTGTATTAAAAATATGTTTAGGTGTTGTCATTCTATTTATACATTTATTTTCAGCAAATTTATTTCAGAGTTGTAACATGTCAAGACCTGTATCTAAATGAATAAACTGACCTTTAGGTAACAGTGTTGTTAACAATCTTCAGAAAAAGTACAGAATGTGGTCATGTTTCTAATCTCTATAATACAAACTGGTAGACTTGATGCTGTAACCAGGAGGGACACTCCCTCTTTAAATATCTTGAGTTCAACTGACCCAGTTGATAGACCTCAGCAATGGTCCCACTCCAAGGATATGGAGGAGCTGTGTCTGTACTCATGTTAGAGTCAGCAGCAAAGGCTTCCATGTTAGGAACAGCCTCAAATTACAGGCAAAGTTTCATCAAAGTGTGCCTGGATCATGGTGCCATGATCAACGAAAGCTATACCCCATTCCATGAGATCATGGAATTTGTGTAATCTTTACACAAGGGGATAAGAAACAACAACAACATAATACAAACTGTACTCCATATATCACAGTTATACTTTATATCATTGTACTTAGAAATTCTACAAATATTTATTTGCTTTCTCTCCTTATATTCTCTAATAGAGAATTTTACTGCCATGAGAATAGATAGTTTCTACAATGTTGATACACACACACACACACACACACACAAAGCCTTTATTAAGACGTTAGTCTTATACATATTCTCCGTACAAGGTGCAATAACAGGAAAAGAGCAGCACAGGAAACCAGTAGTTCCGCAACTATATACAATTATTAGTAATAAGGAAAAGTAAGATTTAATATGAAAGGTTGACGCCATCGCCTCAAGTCTTCAATTCCATAAGCGCGGAGCAGAAATAGGGACTAAGTTATTTAGTTTGCCATAAATATAGCATCCAGACACAAAAATGAGGTTTACTCCAGCACAGCCATCACCAGCTCCGCACAATGTTGATACCATTTTAGGTGGAATGTATTATTGAAATTTTCTGTCACATGCGAGGCAATGGGCTCCTTTCAGAATCAACAAGTTTCCAAGTGTCTTCTTTTATTACCAACACTTCAAGCTTTCGGGTATAACAACCCTTCTTCAGGAATATCAAATATGAAATATCAAATATTCAGTATTCCTGTAGAAGGGAAGTTATACTTGAAGTGTTGGTGATAAAAGAAGACACTTGGAGACTTGTTGATTGTTGATTGTGTTCAAAGAAACTCTTATGTTATTTAGTTTAAACTTTGATGAGGTGTTGCTGTTCTAGACCCGTATAGTCTTTTTTTTTTACTTATCCCAAGTACACGTGGACCTTTGGGAGAGGCCGCTGCTTATCATAAAACAGCTCAAGTAGCATGAACTCGTTGATTTTATGTAATCTTTACACAAGGGGATAAGAAACAACAACAACAACACGTGGTACAGGCCATGACAATGATGGTGGGTAGAAGTAAGCAACTGCTTTTACTGTAAGTACACCACATGCCTACACATGTGAAAAGCAGTTAGACTTTGCACTTACAAATGGACCAGAGCCCCGTTTGGTTACTTGCACTCGCTGGTGGGGTTGGACTCCTGTATAGTCTAGTACTGTGTGTCTAGTACTATAAAATAATCTATTAGAAACTTCTCCCTAGCCATCCAAGATGTTCCAGCTTGAGTAAACTGTGCTCTCTATAAGGAAGGATGTTGCGTGCGCAGCGGCAAGACAACGCGGAGGAAGACTCTGGAGGCCCCCACCTCACCCTCCATTATAAGGACAACTCCATCTTGGACGACGCAGCCAACCTCATCATTCACCATGTCAAGCGACAGACAGGCATCAACAAGGATGACAAACACAAGATCAAGGTCCTCCTGCGCCACTTCATCCCCGACTTCTTCTCTACGCCACGCGGCAACTTGTCCGACGATGAGATGGAAGTAGAAGGTAAGTACACTACATCTCAAACATGTCCAAGGTGCATCAACAGGGTCTGTTCGAAGTCAGAGCAGCGCGCAGTACGAAGACACGCTGCGAAAGATGTTTGGTATCCACGCTGCACACCTACACCCCATTCTATGAGATATGCTTGAGGAGCATGAACTCATGGAATTCGTGTATTCTTTACACAAGGGGATAAGAAACAACAACATGTCCAAGACCTAATAAGTCAGACTAGACAATAATCGTGGCATTCACCCTGGACAAAGTGGTTCAGAACGCAAAAGTGTATTGCTCTTTAAAAATCCTGACTTCAACTGACCCGGTTGATGGACCTCAGTAAGGGTCCCACTCCAGGGATACAGAGGAGCTGTGTCTGTACTCATGTTAGAGTCGGCAGCAAAGGCTTCCATGTTAGGAACGGCCTCAAATTACAGGCAAAGTCAGACTTTCACCAAAGTGTGCTTGGATCATGATGCCATGATCAACGAAAGCTGCACCCCATTCTGAGATATGCTCGAGGAGCATGAAATCATGGAATTCGTGTAATTTTTACACAAAGGGATAAGAAACAACAGCATGTCCAAGACCTAATAAGTCAGACTAGACAATAATATCCTGCAAGTCATGTCTTTTGATTGCTTTGGTTGGGCTTTGCTATGATTTTATATAATTATTTATAAGTAATTGAAACTGTTTTTTTGATGTGTATGGTGCTTTTCTAAATAAAATAAATCTCTAATCCCCTTCTTATTGCAATGATAAAATTTATTTATTTCAACACACAAAACACGATATCCCAACTAGGAATAATTGCGTCGATTTACATTTTTAAACAGAAGCAGTTATAAACATATTATACAAAAAAAAAAAGATTAATTAAAAAATATATATATATTAGAAACCTGATCCTTCCAGGTTAGAAAGATAATCATGAATATATTTACAAAAATGGTTAAATCTGTCATAATTATCTCTCTAGTATTTACAAATTGTTTACATTGTTTACTGTCTGTTGTCTAGTGCTAAAGATAAAATGAGGGTTCACCAGGCTCTTATCATTGCAGTAAGGGCAGTAGAAAATTGTCTTATTTTGAAAAGAATCATATGCGTGAAAAATAGCTTCACTTACTTATAACAGATGGGGGTTGTGCTAATTTTTCTCTTTAATATTATTTTATTTAATAATTGTTTTTTTTTCCCTAATCCATCAGTCTTAAACCAACAGACCTCCTAGTATATTGATGACTTGTAGATATCTTGTTGTTTAGCACTGCAGGATGTGCTCCGAGGATGTCTCACAAGCCAGACATTATTTAATAATTGTATTTTGATTGATTTGGTTGGACTCTGCTATTACTTTATGTTTTTTAAATAGTTATATAGACTATTGTAGAACGACATTTGAAAACTATCCCGCATGTGTTTCTTTTAAACGAAAAATCAAAATTAATTATAAGGAGAAATAACAATTATTTCTATCCTTAGGGATGAATTGTGAAGAGTAATGATGAACGGAGAAATAAAGTGTCCAGGGATGGGAATGGGTTTTTCATTACTCTTCACAATTCATCATTTCATACTTCATCCCTAATGTTAGAAATAGTCGTTATTCCTTCTTAAAATTAATTTTGATTTTTCGTTTAAAAGAAACACATGCAGGATTATTTCCAAAAGTCGTTCTACAATCATAAGCCGCATTATATTGTACAATAAATTACTTTATATAGACTATATTTTATTATAGTTGGTGTAGTAAGTATTGCTGTGTGTCCAGATGAAGCCAACCCCTCCGTCCAGGAACTGGTTTGTCCGCCAGACTCAAATGCCTCAGAGCTCTTGCAGTACCCACTGCAGAACAACCTCCACGATGATAGCTACGCCCTCTTCATGGTCAACATCCACTGGTATCTCTTCTTCCGGCTCCACAACATTCTCTGTGAGAGGTTGCTCAAGATCTACAGCACCGCCATGGCCATCGCTGCTGAGGAGGCCAAGGAGAAGAAACACAGAGACATCGCTGTCTCCGAGTCTCTCCGACTCAAGCCGAAGAGTAAGTAAGCCACTCAGTAGAAAGAGCCAGGTGAGGTAACCTGGTTGTCCAGCGGAGTTTGACGTGGAGGAGTACTACCCAGCCTTCCTGGATCTGGTTAAGAGCCTCCTGGACAACAACGTGGACAGCGCGCAGTACGAAGACACGCTGCGAGAGATGTTTGGTATCCACGCCTTCGTGGCATTCACCCTGGACAAAGTGGTTCAGAACGCAGTGAGGCAGCTCCAGAACATTGTGAGCTCTGGGACAGGGCTGCAGTGCAGAGACCTGTACATGCAGGAACAGCGCAATGGTGCAACCGGCGGACCTTGCGCAGCAGCCTCTACCTGGGCCCTGGCGGAGTCCACGTACCAGCGCAAAGCTGAGAACCTCATTGGAGAGGACAGCTGTTTCAAGATCATCCTGGTGAGTACTGATTACTGGGGAGTATTTTGGACACCTCTTGGATGGCATTGATGGATGACATTGGAGAACTTAATTCCTTCAGGTCTATCACACACACTTGGAATGGTTTGGATCTTAGTTTTTTTACCTCAGAATTTTAGCATCACATTTAATAAAATTATTCTTCTGACTTCAATGTTGAACTGTCAAATACATGCAGTCTATATATAGTGGTGTTGGATATAACAACTAAATGATGGCAGATATTTACATTTTAGGCCTAGTTCAGAGTTGGCCCATCTTGGGTGAAAATCATCTGAAGGTTATTTGATGAAGTTTTTGTTGTTAAATACTATGAGAGAACATACTGTAAAAAGATAGAAAGCCTTGGACTCATGGTGAGTCAAGTTAGGTTTCACAGCATTGGTTGGTGGGTTGTACATGGGTGAACTTTCAGCTGAACAAGGATTATTGATGAATATTGCTTTTCCTTCTTGTGTGTTGCTTCAAGGTTTATTGTTAAGAGTACCTAGTGAGCCTAAAAAGTTGTTGCTAAATTTCTAGCACATTACCCTCTTAATAAATGTTCATTCCACCTGAATCAATCCTACCAGACTAACACATTATAATGGTGTGAATTTTCACCAAATCAAAGTTTCATAAGATTTTTAACCAATTTTAAATTTAGAATATACAGTCTACTCTCGTTATAACGCCACCATCCGGATTTTGCAAAAAAGTGGCGTAAGGCGAGGGTGGCGTTGTATCGAACACAACTTTTAAATGTGAAATTTAAGGATACAATAAATTATATAGAATGCAAAACTGGCATTAATTAATTAATATGATAAATAGAAAGCATTAAATTATAATTTATTCATGAAAAGTAATTACATTTTCTTGAAGAAGTCTGTGATCACAACTTGACTTTTCTCTCCCTAACTTATGGCATAGACACGGCGTAACAAACCCGCAGATAGATTGACGTCGTCAGATGTTGCTCTCTTGGAGTGCTCAAGAAACAACAAAACTGTCGCAGCAGCTGTTCTGGCTTCCCTTAGCGATGGTAGGCGCGGAGTCACTATTGTATCATCATTCTCGCCAAGTTCTTCTTTCGCTGTAACAGTGGACACCAGAAAATTGTCAAATGTTAGCTTCATTTCCGCCTCCTGGGAATCATCAACCAGTTGAAACTCCCTTTCAGTCATCAAATTCGCTGGTGTAATAGCGAATATGTCGCGAATGCGATCGAGCAGATTCCCATAATTAAGAGTCTCAACTGCAGCAGTAGAAGTGAAGCGAATGCCTTTATGATTCCAGAAGTTTCCCAACAGAATCCCAAGCCTTTTTACAATACCGCACGGCGTAATCCAGACGTAATTCTGTGGGTAGATGGGCATCCGCCAATTCCACCATTTTCTGGAGTTGAAGCTTGCGATATTGAGCCTTGAAACTTTTGATGATGCCACTATCCAGTGGTTGCAGACTGGCAGTCATATTTGGTGGAAGGAAGTGTATATTTATGTTGCTGAGACCATCATTAGGGACGCAGTGAGACATTATCTAACAACAGTAGGATACGACGTCGTTCAGAGACAAGCTGCTTGTTGAACTGCAGTAGCCATTCTTGAAAGATACTAGAGGTCATCCATGCTTTGCTGTTAGATGTGTAAGTGCAGTAGAAGTGTGGACTAAAGTTTCTGAAGCATCGAGGCTTTGCCGATTTTCCAATAATCAGCAATCGCCGCTTGTCTGTTCCAGTAGAGTTGCAGCACAGTAGAACAGTGATTCGTTGCTTCATCCTTTTGACACCACGGGAGTTTTCATCTTTGTGAGCAAGTATTCGGTCAGGAATGAGCTGAAAAAATAATCCTGTTTCGTCTACATTGTATATGTTGGCTGGGTCATATCCGGAGTTCGCCAGCATACTGTTCAAATTTGTAAGGTGTTCATCAATGATAGCTGGAGAAATCGATGCGCCTTCCATACAGAGCCGTCGTTGCAAAATATGGAATCTCCCTTTAAATCGCTGCAGCCACCCACTGCTGTACGTGAAATTTTCTGGTACGTCCAACTGCTCGCCAAGTTTTTTTGCCTTTTCTCTTAGGAGGTCATCAGTAATAATAATATTATTGGCACGCTTTTCGGTAAACCAGTTGAAGAGACCGCTTCCAAGTCACTCAGTTTTCCGACTCTTTTTCTCATTGAAGAACCAACAGTATAATTTTCCCACTTCTCAGCCTGAGTGAGAATATCACGGACAGTTTTTCGTGGAAGTGAGACACGCTCTCCAATCTCATTCTTCGACATCGTAGGGTTATTTCTTGCCAACTGGCATATCTCCTTCTTTTCAATGGTGATCGACTCACGTTTACGCTTTTGGGAACTCATGATACGACAATAAGGTTGTTGTGTTGACGTTAGCAGAGGATGAAGCGACTGTGTATGTCCCAGGCACAAGCAGGAAAAGGGTCTGCTGACTGTTCACACAATCTGTTGTGAAGGCGAACAGCGAGGGAGTGGCGTTATATCGAGAAAAATACATTGATGTCGATTGGGACAAAACGAAAAAGCAGCGTAAGGCGAGAGTGGCGTTATAACGAGAGTAGACTGTAATACTTTGCTAGCAATTTTATTTAATGAGGTAAATGTCTAAGGATGAATATCTTTTAAGTAAATGTTCTTCGAGCTTTCGGAATAACTCCCTCCTACAGGAAAATTGATACAAAATGTAACTTGCTATAGCCATTCTTAGACATTACTTTATTATCTAAAATTATAATGGTGCACTATAAAGTGTGTTGTTGTTGTTGTTGTTGTTGTTTCTTATCCCCTTGTGCAAAGATTACACGAATTCCAGTGGAATGGGGTGTAGGGGTGCAGCTTCCGTTGATCATGGCACCATGATCCAAGCACACTTTGGTGAAAGTCTGACTTTGCCTGTAGTTTGAGGCCGTTCCTAACATGGAAGCAGACGCCTTTGCTGCCGACTCTAACATGAGTACAGACGCAGCTCCTCCATATTCCTGGAGTGGGACCCTTGCTGAGGTCTATCAACTGGGTCAGTTGAAGTCAGGATTTTTAAAGAGGTCTACTCCTCTTCTAACAATGCTGCTGTTGGTCCGCGACTGCTTATTGGTCAGAGTTATTCTGCTTGTTTCACAGCTGGCCTTCATATCTGAAGGTCGTTCCCCTATCCGCCACCTGGGGACGCGCCCTATAGCAGTCGCCCTATAAAGTGTGAATTGTTGAATTGAAGAAGTTTGACTGTACTTGGTTTATTGGCAATGTGTGTGTTCTGCTGTAAACTAAAGTAGGTTTATTCTTGTCACCTCCTGGAGGTACTATCTTACAAAGAGTTGATGAGGCTGTGTGTCAGGATTGTAAATGGAACTCTATATGTGTGTGTCCAGTACAAGAAGGAAGGCAAGATGTGCATTGAGATGCTGGACTCGTACAATGAAAACTCAGATTACGACCAGCTGGATGACAACTGGCCCAACTTTGTGGAGGAGTACGTCAGAATCCACAGCCTGCCAGAGGCCATGAAGCCCTTGCTCCTCCGCAAGAAACCTTTCTTGTTACGGTGAGTTTGTCCATCATCTCTCTACTGGACATATCAACATGTGGGTGGTTTGTAGGAATGTCAGGAACTACAGAGAGACCACCAAGAAACTGCACAGAGACGACTCCACCAGGGTCTTGTCCAATTCTCTGGGTTTATACAAGAAGTTTTCTATTCCCAACTCTAGGAAGGTGAGTGCCAATACACTCTCTGTTCAAACAGAATAGGGAACCATTTGTGTTGCGTGTAGAACCACAGGACAGTCTCCTTGAGGAAACGGTCGAGATTCCAGTCGTGGCAGCGGCTGTGGGCCTGTGAGAATGTCTCCAAGGACCAGGAGCAGGGCATCAAGTCGTGGTTCCTGGAGGGCAACATCCAGAGCAGGCCCGTGGAGGCTACAGAACACAAGTCCCCATACGCCCTCTACCACCTCTACAGGTCCACATAGGGCCCCATCATACACCACCCCACCAGCTATCGTGTAAATACCACACTCCTCTCATTGGCAAAACTTTTTGTCTTGAGCGAAGCAAGGTGGGTGTAACATTGTAACATACCTACATCACGGCTGCAAGATATTAAAGACATCAATAAACTCTAAGTTTTTTATACAACAGCTTTCTCCTCCTCCTTTCTTCCTTCCTTTCTTGTGTCTAGGCCTACTTTTTAATCCTTTTTAAACAAATTGTACTGTATTTATTCAACTCTTTCTTTTTTTTTTTTTTCTTTCAATAATTAGACTTTTTCTTTTCAAAATTTTTATTATTCATATATTTCTCACATTTAATCTTTGTATAAAGTTTTGTGTATAATATAATTATTGATAGTGTGTTTTTTTCTTCTTCCTTTCCACCTTTTTTTCTTTTTTTTTTTTTAAATAAATTTTTGTTTTTTTTCCCCCTCATCTATCACTCCCAATAGTAATTCAAAAAAATGACTTGCTCAAAATTAAAGGCTTTTAATTTTTTTTATTTTAATTTTTTTTTTAGTGTAAATATTATGTTTTTGTGTCATGTTTTTTTTTTGTCTCTCAATTGCTAAGTATTATTTTTGTTAAATAAAAAATCACAGATGTTGGTTGGTAGATTTAATGCTAAAATGCCGCCCAACATTGAGATCTTTTATTTAATAAAATTTGTACATAATCATTGAATTCTCTGATAAAGACTAAAGCTCCCCTATCTTTATTATTGGAATTTTTATTATTATTATTTTTTGTTCTTTCGTTCAATCATACATACATACATAAATACATACATACCTACAATATGCAATTTTTAAAATTCTTCTTGTAAAAAAAAGTATATTCTATATATAAATATAATAAAGGCATTATAAACAATGAATAATGTTTTTTTTTTTCCTGCATGTTTTATTATTATTTTTTAATATATATATTTTCTTTTTTTTTTTTGTGTTTTTATAATGTTTTTTTTCTTAAACTTTTCCTCCCCCCATCTTAGACAAAAAGTCTGGTTAAAAAAAAGATAGAAAAGTTGTTTCAAATTGAAAGGTTAATTTTTTAAAAAATTGTTGTGGGACACTGACGCCAGTAAAGAAGAAAAAAAAAAACTTCCTTTTAAAATTGAATCGCACAAAAAAAAATCATTGACAAAAAATGCCTTTATTGTGGATGACAATCAAAAAAAAAAATCTGCCATTTGTTTTTTTAGAAAACATAATTTTTCAAGAGGAGCCAATTTTTTGTGTTTTTGCAGACTTCTATATCAGGATGGGCAAGTGAATTTAAAAAAAAAGGAATAATAGTTTATTGATGTGAATATAATAAAAGCTCTTTTATAACAGTTTAGATCTATGTTAATTTCACATCAGAAACTGAAATCATTTTTTTGTCTTATCCCTAGTACATGTGGTACAGGCCATGATAATCATGGTGGGTAGTTAGCAACTGCCTTTACTGCACCACATGTCTACACATGTGAAAAGCAGTTAGACTTTGCACTTACAAATGTGTCAGAGCCTCGTTTGGTTACTTTGCAAGAATCGGAGGCCATTGGAGCATTTTTTTTTTTTTTTTTTAATCAGAAAAAATTGCCCAATGCCGGAATTGAACCCGAGTCATAGCGGTTGAAAACCACCGGTTTAGACCATCCTTCCACCAACCCCCGTTAAAATGATGTTATAATAAGGTGTTTGTGGTTATATACAGTGAGAGGACATTCGTACTAGAAGACACCTCTCTACAAAGGACAGTTTTCATTTACAAAGTTACCATTTTTACTATTTAGCAACTCTCCAGTAAGAGGACACCTCTCTCTAAAGGACACTTTGGCTCTGCAACTAGGTGTTGTCCTTTACAGGAAGGTAGTTCTACTGTATATATGTAACGATGCACTAGCGCGCCATCTGTTATCAAATTACGAAACTATTTTAGATGCGTAATATTCTTTTTAAAATAAAACAATTTCTACTGTCCTTACTGCAATGGAAAAATTAAGTAATTTTGTAATTAAGACTGGGAGCACTACTCAGTAAGCAGGCCACTGACTTAGCTTCAATATGAAATGACCGCCTCATCCAAATTGTATACCTTATCACATTTAGAAAAGTTTGAGATACAGGATCCTGGACGGTGACTGTTAGAAATCTTTTTTTTTTTTTTTGCTTATCCCTAGTACACGTAGTACAGGCCATGATAATCATGGTGGGTAGTTAGCGACTGCTTTTTACTGTAAGCGCACCACATGTCTACACATGTGAAAGCAGTTCGACTTTGCACTTACAAATGTGCCAGAGCCCCGTTTGGTTACTTGCACTCGCTGGTGGGGTTGGACTTTTGCAAGAATCGGGGGGCCATTGGAGCATTTTTTTTTTTTTTTTAAACAGAAAAAAGTGTCCAATGCGGGGATCGAACCCGGGTCGTAGTGGTCGTAAACCAAACGGTTTAACCAGAAATCTACTATATGTAGTAGGGGATTTTTGTATCACACAAAAAAATCATTACGGTGGACCCTTGTCATAATGGTTTAGAAATCACAGACACTGAAATCATAGACTTGTTAAGTCAAGAGCTTAAATCAGTGAGAGTTTGAAGATCATTGTAGTTGGAAGTTTGTCCAAAAAATATAAACTACATCAATTAATGTTTTATTTAGTTTCTGGCATTTCAGTAGCTCCCTGTCATTCTCCCCTCAATGTGATGGTACATGATAAAGCACAATTTGGATTATAGATTATAATACAAGAAAATAAGACTTAATCCAAATAATTTTTTAGTGTGTGACGTTTCAGCAACAACAGTGTCACCATCATCAGACAAAAGAATAAAATCTAACTATAAATCAAAACATTTTATTCTTTTGTCTGATGATGATGACAATGCCGAAACGTCACACGCTAATAAATTATTTGGATTAGGTCTTATTTTCTTGTATTGTGATGGTACATAATCAACATTTCAAGAAGTGTTGTTTTTTATCCCCCTGTGTAAAGATTACACAAATTCCATGCTTCTTGAGCTCTTTTATGATAAGCAGCAGCCTCTCCCAAAGGTCCTGTTTAGTACATCTAATACAAGCCAAAATGTGTTCTGGAGCTGCAGGTACCAAGCTACATTTGGGACAAGTGGGGTAGATTTTGTTATTTTCTATCTTCAATGGTTTGAGATGTGCTGTTCTGTTGTTGTTTCTTATCCCCTTGTGTAAAGATTACACAAATTCCAAGAGTCCATGCTTCTTGAGCTGTTTTATGATGAGCAGCAGCCTCTCCCAAAGGTCCTGTTTAGTACATCTAATGCAAGCCAAAATGTGTTCTGGAGCTGCAGGTGCCAAGCTACATTTGGGACAAGTGGGGTAGATTTTGTTATTATTATTTTCTATCTCTTAGTGTTGTTAGAGAAATATTTGTGGTAACTAGTTATCACATATATACATATCAATAAGGCACAATTTGGATTATAGATTAGAAACACAAGATAATAAGACCAAATTCAAAAACAGTGTGTGTGACATTTTGGTGTTGTTAAATGTTGTGACTTTGAGGGACCAAAATCCAAATAGATAAATTGTGCGCAACATTTTGTTAACAATAATGCTATTACTGAAATGTCGCATACTTTTTTTTAATTATTTGGCCTTATTACCCTGTTTTTTGATATATCTTGTTATCTAGGTATATGGGGGAGGTGTTGTGCTGAAACACATTTAGGAAAGAGATAGATGTTGAAAATGTCAAAATTTCTCCAGTACTGTAAACGGGGAGCACTGCTGTGAATGATGACTCAAGTCTAAAATTAATCTTGTTTACCATTTTTTAAATTGGCACATCAATAATTTTTCATTAACAGGGTTATTAATTCTGTTGTATACTTTCTTATCTCCCCTCAACAATCATATCAGGGTATCAATAAGCCTATAGAGCTTGAGATGTCTGCTGGGGATGGGTAGTGCTCATCAATTGAGATTTGATATCTATATATAATTGGGTGAAGTAGACTATCTGCTTTGTCATTAAGACTGGGAGCACTACTCAGTGGCAGGCCGACTTAGCTCCAATATGAAATGGCCGCCTCTGACATGAGGAGCAGACATCATGTACAGCCGCTCCTAACATGGAGTACATCCTATATCCCTGGAGTCCTTACAGGGTACTATCAGCATGACCAGCTGAACCCAGGTTTGTTAGTGAGCTTGTTACTGCTCCCCCTCCTGGGAGCTACATTTGGAAACTGTGTTGTCTCTCAACCATATAGAAATATATGCCAAAAATGGAACCTCTTGAAAAGAATGCACATAAATAAGTAAATTTTCTTGAGTATCCTAATACATGGTTGATAAAATTCATATTTTAATAAACACAACAAAGCCTTTATTAGGAACACTCATCCCATACAGGATTCACCTAAATGGGTAAACATAACAGTCATATATATAAAGTGAAGAATAACATCAATCTTTCCTCAAGTTGGGTCGTTCATCTGTGTCTTTGACTGTGCTGTTCCCCAGAATTTCATATTTTAATACAGTAGAACCTCTCTGTAGAGAACAAGTTACAGAGCCAAACTGTCCTTTAGAGAGAGGTGTCCTCTTACAGGAGAGTTGCTAAATAATAAAAATGGTAATTTTGCATAAGAAAACTGTCCTTTGTAGACAGGAGTCCTCTCATGGAGGTTTTACTGTAGTATTCCCCAACAGACATCTTTGGCAGAAATTGGCAGCTTTCAACACACAAAGATATATAAATAAATTACCGCAAGTTTTTAAATATATATATTGGAAGCTTTCAGGTTTTGGCCTTTCCCAACCTTTAGGTAAAAATAAAGATTAATTTTACCTATAGGTTGAGAAAGGGCAAGATCCAAAAGCTCCTGATAAATATATATTTTTAAAAACTTGCGGTAATTCATTTATTGGGTCTTTGTAAGTAGATCTGTGTGCAAATAGAAGCCAAACTTTAAACTTGTCAGTTTTATAAATGAAGATCTTTCTTATCTCCAATCAATCATATTAAGGTATCAAGCTTATAGAGCTTGACAATCATCATGTCTGGGTGAAGTATAATGCGTCTGCCTTTGTCATTAAGACTGGGAGCACTACTCAGTGGCAGGTCGACTTAGCTCCAAAATAAATAGCCGCCTCTGACATGAGGAACAGACGCCATGTGCAGCCACTCCTAACATGGAGTACAAACGCTGCTCATCCTGTATCCCTGGAGCCCTTACAGGGTACTATCAGCCGGGCCAGCTGAGCCCAGGTTTTTTAGCGAGCTTGTTACTGCTCCCCCTCCTCCTTTTTCATCCGGGCTTGGGACCGGCAAAGGCGGAGTTATAAATGAAGATAATTTATAAGAATTAAAAGGCTACAGTTATTTTTTCAAACATCTCTATATGGGTCAAAATGTGTATGTGGTATTGCAGCACTAGCAGTCACGGGGCCAAGTGGTTTCAGGAGTCAAAGGGTAACACTTGACTTCTTAGTCAATATTTACATGAAAAAGATCAAGAGAACTATATACAATCAGCCAGGTGTTGACCGTGATAGATTCCTCCTCCAGGCGATGACGGGGTCCTCGATGGTCTGGCCCAGTCCGACCTGGATGAAGTATCGGTTGATTCTTGATTTCGCCGATGCGAGGATGGCCAGATCGTCTTCTATCAGGTGTCAAAGGGTAACACAAAAGAACAAGGCTGGTCAGATGTCACCTCAGAGAGAAACCAGCACTGAAGACACAGACAAGGTCCAGGGGGGTGTGATCTACCTACATGAGAAGGAATGATTAACTGATCCTGTTTGTCAGTGTCCAGTGGCGATCATAAAACTTATTGTAAGTTGGAATATTGGCAAAGTGCCATCTAGTGGAACAAAAATTAACTAAATGTTCTTCTTTCTTATCTCCACTCAATCATATTAGGGTATCGGTGGGGTTGGTCATACTAGGGGGTCGGTGGAAGGCTGGTTAAACCGTTTGGTTTTCGACCACTACGACCCAGGTACAATTCCCGCATTGGACACTTTTTTCTGTAAAAAAAAAAAAAAAATGCTCCAATGGCCCCCGATTCTTGCAAAAGTCCAACCCCACCAGCGAGTGCAAGTAACCAAACAGGGCTCTGGCACATTTGTAAGTGCAAAGTCGAACATCTTTTCACATGTGTAGACATGTGGTGCGCTTACAGTAAAAGCAGTCGCTAACTACCCACCATGATTATCATGGCTTTGAGATAAGAAAGAAGAAGAAGAAGGGTATCAAGCTTTTAAAGCTTTTTTTTTAGCGAGCTTGTTACTGCTCCCCCCTCTTCCTTTTTCATCTGGGCTTGGGACCGGCAAAGGCGGAGTTACTAAATATTGATTTAGCTTGTTCCAAAGATATTTGGCCAACCCAATATCTTGATAAATCAAGAAAAGACAACCATATACGCGTTTCGTGCTTTTGGCCCTCGTCAGAAGGGTGCAGACTAACTCTATGTCCAAATATTTAGTTTCAGAGGTCAAATAGCAACTCCTTCCATGACAGAATCTATATGGTGTCAAAGTTACATCTGAATAGGTCAAATCTTGTGGAAACATTCGGATCAAACACACACATATATATAAGATCTACACTGCTGGTTTATCAAATTGCTACACCAAGAGGTGGAACACAACAAAAGAAAAATGTACAACAAATTCTAACATTCATGGATATGAAATTTGATAGAATTGCAACCCCATAATATGTGAACAGGCCAGAATAACTCCACCTGTTATATAATGTGTTTAGTCTTTAATATTATGATCCATTTCTATGAATAAGTATTAAGAAATACTCTGTGAGTGGATCATCATCAATTTGTATGTTGTTGTGTTCTTTGTTGTTTAAAAGTAAACAATGGGATGCTCCCTGTAAAAGGTTATGTAATAAATAAAACTAATAATTATATTTGGCTCATTTATTAATAAACGATTAATAACAAAAGGAAGACCAAAAATAATACACCGCCTACATTCTGTATAAAAAAGGGTAGAGCGTATATCAGATTTCTTTTTATAGAAATGTAATTTAAATTTTGGTTGCTTGTGAAAATGTCTTGTTTATGCTTCGTCCAAAAATGGATGAATCAGCACGTGTAGGAATTTGATCGCGGCAGAATTCGCAGTGATTTAACCCAATATATAAGAAATTTACCCAAATTGTAAAAGTTTAAATTTAGTATTCTTACGATGCCTATCTTCAAAAATGCCAATTATTAAATATAAAATGATCCATTAGCCCGCCATATATTATGATAATTTGAAAATATTTTGATTGCTTATGATTCTAAAAAAAAAAAAAATCATAAGCTTTAAAATAGTTAAAATTTCATCTAACAGATGGCGCGCGCTAATGCAGCATGTCATCTAAGCGAGCTTTATGGACCACTATCAGCTCGACGGTGGCGCTCGAGTGGCAGAAAATGGAACTACAATTACTAATACTTTTTACGTATGTTTAGAGTAGGCTTAAAAGTTTATGGCTGTTAATTTTAAATTAAACAATTAAATACAAACATAATAAACCATTAAATGTTCCAAAAACTTTAATTTTTCCCTTCAAACATGACGTATATAATACAAAGCCATTTTAGTTCCAATTTCTGCCACTCGAGCGCCACAGTCGAGCTGTTAGCGGGCCGTAAACATGAAAATTAAACAATTATCTACTGTGATACATTAGTGCGCCATCTGTTATCAAAATTTGAAACTATTCTAAACGCGTATGATTCTTTTTAAAAATAAACAACAAGGGCAGCAGATATTGTTTATTATTATTTTTAAAAATAATTATACGCCTTTATAATTGTTTCGAATTTTTTGATAATTATCTACTGTCCTTACTGCAATGAAAAAGTAATGGGAGGGCCTGGTTCATCAATGGTGGACCCTCCCAGCGGTTTCGCCAGTTCAATCTACCATACATAGATTAAACTGGTGGAACCGCTAATGGGTTCACCACTGACGAGCCAGGCCCTCCCATTAAATTTTCATTGCAGTAAATGCATTAATTTTTTTAATCTTGAAAAGAATCACGCGAGTGATTTTTAAATTTTTTAAATTCTCATAATTATGGAATATATTGATAATTATAAAATAAAACAATCCACATGTATCCCCCCATTTGATAAGAATGGTGTATTTAGACAGACAAAGGAGATTTATAGGTTTGTTGTTTGGAATGTGGAGGCGCCACAGATCTATTTAAAGTGGGAGTTATGGATCCTGTCCGCGGTACAATGATGGGACATCCGCTGCAGATCTTGTTGCTGGCTTGTCTGGCGGCTTCAGGTGGGTGTGTACCGATCTTTGCTTCAAATGTCGGACATGATTGTGTTCACTGTAGGACACTCTTAGATATCAAAATTCGAAACTATTATAGACGCGTACGATTCTTTTTAAAAATAAACAATTTCTACTGTCCTTACTGTAATGGAAAAAATAATGGGAGGGCCTGGCTCATCAGTGGTAAACCCTCCCAGCGGTTCCATTGCAGTAAGGACAGTAGAAATTGTTTAATTTTTAAAAAGAATCATACGCGTCTATAATAGTTTTGTATTTTGATAACAGATGGCGCGCTAATGCATTATAATACTCTTAGATATCTCCATTTTTATGTAGGAGCTTTCTAACAACCTTTCTCTCATTGGTAGGATCTTTATGGCAAACTTTTCCATTGTTAGAAGTTTCCCAGCAAACTTTATTTATCTCACATTGTAGGGAAGTAAAATTTCCCTCTCCCTGCTGGATATCAGGACCCAGCTCGCCTGATTCAAGGAGGTTCATGCGGCAGCCAGATCAGGAGGATGTAATGCCTACTCGTTGCTGGCGGAGTCTGGATGACCCCATGATCTCGGGTTCCTGATTGCTGTCCCATTGCCGTGGACTGCTGGAACTGTAGGAACAGGTCTCCTCCATCCTGGGCCTGAACCACCGGGTGGAGCCACTGAACCTGACACTCGTAGTGACTGCAGGTTCCTGGCACCGCCATCGCTTCGGGCTTCCTCAAGGTGGAAAGGAATGCGCGATCTGGCGGTCCCTGCTCCGTCGCTCACCGTCGTTCAACACCAGGCTGACAAGAAGCGCCTGTGACGATTCAGCCGCCCTTTGTCTATTTTGCTAGAGTCTGCTGGCGGAAAACGCAAGGATCGTGTACCAGGAAATGAGCTTGAGGAAGCCGTCGTGCATCGCTGTAGCATGTCGAGCCGGCATGTCTGCATCGCCTGTGGCTCCAGCGAGCTATCGCACCGCTACTGGTCCTGCAGCGCCGTCCGCCCTCTCATCCGAGAGACGTTCTCCATCACCAGGTGGCCGCCGGACCTTCAGTCTTGGATTTTCGCGGTGGGTCTCGAGGACCACGCCATCTCCTCAGCGGCGAAGCACGCGATCTACGTTTTCTTCGTAGACCTCGAAAAGCATGGAGTCGCTGGAGCCCAGCTAGCGATTTTCCTTCAAACTCTGAAGCGGTGGCTGAGGCGCCATTTTACATATTTATTGCACATAGTTGCATATAAACATAAAGACTAAACACCTATTTGGCGGATTGTGAAAATTCCATTAGATTCCTTGTGGGATCTCATGGAATAAAGTCCGCCCTAGACTGACGTGGGCCATTAGCCTCAAACCATGGTCTCTAGGTGGACGCTTCTCAGTTTTCCAAAGCTGATGTTGTGGTTTTGTCACCGACCCAAGGCCGCTAGTATGCGGAGATGGTCAATATATGACGTCTATTTTGACGGGAGAGGTGACCTTTATCTTTATAGATCAATATCCTCCCGTCAAAATTTCTATCTATAATTGTATATATCTAATTATTTTTAATATCATAACATCACCATCATTGCAAATTTCTCAATATCATTCACTGATTGTTGAGAGAGGATTGTGCACTTTGACCTGTGTTGACAAGTTGTCAATAAAATGATGTTAGTAATTAACATCTCTCTCGAGCAGGCCCGCCCTGACCCGACACTGGGGTTTTTTGGAAATTTAACGGCTCTAGGCGAATTAAAAGGAAAAACTATGGTTTTTATCGGAGAGTTCCCATACCTCAAAACACCAAAGGCATTTGCTGCAAGCCACAATCGTCATCTTCGCTTGCTGATGTCATCAGCACCTCTCCGGCGACCAACCTGGGCCGATCTCGTCGATCGGGATAACTAACTTCCCATGGAGGAGGTCAACGACGTCTCCACCAAGGTAGGGCCTAGGTGACGTAGCCAAGAAGGGCTGCGTCCAGCCAGCGGCTGCGAAGCCAACCCTCAACCAACGCCCCAAGTTCACGGTACAAGAATGTACAACGACTTGGCAAAGGCAGGAGGCATTTAGGGCCAGGCCTGCATCAGGTAAGTTAGACTCATGTGTCTACCTTGAATTCTGATCAGTCCTTAGCCAGGCTCAGTACTTTCTGGCGCTGAAGAAAAAGCTGGACAAGGGCTCCGTCTACCAGCTGACTAAAATGGAGAGGCACATCCTGGTCGGCTTTACCAGCCTTCAGCTCGCCGAAAAGTTCATCGAGAAGGACCTGGACAGTGGAGACGCCACCCTTCGAGCATCAGCAGTAGCTACCTGTTCGCCCTGTTGGAGAAGCTGGGTTTACCATCTACCTTCCTCGGGTGGATTGCTGTCCTCAACCGGGAAGCAGACGCTTCCATCCGGGTCGGAGATGTCTACACCAAGGCCTTCCCGCTTCTCAACGGGGTAAGGCAGGGCTGCCGTCTCAGCGCCGCGCTCTTCAGCATCGTAGTTGGACCTCTGCTACGCCGCTTCGAGAGGAACTTGGGCCGCGGCAACGTGATCGCCTATGCGGATGACATCGTACTCTTCATCAGGGACGACGCTAAGTTTGAGCTCGTGCCCCTGATCTTCGAAGAGCTCCGCATGTCCTCCGGGGTGGCTGTCAACTTCAGCAAGAGCTGCGGCCTCTGGTGCGGTTCATTGAAGCACCGGGCGTATTCTCCTCTGGGAATCTCCTGGACGTCCGAGTCGCTGAATGCCCTGGGCTGCACCATCACCGCTGGGAATGCTAATTTATTGGCTAATTCGCAGCCTTGCGTGGCTGACCTCACCAGCTCCCGACACCTGGCTTTCACCGAGAAGAAGAAGATTGGACACCCATGAGCTGGATCACCGGGTTCTGCATCCTGCCAGCCTGAGTTCCCTGCGTCTTCGAGGCGACAGCAGGTTCCGCCAGACCTGTGGCTCCCGAGCGCTGGCGACTGTCGGGGACTTCTCCGATGGCTCCCCTGCCCTAGTGCCGCGCTCCTGCCCGCGTTAATATCTAACGGCGTTTTATCATTGTTCATTTTTGTACTCCTGTAGAAGGGAAGAAATGCCTGAAAGCCCTTGAGATTTTTAAAAATAAAAATGAAATGAAACTCACATCTCCATAAATCTGTTGCCTAACTCAATCAATTAAAACCTATAGTGTTAAATATAACTACCACTGCTACTAACCTTTGATTGGTCATTGTGTTGATTTTTTTTTCTGTTTCAGAAGACATTCTATCCGGAAAAGAAGTTTTGTCTGATGACATTTCAAATATGAATTTACCAATCATTTACAACTCAACTATGGAACCACATCTCGACCATAGTCCACTTTCTATGGAACAGTTGATGGAGCTTCATTCAAGCCAGTTAACATCTTTTAAAGGCCTTGTAGAAGACGAAACATCTGACCAAGCTGATTCAACCACTGAAGCTGTCAATCATGAGTTTTCTACATCCTCTTCTATTCTACCGACAGCTCCTACTTCACAATCTGAGCCAACTGTTGTCCAGTTTACACCAACTGCGCCGACAGAAGATAAAACCTCTCATACCCCATTTTTCACTAGTTTATCAGAGGAGCCAAATCACCCTCACACAGACATCGGACCCAGTGTTAACCCAATTTCACAGGAGACTGGACATGTTTCTACAGAAGCTAAGCCCGATATTCCCCAGCCTAGCACACAACCTAATCCCCAACCAGATACTACAAAACCTAACCAGATTGTTACCGAGTTTGGCTCACATCTACCTGAGAATTCTGAACCAACAACTTCAACCATTTTCCAGCCAACATCAGAATCTATCCCGAACTCCAATAAGGCGGTGTCATCTTTACTGACCACTCAGAATGAAGAGGAGGTTTCTAGTCCACTTCTGTCCAATCCCACTACCCCGGTCTCCAGCCGTCTACAGCCAACTATATCTGACTCAGACCATCTAGCTGACACTAGCTCTTCACCCAGTAGCTTCTCATCACCGATATCACACAACATAGACGCTCTCCAGCATCCCGATACGGCAAGTACAGTACTTTCACCTACAACATCGGAATATACTCTTGAAAGTGAATCCCCAACAGAAGAAACAAAATCATCCATTACCTATACGTCGACAGAGCGTGGACAAACCGCTACTACTCCTTCAGAAGAAGGTGGACAAACCGCTACTACTCCTTCAGAAGAAGGTGGAAAAACCTCTACTACTCCGTCCGAAGAAGGTGGACAAACCGCTACTACTCCTTCAGAAGGTGGACAAACCGCTACTACTCCGTCGAAAGAAGGTGGACAAACCGCTACTACTCCTTCAGAAGGTGGAAAAACCGCTACTACTCCTTCAGAAAGTGGAAAAACCTCTACTACTCCGTCAGAAGAAGGTGGACAAACTGCTACTACTCCTTCAGAAGAAGGTGGAAAAACCTCTACTACTCCATCAGAAGAAGGTGGAAAAACCGCTACTACTCCTTCAGAAGGTGGACAAACCGCTACTACTCCTTCAGAAGAACGTGGACAAACCGCTACTACTCCTTCAGAAGAACGTGCACAAACCGCTACTACTCCTTCAGAAGGTGGAAAAACCTCTACTACTCCGTCAGAAGAAGGTGGACAAACCGCTACTACTCCGTTGAAAGAAGGTGGACAAACCGCTACTACTCCTTCAGAAGGTGGAAAAACCGCTACTACTCCTTCAGAAGGTGGAAAAACCTCTACTACTCCATCAGAAGAAGGTGGACAAACCGCTACTACTCCTTCAGAAGAAGGTGGACAAACCGCTACTACTCCTTCAGAAGAAGGTGGAAAAACCTCTACTACTCCGTCAGAAGAAGGTGGACAAACTGCTACTACTCCTTCAGAAGAAGGTGGAAAAACCTCTACTACTCCATCAGAAGAAGGTGGACAAACCGCTACTACTCCTTCAGAAGGCGGACAAACTCCTACTACTCCTTCAGAAGAAGGTGGACAAACTGCTACTACTCCTTCAGAAGGTGGACAAACCGCTACTACTCCTTCAGAAGTTGGACAAACCACTACTACTCCGTCAGAAGAAGGTGGACAAACCGCTACTACTCCTTCAGAAGGTGGACAAACTGCTACTACTCCTTCAGAAGAAGGTGGAAAAACCTCTAATACTCCGTCAGAAGAAGGTGGACAAACTGCTACTACTCCTTCAGAAGAAGGTGGAAAAACCTCTACTACTCCATCAGAAGAAGGTGGACAAACCGCTACTACTCCGTCAGAAGAAGGTGGACAAACTGCTACTACTCCTTCAGAAGAAGGTGGAAAAACCTCTACTACTCCATCAGAAGAAGGTGGACAAACCGCTACTACTCCTTCAGAAGGTGGACAAACCGCTACTACTCCGTCAGAAGAAGGTGGACAAACTGCTACTACTCCTTCAGAAGAAGGTGGAAAAACCTCTACTACTCCATCAGAAGAAGGTGGACAAACCGCTACTACTCCTTCAGAAGGCGGACAAACTGCTACTACTCCTTCAGAAGAAGGTGGACAAACTGCTACTACTCCTTCAGAAGGTGGACAAACCGCTACTACTCCTTCAGAAGTTGGACAAACCACTACTACTCCGTCAGAAGAAGGTGGACAAACCGCTACTACTCCTTCAGAAGGTGGAAAAACCGCTACTACTCCGTCAGAAGAAGGCGGACAAACCGCTACTACTCCTTCAGAAGAACGTGGACAAACCGCTACTACTCCTTCAGAAGAACGTGGACAAACCGCTTCTACTCCTTCAGAAGAAGGTGGACAAACCGCTACTACTCCTTCAGAAGGTGGACAAACTGCTACTACTCCTTCAGAAGAAGGTGGAAAAACCTCTAATACTCCGTCAGAAGAAGGTGGACAAACTGCTACTACTCCTTCAGAAGAAGGTGGAAAAACCTCTACTACTCCATCAGAAGAAGGTGGACAAACCGCTACTACTACTTCAGAAGGTGGACAAACCGCTACTACTCCGTCAGAAGAAGGTGGACAAACTGCTACTACTCCTTCAGAAGAAGGTGGAAAAACCTCTACTACTCCATCAGAAGAAGGTGGACAAACCGCTACTACTCCTTCAGAAGTTGGACAAACCACTACTACTCCGTCAGAAGAAGGTGGACAAACCGCTACTACTCCTTCAGAAGGTGGAAAAACCGCTACTACTCCGTCAGAAGAAGGCGGACAAACCGCTACTACTACTTCAGAAGGTGGACAAACCGCTACTACTCCGTCAGAAGAAGGTGGACAAACTGCTACTACTCCTTCAGAAGAAGGTGGAAAAACCTCTACTACTCCATCAGAAGAAGGTGGACAAACCGCTACTACTCCTTCAGAAGGTGGACAAACCGCTACTACTCCGTCAGAAGAAGGTGGACAAACTGCTACTACTCCTTCAGAAGAAGGTGGAAAAACCTCTACTACTCCATCAGAAGAAGGTGGACAAACCGCTACTACTCCTTCAGAAGGCGGACAAACTGCTACTACTCCTTCAGAAGAAGGTGGACAAACTGCTACTACTCCTTCAGAAGGTGGACAAACCGCTACTACTCCTTCAGAAGTTGGACAAACCACTACTACTCCGTCAGAAGAAGGTGGACAAACCGCTACTACTCCTTCAGAAGGTGGAAAAACCGCTACTACTCCGTCAGAAGAAGGCGGACAAACCGCTACTACTCCTTCAGAAGAACGTGGACAAACCGCTACTACTCCTTCAGAAGAACGTGGACAAACCGCTTCTACTCCTTCAGAAGAAGGTGGACAAACCGCTACTACTCCTTCAGAAGGTGGACAAACTGCTACTACTCCTTCAGAAGAAGGTGGAAAAACCTCTAATACTCCGTCAGAAGAAGGTGGACAAACTGCTACTACTCCTTCAGAAGAAGGTGGAAAAACCTCTACTACTCCATCAGAAGAAGGTGGACAAACCGCTACTACTACTTCAGAAGGTGGACAAACCGCTACTACTCCGTCAGAAGAAGGTGGACAAACTGCTACTACTCCTTCAGAAGAAGGTGGAAAAACCTCTACTACTCCATCAGAAGAAGGTGGACAAACCGCTACTACTCCTTCAGAAGTTGGACAAACCACTACTACTCCGTCAGAAGAAGGTGGACAAACCGCTACTACTCCTTCAGAAGGTGGAAAAACCGCTACTACTCCGTCAGAAGAAGGCGGACAAACCGCTACTACTCCTTCAGAAGAACGTGGACAAACCGCTACTACTCCTTCAGAAGAACGTGGACAAACCGCTTCTACTCCTTCAGAAGAAGGTGGACAAACCGCTACTACTCATTCAGAAGGCGGACAAACTGCTACTACTCCTTCAGAAGAAGGTGGACAAACCGCTACTACTCCTTCAGAAGGCGGACAAACTGCTACTACTCCTTCAGAAGAAGGTGGACAAACCGCTACTACTCCTTCAGAAGAAGGTGGACAAACTGCTACTACTCCTTCAGAAGGCGGACAAACCGCTACTACTCCTTCAGAAGAAGGTGGACAAACCGCTTCTACTCCTTCAGAAGAACGTGGACAAACAGTCACTAATCCATCAGATAAACCTAAACAAAGCACTAAAGAATTCTCCCAAACCTCTACATCTCCACATTCAGCTGCTACAGAAGGGATAATCCAACCAACAGAAACTTCCACAAATGAAAATGCCAACTTCGAGGCTGTAACTGAATCTACACCTACAGAGAATCCTTCGACCCCATTTGGTAGACCAACTTCAAGATGGAGCATCACACCCTCAAAGGTTTCTAGAATCTCTACGCCAGCTCCTAAAACTGTTTTGCCGACTCTCAACAGGCCATCTGGTATTTCCTTCAGGCATCCATCTATCATACCTAAGAAGGAGATATTCAGGAATCCTATAGGAATTTATCACAAGCCTACACAACCGATACACAGTCTCAACCACATTAACAAACTTCTCAATCAAAAATATTATCCGGTTATAAAATATTCGAGTAATCACAACCTCACTATAGAAATAAAATCAAAGAAAAATTCCGGAACTATTCCTACATCGGTGGTGAAGAATTCCAGGAAAACCATTCCAGCAATAAAAGGCAGACGACGTAAGCCAGGGAAGACCGCGATAGGCCAACGCAAACGTCCCAGCCGACCTCGGACCAACAAGAACCGACATGTCCTGCCTAGGCTGCCAAACCACGTCATCTTCAACGCTCTTCCCAGTCCGAGGAAACTGATTCAGCAACGAGGTAAGTGCAACAACCTTCATAGCAACAATCCTCATTTTTTGTGACAAATAGGTACCTAGAAATTATTTGAAAAAATTATTAATTAAACACAAGGTAATAGGTCCAAATCCAAATAAATAAATTGGATTTGGTCTTATTACCTTGTGTTTATAATCTATAATCCATAATTATTAATTAATTGAAAATTAACACATTATTTTCAATTATTTCTGTACAAAGTTCACCTTTATATTGTACATAGAAGTATTTGCCCGTTGAAGAGTAGAAATTTTGCTCGAAAGATTGCGAAATCAAAATTAAAAGAAACTCCATACCTTAATATTATTTCTTCTTTCTTTTTCAAATTCTCATTTTTACTTTCAGAAGTTCTCTGTTAATGACTCTAACTGAACATACGGATTATTCCTAAACTCATCATTATGTTGGTAACATTTTTTGATCATAAAGGACTGTTCTCTACCGTTATTTTGTTCATGAAGAACAAACCATAAACCAGCATGTCAATAAAAGAAGAAACACAATTAAGGCAGAAAAAAAAATCTGGAGATATAATAAAAATTTAATAGGAAGAAAAAGTCCTTTTTAAATATTAAAGTAACCAAAGGTATTTCAAAAAATCAATATTAATTTATATTAAAAAATATATATATCGACGAGTTGGATCCATCCAGCCAATCAGACAATTCCCTTAGGTCGAGGTAGTGACGCGCGCAACGAACCAATCACAGCCTTTGTTTACATTGGGCGTACACAGACGTCACGACCAATCAGAGGCTTAGTATCAGATCTGGCCAAAAGTCTCTGAGTCTCCCGAAGAGATTCTTTTATACGAGGGTGATTGTACAAACTTCAGGACAAGGTGATCTTCTGCGGGTACAGAATGACACGAGTGACAATGGTTTATATATATATATTATATTTAATAAAGATTTTCTGCTGTTTTGAGATTAATTACTTGTAGAGGAATTATTGGTCATTTGCTTGATTTTGGTATGCAGTCGTGGAAGAGATTATATTAAAATTTGTTATCAAAAATAGCTTTTAATTGCGCTAAAGGAATATATATAAAACATGGTTTGATAAAAGTACTTCCTGGCTTAAGGCGTAAGAATAAAAAATGAAATACTTATTTACATAATGTACAAAAGGTTGAGCCGGCCATTGGGAGAGAGTCTTGAAATTCCGGGCTAATTGGCCTATCAGATAAGGTCTTCTAGCCCTAAAACTTGGGATAAAACAACGAGTTTTTATAGGGGAAGCATGACCTCTGGCGGTCGATTTAGCAGAGTATTTGAATCTATGAAATATAATTTTTTGAATAGAATAATATTTTAATATAACATATATATATACATACACTTTAAATGTTATCGAATATAAACACTTTTATGAAAATGTTTTACATAATTATTTTTTCAAGCTATGAAGCTCCCCGCGACCTGTGTGTTTTCTTTTATAGCAAATAGGGAGATTATCGTTGTCTCAGTTCCAGCATGTCGATGTTTTGAGCCGGCTACTGGAAGCCATAAAGAGGAAACAACCAGAAAATTGGAATTCTCAGGAATGGGTTCTCCATCACGACAACGTAAATAAAAACCACTCGATTAGTATAACAAAACCAATACTTATCTTTTATTGCAGCGCTGATAAGGAGCGGACACAGGTATGCCAGGAGATCAGCAGAGAACACTGTAAGCATCTCCACACAATACCTCTGGCAGATCTCACGTATTCCCTTTGAACCCTCTTTATGTACAAACATGGCCGCATTTGACGTGGGAGATCAGTTTATTTAACACACAACATTCTTCCCACAAAACACTTGAGAAGCTTAAAAATGATGGTTTGTCAAAATAATTTGACATCTCAGCAGATGTCATCTGGCGAGTTGACCACATGCTCTGGTGTGTTGCTAGTGCGGGCTACGTTGGCGCGTGTACCGATCTACCCGGGCTTCTTCGGCCGCCGCTGAAGAAAGGAGTAGATGATCCCTGCACTACACCACACACCTAGCCCAGCTTCATCAGCCACCACTGGTGAACGGAGTAGATAATCTCCTACACCGTACATCTAGTCAGCCGCTGTGTAGACATGAGTAGAGGAAGCCTGTTCTAATCTCACACATCTATCCCAGCTTCTTCGGCCGTCGCTGAAGAAAGAAGTAGATGATCCCTGCTCTACCCTGCACACCTAGCCCAGCTTCATCAGCCACCACTGGAGAACGGAGTAGATAATCTCCTACACCGCACATCTAGTCAGCCGCTGTGTAGACATGAGTAGAGGAAGCCTGTTCTAATCTCACACATCTATCCCAGCTTCTTCGGCCGTCGCTGAAGAAAGTAGTAGATGATCCCTGCTCTACCCTGCACACCTAGCCCAGCTTCTTGTCTAGACATGAGTAGATAATCCCTGCACTACACCACACACCTAGCCCAGCTTCATCAGCCACCACTGGAGAACGGAGTAGATAATCTCCTACACCGCACATCTAGTCAGTTGCCGTGTAGACATGAGTAGAGGAGGTCTGCTCTAATCTCACATATCTATCCCAGCTTCTTCGGCCGTCACTGAAGAAAGGAGTAGATGATCCCTGCTCTACCCTGCACACCTAGCCCAGCTTCTCGTGTAGACATGAGTAGAAGATACATTCTCTACACCGCACATCTAGTTCAGCGTCTACAGCCGCCGTGTAGACATGAGTAGAGGAAGCCATCCCTACCCCTGCACACCTTTTTGTCTGTTAGTGAAAAGAAATAAATTCAATGATGAAAAATGTACAATTTAGATTATCTATTAGATTCACATCAACACAGGTTCATATACATACTTCTGGTAAAATAGAACAACCTCCATGAAAGGACACTCGCGCTATAGGACACCTCTCTACAAAGGACAGTTTCCATTTACAAAATTACCATTTTTACTATTAAGCAACTCTCTAGTAAGAGGACATCTCTCCCTAAAGGACACTTTGGCTCTGTAATTATGTGTTGTCCTTTACAGGGAGGTAGTTCTACTGTAATGTAATTGCCATTATCATCATGTTCAGATATACTACAGTAGTTATTTTCTAAATGCTACACTACTCTCTGGTGCAAAATTTGCACGTCACGTGAAGATTCCTTATTTGGTTTTGTTACCTTCTGAATAGTATATCATTGTTTATCACATTGTTGACTTAATTAACTCTAAATTATACCCCTGGGAGGTATTTTCATGAAAGAAAACGTGAGAAAAGTTACACAAAATATTTGTTAACATTTCCATAAATCCAGGATCTATCAATTTTGGCCCACATTATACAAAGAGCTATCTTGTAACTTATCTCTTCTTCTTTCTTATCTCCACTCAATCACACTAAGGTATCAAGCTTGTAAAGCTTGTTGATGGTGTCTGCCGGGGAAGAGTAGAGCTCATCAATGGATGAGTCAATACAGAGTTTTGTATGTCTTCTTCTTCTTTCTTATCTCCATTCAATCACACTAAGGTATCAAGCTTGTAAAGCTTGTTGACGGTGTCTGCCGGGGAAGAGTAGAGCTTATCAATGGATGAGTCAATACAGAGTTTTGTATGTCTTCTTCTTCTTTCTTATCTCCAGTCAATCACACTAAGGTATCAAGCTTGTAAAGCTTGTTGATGGTGTCTGCCGGGGAAGAGTAGAGCTCATCAATGGATGAGTCAATACAGAGTTTTGTATGTCTTCTTCTTCTTTCTTATCTCCATTCAATCACACTAAGGTATCAAGCTTGTAAAGCTTGTTGACGGTGTCTGCCGGGGAAGAGTAGAGCTTATCAATGGATGAGTCAATACAGAGTTTTGTATGTCTTCTTCTTCTTTCTTATCTCCAGTCAATCACACTAAGGTATCAAGCTTGTAAAGCTTGTTGATGGTGTCTGCTGGGGAAGAGTAGAGCTCATCAATGGATGAGTCAATACAGAGTTTTGTATGTCTTCTTCTTCTTTCTTATCTCCATTCAATCACACTAAGGTATCAAGCTTGTAAAGCTTGTTGACGGTGTCTGCCGGTGAAGAGTAGAGCTTATCAATGGATGAGTCTTCTTCTTTCTTATCTCCAGTCAATCACACTAAGGTATCAAGCTTGTAAAACTTGTTGATGGTGTCTGCTGGGGAAGAGTAGAGCTCATCAATGGATGAGTCAATACAGAGTTTTGTATGTCTTCTTCTTCTTTCTTATCTCCATTCAATCACACTAAGGTATCAAGCTTGTAAAGCTTGTTGACGGTGTCTGCCGGGGAAGAGTAGAGCTTATCAATAGATGAGTCTTCTTCTTTCTTATCTCCAGTCAATCACACTAAGGTATCAAGCTTGTAAAGCTTGTTGACGGTGTCTGCCGGGGAAGAGTAGAGCTCATCAATGGATGAGTCAATACAGAGTTTTGTATGTCTTCTTCTTCTTTCTTATCTCCATTCAATCACACTAAGGTATCAAGCTTGTAAAGCTTGTTGACGGTGTCTGCCGGGGAAGAGTAGAGCTTATCAATGGATGAGTCTTCTTCTTTCTTATCTCCAGTCAATCACACTAAGGTATCAAGCTTGTAAAGCTTGTTGATGGTGTCTGTTGGGGAAGAGTAGAGCTCATCAATGGATGAGTCTTCTTCTTCTTCTTTCTTATCTCCACTCAATCACACTAAGGTATCAAGCTTGTAAAGCTTGTTGATGGTGTCTGCCTGGGAAGAGTAGAGCTCATCAATGGATGAGTCTTCTTCTTCTTCTTTCTTATCTCCAGTCAATCACACTAAGGTATCAAGCTTGTAAAGCTTGTTGATGGTGTCTGTTGGGGAAGAGTAGAGCTCATCAATGGATGAGTCTTCTTCTTTCTTATCTCCACTCAATCACACTAAGGTATCAAGCTTGTAAAGCTTGTTGATGGTGTCTGCCGGGGAAGAGTAGAGCTCATCAATGGATGAGTCAATATAGTCAATATGGTTGTGATGGTCATGATAGTTGTAACTTATAAAGGATTCCTTATTTTTGTACAAATGCCATGTATATATAGTATTCCAGTCTGTGGTACTACATGTGTAGACATGTGGTCTACATATAGTCACATCTCCAACCTACCTTGGCCTTGGTGCTTCAGTTTTATCTTTACAATTATAAAACAACAACAACAAAAAACGTATATTAAAGACACTCGTCCCATACAGGATAGCTCCGCCTTTGCCGGTCCCAAGCCTGGATGAAAAAGGAGGAGGGGGAGCAGTAACAAGCTCACTAAAAAACCTGGGTTCAGCTGGCCTGGCTGATAGTACCCTGTAAGGGCTCCAGGGATACAGGATGAGCAGTGTTTATACTCCTTGTTAGGAGCGGCTGCACATGGCGTCTGTTCCTCATGTCAGAGGCGGCTATTTCTTTTGGACTTAATGTCGGCCTGCCACTGAGTAGTGTTCCCTGTCTTAATGACAAAGGCAGACACATACTACTTCACCCAGTCATGATGGTTGTCAAGTCTCAAGCTCTACAAGCTTGATACTCTAATATGATTGAGTGGATATAGAAAGAAGAAGAAGAGAAGGATTCTCCCAGATAAAGAAGTAAACATAACAGTTACCCACAGAAAGTGGAGATTAAGATTGACCTTTCTTCAAGTTGGATCCATCATCTGTGTTACGCCTGAATTTGTGAAAGATAATACATTAGGTTTGCTTTTTACTACATTTGTCAATAAAGCATATGGTGAATTGTCAAATTTAAAACGCTGTTTTGTGAGCACTATGCGGTTTATCCTCACTATTCATTGTGTTTCTACACAGCCTGTTATTAAAATTAAACAACAAAAATTATAAATTAAATAA
>CP092874.1:80598250-80617190 GCA_030710605.1 Cordylochernes scorpioides
ACACACCCCAACCCTACTGAGACACAACCAACCAACTACCCAAGACATCTCTTTATAAGGAATATTTCTATATTAGAACTTATGATCCCTCAGTCATGGAGGTTCTACTGTATATATATATATATTTCTTTAACATATCCAGATACACCCTTTTTATTTAAGAAAATAAAAACACCATGATAAATTCCAGGTAAGAAATATCTTGCAAAAACCAATTCTGAACCAGGGAAAGTTGCTGAACAAAGCCAACAAAAACAAAAAAAATCAATTTATTTATTTTTATAGAGAGGCTATATATAAAAAAATTTCTTAAAAAATATTTGTTTCTTGATTATTTTTAGTGTTTTTTTTTTTCTTTACAATTAGCAAATATTACACTGATAGACAAAACTTAAGGAAGTTGTACCTTATAGCATATATATATCGGGATTCAGAAAATATCTCTCAGAGTTATTTTCTGAATCCCAATATATATATGCTATAAGGTACAACTTCCTTAAGTTTTGTCTATCAGTGTTATTTATTAAAATTTCATTTGTGCAAAATATATATAAATACATTTAAACCTTTCTATAGCGCCCCCTCTTGGGACTCACCAAAATAGGGTGCTATAGACAGGTCACTTTTAATGTAAAATGTTTACATTTTAATACAAGGTAATAAGACCAACTTGTTTTATAATCTATAATCCAAATTGTGCCTTATCAATTTTACATTTTAATGTTTAAGATTGGGCGCTATAGAGAGGAAGGCGTTACTTAGAGGGGGCGCTATAGACAGGTTTAACTGTATATAATATAGATATAAGATATTTCTGTGGGAAACAATTGTACAGTAATGGGGAGCAAGAGATGTACAAGGAATGGCAAGAATATATTCTGAGTTAAATGGTGTCAACTGTGTGTGTGACATGATACAATTTGGACTATATAGAAACACAAGGTAATAAGACCAAATCCAAATAAATAAATAGTGTGTGATGGTAACAACGCTGTTACAGAAATGTCACACACTGCAGTAAAACCTCACTAAAACAAACCTGGGATATAGTGAATCTTTCCTTATAACAAACCTGAAATAATCCCAATTTTTATTTTATAATACAGTTAACTATCAAAATTCAAAACTATTTTAAAGGCGTAAGATTGAAAATAAACAATTTCTACTGCCCTTACTGCAATGGAAAAATTTAAGGGAGGGCCTGGCTCATCAGTGGTGAACCCTCCCAGCGGTTTCGCCAGTTTATAATGAACCATAGCTATAGTGAACCAAAGGTTTCATTGGAATTCGCTATAGAAGGGTTTTACTGTATTTAGATTTGTTTTGAAGATCATTAGTTGATTTGGAAGTTGGTTCAGAGAAAAACACATCAACAAATGATATATTTAACTCCAGACACTATAGGGTGCTATAGAGAGGGGTTGCTATAGATAGGTCACTTTTAATGTAAAATGTTTACATTTTAATGTTTAAAATCGGGCGCTATAGAGAGGAAGGTGCTATTTAGAGGGGACGGTATAGACAGGTTTAACTGTATCAAAATAAAACTGATAAAAGATAAAAAGTCTTGAAAAAAATCATTAAATTTCTCTCTCTCTCTCTCTTCCAGAGATGCAAAAATATCTTTAGTTTCTTTGTGATTCATCAAAAATTATTTATCTCAGTCGGAGAATGGATATCTGTAAACAACATTGATACATCATTTCTCTTCATAAAGAAATTTACAAATATAGATTTTATCTTGCCTGTTGAAGGGCTTTTGCCCGAAAGCTTGCTCTAATGCATCAATAAAAGAAACTCGTCTTCCTTCGCCATGTTTTTATCGTCTAAATTATAAAGAAATGTCCAGAGGAAAGCAGAGAACATGTTGAAATAAAAGATTTGACTATTGACTGAAGTAACTAAACAGATAGGATTTCCAACAGAATAGTTCAAACGCAAGGTAATAAGACCACATCCAAATAAATAGATAGTGTATGAAGTTTCGGTAACACATTGTTACAATCATCAAACAAAAAAGTGTACTGAAGAATTGTACCTTATCATACAAAAGGTAGTTGAAAGTGCAGCTTCAAAACATTGTTCTAAATAAAAAGACAAAATGTGTATATAATATATATATAGGTGAATCAATAGATAATAAAAAACCTCCTAAAAAATTCTAAGAACCACAACAAACAAACAAAGAGATACACAAACTGTACTAAATGCAATAGTCAAAAAGCTTCACTTTGACTTATAAGAAGAAATAAAAATGTGGATACTTGCCACAAAACATTTCTTGTGAAAAACCATCTGTGAGAGTTTGCACACAACAATGTAAAAGATTCCCAAATGGAGATGAGAGGAAAAGTGAGAAAGAACTTTGTAATAGAAAATTTACATATCTCCCATCCAATCAGAAGCTGAGGGAGAGGCTCCTGTGAGACAACAAAGGGAAACAACAACAACCTGCTGGTGGTGGCATCAGTTGAGGTACTGCTCTCCGATTTCTTCTTCCAGCATGATCTCATTGCCATTGAAGGAGTGGGCGGGAGAAGCGGCGGCCATGTTGGGGTACCTCTGATTGGCCAGCTTGATGGGCAGCTGCTGGCTGAGGTAGGAGGAGGAATGGTAGACCGGACCCCCGGACCTGGTGACCACAGCTGGCGGCTCGTTGTTGTTGGAGGTCAGGGAGGAGGACTCGTAGCAGATAAACTGGTCCTCGTCATCCGAGAAATCCACAATCACTGTGGGCTTGGTCTGAGGGCTGGGGACAGAGTCCAGAACATCCATGATGTTGGTCATCTTGTCCTTCATAAACTGGGAGAATGCCTGGAAGTCGTCCTCCACTGGGACGGAGGCTGTGGAGGATTCCTGGGAGTAGTCCGCCTCCAGATGGTCATTACTGGACTCCACCAGAGGCGAGGGCTTCAGCCTCTTGACCACAGGGTCAGGGGCCGGCAGAGGAGCCCGCTGCATGCGGTGGGGGGAGTTGAGGTTCTTAGCATAGTAGAAGGCCTCGTCAAACATCTCGCTGGGGATATCCGGGCATTGCTCGTGGAGATACTGCATCAGCTTCTTCCTGGAGCAGAACCTCTTCTTGTCCGGACTGCACACAGACAGATACAGCTTCAGCAAGGGCTACAAGTGTCTGTTTTGAAAGAATAATACCCTGCTAACTTGGGATATAGCCAACCTTCTCTCTTATAAAAAACCTAAGGTAATCATCCTTCCATTGGAAATACCATGGTTATAATGAACTTGACAAAGAGTTCTCTTTAAGATAGAGGCTGCCTGGCTACCATTCATATTTCTTTAAAAATAGACACTTTGGCCAGTTAGAGTTTTTTTATTTTCTAAACGTATCAACAAAAAGATAAAAGACAAAAGTTTTGGTGAAACATTGAGTAAATAAAATCTAACTGGCTGAAGTGTCTATTTTTTAAGAAATATTATCAAAGAGTTGTTTAGCTGGCAAAGTGGCTAGACCAAATCTATGACCAATACAGTCACACACACACAAAAGCCTTTATTAAGACACACTGGTCTTATAGAGGATTCTCCCCGAGATTACAAGAGAGATAGGCCTGTGAAAGTGGGGAATATACAGAAGAAGAAAGATTATGTAAGTATGATATATACATACACATACATATATACAACATAACAACAAAAGCCCCCATTAAGACCCAAAGTCTTACAAAAGACTCGACTGCAGGATCCAAGAAGCAAAGTAAGAAAGAGATAAAGAAGTGAACAAAAACAACAACAAAAAAAGACCAATACAGTCTTTAATTCAACACAGCAAGGAATCTGAACTTTCAGTTGAATTAAAGTAGATGTTGAATTGTAGTGTGTTGAAGAAAACAAATAGGAAAATAAAGAATTTATTTTACTCTTTAAGACACTAACTAGTTGCTGTTTAGTTAGGCATAAATCATTGAGTAAAAAATCACGTGCAAATGTAAGTGTCTATATTTGCGACACATTGTAACACTTTTAAGCATGGTGCGCATATGCTAGCAATGGTCACTGTGTCCTGCATGCCATAGTATTGTATTGTTAGCAATAAATTATCTTTTAATAAGAATTATCTAATGTTGTGAAAATTTGATTTTAAAATCTGTCAAATTATTGTTTTCTATTTGATAAGCTGGAGGTTAGGACATGAAAACATGGTTGAATTACCACAAGTGTCAATATTAACAAGGTTATACTGTACAGTAGAACCTCTCTTTAGAGGACACCTCTCTACAAAGGACAGTTTTCAATTACAAAATTACCATTTTTACACAAGGTAATAAGACCAAATAAATAGTGTGTGATGTTTCGGTAACAGCGTTGTTACCATCTTCAGACAAAAGTACTGAATGAGAAATTTTACCACAGCATGTTTTAAATAGTTAACAGTAACTATTTTTGATAACTAACTATTTAAAACATGCTGTGGTAAAATTTCTCATTCAGTACTTTTGTCTGAAGATGGTAACAGCGCTGTTACCAAAATGTCTCACACTATTTATTTTGGGTGCAAGGAGGATAGAGATGGTACCTTTATAATATTTTCTATTCTTGAAGTCCTCAAAGAGGAAAAAAACAAATATACTTCTATGAAGAAATTAATTTTTCATTTTATTAATGAAATTAAATTAGAGCAGAAAATCTTAGATATTATACAAACATATTTACACTCATAAAACAACTAGCCTGAGAGCATCTAGCTTCTCTGCCAAACAAAACTATTATCTTCTTTTTAACCAACAATACATATGCAAATCTTCTATTATTGATTAATCTGGCACAAGAATTTACATATATTATTACCTTGTGTTTATAATCTATAATCCAAATTGTGCCTTATCATTTCCATTTTTACTATTTAGCAAATCTCCAGTAAGAGAACACCTCTCTCTAAAGGACACTTTGTCTCTGTAATTAGGTGTTGTCCTTTACAGGGAGGTTCTACTGTATATAGATGGAAATTTTATGGAAGGGATTTTTTTTCTTATTGAAGAAGATAATAGTTACCTTTTCCATCAAAAATGACACAATAGCCCGAAACAATGGGCTTTGTGTTTCTTTCTGGTCAAAATAGATATGAACAATGGTCTCCAGGGATTCTGAATTTGCCGAAACTGGTGTTATGTCACAAACCTAGGTCTGTAAGATTGCAGAGTCAGCCGATAGATAGCATTTTTGATAAGAGAGGTGATCTTTTACATTCTATATCCCATTTAGACAAAATTTCAGACTCCTGGGTGAGCTGACTAATTTCTATAATGCCTTTCAAATTCTGTCATCAATTTTTTTTTTTGCTTATCCCTAGTACACGTGGTACAGACCATGATAATCATGGTGGGTAGTTAGCGACTGCTTTTACTGTAAGTGCACCACAAGTCTACACATGTGAAAAGCAGTTTGACTTTTGCACTTACAAATCTGCCAGAACCCCATTTGGTTACTTGCACTCGCTGGTGGGGTTGGACTTATGCAAAAATCAGAGGACATTGGAGAATTTTATTTTATTTTTCCAAATTAGAAAAAAAAAAAGTGCCCAATGCGGGAATCGAACCCAGGTCGTAGAGCTCCATTAGACCATTATTCCACCGACCCCTGTGATCAATTTTAAATGCCTTTATAGAGCATCTAGAAGTCTAAAATTTGGTTCAACCTGAAGACATTAGAAGTTGACAAAATTTCTGGCTTCTGGATGGTCAGGAATGTTCTCATTTCAAACTTTTCTTTCAAATATTGTGATCAATTTTTAAAATACTTCTTCACCACGTAGATGTTTATTATTTTATACTTTTTATAATTCATATTCTTTGTTGGCCGGTATTGTGATCAGGGTGCATGGACCAATCTGATCTACTCCATGGAAAAGACACCACATAATTCATATCCATCCCTGTCTTTACAATTTAACAAAATCAATAAGCAATTCAGGGCTATGTTTCTTTAACTGTTTTTTATTTCTCTAGCTTCCAGGCCAACATGTCCTTTAACAGGAGAACTTGAAGTATAGTTGGTTGAAAGGGGGGATATTGAAGCTATCACAACAAACTTTTAAAATCCTTCAAAACAAGGCCCTTGAACACACTTCAGACGATGCGTTTTCAACACTTAGAAGACAGACAAGAAGTCTTTTTACAGAATGTCCTTGAAGCAGTTTATTGAAGCAACTTTGACCTCTGCTACAGTCTCATGGTGGTGTCCTTTGAAGACTATCTTCATTTGGGGAAAAAGTCTATAAAGGCCAGATTGGGGCTGTCTGTAGGGGAGTTGTGGAAGCATTGAGATGCCATTCTGGGCCAAGTACACTCATGGGCAAAACTTATGGAAGTGGAAAGTATTTGATGTTGCCAGTAGTCTGTTTTTTGAAGGAGACAGAGGCAAATTTTGTTCACACTTGGTTATCTCGTGTGTCTTCAATAAAGGTCACTGTAATATCTTTCAGAGTTATTGTCTCAATCCCGATATACATGCTAAAAGGTACAACTTCCTTAAGTTTTGTCCATGAGTGTAGTCATTGACCATGAAGCAATTTATGGCTTGATGCATTGTCAGCTTCCAATTGCCTGGTGTCCCTTTCCATCAAACATTTCAGCCCTGACACATTTAAAGCACCCGTACCGGTCTATCCCTCAGGTACAAAGTTGTGGAGGACCACACCCTTGGCATCAATGAGCAAGGCACATTCAACCTTTTATTGGATGAGGGGGTGCTGGTTGTATGCCATTCAACACTTTTCCTTGTACTCAAAACCCCATATTTTGTTGTTGGTTATTACAATATTCACAAAAACTTAAGGTCTGTTTGAATCAGCTGCAAGAGAATGTAACAAACAGCAGAAAATTTTGCCTTTGTCAAACTTTTGAGACAAACTTGTAACGTATATTTCTCATGTTGAAATCCTCAGTAATGATTGTGTGCAGTCATTTTTAGCAATAATTGCTAAGTGTTTTGAAAACATTCAAATGCCTAATTTTTGTCAGTTTTAGTTCAACAAATCATTTGTTTGTATCATTTGTACATTGAAAGAGAAGATTTGACATCATTCTCCTACTATCACAGAAGACCTCCACATCTTGATAATTCAGTAGAAGATTGGAAGACTGACATTACAGCTCTTGAGAAAGAACAGGCAAACTGAGGATAAAAAATCATCCATAGTGTACAAGAGTCCACATTCTAACATCCACAGTTCTGTCGAAGATAATAGAATATTTAAAATATTTAAAATTTATGACTGCCCGAAAGCTTGTCACACGTTTATCTGAATAAAAATCTTTTCTCCTTAATTAATTACTATTTTAAATACTCAATGGAGAAAGTTTTCATGTAGTTCTGATAATAGAATATTGATAATTAAATGGAAGATTGGAAGACACTCTTCAGCTCTTGATAAAGAACAGGGAAATTGAGGATGACAAAATCATCCACAGTGTCCACATTCTAACATCCACAGTTCTGTCTGCGGTGATATAATGGGGATAATTCAGAGGAAGATAGACACTACAGCTCTTAAGAAACAGCAAGGAAATTGAGGATGAAAAAATCATCCAATGTACAAGAGTCCACATTCTAACATCCATGGTTCTTCGGAGATAATATGATGGGGATAATTCTGTGAAAGATTAGAGACAGACTCTTCAGCACTTGATAAAGAACAGAGATATTGAGGATGACAAAATCATTCAGTGTACAAAAGGGCCCACACTCTAACATCCACAGTTCTGTCTGCGGTGATATAATGGGGATAATTCAAAGGAAGATAGACATTACAGCTCTTAAGAAACAACAAGGAAATTGTGGATGAAAATTGTACAAATGTGTCCACATTCTAAGATCCACCTGATTCCAATTGTGTTTTACAACAAATATCACTGTGTGGTTTGTGCTGGGGTGAAGAGAGAGAGAGAAAGAACCAACCTTCAAAATATGTTTATTTCCATCCTGATTTAAGGATTTAAAACACGGGGGGAGAGAGATATATAAAGAACCACTCCCCTCCTCTGGTACATTGTTCTCCAGGGTCATCAACCTGGCTGGGAATGACATTTCTTCTTTAACAAGGTGATAAAATGGGCAAATTTCTCTTGATGCTATGGGGTTACATTATACAAAAGAATACTAGCCTGGAACAGACAAGCCTTCGAAAAGTTAGGCTGAGCTTACTGACAAAGAAAAGCAACTCCCAAAAGAGGAATACAATAAGGACTTCAACCAAGGCAAGTACAGTAGAACTACCTCCCTGTAAAGAACAGAACACCTTGTTACAGAGCCAAAGTGTCCTTTAGAGAGCGGTGTCCTCTTACCAGATAGTTACTAAATAGTAAAAATGGTATTTTTGGTGATGAAAACTATCCTTTATAGAGAGGTGTCCTCTCATGGAGGTTCTACTATATTAACAAAGTGACAAGTTGATCCCAAACTAACGGAAATCTTTCAGTACAGTAGGAGCTCTACATAATGTTAATAGACAATTCCTCAACTCAGCAACAGAACCTAATACATATTGACCCCAATGATTGATAAATCACAATTTGGATTATAGATAATAATACAAGAAAATAAGACCTAATCCAAATAATTTATTAGTGTGTGATCACAAGGTAATAAGACCAAGTCCAAATAAATAAATAGTGTGTGACATTTCGGTAACAGCGTTGTTACCGAAATGTCACACACTATTTATTTATTTGAATTTGGTCTTATTACCTTGTGTTTATAATCTATAATCCAAATTGTGCCTTATCATTAGTGTGTGATGTTTCTGCAACAACATTGTCACCATCATCAGACAAAAGAATAAATGAGAAAAAATATTACAGCAAGTTCTTAAATAGTACTGTTATCAAGTGTTTAAACAAGATAACAGATTATCTGTTGAAGAACTGTAATATTTTTTCTCATTTATTCTTTTGTCTGATGATGGTGACAATGATGTTGCTGAAACATCACACACTATTTATTTGGATTAGGTCTTATGACCTTGTAAGACCCCAATGATTTAAATAAGAATAACTTTTCAGCGAGTCCAAATCAGTGTTTAACGGCTGTTGTGAAATCTAGCAAGGCAACCAGAGGAGGGAAGAAGCAACAAGCAACAAACAATGGTGCAAAGGGAGAAAAATCTCTTTCATTCTCTGATTTATAATATATTTACACATCATATATTGATGTAACATGGTTTTACAATGTAATTTTTAAATCAATGTGATCAAAAAAATGTAATAAATGTGAGGAAGAGGGGAACAATATATATAACACACATGTATTATAATCTACAAGATTTTGGAGATTTGGTAAAAGAAAAGTGTAACGAGACCACCAAGAAAGTTACGGTAACATTGCACCATTAGCAGACTAGTTGATGTGGTAACAATTTTACAAATCTTTATAATATTGGGAGTTAAGTTTGGGTAATGATACAACAAGAGGATAGGCAGAAAAAAAAAAAAAGAAGATTATTCTAAAATTGATTGGATTCCAATCAAGGAGAGGAAAATAAAATGTTTTAAATACAAATCTTGATTGCAAAAAAAAAAAAAAAAAAGAGAGAAAATAAAGGCAAAAAAACTGAATTTGAGAATTAAATTTTACAGTAGAACCTCCCTGTAAAGGACAACACCTAGTTGAAGAGCAAAATTGTCTTTTAGAGAGAGGTGTCCTCTTACCAGAGAGTTGCTAAATAGTAAAAAAAAAAATGGTAATTTTACAAATGAAAACTGTCCTTTATAGAGAGGTGTCCTCTCATGGGAGGTTCTACTGTATAACACTCCACGAATGTGACAAGCAATGAAAGAAATAACTTTTATCAAAATGTCTGAAAAATCTTTAAAAATTCTCTGAATAAAGATGTTAGCCAAGAGGGAAACTTAACAAGAAGTCTTTTTATATGGAAATATTGCTGTAACTGGGAAAGTCTCAGATGTAGCATGACCAAAAATAATTGTGGCAAAAAAATAAACAAAACACTTAAATCGGGAATTATGTTCTATAAGCTGCAATCATTCCCAAAATGTCTTTGTAACCTTGAGGTTAATTTGCTATGTAGCGGTAGATTGGGATGTAGCCATAGATGTCAACAAGGCTGAGAAGGGAACACTTGCTTAGAACAAACAAGAGTTTATAAAAACTGTCAGAGCATTGGCCTATCTTTGCAACAAGAAATTAAAGTATTAAAGCATGGAATGTTTCTTTTTACACATAAAAAAAAAGTATAATGTTTATTCATGATAATATTGTGAAAAACATTTTAAAATTACCAAAATATTTTCTCACAATGAGTTTCTTTTTATTACAAAACGCTAGCTTTCAAGTGATAATCCCTCTTGTTGTTGTTGTTGTTGTGTCCAAAGAAGAGTCTCAGATGTCTCCATGCATCTCTATCACAGCAGCAGCAATATCCACTATTTTGGGTGTATAAAGCTGCTGCTCTGGGTCTAAGTCAATTTTCTGCAAGGCTGTGGCCATTGCTGGGAATGAGAATATGTGAGTAGGTGTTAGATAATCGCTCTTCAACGAGCTTAATAAATTAGCTTAAGTCCGTTGAAGAGAGATTATCACTTGAAAGCTAGCGTTTTGAAAAAAAAAGAAACTCATTGTGAGAAAATATGTTGTAATTTTAAAATGTCTAATGTCCTTACTGCATATCAGAAATATATTGGAATGGCTTGGCTAATCGTTGTTAAACCCTCCCAGCAGTTTCCCCAATTCAATCTACCAGATCGTTTCTTAGAGCTTTAATACTGTATTGGATGATTCTGTTCATCTATGCTACACTGATGGATGTAATCTTAGTAATGGTATTCAATCAAACTATGGACATAAGCTTTAAGGACAGTAGAATTACATATAAATATTTGCATCAAACAATACTCTTCTACAAATAATATTTTTTCCATCGCAGTAAGGACATTAGAGAAGTTTATAAACACAAGGTAATAAAACCAAATCCAAATAAATAAATAGTGTGTGACATTTTAGTAACAGCATTGTTATCATCTTCAGACAAAAGTACTGAATGAGAAATTTTACCACAGCATGGTTTAAATAGTTACTGTTATCAACATTTTTGGTGAAAATAATACTTTAATTCAAAATCTAAAGTGCAAAAACAAAGAAGCCAAATTTATCACATTGTCATTCATAAACCAAATTGCCATTCAGTCTGATGATGTTAACAACGTTGTTACTGAAACGTTACACACTATTTATATATTTGGATTTGGTCTTATTACCTTGTGTTTATAATCTAAATTGTGCCTTATCAATAGAGAAGTTTTTTTTTTTTTATGTGTAACAGAAACTTTCATGTTTTAATGCTTTCATAACCTATATGTTATGGATTTGGTTAACTGCCATATTGGCAATTGAAAGAGAGAGCAAGAAAGTGGAGCGGTGCAAAAGAAAATGAAAACATAAACACAAGGTAATAAGACCAAATTCAAATAGTGTATCCAAAATGAGTCGTTTATTATTCGCCGCAAGAAGTTGACTAAAACCAAATTCTAGTAACTTCTTTAATTCCTTCAAGGTATAATACTTTCTCTAATTGCACTAATGCTGCAAAACAGAGTTTTTTTTTTATTTTAAATATTAATGAGTGATAAAGAGCCTCTCAAGAAAGATTCCTCAGCCCAATACTTTTTATTGTTATTCTCTCTCTGCACAGAATAGACAGATACATCAAAGAATATGCCTCAAACAACTCCATTTTTGACAAAAGGTAATAAGACCAAATCCAAATAAATAAATAGTGTGCGACATTTCAGTAACAGCGTTGTTACCAAAATGTCACACACTATTTATTTGGATTTGGTCCTTCATTTCCGGCACTAATTAATGAAATATCAAAGAATAGGTATATAGCGGTGGCGATATTTGGATTCCACAGGATTATATCCCAGAAAAAGGCCACACAGTGTTCTCCCCATCCCTTGTGAACTGGCGAATGCTGTATATGGCGAGAGGCCCTAAATAAAGGCTTTGTTGTTGTTGTTTGTTATTTGGATTTGGTCTTATTACCTTGCATCTATAATCCAAATTGTGCCTTATCAACTTCATTTTTGAATAATTCAGACAAATAAATCAACCTGTATGCCATGGTTTCAAACAATCATATAAATAAATAGCGTGTGATGCATAAGTAACAGCGTTGTTACAGAAACATCACACACTATTTATTTATTTAGATTTGGTGTTATTACCTTGTGTTTATAATCTATAATCCAAGATAGTGGATATTGCTGCTGCTGTGATGGAGATGCATGGAGACATCTGAGACTATTCTTTGGACACGACAACAACAACATAATCTATAATCCAAATTGTATACCTTATCAAAACATGATACATTTCTGAAGTTATATGAATAAATATACAGAAGGAATACTGCGAGTATTTAAAAGGATATAATCTCATCAAACAGGTTCAAAAGGCACGATGCCTTTCTCTTCATTTATCCACCTAATCCCAGTACAATTTCTCTTTTGTTTTTTCACAAAGAAATTAAAGCCATTAGAAATGAAAAAAAAAAAAAGAGGCAAATTAGGATTTAATTTCTAAAGAGATAAATGGTACCTTATCAATTTAAAGAGATAATTGTAGGAGAGGGAAGAATCTATATTTATCCAGAATCTGGTTTTCCTATAGTAGACAGAGGCTTGTGGTTTTCCCACTGCAGCTTCCCTCAATATAGCAAGCAAAAACAAACATGGTAACATTGCTCAATTACAAGTTTAAAAACAAGATTTAGAACAGACCATCTCAAGACATTGAAGATAGAAAATAATAACAAAATCTACCCCACTTGCCCAAAATGTAGCTTGGCACCTGCAGCTCCAGAACCCATTTTGGCTTGCATTAAGACCTTTGGACCTTAGGTGCTTGCAAACAGGACCTTTAGGAGAGGACACTGCTTATCATCAAACAGCTGGAGGAGCATGAACTCATGGCGAATTTGTGTAATCTTTACACAAGGAGGATAAGAAACAAAAACAAGTTTTTAAAAAATAACAATAAAAAATGACAATGAAAGGCAGACCTCTTTATCAAGGCACCACAAATCTAACTGCTTATAGATTTACAACATAAATTCAAGTTTTTTAACATATAAAAGCATATTGAAGTTAAAAAAAAAAAGATTGAGGTAAATTAGGTTTATTATTTTTTAAATGACAAAGTTATCATAATGTGTGTTATAGGGAGATAATAATATAAGAAAATAAGACTTAATCCAAATAATTTATCAGTGTGTGACGTTTCAGGATTGTCACCATCAGACAATTCATTCTTTTGTCTGATGATGGTGACAATGTTGTTGCCGTCACACACTAATAAATTATTTGGATTAGGTCTTATTTTCTTTTATTATAATCAATAATCCAAATTGTGCATAGGGAGGGGCATTATCATAGAGAGATAATAATAATAAAAAGAGATGTGATTATGGACCCAATGCAGATAGGTATGGTAAAAAGAAATGAGTAAATATGAGCAAAAGTTAAAAAAGAAGATAAGATTAAGTGAATTTTAAGAATCTGTATGGAGCTGAACAGAAATTGTGGGTGAGGTAGATTGTCTTAATACCCATGTGGCCGGCAGATGACAGATGGACATGACAGTAAAACATTCCTCTTTATAAGAAAATCGAACTATTTTTTGATGCGTATGATTCTTTTTAAAATAAATCAATTTTCTACTGCCCTTACTACAATGATAATATAATGGGAGGGCCTGGCTCATCAGTGGTGAACCCTCCTAGAGATTTCGCCAGTAGGGCAGTAGAAAATTGATTTATTTTAAAAAGAATCATAGGTGACAGAAATATCATAAAGATAGAGGCTGCCTGGCCGGAATTGATAGTTCATAGAATTAGAGATACTTCATCCAGTAAATCTTTTTATTATCTCGACGTTTCAACAAAAATATTTTGTTCTTGTCTGGAGCGAATAAAATTAAAACATTTGGCAAGGTGTTAAAATTATTCTCTAGAATTCTCTTGCCAAATGTTTTTAATTATTTTTTGCTCCTGATAAGGACAAAAGATTTTTGTCGAAACATTGAGATAATAAAAGAGATTTACTGGTCAAAGTATCTTCAATTTAAAGAACTATGAATTCCTCTATCTTTACAATATTTTTGGCACCTATGATTCTTTTAATAAATCAATTTCTACTGCCCTACTGGTGAAATCTCTGGGAGGGTTCACTGTCAAATTATATTGACAAATATTTGCACTCTTATCATATCTCAGGTTTTAGTGGAAATAATTTTGTTGTTTATTTGTTGAGTGAACTGATCTCCCACGTCATTGGATGAATGTGGCCATGTTTATACATAAAAGAGGGTTGAAACGGAATGCGAGGAGTCGTGGAGGTGTGTTCGAGTGGAGACGCTTAAAAGCGTTCTCTGTGAGCTTTTCTGGTTACCTCCTCGCATACCTGTGAAACCCCGGTCCGCTCCTTATCAATGCTGCAAAATAAAGATAAGTACTGGTTTTTTTATTTTATTTAACAAATTGTGATTTATTATTTACTTTTTTGTTGTACTCTTGAGTGTATACGCTTTTTGTGTGTTTAGTCACTATTACTTTAGGCCCTAGTTTATTGTTTTTTGTGTTAACCCGTACAAAGTAACTTTTGTCATCACCACTGATGAGCCAAGCCCCTTCCCATTATTTTATCATTGCAGTAAGGGCAGTAGAAAATTGATTTATTTTAAAAAGAAACATACGTGTCAAAAAAGAGTTAAAATTTCTTATAACGGATGACACACAAATGTATCTATGTCTCTATATTAAATAATAAAAATATTTATTTTCCAATATTTCAGTTAGCTGAATGCCAACATTTATCTAGGCATTACATTATACAGTAGAACTACCTCCCTGTAAAGGATAACACCTAATTCCAGAGCCAAAGTGTCCTTTAGGGAGAGGTGTCTTTTTACCGGAGAGCATCAAAAGATCCTAGCATTGATAGAATATCCAGTTTAGAGCACTAGATATCTAAGTTGTATTTAAACAACATCTATATTTATAGGATACATTAGTGCATCATATGTTATCATAAATTTAAACTATTTTAGATGGGTGTACAGTAGAACTACCTCTCTGTATAAAGGACATCTAATTGCAGAGCCAAAGTGTTCTTTAGGGAGAGGTGTCCTCTTACTGGAGAGTTGCTACAGTAGAACTACCTCCCTGTAAAGGACAACACCTAATTACAGAGCCAAAGTGTCCTTTAAGGAGAGATGTCCTCTTACTGGAGAGTTGCTACAGTAGAACTACCTCCCTGTAAAGGACAACACCTAATTACAGAGCCAAAGTGTCCTTTAAGGAGAGATGTCCTCTTACTGGAGAGTTGTTAAATAGTAAAATTGGTCATTTTACCTATGAAAACTGTCCTTTATAGAGAGGTGTCCACTAGCGTGAGTGTCCTCTCATGGAGGTTGTTCTACTGTATTGGTGATGAAAACTGTCCTTTATAGAGAGGTGTCCTCTCATGGAGGTTGTTCCACTGTATTGGTGATGAAAACTGTCCTTTATAGAGAGGTGTCCTCAAGCATGAGTGTCTTCTCATGGATGTTCTACTGTATATAAGCAAGAGTTTGTTTATACAAAATGTAATGCCTTGACAAAGGTTGGCATTCAGCCAACTAAAATATTGGCAAATAAATCTTTTATTCAATCCAATATTTGTCTTTTTTTATTATCTATGATTTAATTATGGATTTCTCTATTTTCAAAACATACCTATATTTTGTAGGTTTAACTTATTTAGTATCTGAGTCACATAAGTGACTTACAACAACCTTTCTAATTTCAGATATGCAAATTTGTATAGGATATGCAACAAAGTTTTGGTTGTTAGAAAAAATATGATGCATGGTGAGATAAGGCTTGAAAACTGGAGGGCAGAGAGAAAAAAACTCATTTCTAAAAATAATAAGTTTCAACAATATTAAAATTTCTTTTTTTTTTTAAATGTAAAAAAATAGTTCATCTTTATTACAAATAATGATGGGAGAGTTATTATTAAAGAAACCTACACATGATTGGATATAAAAAGACAATTTGCCAATCTGAAATTAGAAATCAAATGATGATTATTATCAAAAGATGTATTGTGTAAGGATTTACAAAGTAATGATGTTGAAATAATAACTTTTTTGTATGTAGTTTAAAAAAAAAAAAGGTTGAAATAATGACATTTTTGTATGTTGTTTTTTAAAAAAAGGTTGAAATAATGACATTTTTGTGTGTGATTTTTAAAAAAGGGTTGAAATATTGACTTGTGCTGTTTAAAAAAGGTAAAAATATTGACTTATGTATGGTTAAAAAAAAAAGAATAAAAAGTGGATATTACAAATGACAGTTATCACAGACAACAAAGACAACTGGCCAATGGATCTAAAGGTACACGATGTCTGGGGCTTTTTTGGATGGAGACAGGGAGGGTGGTGATTTTGTGTGATGGCTGGTGCTGGAAACCTGTGCTTTACTGGAGTGGGGATGTTTCTTCGGTGACGTCTTATCCATCTTTGGTTTGTGAACTGTCTTCTTGGCATCCTCTTTTTTCTTGTGTAAGGTATGATGACCATTCTCCTTTAGATCTGTTTTAGGATGCTTGGACGAATGCTGAACTTTAGACATGGATCTCTTCTTGTTCATATACCTGTACCTGGCCTGCGCAAATATTGATACAATATTCTTCTTGAGGTATCGGATGTATATATCCTGGGACATGTATTCAGGCTGCTTCTTCTTCTTGTCAACAGGATGGTGATGTTTGGGTCTTTTAGCTGAAACATCCTTCTTGTCTCCACCTTTGGTTTTACCTTCCACCTTCCTCTTCTTTGGTTTCTCAATAGCCTTGATATCCTTGTGCTTTCTGGCATTCCCCTGGTTGTCACCTTCTTCCTTAAGATTTTTTATAGGCTTATTGTGGTTGTTGGCGGTGCTAGAAAGGCTACAGTTAGCAGAGAATTCTTTGATCTCTTCCTCTGTGAGCCTATTGAGGCTAAGCACCGGCTCCTTGGAGAGCTTAATCTTAGTAGGTTTGGGAACAAGGAAGGCATTTTCAAAGGCACTAGGAGGAATGTTAGGGCAATTAGAGGATATGTAATCCTTCAACTTTGACAAGGCTCTAAATCTCTGTCTTTGAGGGCTGAAATCACAACAAAAAGGGAGGATATTAGTAATGTTAAAAAAAAAAAAAAATTAAATATTATTAGAATTTTTTGTCTTAGAAGATTAAAAAAAAAGATGCAAAAGGATTTAGAAAGAATGCTTATATAAGCATGGTTTAAAGCCCCTTTGGTAATGCACTTCCTTGTTTCTCTTTTTTTTTTTTATGATAAAAATGAATTGTAGTTCACATTTTTAATTATGTCCTCAATAACACATTGTTATATAAAATATATACAGAAAAATTCAAGTCACACAAGACACAATATTAATGAAGTGAGGATGAAAAAGTGTTTTTTTTTTTTTTTTAAACATGAGCATCATGGTTATCTTTATAGCTACATAGTAAAAAATGGGTATAGTTGATGAGGTACAATTTGGATTATAGATTAGAACTACAAGATAATAAGACCAAATCTAAATGAATAAATATTGTGCGACGTTAGGGTAACAGTGCTGTTACCATCATCAGACAAGAGTACTAAATAAGAAAAAATATCGCAGCATGCTTGATAAAACTATATAAAAACATGCTGAGGTATTTTTCTCATTCAGTCCTTTGTCTGATGATGGTAACAACATTTTTATATCCTAGAAAAAATGACCAATAGCAGTGAATGTTGTGATGAAATCATCTAACTAACTTTAATTCAACAGAAAGCTCTGATCCCGTGAGGTATTGAATTAAAGAGGTTTAACTTAGCGAAAAAGGAGGAGGGGGAGCAGTAATAAGCTGGCTAAAAAACCTGGGCTCAGCTGGCCTGGCTGATAGTACCCTGTAAGGGCTCCAGGGATACAGGATGAGCAGCGTTTGTACTCCATGTTAGGAGTGGCTGCACATGGCGTCTGTTCCTCATGTCAGAGGCGGCTATTTCTTTTGGAGCTAAGTCGGCCTGCTACTGAGTAGTGCCCCCAGTCTTAATGACAAAGGCGCATTCTACTCCACCCAGTCATGATGGTTGTCAAGCTTTGCAAGCTTGATACCCTAATATGATTGTGTGTGAGCGGAGATAAAAAAGAAGAGAGATTTAACTGCTTATATACAATCTAACCATCCAACCCCACCAGCAAGTGCAAGTAACCAAACGGGGCTCTGGTACATTTGTAAGTTCAAAGTCTAACTGCTTTTAACATACGTAGACATGTGGTGCATTTACAGTAAGAGCAGTTGCCTACCCACCAAAATTATCATGGCCTGTACCTTGTGTACTAAGGATAAGCAAAAAAAAAACAATCTAACCTCGTTATTTCAACCAATGATAATTTGATACTTGCTTTAATACAACCATATTTTCATATCCTGGCTTTCAGTCTAACAAATAACCAATGTTAATTTTGACACTTTTGAAAATTATATCATTTCTTTAATCAAATTTCTACAGCAACATTAAACCATTGTTGCTTAAATATAGCTTGATAACAAAAATGCACTACTTTGGCACACAGTGGCATTGCGGCCATAGTTAGCACGTGGGAACCATGCTTTAAAGTATTGTAAAACAAATACAAAAACTTTTAAAAATACCTTCTGGAGATTTAGCAACCCACTGCAGACGCTGAGAACTATTTCAGAAAATAAAAATATAGAAATAGAACTCTTTAATTTCTACAGATCAATTGTAAATAGATTCATACACAAAAGAGGTAGTGAGGAAAGTTCTAGAACAGATGTGTAAATAAATCCCTTTTCAAACGAAGGTTCACGTTTACATGGGAAAAGGGAGGAAAAATTAATGTATTATTTTGTTGTTGTATGGGAAT
>CP092874.1:80617290-80643487 GCA_030710605.1 Cordylochernes scorpioides
GTGCTATTTAGAGGGGGGCGCTATAGACAGGTTTAACTGTATCAAAATGAAACTTTGATAAAAGATAAAAAGTCTTGAAAAAATCATTAACTTTCTTCCAGAGATGCAAAAATATCTCTAGTTTCTTTGTGATTCATCAAAAATTATTTATCTCAGTCAGAGAATGGATATCTGTAAACAACATTTATACATCATTTCTCTTTATAAGGAAATTTACAAATATAGATTTTATCTCGCCTGTTGAAGGGCTTTTGCCCGAAAGCTTGCTCTAATGCATCAATAAAAGAAACTAGTCTTCCTTCGCCATGTTTTTATCGTCTAAATTATAAAGAAATGTCCAGAGGAAAGCAGAAAACGTGGTGAAATAAAAGATTTGACTATTGACTAAAGTAACATCCTAACAGATAGGATTTTCAACAGAATAGTTCAAACATAAGGTAATAAGACCACATCCAAATAAATAGATAGTGTGTGAAGTTTTGGTAACATTGTTACCATCATCAAACAAAAGTGTACTGAAGAGAATTGTACCTTATCATACAAAGGTAGTTGAAAGTGCAGCTTCAATGTTCTAAATAAAAAGACAAAATGTGTATATAATATATAGGTGAATCAATAGATAATAAAAAACCTCCTAAAAAATTCTAAGAACCACATCAAACAAACAAAGAGATACACAAACTGTACTAAATGCAATAGTCAAAAAGCTTCACTTTGACTTATAAGAAGAAATAAAAATACTTGCCACAAAACATTTCTTGTGAAAAACCATCTGTGAGAGTTTGCACACAACAATGTAAAAGATTCCCAAATGGAGATGAGAGGAAAAGTGAGAAAGAACTTTGTAATAGAAAATTTACATATCTCCCATCCAATCAGAAGCTGAGGGAGAGGCTCCTGTGAGACAACAAAGGGAAACAACAACAACCTGCTGGTGGTGGCATCAGTTGAGGTACTGCTCTCCGATTTCTTCTTCCAGCATGATCTCATTGCCATTGAAGGAGTGGGCGGGAGAAGCGGCGGCCATGTTGGGGTACCTCTGATTGGCCAGCTTGATGGGCAGCTGCTGGCTGAGGTAGGAGGAGGAATGGTAGACCGGACCCCCGGACCTGGTGACCACAGCTGGCGGCTCGTTGTTGTTGGAGGTTAGGGAGGAGGACTCGTAGCAGATAAACTGGTCCTCATCATCCGAGAAATCCACAATCACTGTGGGCTTGGTCTGAGGGCTGGGGACAGAGTCCAGAACATCCATGATGTTGGTCATCTTGTCCTTCATAAACTGGGAGAATGCCTGGAAGTCGTCCTCCACTGGGACGGAGGCTGTGGAGGATTCCTGGGAGTAGTCCGCCTCCAGATGGTCATTGCTGGACTCCACCAGAGGCGAGGGCTTCAGCCTCTTGACCACAGGGTCAGGGGCCGGCAGAGGAGCCCGCTGCATGCGGTGGGGGGAGTTGAGGTTCTTAGCATAGTAGAAGGCCTCGTCAAACATCTCGCTGGGGATATCCGGGCATTGCTCGTGGAGATACTGCATCAGCTTCTTCCTGGAGCAGAACCTCTTCTTGTCCGGACTGCACACAGACAGATACAGCTTCAGCAAGGGCTACAGGTGTCTTGTTTTGAAAGAATAATACCCTGCTAACTTGGGATATAGCCAACCTTCCCTCTTGTAACAAACCTAAGGTAACCATCCTTCCATTGGAAATACCATGGTTATAATGAACTTGACAAAGAGTTCTCTTTAAGATAGAGGCTGCCTGGCTACCATTCATATTTCTTTAAAAATAGACAATTCGGCCAGTTAGAGTTTTTTTTATTTTCTAAACATATCAACAAAAAGATAAACGTTTTGGTGAAACGTTGAGTAAATAAAACTTTAACTGGCTGAAGTGTCTATTTTTTAAGAAATATTACCAAAGAGTTGTTTAGCTGGCAAAGTGGCTAGACCAAATCTATGACCAATACAGTCACACACACACACAAAAGCCTTTATTAAGACACACTGGTCTTATAGAGGATTCTCCCCGAGATTACAAGAGAGATAAGCCTGTGAAAGCGGGGAATATACAGAAGAAGAAAACGAAAGATTATGTAAGTATGGTATATACATACACATACATATATACAACATAACAACAAAAGCCCCCATTAAGACCCAAAGTCTTACAAAAGACTCGACTGCAGGATCCAAGAAGCAAAGTAAGAAAGAGATAAAGAAGTGAACAACAACAACAAAAAAAAAAGACCAATACAGTCTTTAATTCAACACAGCAAGGAATCTGAACTTTCAGTTGAATTAAAGTAGATGTTAAATTGTAGTGTGTTGAAGAAAACAAATAGGAAAATAAAGAATTTATTTTACGCTTTAAGACACTGTAACCAGTTGCTGTTTAGTTAGGCATAAATCATCGAGTAAAAAATCACGTGCAAATGTAAGTGTCTATATTTGCGACACATTGTAACACTTTTAAGCATGGTGCGCATATGCTAGCAATGGTCACTGTGTCCTGCATGCCATAGTATTGTATTGTTAGCAATAAATTATCTTTTAATAAGAATTATCTAATGTTGTGAAAATTTGATTTTAAAATTTGTCAAATTATTGTTTTCTATTTGATAAGCTGGAGGTTAGGACATGAAAACATGGTTGAATTACCACAAGTGTCGAATTAACAAGGTTATACTGTACAGAGAACCTCTCTTTAGAGGACACCTCTCTACAAAGGACAGTTTTCAATTACAAAATTACCATTTTTACACAAGGTAATAAGACCAAATAAATAGTGTGTGATGTTTCGGTAACAGCGTTGTTACCATCTTCAGACAAAAGTACTGAATGAGAAATTTTACCACAGCATGTTTTAAATAGTTAACAGTAACTATTTTTGATAACTAACTATTTAAAACATGCTGTGGTAAAATTTCTCATTCAGTACTTTTGTCTGAAGATGGTAACAGCGCTGTTACCGAAATGTCTCACACTATTTATTTTGGGTGCAAGGAGGATAGAGATGGTACCTTTATAATATTTTCTATTCTTGAAGTCCTCAAAGAGGAAAAAAACAAATATACTTTTATGAAGAAATTAATTTTTCATTTTATTAATGAAATTAAATTAGAGCAGAAAATCTTAGATATTATACAAACATATTTACACTCATAAAACAACTAACCTGAGAGCATCTAGCTTCTCTGCCAAACAAAACTATTATCTTCTTTTTAACCAACAATACATATGCAAATCCTCTATTATTGATTAATCTGGCACAAGAATTTACATATATGATACATTTTGAATGATAGAATGTAAATTTTATTTTATTTTTTTTTTTTTTACTAAAGATTTAATTAAATGGTGTATGTAAATTTTTGTTTTGTTTAAAAAAGATTTGAAAAAAATAAAGAGAGGATTACTGAGGTGGAGACGGCCACAAACGACTGCAGTTTCTTTTTTCACATCTATAGAAATACTACATACGTATGTAAATTTACAAATTTTTTACAATTAAATTTAAAAATACAAATTTTTTAAACAATATAATTTACACAAAATAAAGTATTTAACATTTAATATAAAGATGATCACCTCCAACAATTTATTTATTTGGATTTGGTCTTATTACCTTGTGTTTATAATCTATAATCCAAATTGTGCCTTATCATTTCCATTTTTACTATTTAGCAAATCTCCAGTAAGAGAACACCTCTCTCTAAAGGACACTTTGTCTCTGTAATTAGGTGTTGTCCTTTACAGGGAGGTTCTACTGTATATAGATGGAAATTTTATGCAAGGGATTTTTTTTTTCTTATTGAAGAAGATAATAGTTACCTTTTCCATCAAAAATGACACAATAGCCCGAAACAATGGTCTTTGTGTTTCTTTCTGGTCAAAATAGATATGAACAATGGTCTCCAGGGATTCTGAATTTGCCGAAACTGGTGTTATGTCACAAACCTAGGTCTGTAAGATTGCAGAGTCAGCCGATAGATAGCATTTTTGATAAGAGAGGTGATCTTTTACATTCTATATCCCATTTAGACAAAATTTCAGACTCCTGGGTGAGCTGACTAATTTCTATAATGCCTTTCAAATTCTGTCATCAATTTTTTTTTTTTTGCTTATCCCTAGTACACGTGGTACAGGCCATGATAATCATGGTGGGTAGTTAGCGACTGCTTTTACTGTAAGTGCACCACAAGTCTACACATGTGAAAAGCAGTTTGACTTTTGCACTTACAAATCTGCCAGAACCCCATTTGGTTACTTGCACTCGCTGGTGGGGTTGGACTTATGCAAAAATCAGAGGACATTGGAGAATTTTTTTTTTTCCAAATTAGAAAAAAAAAAAAGTGCCCAATGCGGGAATCGAACCCAGGTCGTAGAGCTCCATTAGACCATTATTCCACCGACCCCTGTGATCAATTTTAAATGCCTTTATAGAGCATCTAGAAGTCTAAAATTTGGTTCAACCTGAAGACATTAGAAGTTGACAAAATTTCTGGCTTCTGGATGGTCAGGAATGTTCTCATTTCAAACTTTTCTTTCAAATATTGTGATCAATTTTTAAAATACTTCTTCACCACGTAGATGTTTATTATTTTATACTTTTTATAATTCATATTCTTTGTTGGCCGGTATTGTGATCAGGGTGCATGGACCGATCTGATCTACTCCATGGAAAAGACACCACATAATTCATATCCATCCCTGTCTTTACAATTTAACAAAATCAATAAGCAATCCAGGGCTATGTTTCTTTAACTGTTTTTTATTTCTCTAGCTTCCAGGCCAACATGTCCTTTAACAGGAGAACTTGAAGTATAGTTGGTTGAAAGGGGGGATATTGAAGCCATCACAACAAACTTTTAAAATCCTTCAAAACAAGGCCCTTGGACACACTTCAGACGATGGGTTTTCAACACTTAGAAGACAGACAAGAAGTCTTTTTACAGAATGTCCTTGAAGCAGTTTATTGAAGCAACTTTGACCTCTGCTACAGTCTCATGGTGGTGTCCTTTGAAGACCATCTTCATTTGGGGAAAAAGTCTATAAAGGCCAGATTGGGGCTGTCTGTAGGGGAGTTGTGAAAGCATTGAGATGCCATTCTGGGCCAAGTACACTCATGGACAAAACTTATGGAAGTGGAAAGTATTTGATGTTGCCAGTAGTCTATTTTTTGAAGGAGACAGAGGCAAATTTTGTTCACACTTGGTTATCTTGTGTGTCTTCAATAAAGGTCACTGTAATATCTTTCAGAGTTATTGTCTCAATCCCGATATACATGCTAAAAGGTACAACTTCCTTATGTTTTGTCCATGAGTGTAGTCATTGACCATGAAGCAATTTATGGCTTGATGCATTGTCAGCTTCCAATTGCCTGGTGTCCCTTCCCATCAAACATTTCAGCCCTGACACATTTAAAGCACCCGTACCGGTCTATCCCTCAGGTACAAAGTTGTGGAGGACCACACCCTTGGCATCAATGAGCAAGGCACATTCAACCTTTTATTGGATGAGGGGGTGCTGGTTGTATGCCATTCAACACTTTTCCTTGTACTCAAAACCCCATATTTTGTTGTTGGTTATTACAATATTCACAAAAACTTAAGGTCTGTTTGAATCAGCTGCAAAATATTGTGACAAACAAATGGACAATTTTGCCTTTTCTGTAAAACTTTTGAGACAAACTTGTTACATACGTATATTTCTCATGTTGAAATCCTCAGTAATGATTATGTGCAGTCATTTTTAGTAATAATTGCTAAGTGTTTTGAAAACATTCAAACACTTAATTTTTGTCAGTTTTAGTTCAAAAAATCATTTGTACGTTGAAGACATCATTGACATCATTCTCCTACTATCACAGTAGACCTCCACACACTCTCTCGACCAACTTTGAAGCATTTATTCCATCTCAGCTTGAAATAGGCTCCCAAATACTTGCTGGATCAATGTCTCCAAGTGTCACACAGAATTTAGTGCAATGTGAACAGTGCAGTGTTGCCTTGACCTCGCGCTGGAACACTGCAACAGAGCATTGTCTGCTCTCCACGGTCACCCTTGGGCTCAATACTCATACAATTGGACCCATCTCTGCCTCCCCCTGATCTCCGCGGATCACCACCCTGCCTCCCTCCTCTACATTCTGGCTCTCCTGGTGATGATCCCCTGGCCACCCATCCCCAGGCCCCTCCAACAGTGCAATGTATATAGTTCTTTGTATATATTCCGCTTTATACATCAATTGGGGCTCCATTCTGGGCAGCAACCCCGTAAATAAAGCTATTTCCCGACTTGACCTCAAGCCAAAAAACAGGGGTTCATTAAAATGATGATACTAACTGTCTGGTAGCAACTGCCACTAGGAGCACTTTGATGCTGACTTTACATCAAACCTGCCTGAAGTGAATGAGTGTGCTACCAACTGGAGTCAGGGCTCCTTATTTTGATAAAGCTCCGGTATAAACTGAATATGCCATATCATTATAGTGTTGGTATGTTTGTTCTGTCTGTGGTAACACAATGGGGGTAATTCTGTGGAGGACAGACATTAACTACAGATCTTTAGAAACAACAGGGAAATTGTGGATGACAAAATCATCCAGTGTACAAGAGTCCACATTCTAACATCCATAGTAGTATCAGAGATAATAGAATCAGGATAATTCAGTGAAAATTGGAAGATAGACATTACAGCTCTTGAGAAACAACAGGGAAATTGTGAATGACAAAAATCATTCACAATGAACAAGAGTCCACACTTTAACATCCATAGTGTACAAAAGGGCCCACATTCTAACTAACATTCACAGTTCTGTCGAAGATAATAGAATCTTGATAATTCAATGGAAGATTGGAAGACAGACTCTTCAGCACTTGATAAAGAACAGGAAAATTGATTAAGACAAAATCATCCACAGTGTACAAAAATGTCCACACTCTAACATTCACATTTAAAAATCATCCAAAGTGTACAAAAGTGTCCACATTCTAACATCTACGGTTCTATAGGAGATAAAAGAATCAAATAATTCTGTGGAAGATTGACACTACAGCCCTTGAGAAAGAACAGGGATATTGAAGATGACAAAATCATCCATAGTGTACAAAATTATCCACATTCCAACATCCATAGTTCTGTCAAAGATAATAGAAATTGGATAATTCAGTGAAAGATTGGAAGACAGACACTATAACTCTTGAGAAACAACAGAGAAATTGAATAGGACAAAATCATCCATAGTGTACAAGAGTCCACATTCTAACATCCATAGTTTTGTCGGAAATAATAGAATCTTGATAATTCGGTGGAAGATTGGAAGAAAGATGCTACAGCCCTTGAGAAAGAACAGGAATATTGTGGATAACAAAATAATTCATAGTGTACAAAAGAGTCCACATTCTAAAATCCATGTTTTTATCTGAAGTAATAGAATTGGGATAATTCAGTGGAAGATTGGAAGACACCCATTACAGTCTTTGAGAAAGAACAGGCAAACTGAGGAGGACAAAACCATCCATAGTGTACAAGAGTCCACACTTTAACATCCACAGTTATGTCGGAGATAATAGTATCTTGACAATTCAATGGAAGATTGGAAGACAGACTCTTCAGCTCTTGAGAAACAAAAGGCAAACTGAGGATGACAAAATAATCTACAGTGTACAAAAGGGCCCACATTCTAACTAACATCCACAGTTTTGCCTGCGGTAATATAATGGAATAATTCAGAGGAAGATAGACACTACAGCTCTTAAGAAACATTTAGATTACAATGCACTAGCCTGCCATCAGTCTAGCATCAGTATCACTATAAAGGGAAGTTCCAAAAATGCAATATAACAGCGGTATGGTAGATTAAACTGGCGAAATTGATGGGAGGGTTCACCACTGATGAGCCAGGCCCTCCCATTAATTTTTCCATTGCGGTAGAAATTGTTTAATTTCAAAAAGAATTTTGCGCATTTAAAATAGTTTCAAATTTTCTTAAGAAACAAGGAAATTGTGGATGAAAAGTGTACAAAAGTGTCCACATTCTAACATCCACCTAATTCCAGTTGTATGTGTTTTCCAACAAATATCACTGTGTGGTTTGTGCTGGGGTGTAGAGAGAGCAAGAACCAACCTTCAAAATATGTTTATTTCCATCCTGATTTAAGGATTTAAAACACGGGGGGGGGGAGAGAGATATATAAAGAACCACCTCCCTCCTCTGGTACATTGTTCTCCAGGGGTCATCAACCTGGCTGGGAATGACATTTCTTCTTTAACAAGGTGATAAAATGTGCAAATTTCTCTTTATGCTATGGGGTTAATTATACAAACAGAGGTTGGACCAAGGAAGTAAATGAAGTATTCAATAACTCTCACTGAAGCCGTACATTTTCCCTAAGGGAATGACATTTCTTCTTTAACAAGGTGATAAAATGGGCAAATTTCTCTTCATGCTATGGGGTTACATTATACAAACAGAGGTTGGACCAAGGAAGTAAATGAAGTATTCAATAACTCTCACTGAAGCCGTACATTTTCCCTAAGGGAATGACATTTCTTCTTTAACAAGGTGATAAAATGGGCAAATTTCTCTTCATGCTATGGGGTTACATTATACAAACAGAGGTTGGACCAAGGAAGTAAATGAAGTATTCAATAACTCTCACTGAAGCCGTACATTTTCCCTAAGGGAATGACATTTTTATTTAACAAGGTGTGTGATAAAATGTTTTAAATTTCTCTTTATGGGGGTTACACTATACAAACAAAACTACGGGACGTTGGACCAAGGAAATAAACAAAGTATTTAACTCTCACTGAAGCCGTACATTTACCCTAAGGATAGGATTAGTGGTATAAACAGCTGAATCTCATTGTAAGGACAGCTCTGTTTGAAACTGTTAGAATTAGAGAATGGTATAACCAAGTTATAGCTGGAGCAATATGGCAGCCACACCAGCGCAAGTTAGAGAACACCTCACTATACACAGGCAACCGGGGTGTGATATCCAGAACTGGTGACATGCGGGTCATTGAACATCAAAGCCTTTAAGACAACAATAATCTCCCTATAGAAGAAAACACGAGTCAGAGAAGAGCTTATTTTTAAGAGGATGATCGTACAAGCTTCTCTTTCGGGCAAGATATCTTTCTGCGCGAGTAGAAATAGTACATCTCCTTTCCATAATTGCATATATTCATTTCTTCTCATCCATTGATGAGCTCTACTCTTCCCCGGCAGACACCATCAACAAGCTCTACAGGCTTGATACCCTGATATGATTGAGTGGAGATAAGAAAGAAGAAGTAGATAGGGGATTCACCACTTCCTCAAATCTCAATAGTGTTGGCTGACAGATAACTCACTACCTGCTGATGCCATCAGAGACCCTCAAACCCCAGCAGTTACTGTGGTAACAATAGATCCCCCAGCCTGGAACAGACAAGCCTTCGACAAGTTAGGCTGAGCTTACTGACAAAGAAAGGCACAACTCCCAAAAGAGGAATACAATAAGGACTTCCACCAAGGCTAGTACAGTAGAACTACCTCCCTGTAAAGGACAACACCAAGTTGAAGAGCCAAAGTGTCCTTTAGGGAGCGGTGTTCTCTTACCAGAGAATTGCTAAATAGTAAAAATGGTATTTTTGGTGATGAAAACTGTCCTTTATAGAGAGGTGTTCTCTAGCGTGAGTGTCCTCTCATGGAGGTTCTACTATATTAACAAAGTGACAAGTTGTTCCCAAACTAACTGAAATCTTACAGTACAGTAGGAGCTCTACATAATGTTAATAGACAATTCCTCAACTCAGCAACAGAACCTAATACATATTGACTCCAATGATTGATAAATCACAATTTGGATTATAGATAATAATACAAGAAAATAAGACCTAATCCAAATAGTGTGTGATGTTTCAGCAACACCATTGTCACCATCATCAGACAAAAGAATAAATGAGAAAAAATATCGCAACAAGTTCTTAAATAGTACTGTTATCAAGTGTTTAAACAAGATTATCTGTTAAAGAACTGTAATATTTTTTTCTCATTTATTCTTTTGTCTGATGATGGTGATAATGGTGTTGCTGAAACGTCACACACTATTTATTTGGATTAGGTCTTATTTTCTTGTAAGACCCCAATGATTTAAATAAGATTAACTTTTCAGGGAGTCCAATTCACTGTTTAACGGCTGTTGTGAAATCTAACAAGGCAACCAGAGAAGGGAAGAAGCAACAAGCAACAAACATGGTGCAAAGGGAGAAAAATCTCTTTCATTCTCTGATTTAAAGTATATTTACAGATCATATTAACATGGTTTTACAATGTAATTTTTAAATCTATGTGATCAAAAAAATGTAATAAATGTGAGAAAGAGGGGAACAATATATATAACACACATGTGTATTATAATCTACAAAATTTTGGAGATTTGGTAAAAGAAAAGTGTAACAAGACCACCAACAAAGTTACATTTTGGTAACATCGCACCATTCATTAGCAGACTAGTTGATGTGGTAACAATTTTACAAATCTTTGTAATATTGGGAGTTAAGTTTGGGTAATGATACAACAAGAGGGGATAGGCAGAAAAAAATGAAGATTATTCTAAAATTGATTGGATTCCAATCAAGGAGAGGAAAATAAAATGTTTTAAATACAAATCTTGATTGCAAAAAAAAAAAAGAGAAGAGAAAATAAAGGCAAAAAAACTGAATTTGAGAATTAAATTTTACAGTAGAACCTTCCTGTATAAAGGACAACACCTAGTTGCAGAGCAAAATTGTCTTTTAGAGAGAGGTGTCCTCTTACCAGAGAGTTGCTAAATAGTAAAAAAAAAATGGAAATTTTACAAATGAAAACTGTCCTTTATATAGAGGTGTCCTCTCATGGAGGTTCTACTGTATAACACTCCACGAATGTGACAAGCAATGAAAGAAACAATCTTTATCAAAATGCCTGAAAAAATTAAAAAAATTATCTGAATAAAGATGTTAGCCAAGAGAGAAAACTTAACAAGAAGTATTTTTATAGGGAAATATTGCTGTAACTGGGAAAGTCTCAGATGTAGCATGTCCAAAAATAATTTTGACAGAAAATTAAACAAAACAGTAAATCAGGAATAATGTTCTAAAAGCTGCAATCATTCCCAAAATGTCTTTGTAACCTTGAGGTTAATTTGCTATGTAGCGGTAGATTGGGGTGTAGCCATAGATGTCAACAAGGCTGAGAAGGGAAGACTTGCTTAGAAAAAACAAGAGTATGTGACAAGCAATGAAAGAAATAACTTTTATCAAAATGCCTGACAATTTTTTAAAAGTTATCTTAATAAAGATAATGATACAACAAGAATGTCAGAAACTGTCAGAGCATTGGCCTCTCTTTGCAACAATACATAAAGAAATTAAAGTATTAAAGCATGGAATGTTTCTTTTTACACATAAAACAAATGTCTATTCATGATAATATTGTGAAAAACATTTTAAAATTACAAAACGCTAGCTTTGAAGTGATAATCCCTCTTGTTGTTGTCATGTCCAATGAAGTGCCTCAGATGTCTCCATACATCTCCATCACAGCAGCAGCAATATCCACTATCTTGGGTGTGTAAAGCTGGGTCTAAGTCAATTTTCTGCAAGGCTGCGGCCATTGCTGGGAATGAGAATATGTGGGTAGGTGTTAGATAATCGCTCTTCAACGAGCTTAATAAATTAGCTTAAGTCCGTTGAAGAGAGATTATCACTTGAAAGCTAGCGTTTTGTAACAAAAAGAAACTCATTGTGAGAAAATATTTTGTAATTTTAAAATGTCTAATGTCCTTACTGCAGAAATATATTGGAATGGCTTGACTAATCATTGTTAAACTCTCCCAACAGTTTCCCCAATTCAATCTACCAGATCGTTTCTTAGAGCTCTAATACTGTATTGGATCATTCTGTTCATCTATGCTACACTGATGGATGGAATCTTAGTAATGGTATTCAATCAAACTATGGACATAAGCTTTAAGGACAGTAGAATTACATATAATATTTGCATCCAACAATACTCTTTCTCAAATAATATTTTAAATCGCAGTAAGGACAATAGAGAAGTTTATAAACACAAGGTAATAAGACCAAATCCAAATAAATAAATAATGTGTGACATTTCAGCATTGTTACCATCTTCAGACAAAAGTACTGAATGAGAAATTTTACCACAGCATGGTTTAAATAGTTACTGTTATCAACATTTTTGGTGAGAATAATACTCTAATTCAAAATCTAAAGTGCAAAAACAAAGAAGCCAAATTTATCACATTGTCATTCATAAACCAAATTCCCCATTCAGTCTGATAATGTTAACAATGTTGTTACCGAAATGTCACACAATATTTATTTATTTGGATTTGGTCTTATTACCTTGTGTTTATAATCTAAATTGTGCCTTATCAATAGAGAAGTTTTTTTTTTATGTGTAACAGAAACATTGATGTTTTAATGCTTCCATAACCTAGAAATTGTTGTGGATTTTGGTTAACTGCCATATTGGCAATTGAAAGAGAAAGAGAGTGAGAAAGTGGAGCGGGGCAAAAGAAAATAAAAACATAAACACAAGGTAATAAAGACCAAATTCAAATAGTGTATCCAAAATGAGTCGTTTATTATACATCGCAAGAAGTTGACTAAAACCAAATTCTATGTAACTTCTTCAATTCCTTCAAGGTATAATACTTTCTCTAATTGCACTAATGCTGCAAAACAGTTTTTTTTTTTTTTAATTTTTATTTTAAATATTGATGAGTGTCAATCAAGAAAGATTCCTCAGCACAATACTTTCTGTTGTTATTCTCTCTCTGCCCAGAATAGATAGATACATCAAAGAATGGGCCTCTCATAACTCCATTTTTGACACAAGGTAATAAGACCAAATCCAAATAAATAAATAGTGTGCGACGTTTCAGTAACAGCGTTGTTACCGAAATGTCACACACTATTTATTTTTTCGGATTTGGTCCTTCATTTCCGGCACTAATTAATGAAATATCAAAGAATAGGTATATAGCGGTGGTGATATTCCACAGGATTATATCCCGGAAAAAGGCCACACAGTGTTCTCCCCATCCCTTGTGAACTGGCGAATCCTGTATAGGGTGAGAGGCCCTAAATAAAGGCTTTGTTGTTGTTTGTTATTTGGATTTGGTCTTATTACCTTGCATCTATAATCCAAATTGTGCCTTATCAACTTCATTTTTAAATAATTCAGACAAATAAATCAACCTGTATGCCATGGTTTCAAACAATCATATAAATAAATAGTGTGTGATGCATAAGTAACAGCGTTGTTACCGAAACGTCACACACTATTTATTTATTTAGATTTGATCTTATTACCTTGTGTTTATAATCTATAATCCAAATTGTGTACCTTATCAAAACATGATGATACATTTCTGAAGTCATATGAATAAATATACAGAGGAATACTGTGAGTATTTAAAAGGATATAATCTCATCAAACAGGTTCAAAAGGCAAGAAGCCTTTCTCTTCATTTATCCACCTAATTCCAGTTCAATTTCTCTTTTGTTTTTTCACAAAGAAATTAAAGCCATCAGAAATGCAAAAAAAAAAGGGGGCAAAGTAGGATTTTATTTCTAAAGAGAGATAAATGGTACCTTATCATTCTAAAGAGATAATTGAAGGAGAGGAAGAATCTATATTTATCCAGAATCTGGTTTTCCTATAGTAGACAGAGGCTTGTGGTTTTCCCACTGCAGCTTCCCTCAATATAGCAAGCAAAAACAAACATGGTAACATTGCTCAATTACAAGTTTAAAAACAAGATTTAGAACAGACCATCTCAAGCCATTGAAGATAGAAAATAATAACAAAATCTACCCCACTTGCCCAAAATGTAGCTTGGCACCTGCAGCTCCAGAACCCATTTTGGCTTGCATTAAGACCTTTGGACCTTAGGTGCTTGCAAACAGGACCTTTAGGAGAGGCCATTGCTTATCATCAAACAGCTGGAGGAGCATGAACTCATGGCGAATTTGTGTAATCTTTACACAAGGAGTATAAGAAATAAAAACAAGTTTTTAAAAAAATAACAATAAAAAATGACAATGAAAGGCAGACCTCTTTATCAAGGCACCACAAATCTAACTGCTTATATATTTATAAATTCAAGTTTAACATATAAAAGCATATTGAAGTTTAAAAAAAAAAAATATTGAGGTAAATTAGGTTTATTATTTTTAAATGACAAAGTTATCATGATATGTGTAATAGGGAGATAATAATAAAAGAAAATAAGATCTAATCCAAATAATATATTAGTGTGTGACGTTTTAGCATTGTCACCATCATCAGACAAAAGAATAAATGGTCTGATGATGGTGACAATGCTATTGCTGAAACGTCACACACTAATAAATTATTTGGATTAGGTCTTATTTTCTTATAATCAATAATCCAAATTGTGCTTTATCATAGGGACATAATAATAATAAAAAGAGATGTGATTATTATGGACCCAATGCAGATAGGTATGGTAAAAGAAATCAGTAAATATGAACAAGAAGTCAAAAAAGAAGATAAGATCAGGTGAATTTTAAGAACCTGTATGGAGCTGAACAGAAATTTCTGGTGAGGTAGATTGTCTTAATAACCATGTGGCCGGCAAATGACAGATGGACATGACAGTAAAAGATACCTCTCTGTAAGAAAATTGAACTATTTTTTGACACGTATGATTCTTTTTAAAATAAATCAATTTTCTACTGCCCTTACTACAATGATAAAATAATGGGAGGGCCTGACTCATCAGTGGTGAACCCTCCCAGCGGTTTCGCCAGTAGGACAGTAGAAAATTGATTTATTTTAAAAAGAATCATAGGTGACAGAAATATCATAAAGATAGAGGCTGCCTGGCTGGAATTGATAGTTCATAGAATTAGAGATACTTCATCCAGTAAATCTTTTTATTATCTCGATGTTCCGACAAAAACCTTTTGTTCTTGTCTGGAGCGAATAAAAATTAAAAACATTTGGCAAGGTGTTAAAAATAATTCTATAGAATTCTTTTGCCAAATTTTTAAATTATTTTTTTTGCTCCTGATGAGAACAAAAGATTTTTGTCGAAACATTGAGATAATAAAAGAGATTTACTGGTCAAAGTATCTTTAATTTAAAGAACTATGAATTCCTCTATCTTTACAATATTTTTGGCACCTATGATTCTTATAATAAATCAATTTCTACTGTCCTACTGGTGAAATCTCTGGGAGGGTTCACTGTCAAATTATATTGACAAATATTTGCACTCTTATCATATCTCAGGTTTTAGTGGAAAGAATTTTGTTGTTTATTTGTTGAGTGAACTGATCTCCCACGTCATTGGACGAATGTGGCCATGTTTGTACATAAAAGAGGGTTGAACTGGAATGCGAGGAGTCGTGGAATGGTGTTCGAGTGGAGACGCTTAAAGCGTTCTCTGTGAGCTTTTCTGGTTACCCTCGTCGCATACCTGTGAAACCCCGGTCCGCTCCTTATCAATGCTGCAAAATAAAGATAAGTACTGTTTTTTTATTTTATTTAACAAATTGTGATTTATTATTTACTTTTTTTGTTGTACTATTGAGTGTATACGCTTTTTGTGTGTTTAGTCACTATTACTTTAGGCCCTAGTTTATTGCTTTTTGTGTTAGCCCGTACAAAGTAACTTTTGTCATCACCACTGATGAGCCAGGCCCTCCCATAATATTATCATTGCAGTAAGGGGCAGTAGAAAATTATTTTATTTTAAAAAGAATCATACGTGTCAAAAAAGAGTTCAAATTTTCTTATAACGGATGACACACTAATGCATCACAAGTCTCTATATTAAATAATAAAAAGATTTATTTTTGAATATTTCAGTTAGCTGAATGCCAACATTTATCAAGGCATTACATTATACAGTAGAACAACCTCCCTGTAAAGGATAACACCTAATTCCAGAGCCAAAGTGTCCTTTAGGGAGAGGTGTCTTTTTACCGGAGAGCATCAAAAGATCCTAGCATTGATAGAATATCTAGTTTAGAGCACTAGATATCTAAGTATTTAAACAACATCTATATTTATAGGATACATTAGTGCATCATATGTTATCATAAATTTAAACTATTTTAGATGCGTATACAATAGAACTACCTCCCTGTAAAGGACAACACCTAATTACAGAGCCAAAGTGTCCTTTAGGGAGAGGTGTCCGCTTACTGGAGAGTTGTTAAATAGTAAAATTGGTAATTTTGCAAATGAAAACTGTCCTTTATAGAGAGGTGTCCTCAAGCATGAGTGTCCTCTCATGGAGGTTGTTCCACTGTATTGGTGATGAAAACTGTCCTTTATAGAGAGGTGTCCTCTAGCGTGAGTGTCCTCTCATGGAGGTTGTTCTACTGTATATAAGCAAGAGTTTGTTTATACAAAATGTAATGCCTTGACAAAGGTTGGCATTCAGCCAACTGAAATATTGGCAAATAAATCTTTTATTCAATCCAATATATGTCTTTTTTATTATCTAATCAAAACATATACCTATATATTGGAGGTTTAACTTATGTAGTATCTGAGTCACAGAAGTGACTTACAACAACCTTTCTAATTTCAGATATGCAAATTTGTATAGGATATGCAACAAAGTTTTGGTTGTTAGAAAAAATATGCATGGTGAGATAAGGCTTGAAAACTGGAGGGCAGAGTTAAAAAAAAACTCATTTCTAAAAATAATAAGTTTCAACAATATTAAAATTTCTTTTTTTTTTAAATGTAAAAAAATAGTTCATCTTTATTACAAAAAATGATGGGAGAGTTATTATTAAAGAAAGTTACACATGATTGGATATGAAAAGACAATTTGCCAATCTGAAATTAGAAATCAAATGATGATTATTATCAAAAGATGTATTGTGTAAGGATTTACAAAGTGTTGATGTTGAAATAATGACTTTTTTTGTATGTAGTTTTAAAAAAAAAAAAGGTTGAAATAATGACATTTTTGTGTGTGATTTTTTAAAAAAGAGCTGAAATAATGACATTTTTGTGTGTGATTTATAAAAAAAGGGCTGAAATAATGACTTTTTTGTGTTTGATTTATAAAAAAAAAGGGCTGAAATAATGACTTTTTTTGTGTGTGATTTTTAAAAAAGGGTTGAAATATTGACTTGTGCTGTTTAAAAAAGGTAAAAATATTGACTTATGTATGGTTAAAAAAAAAAAGAATAAAAAGTGGATATTACAAATGACAGTTATCACAGACAACAAAGACAACTGGCCAATGGATCTAAAGGTACACGATGTCTGGGGCTTTTTTGGATGGAGACAGGGAGGGTGGTGATTTTGTGTGATGGCTGGTGCTGGAAACCTGTGCTTTACTGGAGTGGGGATGTTTCTTCGGTGACGTCTTATCCATCTTTGGTTTGTGAACTGTCTTCTTGGCATCCTCTTTTTTCTTGTGTAAGGTATGATGACCATTCTCCTTTGGATCTGTTTTAGGATGCTTGGATGAATGCTGGACTTTAGACATGGATCTTTTCTTGTTCATATACCTGTACCTGGCCTGCGCAAATATTGATACAATATTCTTCTTGAGGTATCGGATGTATATATCCTGGGACATGTATTCTGGCTGCTTCTTCTTCTTGTCGGCAGGATGGTGATGTTTGGGTCTTTTGGCTGAGACATCCTTCTTGTCTCCACCTTTGGTTTTACCTTCCACCTTCCTCTTCTTTGGTTTCTCAATAGCCTTGATATCCTTGTGCTTTCTGGCATTCCCCTGGTTGTCACCTTCTTCCTTAAGATTTTTTATAGGCTTATTGTGGTTGTTGGCGGCGCTAGAAAGGCTACAGTTAGCAGAGAATTCTTTGATCTCTTCCTCTGTGAGCCTATTGAGGCTAAGCACCGGCTCCTTGGAGAGCTTAATCTTAGTAGGTTTGGGAACAAGGAAGGCATTTTCAAAGGCACTAGGAGGAATGTTAGGGCAATTAGAGGATATGTAATCCTTCAACTTTGACAAGGCTCTAAATCTCTGTCTTTGAGGGCTGAAATCACAACAAAAAGGGAGGATATTAGTAACGTTAAAAAAAAAAAAAAAAAAATATTATTAGAATTTTTTTGTCTTAGAAGATTAAAAAAAAAGATGCAAAAGGATTTAGAAAGAATGCTTATATAAGCATGGTTTAAAGCCCCTTTGGTAATGCACTTCCTTGTTTCTTTTTTTTTTTTTATGATAAAAATGAATTGTAGTTCACATTTTTAATTATGTCCTCAATAACACATTGTTATATAAAATATATACAGAAAAATTCAAGTCACACAAGACACAATATTAATGAAGTGAGGATGAAAAAGTGTTTTTTTTTTTTTTTTTAAACATGAGCATCATGGTTATCTTTATAGCTACATAGTAAAAAATGGGTATAGTTGATGAGGTACAATTTGGATTATAGATTAGAACTACAAGATAATAAGACCAAATCTAAATGAATAAATATTGTGCGACGTTAGGGTAACAGTGCTGTTACCATCATCAGACAAGAGTACTAAATAAGAAAAAATATCGCAGCATGCTTGATAAAACTATATAAAAACATGCTGAGGTATTTTTCTCATTCAGTCCTTTGTCTGATGATGGTAACAACATTTTTATATCCTAGAAAAAATTACCAATAGCAATGAATGTTGTGATGAAATCATCTAACTAACTTTAATTCAACAGAAAGCTCTGATCCTGTGAGGTGTTGAATTAAAGAGGTTTAACTTAACGAAAAAGGAGGAGGGGGAGCAGTAACAAGCTCACTAAAAAACCTGGGTTCAACTGGCCCGGCTGATAGTACCCTGTGAGGGCTCCTGATTCAGGGATACAGGATGAGCAGCGTTTGTACTCCATGTTAGGAGCGGCTGCACATGGTGTCTGTTCCTCATGTCATAGGCGGCTATTTCTTTTATAGTTAAGTCAGCCTGCCACTGAGTAGTGCTCCCAGTCTTAATGACAAAGGCAGACACATACTACTTCACCCAGTCATGATGGTTGTCAAACAGACACAATTGAGGATCACAACTTGATACCCTAATATGATTGAGTGGAGATAAGAAAGAAGAAGGATTCTTATAGGGAGATGTGCTATTTCAAATAACTTACAGAAGAGGAAAGAGGTGTGCTCTAGTGCGAGTGTCCTCTCATGGAGACTCTACTGTATAAATTTTTGCAATTTTGGGTAAAATGTTGTATAGTAGAACCTCCATTTAGCAGACACCTCTCCACAAAGGACAGTTTTCATTTGCAAAATTACCATTTTTACAATTTAGCAACTCTCTGGTAAGAGGACACCTCTCCCTAAAGGACACTTTGGCTCTGTAATTAGGTGTTGTCCTTTATACAGGGAGGTAGTTCTACTGTAGTAACATTGTGTATAGCCTGAAGAATTTATATATTTTTTAATAGAGTTAAACCTGTCTATAGCGCCCCCTCTTGGGACTCACCAAAATAGGGTGCTATAGAGAGGGGGTGCTATAGACAGGTCACTTTTAATGTATAATGTTTACATTTTAATCACAAGGTAATAAGACCAAATCCAAATAAATAAATAGTGTGTGACGTTTCGGTAACAGCGTTGTTACCATCTTCAGACAAAAGTACTGATAAGGCACAATTTGGATTATAGATTATTACCTTGTGTCTATAATCTATAATCCAAATTGTGCCTTATCAAATTTACATTTTAATATTTAAAATCAGGCGCTATAGAGAGGAAGGCGCTATTTAGAGGGGGCGCTATAGACAGGTTTAACTGTGTACACAGAGTGGGGAACCTTGCTACACTACCTTCCTTTATAACAGCACAACTTGGTTATAACATTAAATAAGTCAACAGGTTTGTGGAGATGTGGAGTTTCTTTTCTTTTTTATTGATGTAATCGCTCAGGCATTACCTCCCCCCTTCTACAGGGAAGTACAAAAATGAACAGTAATGAAACTTTAGGTAATAAGACCAAATCCAAATAAATAAATAGTGTGTGACGTTTCAATAACAGCGTTGTTACCATCTTCAGACAAAAGTACTGAAATAATGAATGTACTGAGTGTTTATAATCTCTAAATTGTGCCTTATCATTAATAATGAAACATTGATAAGGCACAATTTGGATTATAGATTAGAAACACAAGGTAATAAGACCTAATCCAAATACAGTATATATATATATACTGTATATATATATACACGAGCGCCAACAGCGCGAAACGCGTTCGTGGATGGCTTTTCTTGATTTATCAAGAATTTGGGTTGGCCAAATATCACGGATCAAGCTAAATAAACGTTTAGTTTATTCTTGCTCCACTAGATGGCGCTCTGCCATCTAAAAAGCACATGTGCCCGTGGTCAGGAGATGCCTTCTTTATTTTTAATATCAACACCTGACCCACTTATCTTTTATTTTTTCTATTGTTTTCTCATATATATATATATATACTAGCGGATGTGTACCCGGCTTCGCCCGGGTTTTATCCGAGTGAAAGTTTGCCTAACGAATATTATATATTATGAAGTAAAATAAACAATGTTAAATATTAGTTTTAATTATTAATCAAGATTGTGTGTGAATATGTGAGAAAGATGTAATATCGTTGTTGTTTTCTTGGCCGACTGTTTTACATATGGTGTTATCTTAAAATTGCTTGTTTTGAATATTTTTTTAGATTGAGTTGAATGAATTGCTGAATTTTTTTTGGTATTTATATATAAATAAAATTAACTCTGTTGATTTTTTTTGTATTTAATCGATAACAGCGAAGTTACGCATGTTAAAGTTAGGAAAAATATTTTGATGTTAAGCAAAACCTGCTCCATCTCGTTTTACATAAATGTTGAAAATTTGGTCGAAATTGATGCATTGTAACTAAAGTTTTTAGTGAACAACACTTATGAAATTTGCATTTTATTAATATAGATACATATATATATATTTTGCTTATCCCTAGTACACATGGTACAGGCCATGATATTCATGGTAGGTAGAAGCAGGCGACTGCTTTCACCTCAAGTGCACCACATGTCTATACATTCCAAATAAATAAATAAAGTGTATGATGTTTCAGTAACGGCGTTATTATCAAAAGGTCACACACTATTCATTATTTATTTGGTCTTATTACCTTGTGTTTATGATAAAAAGCAGTTTTCTTGTAGCTACCTTGTGTTTAAAGCAGTTTTCTTGTAGCTACCTTGTGTTTAAACATTGTTGTACTCCTGTAGAAGAGGGCGGTAAAGCCTGAAAGTTTGAGATTGCAATAAAAAATAAAAGAAACTCCACATTTCCAGAAACTTGTTAACTCCACCTTTGCCGGTCCCAAGCCCGGATGAAAAAGGAGGAGGGGGGAGCAGTAACAAATTCACTAAAAAACCTGGGCTCAGCTGGCCATGCTGATAGTACCCTGTAAGGGCTCCAGGGATACAGGATGAGCAGCGTTTGTACTCCATGTTAGGAGCGGCTGCACATGGCATCTGTTCCTCATGTCAGAGGCGGCCATTTCTTTTGGAGCTAAGTCGGCCTGCCACTGAGTAGTGCTCCCAGTCTTAATGATAAAGGCAGACACATTCTACTTCATCCAATCATGATGGTTGATCTCGAGCTTTACAAGCTTGATACCCCGATATGATTGAGTGGAGATAAGAAAGAAGAAGAAACCTGTAGACTTAGTTAATTCATATACAAGAAGATTCACATCTATTGTGCTGGTTATAACGTCCTAGAGTCCCAAGAAATTGTCCCAATTATTTTTAACCATTGTGTTGTCTTTACATCCGTTGAAGAACAATGTTGTTGGAAAACTAGCGAAATAAACATGTTCTATAGAAGAAACTCCTTTTGAGTTTATAATCTTATAAGGGGGTCGGTGGAAGGCTGGTCTAAACCGTTTGGTTTTCGATCACTATGACCCGGGTTCGATTCCCGCATTGGACACTTTTTTCTGTTAAAAAAAAAAATGCTCCAATGGCCCCCGATTCTTGCAAAAGTCCAACCGCACCAGTGAGTGCAAGTAACCAAACGAGGCTCTGGCACATCTGTAAGTGCAAAGTCGAACTGCTTTTCACATATGTAGACATGTGGTGCGCTTACAGTAAAAGCAGTCGCCTACTTCTACCCACCATGATAATCATGGCCTGTACCAGGTGTACTAGGGATAAGAAAAAAAAAATAATAATAATAATAATAATCTTATAATATTGTGTTGTAACAATATAAAAACCTTGGCCCCTAGTGGTGTTGGTATAGAGTGTACTGTACATGTTTGATTTAAAATAAACAAAATAATATTTGTAGTGCTAATCATTTTGATGAATCATAAATCACAATCATGTTGGCTTGGCGAGACACACAAATCACCTTCCAGTGGATCTCATCTCAAATAGGACTGAAGAACACGGCAGATGAGATTACAAAATCAGTGGCAATGCCTAACTCACTCCTTGATTTCGACTCCTTCAAATGCCTACAAAGAAAGAATATCAAAGCAAAAATACAGGAGTCAACATTCCATCATTGGTACGTGAACCAATAGCCTGGAGCTATTCTGGAATGTGAGATGAACCGACAGGCAACAACCTGTATATTTCATGGCTCAAAACTGACTACTAAACTGCTCTATTTTCCAGAATGGTGTCAAGACCTTCCCACAATGCACCGTTTGCAGGAACAGAGAGGCCTCACCAGACCACCTCTTGGAATGTATGGGACCTATATTCCAACCCAATTCCAACAATTGTGAATTTGATCCATTAATTTAGTCTCCATGACCTTGTATGACTATGTTGTTGTGTCCAATGAACAGATGTCTCCATACATCTCTATCACAGCAGTCGCAATGTCCTCTATCTTGGAGTATTTAGGGTTGTTATTGTTGTTGTGTCCAATGAAGAGCCTCAGATGTCTCCATACATCTCTATCACAGCAGTCGCAATGTCCTCTATCTTGGGTATGTAAAGCTGATGCTCTGGGTCCATGTCAATTTTATGTTGTTGTTGTGTCCAATGAATAGATGTCTCCATACATCTCTATCGCAGCAATGTCCTCTATTTTGGATATGTAAAGCTGAGGCTCTGGGTCCATGTCAATTTTCTGCAAGGCTGCGGCCATTGCTGGGCATGAGAATATGTGGAATTCAGTCTCCATGACCTTGTATGAATATACAATGGGATAATTTAAAAAAAAGTTGGTTCACAAAAATTTTTAGTGACTGCAGAATTATCATAATTTCAAGAGAATTATGTCGAGAGCCGAGTTAGCCGTCATAGGAGACCACCACATTGTCAATATGGCCTACAGGAGAGACAGTAGATATTCTCCCATGAACTGACACATGTTTGAAAAGGTGAAAAGTTCCATTTGGTAAATCATACGCAAATAGAATCACCAACCTCATGTAAACACTCATGGACAAAACTTATGGAAGGGAAAGTCTTTTATATCGCCAGTTATCTATTTTTTTTAAGGAGACTGAAACAATTTTGTTCACACTTGGTTATCTCATGTCTTCAATAAAAGTCACTGTATATCAAATATATTTCAGAGTTATTGTCTGAATCCCGATATACATGCTAAAAGGTACAGCTTCCTTAAGTTTTGTTCATGAGTGTATCTTTCAGTGTTATTGTCTGAATTCCAATATACATGGTAAAAAGTACAACTCTCTTAATTTTTGTCCATGAGTGTATTTTTCAGAGTTATTGTCTGAATCCCGATATACATACTAAAAGGTACAACTTCCTTAAGTTTTGTCCATGAGTGTATCTTTCAGAGTTATTGTCTGAATCCAATATACATGCTAAAAGGTACAACTCCCTTAATTTTTGTCCATGAGTGTATATATATCTTTCAGAGTTATTGTCTGAATCCAATATACATGCTAAAAGGTACAACTCCCTTAATTTTGTCCATGAGTGTATATAATGCAGCAAAAAAAATCATTCCCTAAAAGAATTTCCCAAACTTTGCTGAATGATTGTACCTTTGGGATGATGGGGTCTTTAAAAAAAAGTTTCCTATTGATATGTCAAAAATCTTGTTGTTTCTTATCCCCTTGTATAAAGATTACACAAATGCAATGAGTTCATGTTACTCAAGCTGTTTGATAATAAGCAGCGGCCTCTCCCAAAGGTCCTGTTTAGTGCATATAATACAAGCCAAAATGTGTTCTGGAGCTGTAGGTGCCAAGCTACATTTTGAGCAAGTGGGGTAGATTTTGTTATTATTTTCTATCTTCAATGGCTTGAGATGGTCTGTTCTTGTTAGTGTTGTTTATACAGCTAGGAAGTACATTGACAGGGAATGTATGAATGCAGTAGTTCAGAGCTGAGGTTTTGTAGAAGATAAGTGTTGGCTGTGAGGTCTGGAATGGAGTCAAATGTTTGTTGGCTTTGTTCCATCTGAGATCTACTGGGAGCAGCAAACTCTCCTCAACCTTGCTGTCTAACAATCTATCTCCACTTTATTAATAAACACTTCAAAGAGAGATGTGTCTTCTAACATTTTTCTGCTTTCATCAGCTAAACATATTAATCTAAGCACAAGGTAATAAGACCAAATCCAAATAAATAAATAGTGTGTGACGTTTTGGTAACAGTGTTGTTACCATCTTCACCATTCAGTACTTTTGTCTGAAGATGGTAACAACACTGAAACGTCACACACTATTTATTTGGTCTTATTACCTTGTGTTTATAATCTATAATCCAAATTGTGCCTTATCTATATTAATCTAAGGTGAAAATATTATGACTTCCAGAGAAAAGTTTCTTTTCAAAATCTTTAATATTCAAAACTATTATAGACGTGTATGATTCTCTAGAAAATAAAACAATTTCTACTGTCCTTACTGCAATGGAAAAATTAAAGGGAGGGCCTGGCTCATCAGTGGTGAACCCTCCCAGCTGGGAGGTAATACACCTATCCCCCGATTTACACAGTAGATACATTCCTGAGAAAAAAGTGTAAATCGAAAATTAAAAATTTTTTTAAATTAGAAATACAGACACAGTGTGCGTGTGCAGCAAGTCAGCACATAAGCTCGGGATTCCTCGTGAGATGTGTACACAGCGCATGTGTTCAATCACAGTAGCATTTAGTATAGTGCGATAAAAACAAAAAAAAAAAACTTATTTGGAAAAACCGTGTAAAAGTGAAAAAGTGTAAAACAAGTACCGTGTAAATCGGGGGATAGGTGTAGTTTCAAATATTCATAACAGATGGTACGCTGATGCATCATAAAATCTTTAATCTTGAACTTTGGTGGGCATGAATACCCTTGGATAAGAGCTTTCGTGCCTGAAAAGCTAGATATTAAAGATTTTGAAAAGAAACTTTTCCTGGAAGAACCTATCCCCCGATTTACACGGTAGATACATTCCTGAGAAAACATGTAAATCGAGGGATAGGTGTATATTAAACTGTCAAATCTGAATAGGTGTTCGCTCCCTCATGAATCAGAGCCTCCTAATATTCTTTTCAACATAGGTAGTATAGAGTAGAATATCGCATTTAGTATAGTGCGATAAAAACAACAACAAAAAAAAAACTTATTTGGAAAACCGTGTAAAAGCGAAAACGTGTAAAACAAGTACCGTGTAAATGGGGGGATAGGTGTAGTTTCACCTTACTATCAATACAAATGCTACAAGAAAATAAGACCTTATCCAATTGGATTATTTTCAGAGAGAGAGAGAGAGAGGTAGTTATAATCTATAATACAAATTGTGCTTATCATTATTGATACAAATGATCATTTTATTGAATTACTAGACGGGTGACCCGGGCTTCGCCCCGGGATTGACCCGTGTGCATATCTACCCGAGTGATATATATTTAGATAAGATTTTTTTTATAATTGTTTGTTATTAGCATTATCTATTTGTTTGCATCAGCATAATTTAATCGTTGAAAGAGGGCGCTGTTCGTGAGCTAAGTAGAATAATTTGAATATATAGTTTTAATAATTGATTTATATATTTTTGAAAATAGCCTATCGTCTTCCCCGTATTTTTTTACCTATGTATGGAAATTTTGGTTTGAATTAGTGAACTACTGCGAATTTGTATACCGGACATACAAACAAACAAACATACAAACATTCATTTATATATATATAGATATCACACACACAATCCTTTATTAAGACGTCTTATAC
>CP092874.1:80643587-80658104 GCA_030710605.1 Cordylochernes scorpioides
CCATACAGGGCAATGGGCCCTAATAAAAGCCTTTTTGTTGTTGTTGTAAAACAAATACAAAAGCAGTACAAATGTCTGCACCAATGTCAACCATAAAGTAACACTTGATTTTCACTTCACATTTTAGACATTTAGACATCAATGGTTTGATAATCAACTTAAGCGGCCGCTAGTCACCTATGTGAAGGATCCTTATAGGGAGATGTGCTCTGCTATTTTAAATAACTTACAGAGGAGGAAAGAGATGTCCTCTAGCGCGAGTGTCCTCTCATGGAGGTTCTACTGTATATATTTTGGCAATTTTGGGTAAAATGTTGTGCAGTAGAACCTCCATTTAGAGGACACCTCTCTACAAAGGACAGTTTTCATTTACAAAATTACCATTTTTATAATTTAGCAACTCTCTGGTAAGAAGACATCTCGCCCTAAAGGACACTTTGTCTTTGGAATTAGGTGTCCTTTACGGGGAGGTAGTGCTGTATTAACTTTGTGTATAGCCTGAAGATTTTTTTTTTTTTAAATAAACACAGAGTGAGGAACCTTGTTATACTAGCTTCCTTTATAACAGCACCACTTGGTTTGAACATGGAATAAGTCAACAAGTTTCTGGAGATGTGGAGTTTCTTCTCATTTTTATTGATGTAATCTCTCGGGCATTACCTCCCTTCTACAGGGAAGTACAACAATGAACAGTAATGAAACATTGTTATTGATAAGGCACAATTTGTATTATAGATTATAAACACAAGGTAACAACGCTGTTACAGAAACGTCACACACTATTATATTGGTCTTATTACCTTGTGTTTATAATCTATATATAATCCAAATTGAACCTTATAATTGTTATTAATCATTGTTGTACTCCCCTGTAGAAGGGAGGTAAAGCCAGAAAGCTTGAGATTGCAATAAAAAAGAAAAGAAAACTCCACATCTCTCCAGAAACTTGTTCCTTATTTAATTCATATACAAGGAGATTCACATCTATTGCGTTGGTTACAACGTCCTAAAGTCACAAGAAGTTGTCAAGTCCAATTATTTTCAACCATTGTGTTGTCTTTACTCCCGTTGAAGAACAATGTTGTTTGAAATCTAACGAAATAAACTTGTTATATAGAGAGAAGAAGCTCTTTTTGAGTTTATTTTATAATCTTACAATATAGTGTTGTAACAACATAAAAACCTTGGCCTTTAGTGGTGTTGGTATAGAGTGTAGTGTACATGTTTGATTTTAAAATAAACAAAACAATATATATAAAACAAAATAAACAAAACATAACAACATTTTGATGAATCATAAATCACAATCATGTTGGCTTGGCGAGACACATAAATCACCTTCTAGTGGATCCCATCCCACATAGGACTGAAGAACACGGCAGATGAGATTGCAAAAACAGCAGCAAGGCTTAACCTTGATTTCAACTCCTTTAAATACCTACAAAGAAAGAATATCAAAGCAAAAATACAGGAGTCAACATTCCATCATTGGTACGTAAACCAAAAGCCTGGAACCATTACGGAATGTGGAATGAACCGACAGGTGCAACCTGTATTTCCAGGCTCAAAACTGGCTATACTAAACACTCTATTTTCCAGAATGGTGTCAAGACCTTCCCACAATGCACCATTTGCAGGAACAGAGAGGCCTCACCAGACCACCTCTTGGAATGTATGGAAGCCTCAAGACAGGACCTGAATTCCAACCCTACCAAGATTGTAAATTTGATCTATGAATTCAATCTCCATGACCTTGTATGACTATATTGTTGTGTCCAATGAACAGATGTCTCCATACATCTTTATCACAGCAATGTCCTCTATCTTAGGTGTGTAAAGCTGCTATTCTGGGTCCATGTTAATTTTATGTTGTTGTTGTGTCCAATGAAAAGCCTCAGATGTCTCCATACATCTCTATCACAGCAATGTCCTCTATCTTAGATGCGTAAAGCTACTTCTCTGGATCCATGTCAATTTTATGTTGTTGTTGTGTCCAATGAACAGATGTCTCCATACATCTTTATCACAGCAATGTCCTCTATCTTAGGTGTGTAAAGCTGTTGTTCTGGGTCCATGTTAATTTTATGTTGTTGTTGTGTCCAATGAAGAGCCTCAGATGTCTCCATACATCTCTATCACAGCAATGTCCTCTATCTTAGGTGTGTAAAGCTGTTGTTCTGGGTCCATGTCAATTTTATGTTGTTGTTGTGTCCAATGAAGAGCCTCAGATGTCTCCATACATCTCTATCACAGCAATGTTCTCTATCTTGGGTATGTAAAGCTGATGCTCTGGGTCCATGTCAATTTTCTGTTGTTGTTATGTCCAATGAACAAATGTCTCCATACATCTCTATCGCAGCAATGTCCTCTATCTTGGATATGTAAAGCTGAGGCTCTGGGTCCATGTCAATTTTCTGCAAGGCTGCGGCCATTGCTGGGCATGAGAATATGTGGAATTCAGTCTCCATGACCTTGTATGAATATACAATGGGATAATTAAAAAAAAGTTGGTTCACAAAAATTTTTAGTGACGGCAGAATTATCATAATTTCAAGAGAATTTTGTTGAGAGCTGAGTTAGCCGTCATAGGAGACCATCACATTGTCAATATGGCCTACAGGAGAGAGACAGTAGATATTCTCCAATGAACTGACACATTTTTGAAAAAGTGAAAAGTTCCATTAGGTAAATCACATGCAAATAGAACCACCAACCTCATGTAAACACTCATAGAAGAAACTTATGGAATTGGAAAGTCTTTAATATTGCCAGTTGTCTATTTTTTTGAAGGAGACAGACAATTTTGTTCACACTTGGTTATCTCGTGTCTTCAATAAAGGTCACCGTGTATCAAATATATTACAGAGTTATTTTCTGAATCCCGATATACATGCTAAAAGGTACAACATCCTTAAGTTTTTTCCATGAGTGTATATATTGCAGCACAAAAATGATTCCCTAAAGAATTTCCCAAACCTTGCGGAATCATTGTACTATTATAATGATGGGGTCTTTTACAAGAAGTTTCCCATTGACATGTCAAAAATGTTAATGTTGTGTCTTATCCCCTTGTATAAAGATTACACGAATTCCATGAGTTCATGCTCCTCAAGCTATTTTATGATAAGCAGCAGCCTCTCCCAAAGGTCCTGTTTAGTACATCTAATAAAAAGGAAACCATTGGTTTTCGACCGCTACGACCCGGGTTTGATTCCCGCATTGGGCACTTCTTTTATGTTAGTGTAAGTAAGGGCTTTGGCACATTTGTAAGTGCAAAGTCGAACTGCTTTTCACATGTGTAGACATGTGGTGCACTTACAGTAAAAGCAGTCACCTACTTCTACCCACCATGATTATCATGGCCTGTACCACGTGTACTAGGAATAAGCAAAAAAAAAAAACATCTAATACAAGCCAAAATGTGTTCTGGAGCTGCAGGTGCCAAGCTAAATTTTGAGCAAGTGGGGTAGATTTTGTTGTTATTTTCTATCTTCAATGGTTTGAGATGGCCTGTTCTAAATGTTGTTGTTTATACACCTAGGAAGTACATTGACAGGGAGTGTATGAATGCAGTAGTTCAGAGCTGAGGTTTTGTAGAAGATAAGTGTTGGCTGTGAAGTCTGGAATGGAGTCAAATGTTTGTTGGCTTTGTTCCATCTGAGATCTACTGGGAGCAGCAAACTCTTCTCAACCTTGCTGTCTAACAATCTATCTCCACTTTATTAATAAACACTTCAAAGAGAGATGTGTCTTCTAACATTTTTCTGCTTTTTTCCTTCATCAGCTAAACATATTAATCTAAGCACAAGGTAATAAGACCAAATCCAAATAAATAAATAGTGTATGACGTTTTGGTAACAGTGTTGTTACCATCTTCACCATTCAGTACTTTTGTCTGAAGATGGTAACAACACTGAAACGTCACACACTATTTATTTGGTCTTATTACCTTGTGTTTATAATCTATAATCCAAATTGTGCCTTATCTATATTAATCTAAGGTGAAAATATTAAGACTTCCAGAGAAAAGTTTCTTTTCAAAATCTTTAATATTCAAAACTATTATAGACATGTATGATTCTTTAGAAAATTAAACAATTTCTACTGTCCTTACTGCAATGGAAAAATTAAAGGGAGGGCCTGGCTCATCAGTGGTGAACCCTCCCAGCTGGGAGGTAATAACACCTATCCCCCGATTTACACGGTAGATACGTTCCTGAGAAAAAAGTGTAAATCGAAAATTAAAAATTTTTAAAAATTAGAAATACAGACACAGTGTGCGTGTTCAGCAAGTCAGCACATAAGCTCGGGATTCCTCGTGAGATGTGTACACAGCGCATGTGTTCAATCACAGTAGCATTTAGTATAGTGCGATAAAAACAAAAACAAAAAAACTTATTTGGAAAACCGTGTAAAAGCGAAAACGTGTAAAACAAGTACCGTGTAAATCGGGGGAAAGGTGTAGTTTCAAATATTCATAACAGAGGGTGCGCTGATGCATCATAAAATCTTTAACTTTGGTGGGCATGAACACCCTTGGATAAGAGCTTTCGTGCCTGAAAAGCTAGATATTAAAGATTTTGAAAAGAAACTTTTCCTGGAAGAACCTCTATCCCCCGATTTACACGGTAGATACATTCCTGAGAAAAACGTGTAAATCGAGGGATAGGTGTATATTAAACTGTCAAATCTGAATAGGTGTTCGCTCCCTCATGAATCAGAGCCTCCCAATATTCTTTTCAACATAGGTAGTATAGAGTAGAATATCGCATTTAGTATAGTGTGATAAAAACAAAACAAAAAAAACTTATTTTGAAAATCGTGTAAAAGCGAAAACGTGTAAAACAAGTACAGTGTAAATCGGGGGATAGGTGTATTTTCACCTTACTATCAATACAAATGCTACAAGAAAATAAGACCTTATCCAATTGGATTATTTTCAGAGAGAGAGAGAGAGGTAGTTATAATCTATAATACAAATTGTGCTTCATCATTATTGATACAAATGATCATTTTATTGAATTATATCACACACACAAACCTTTATTAAGACATTCCGTCTTATACAGACTCCTGTTAAACACAAGGTAATAAGACCTAATCCAAATAAATAAATAGTGTGTGATGTTTCGGTAAAAGTGTTGAAACTCGGTCCATTTGTCTGAAGATGAACAACGCTGTTACCGAAAGGTCACACACTATTTATTTATTTGGATTTGGTCTTATTACCTTGTGTTTATAATCCAAATAAATTAATAGTGTGTGACGTTTCAGTAACAACTTTGTTACCATCATCAGACAAAAGAATAAATTATAGTTATAGACATTTGATAACAGTACTAACTATTTAAGAACATGTTCTGATATTTACCCTCATTCAGTACTTTTGTCTGAAGATGGTAACAATGCTGTTACCGAAAGGTCACACACTATTTATTTATTTGGATTTGGTGTTATTACCTTGTGTTTATAATCTATAATCCAAATTGTGCCTTATCAGACTCCTGTTAGAAATGAATCTAAAAAGAAATGAGAAGCAGGGGAAGAAATTGAAACCTCGCTCAGAAAAGAGAAAAAAATATAAAAAAGGAAAGAATATCAAATTATAAGTTATTTCATTGGTGAATTATTTTGCTCTTTTTACTTTTTCTTGAGGAGGTTTAGAAAGTTCAGATTGAATAAAAACCTATCCTTGAGGGTCTCCTGGAAATTACCAAGTTGCCCTAGATGATGGTCCGCACAGTGATGAGCTTGCTAACTTTTCCAAAGCAGAGATTGTGTGTGCCTGGTGTTTATCAAAAAGAGAAGGGAGGTAACTCCGCCTTTGCCCGTCCTAAGTCAGAATGAAAAAGGAGGAGGGGGAGCAATAACAAGCTCACTAAAAATCCTGGGTTCAGCTGACCCGGCTGATAGTACCCTGTAAGGACTCCAGGTATACATGATGAGAAGCGTTTGTACTCCATGTTAGGAGCAGCTGCACATGGCGTCTATTCCTCATGTCAGAGGCGGCCATTTCTTTTGGAGCTAAGTCGGGCTGCCACTGAGTAGTGCTCCCAGTCTTAATGACAAAGGCATTCTACTTCACCCAGTGTGGAGATAAGAAAGAAGAAGAGAGATTAGGAGAGATTTCCTTCACTTTAACCATTGACAATCTGCAGTTAGATCTGTAGCCAGCCAGTCCACAAAGGACAGAATATCCTGACAAACAACTTAAAAATAAACCTTTTTTATTCTCAGCAGGTAAAAAATAAATCAATACAATGACTAAGCTGAAACGGCTTTAAACCTGTCATTCTATTTTGACCCCTGTCATCAGTTACCTAAAGTTGTGTTTTCAAGCTTTGTTTAATGATAAAGCACAATTTATAAATTATAGCTACAAGAAAAATAAGACCTCTAATCCAAATAAATTAATAGTGTGACGTTTCGGTAACAACGTTGTTACTATCATCAGACAAAAGTACTGAATGAGGGAAAATATCATGGTATGTTCTTTAATAGTTAGTACCGTTATCAAATTTCAATAACTTGATAACAGTAACTATTTAAGAACATGCTGTGATATTTTTCTTCATTTATTCTTTTGTCTGATGATGGTAACAATGCTATTACCGAAACGTCACACACTATTAATTTATTAGGATCAGAAGTGATAAGGTACAATTTAGATTATAGATTATAAACACAAGGTAATAAGACCAAATCCAAATAAATAAATAGTGTGTGACGTTTCAGTAACAGCGTTGTTACCATCTTCAGACAAAAGTACTGAAAGATTTACTTCATTCATACTACATTCAGTACTTTTGTCTGAAGATGGTAACAATGCTGTTACCGAAACATCACACACTATTTATTTATTTGGTCTTATTACTTTGTGTTTAGAATTAGAAGTCTTATTTTCTTTTGAAGCTTTCTTTAAGTTTACTACTGTCTCCATGCTTTCAAGAGCCGGCCAGATTACGAAAAAATGTTAAAATTTGGATTAAATGTGAAAAAATGAGGTCACAACTGGTGCTCCCACTCAAACATCTGTTATTTGGTGTTCTTCCCTTCAGGCCATTTGGTGGACATACTACTTGGTGGAATTTGGCAGGAAGTCTGATAATTTGGACTGGAGAGATAAATGGCTAATTACACTCATGGACAAAACTTAAGGAAGTTGTACCTTTTAACATGTATATCGGGATTGAGACAATAACTCTGAAAGATACACTCATGGACAGAACTTAAGGAAGTTGTACCTTTTAGCATGTATATCGGGATTCAGACAATAACTCTGAAAGATACACTCATGGACATAACTTAAGGAAGTTGTACCTTTTACCATGTATATCAGGATTCAGACAATAACTCTGAAAGATACACTCATGGACAAAACTTAAGGAAGTTGTACCTTTTAGCATGTATATCGGGATTGAGACAATAACTCTGAAAGATACACTCATGGACAAAACTTAAGGAAGTTGTACCTTTTACCATGTATATCTGGATTCAGACAATGACTCTGAAAGATACACTCATGGACAAAACTTAAGGAAGTTGTACCTTTTAGCATGTATATCGGGATTCAGACAATAACTCTGAAAGATACACTCATGGACAAAATATAAGGAAGTTGTACCTTTTACCATGTATATCTGGATTCAGACAATAACTCTGAAAGATACACTCATGGACAAAACTTAGGAAGTTGTACCTTTTACCATGTATATCGGGATTGAGACAATAACTCTGAAAGATACACTCATGGACAAAACTTAAGGAAGTTGTATCTTTTACCATGTATATCGGGATTCAGACAATAACTCTGAAAGATACACTCACGGACAAAACTTAAGGAAGTTGTACCGTTTCAGCATGTATATCTGGATTCAGACAATAACTCTGAAAGATACACTCATGGACAAAACTTAAGGAAGTTGTATCTTTTACCATGTATATCGGGATTCAGACAATAACTCTGAAAGATACACTCATGGACAAAACTTAAGGAAGTTGTACCTTTTAGCATGTATATCGGGATTCAGACAATAACTCTGAAAGATACACTCATGGACAAAACTTAAGGAAGTTGTACCTTTTAGCATGTATATCGGGATTCAGACAATAACTCTGAAAGATATTACAGTGAAGACACACAACCAAGTGTGAACAAAATTGCTTCTGGAATAATTAAAAATCAAAGATTAGTTTGTATTTATTCCAATAGATGGCACAAGCCATCAGAAACTTTTAGTTACATGATTAGATGCATTTTTTTTTTTGCTTAAAAGTGCCTCTGTCTCCTAGATAACCAGAGGACATAAAAGACTTTCCACTTCACTAAGTGTTGTCCATGAGTGTCAGTTTGATACCAGAACGCGGGGAATAGTCCTACCTGTAGATGTAGACGTCATACTTGCCGGCGGAGGTACCGGATCTCCTCTGCACCACTTTCTTGGTGAAGCCGTACTCCAGCGGAATAATAATCTCCTGGACAGAACCAGCCGTCTTTGATGTTTGAGCAGTCACAAGTGTGGCAGTAACCTATTGTCTGTCTGTACAGTGAGTATGGTACAGTCAGCCGTGGGGCTGTTGAAAATGACGAAAAAATTTCATTTAAATAGCGAACCCAAACACATATAACATGGACTTTAGTTGTTATAGGCTCTAGAAAAAAACTACACCAACTCACACACAGATAACACGGACTCAGGTTGTTATATGCCTTAGAAAATAACGGCCACCAAACTCACACATAGATAACACGGACTAGTTATTATTTGCCATAGAAAACAATGGATAAGGAACACACACAGAAAATATGGACTCTAGTTGTTATATGCCCTAGAAAACAACGGACACCAAACCCACACATAAATAACATGGACTCTAATTATTATATGTCCTAGAAAACAACAGATAACGAACACACATACTAATAACATGGACTCAGGTTGTTATATAGCCTTGAAAACAACAAACCCCAAATACAAGTTGAACCTTTCAGGTATTATGACAACTCCGCCTTTGCCTGTCCCAAGCCCGGATGAAAAAGGAGGAGGGAGAGCAGTAATAAGCTCACTAAAAAACCTGGGCTCAGCTGATAGTACCCTGTAAGGGCTCCAGGGATACAGGATGAGCAGTGTTTGTACTCCATGTTAGGAGCGGCAACACATGGCGTCTGTTCCTCATGTCAGAGGCAGCCATTTCTTTTGGAGCTAAGTCGGCTTGCCACTGAGTAGTGCTCCCAGTCTTAATGACAAAGGCAGACGCATTCTACTTCACCCAGTCATGATGGTTGTCAAGCTCTACAAGCTTGATACCCTAATATGATTGAGTGGAGATAAGAAAGAAGAAGGTATTATGACAACAAGAACAGAGGTCCACTAGTGTCCTGGGCCTTCAAAAGTCATGGAAAGTGTTAATGGAACCAGCTGAATGTTCAGTTTGAAAGAAGCCGGGAATGTTTTACAAAAGCTAGACACTCACGTTTGTCCCAGATACCTTGGATGAGTCCATGGAGTCAGCTGCCATTGTGTAGGAATCGTGGGAGTAGCTGTCCTGCAACATTCTCAGCTGTTATCCCAGCAAACATTCATCTGCTAACTTGGGGACTTTAGAATGATGATATCCTAAGTAGGTAATTGTTATAAAGGAAGACAGTTATAACTAGGTTCCAATTGTTGGTTTTACTATTTAAGAAGGGGGGTCGGTGGAAGGCTGGTTAAACTGTTTGGTTTTCGACCACTATGACCCGGGTTCAATTCCCGCATTGGACACATTTGTAAGTGCAAAGTTGAACTGCTTTTCGCATGTGTAGACATATGATGCACTTACAGTAAAAGCAGTCGCCAACATCTACCCACCATGATTATCATGGCCTGTACCACGTGTACTAGGGATAAGCAAAAAAAAAATATATATATATATAAAGGAGCTGCACATTATTGTCATTCAAGTGATGATAGAGACATTGTGTCCTTAGAGGTGGGCACAGCAATTAGAACAATTCAATATTGGCTTGCCAAATCCACGGGTAGAGGGGGAGAGATATGGAGCTTGAAAATACAACTCTGTGTAAAGCTGGTTCTCAATCTCTCAAGCAAAAATCCACCTGCGCCTCCTGTCGGCTACTGTGATTGGTTGTCTTATCCAGGTAAAAAACAAACCTGATATTATGGGGGTGTAGTCAATAAACCTACATGTCACAAAAAATAACAGATTTGGAAAACTCTGCCTTTGCCGGTCCCAAGCCCGGATGAAAAAGGAGGAGGGGGAGCAGTAACAAGCTCACTAAAAAACCTGGGCTCAGCTGGCCTGGCTGATAGTACCCTGTGAGGGTTCCTAATCCAGGGATACAGGATGAGCAGCGTTTGTACTCCATGTTAGGAGCAGCTGCACATGGCATCTGTTCCTCATGCCAGAGGCGGCCATTTCTTTTGGAGCTAAGTAAGCCTGCCACTGAGTAATGTTCCCAGTCTTAATGACAAAGGCAGACACATTTTACTTCACTCAGTCATAATGGTTGTCAAATCTCAAGCTTTACAAGCTTGATACCCTAATATGATTGAGTGGAGATAAGAAAGAAGAAGACAGATTTGGAATCATAAAGCACAATTTGGATTATAGATTATAAACACAAGGTAATAAGACACCAAATCCAAATAAATAAATAGTGTGTAACGTTTCGGTAACAGCATTGTTACCATCTTCAGACAAAAGTACAAACTTAATAACAGTAACTATTTAAAACATGCTGTGGTAAAATTTCTCATTCAGCACTTTTGTCTGAAGATGGTAACAACGCTGTTACCGAAACATCACACACTATTTATATATTTGGATCTGGTCTTATTACTTTGTGTTTATAATCTATAATGCAAATTGTGCCTTCTTATGTCCATGACAGTTGGTTGACAAAAAGTTGGAATATGTTTCTACACACACACCTTTGTTCCAGTTGAATTTAAAAGCTTTTTCTTCCAGGAAGAAAGTTTTCAATAGGTTGTGCAACTACAGTTTCACCACCCTTCCTCTTATCTGAAGATAGGAATAAACAAGAGGACAAACCAGGGTGTGTTGGTGTAAACAGAGGTCCATCAATGGAAGATTACAATTTGATGGCAGCCATTGTTGATGGCAGCCATTTGCACTAAACCTTGCTGCGATGCTACGACAGTTGGTACAAGAGCCCAGTCTGTCTGGTTATCACATTTCTAGACGGCTCAAAGAAAGATGTTTTATGAGATCATTGTTTTACTTTGAACAAAGTTGGTGACAAAGATGTTGGGCTGTGAGCAAATAACCTTCAGCATCAAGTGGAATAAAACATTTGCATGTTTTCAGAACTCCGCCTTTGCCGGTCCCAAGCCCGGATGAAAAAGGAGGAGGGGGAGCAGTAACAAGCTCACTAAAAAACCTGGGCTCAGCTTGCCCGGCTGATAGTACCCTGTAAGGGCTCAAGGGATACAAGATGAGCAGCATTTATACTCCATGTTAGGAGCAGCTGTACATGGAGTCTGTTCCTCATGTCAGAGGCGGCCATTTCTTTTGGAGCTAAGTCGGCCTGCTACTGAGTAGTACTCCCAGTCTTAATGACAAAGGCAGACACATTCTACTTCACCCAGTTATGATGGTTGTCAAATCTGAAGCTTTACAAGCTTGATACCCTAATGTGATTGAGTGGAGATAAGAAATAAGAAAGAAGAAGACATGTTTTCAGCCAGGGTTGGTGTGATTCCATACCATATGTAGTCAAGTGCCTTCGCTATAACAACATTAATTAAAATGATAAGGTACAATTTGGATTATAGATTATAAACACAAGGTAATAAGACCAAATACAAATAAATGAATAGTGTGTGACGTTTCGGTAACAGCTTTGTTACCATCTTCATACAAATCATCAGTACTTTTGTCAGAAGATGGTAACAAGGCTGTTACCGAAACGTCACACACCATTTATTTATTTGTATTTGGTCTTATTACCTTGTGTTTATTAGATTAAAAGATAGTATTTGTAATTTTTTTATATGCTCAAAAATAATTTAAATATAGTGTGTATTTATCTATCTAAAATCTATTTAAATCTATTGTTATTATCTTATGTTTTTAATTTATAATCCAAATTGTACCTTATTATTAAGAATAATATTTAAATGGGCTAAATGATAATTACTGATTAATCCACCATACTAATCATCTTATCTGCTAACCTATCTTTAATTCAACACCAACTTTAATTCAACCGATATCTCTGATCCTTTGGGATGTTGAATCAAAGAAGTTGGACTGTTGTTTGTATAATTAAAACAATTCCCAATTAGGTTTACAATATTCCTCAATTGAAATATAATTTCTCAACTTACAATACTATATGAAAAAATAGTACAAATGTGATATTATACTGGAATAAGGTGCATAAATTATAAAAAGGCATCTTCTTATCGTGTAACTGAAAGTTGCTAATGGCTTGCGCCATCTATCAGAATAAATATCAACTATTCTCGTTGATTTTTAATTATTCCAGAATTGGCCAAATACCCATTCTTGATTAATCAAGAAAAGCTAACAACGGAAGTGTTTCGGGATGTTGGCCCTCATCAGCGTGGTGCAAGCTGTACCTCAATGACCAAAAAACTGGTCATTAAGGCATCCTGAAAAATCATGAAACGGGTAGTTAAGGCCAGAATTGCGTGAGGACGCTACACAATGTGAAAAAAATTATTCTTCATATACAGTAAAACCCCTCTATAGTGAACCCCAATGGCTATTTTTTTTTTACTTTTCAAAAATTTTAGACCGTATAATTAAAAAACAGCCATACACACAAGAAGAGGCTGCCTCTTAATAGTGGTCACTTTATTTTAATTCCCTTAATTGACTAATTTCCTTATATTAATACTGAATAATAATAGAAATCATTTGATAATAGGTTCTTCTTATGATTAACATACATGTACCTCTATGTCTAAGTTAAAAATCAAGACAAATCCTAGGCAAAGTTTTATTAAATATAAATTCAAAGATATGAAATGATTTTAAAACATCATTATCACATTATATAATACAATTTTTACTTGAAAAAATGGCTCTAATACCTTGTTGTTTCAAAGCATTCTTCCAAGCATTGCACCATTCAAATAAAGTTAGTGTTTTTCTTCCATTTCATGTTTCCCCATATTCTTCTAGGTCTAGATTTCGTTTTTTTTAAACCTGCCATGCAAAACATTGCTGACATTAAAATCACCATAGTTAATGGCATAAAAATAATTTTTGTTTCATCACGGGACCGTTTATTTGGACTTTTTTTTTTTTTTAGCCCAAAACGTACGATCGCGATCGCGGCAAAAGTTGAGGTTGATTCCTCTTTGTAACAATTTTTAATAACTTTATATTTTATCTTTTATAATAGAAAAGTTATATTCTCTTATTTTAATATGTTCTTAACATTTTGCCTGTTTTGTTTCACTTTGAAAAGTTCTGAAAATGGACTTTATTTTTTTAAAAGATATAACGTTTTTGTTTTTAGAATGCCTTTGTTTTCTTTGTTTTGGAAGCCATTTGCATTTTTTATATTTCAAATTTAATGGATGCAAAGATATTCTATTTAATAAAAAGTATAATGTGTAAAAATTTATACAACATACAGCAAAAATAAAGTGCAAAATCAAACAAACAATGCCGCTAAATTTATTGTTTTGAAATCGCGATCCGCGAGCTGAAACATGATAAAAATTTGGTTGTTTTAATTTTTTTTTAAATTACAATTCTAAGTTCGTTATAAGCATAGTATTTTTAATAGATTTTATCATTTTGGGACCCGAAATAGGTTCGTTATAGGGGTAGTTCGTTATTCTAAAAATCGCAAAGTTCGTTATAACGATGGTATTTTCAATGGAATGGAATTGGGAATCGGCGTGGGTTCGTTATAAGGGAAGGTTCGTTATATCCAGGGTTCGTATTAGCGGGGTTTTACTGTATTCTTAATTTATTCACCTTATCCCAGTACAATATCACATTTGTACTATTTTTTTTCACATTGTGTAGCGTTCTCACGCAATTCTGGCCTTAACTACCCGTTTCATGATTTTTCAGGATGCCCTAATGACCTGTTTTTTGGTCGTTGAGGTACAGCTTGCACCACGCTGATGAGGGCCAATAGCCCGAAACGCGTCCGTGGTTAGCTTTTCTTGATTAATTATTTATTTATTTATGCTTATGAGGTGATACAGCAGCGTATTTACAATTAGATGGCGCAAGCCATCAGCAACTTTCTGTTGCACGATAAGGAGAAGCCTTTTTCTTAATTCCCAATTATGTTTACAATCAATGTTTACAATATTACTCAATAGAAATATAATTTCTCCATAACTGACAATACTATGTAAATATATAATTATCTTTGAATTTGAATCAAAGAAGTTTGACTGTTGACTGTACAATTCAAACAATTCCCAATTAGGTTTACAATATTACTCAATTGAAATATAATCTCTCTATAACTGATAATACTATGTAAATTTAATGATC
>CP092874.1:80658204-80688789 GCA_030710605.1 Cordylochernes scorpioides
AGACTCCTGTTAAACACAAGGTAATAAGACCAAATCCAAATAAATAAATAGTGTGTGATGTTTCGGTAACAGTGTTGAAACTCAGTCCATTTGTCTGAAGACGGTAACAACGCTGTTACCGAAAGGTCACACACTATTTATTTATTTGGATTTGGTCTTATTACCTTGTGTTTCTAATCCAAATGAATTAATAGTGTGTGACATTTCGGTAACAACTTTGTTACCATCATCAGACAAAAGAATAAATTATAGTTATAGACATTTGATAACAGTACTAACTATTTAAGAACATATTCTGATATTTCCCCTCATTCAGTACTTTTGTCTGAGGATGGTAACAACGCTGTTACCGAAACGTCACACACTATTTGGATTTGGTGTTATTACCTTGTGTTTATAATCTATAATCTAAATTGTGCCTTATCAGACTCCTGTTAGAAATGAATCTAAAAAGAAATGAGAAGCAGGGGAAGAAATTGAAACCTCGCTCAGAAAAGAGAAAAAAATATAAAAAAGGAAAGAATATCAAATTATAAGTTATTTCATTGGTGAATTATTTTGCTCTTTTTACTTTTTCTTGAGGAGGTTTAGAAAGTTCAGATTGAATAAAAACCTATCCTTGAGGGTCTCCTGGAAATTACCAAGTTGCCCTAGATGATGGTCCGCACAGTGATGAGCTTGCTAACTTTTCCAAAGCAGAGATTGTGTGTGCCTGGTGTTTATCAAAAAGAGAAGGGAGGTAACTCCGCCTTTGCCCGTCCTTAGTCAGAATGAAAAAGGAGGAGGGGGAGCAATAACAAGCTCACTAAAAATCCTGGGTTCAGCTGACCCGGCTGATAGTACCCTGTAAGGACTCCAGGTATACATGATGAGAAGCGTTTGTACTCCATGTTAGGAGCAGCTGCACATGGCGTCTATTCCTCATGTCAGAGGTGGCCATTTCTTTTGGAGCTAAGTCGGGCTGCCACTGAGTAGTGCTCCCAGTCTTAATGACAAAGGCATTCTACTTCACCCAGTGTGGAGATAAGAAAGAAGAAGAGAGATTAGGAGAGATTTCCTTCACTTTAACCATTGACAATCTGCAGTTAGATCTGTAGCCAGCCAGTCCACAAACGACAGAATATCCTGACAAACAACTTAAAAATAAACCTTTTTTATTCTCAACAGGTAAAAAATAAATCAATACAATGACTAAGCTGAAACGGCTTTAAACCTGTCATTCTATTTTGACCCCTGTCATCAGTTTCCTAAAGTTGTGTTTTCAAGCTTTGTTTAATGATAAGGCACAATTTATAAATCATAGCTACAAGAAAAATAAGACCTCTAATCCAAATAAATTAATAGTGTGATGTTTAAGTAACAGCGTTGTTACCATATCAGACAAAAGTACTGAATGAGGGGAAATATCACAGCATGTTCTTTAATAGTTAGTACTGTTATCAAATGTCGAAAACTTGATAACAGTAACTATTTAAGAACATCCCGTGATATTTTTCTTCATTTCTTCTGTCTGATGATGGTAACAATGCTGTTACCGAAATGTCACACACTATTAATTTATTAGGATTAGGTCTTATTTTCTTGATAAGGCACAATTTGGATTATAGATTATAAACACAAGGTAATAAGACCAAATCCAAATATATGAAGTGTGTGACGTTTCAGTAACAGCATTGTTACCATCTTCAGACAAAAGTACTGAATGATTTACTTCATTCATACTACATTCAGTACTTTTGTCTGAAGATGGTAACAACGCTGTTACCGAAACATCACACACTATTTATTTATTTGGTCTTATTACTTGTGTTTAGAATTAGAAGTCTTATTTTCTTGAAGCTTTGTTTAAGTTTACTACTGTCTCCATGCTTTCAAGAGCCGGGCAGATTACAAAAAAAAAAGCTAAAATTTGAATTAAATGTGAAAAAATGAGGTCACAACTGGTGCTCCACCACTCAAACATCTGTTATTTGGTGTTCTTCCCTTCAGGCCATTTGGTGGACATACTACTTGGTGGAATTTGGCAGGAAGTCTGATAATTTGGACTGGAGAGATAAATGGCTAATTACACTCATGGACAAAACTTAAGGAAGTTGTACCGTTTCAGCATGTATATCGGGATTCAGACAATAACTCTGAAAGATACACTCATGGACAAAACTTAAGGAAGTTGTACCTTTTAGCATGTATATCGGGATTCAGACAATAACTCTGAAAGATACACTCATGGACAAAACTTAAGGAAGTTGTACCTTTTAGCATGTATATCGGGATTGAGACAATAACTCTGAAAGATACACTCATAGACAAAACTTAAGGAAGTTGTACCTTTTAGCATGTATATCAGGATTCAGACAATAACTCTGAAAGATACACTCATGGACAAAACTTAAGGAAGTTGTACCTTTTAGCATGTATATCGGAATTCAGACAATAACTCTGAAAGATACACTCATGGACAAAACTTAAGGAAGTTGTACCTTTTACCATGTATATCTGGATTTAGACAATATAACTCTGAAATTACACTCATGGACATAACTTAAGGAAGTTGTACCTTTCACCATGTATATCGGGATTCAGACAATAACTCTGAAAGATACACTCATGGACATAACTTAAGGAAGTTGTACCTTTCACCATGTATATCGGGATTCAGACAATAACTCTGAAAGATACACTCATGGACAATACTTAAGGAAGTTGTACCTTTTAGCATGTATATCAGGGTTCAGACAATAACTCTGAAAGATACACTCATGGACAAAACTTAAGGAAGTTTTACCTTTTAGCATGTATATCGGTATTCAGACAATAACTCTGAAAGATACATTCATGGACAAAACTCAAGGAAGTTGTACCTTTTAGTATGTATATCGGGATTCAGACAATAACTCTGAAAGATACACTCATGGACAAAACTTAAGGAAATTGTACCTTTTACCATGTATATAGGGATTCAGACAATAACTCTGAAAGATACCCTCATGGACAATACTTAAGGAAGTTGTACCTTTCAGCATGTATATCTGGATTCAGACAATAACTCTGAAAGATACACTCATGGACAAAACTTAAGAAAGTTGTACCTTTTACCATGTATATCAGGATTCAGACAATAACTCTGAAAGATACACTCATGGACAAAACATAAGGAAGTTGTACCTTTTAGACAATAACTCTAAAAGATATTACAGTGACCTTTATTGAAGGCCCACGAGATAACCAAGTGTGAAGAAAATTGCTTCTGGAATAATTATTAATCAACAATTAGTTTGTATTTATTCCGATAGATGGCACAAGCCATCAGTAACTTTTAGTTGCACGATCAGATGAGTTTTTTTCTTAACATTGCCTCCGTCTCCTAGAAAAAAAAGATAACCAGAGGATATCAAATATTTTCCACTTCCCTAAATGTTGTCCATGAGTGTCAGTTTGACACCAGAACGCGGGGAGGGGATGTGTGATAACACTTAGGTGTAGAGCTAGCTAACAGACCTACCTGTAGATGTAGACGTCATACTTGCCGGCGGAGGTACCGGATCTCCTCTGGACCACTTTCTTGGTGAAGCCGTACTCCAGCGGAATAATAATCTCCTGGACAGAACCAGCCATCTTTGTTGTTTGAGCGGTTACAAGTGTGGCATGTAACCTATTATCTGTCTGTACAGTGAGTATGGTACAGTCAGCCGTGGGGCTGTTGAAAAGGCTGAAAAATGTTCATTACGATAGCGAACCCAAACACAGATATAAAGGACTCTAGTTGTTATAGACTCTAGAAAACAACGGACACCAAACCCACACACATATAACACAGACTCAGGTTGTTATATGCCCTAGAAAACAACAAACACCAAACACATGTTGAACCCTTTCGGGTATTATGACAACAAGCACAGAGGTCCAGTAGTGTACTGGGACTTCACAAGAGCCATGTGCCAATGGAACCGGCTGAATGTGAATGATCAGTTTGGAAAAAGTTGGGGATGTTTTACAAAAGACAGACACTCACGTTTGTCCCAGATACCTTGGATGAGTCCATGGAGTCAGCTGCCATTGTGTAGGAATCGTGGGAGTAGCTGTCCTGCAACATTCACCATTCTCAGCTTCTACTTCCAGCAAGCATTTACCTTTCATCTGCTAACTTGGGGACTTTAGAATGATGATATCATAAGGAGGTAATTGTTATAAGGGGAGGCAGTTATAACTAGGTTCCAATTGTTGTTTTTACTATTTAAGAAGGGGGGTCGGTGGAAGGCTGGTTAAACCGTTTGGTTTTCGACCACTACGACCCGGGTTCGATTCCCGCATTGAACACTTTTTCTGTTTAAAAAAAAAAATGCTCCAATGGCCCCCTGATTCTTGCAAAAATCCAACCCCACCAGCGAGTGCAAGTAACCAAACGGGGTTCTGGCACATTTGTAAGTGCAAAGTTGAACTGCTTTTCACATAGGTAGACATATGATGTACTTACAGTAAAAGCAGTCGCCAACTTCTACCCACCATGATTATCATGGCCTGTACCACGTGTACTAGGGATAAGCAAAAAAAATATATATATATATATATAAAGTAAAGGAGCTGCACATTATTGTTATTCAAATCACTGTGGGACACTGTGTCCTTATAGGTGGGCACAGCAGTTAGAACAATTCAATATTGGCTTGCCAAATCCACGGGTAGAGAGGGAGATATGGAGTTTGAAAATACAACTCTGTGTAAAGCTGGTTCTCAATCTCTCAAGCAAAAATCCACTGCGCCTCCTGTCGGCTACTGTCATTGGTTGCCTTATCCTGGTAAAAAAACAACCCTGATATTATGGGGGTGTAGTCAATAAACTGACATGTCACAAAAAATAACAGATTTGGAAAACTCTGCCTTTGCCGGTCCCAAGCCCGGATGAAAAAGGAGGAGGGGGAGCAGTAACAAGCTCGCTAAAAAACCTGGTCTCAGCTGGCCCGGCTGATAGTACCCTGTGAGGGTTCCTAATCCAGGGATACAGGATGAGCAGCGTTTGTACTCCATGTTAGGAGCAGCTGCACATGGCATCTGTTCCTCATGCCAGAGGCGGCCATTTCTTTTGGAGCTAAGTCGGCCTGCTACTGAGTAATGCTCCCAGTCTTAATGACAAAGGCAGACACATTTTACTTCACTCAGTCATAATGGTTGTCAAATCTTAAGCTTTACAAGCTTGATACCCTAATATGATTGAGTGGAGATAAGAAAGAAGAAGACAGATTTGGAATCATAAAGCACAATTTGGATTATAGATTATAAACACAAGGTAATAAGACACCAAATCCAAATAAATAAATAGTGTGTAACGTTTCGGTAACAGCATTGTTACCATCTTCAGACAAAAGTACAAACTTAATAACAGTAACTATTTAAAACATGCTGTGGTAAAATTTCTCATTCAGCACTTTTGTCTGAAGATGGTAACAACGCTGTTACCGAAACATCACACACTATTTATATATTTGGATATGGTCTTATTACTTTGTGTTTATAATCTATAATGCAAATTGTGCCTTCTTATGTCCATGACAGTTGGTTGACAAAAAGTTGGAATATGTTTCTACACACACACCTTTGTTACTGTTGAATTTAAAAGCTTTTCCTTCCAGGAAGAAAGTTTTCAATAGGTTGTGCAACTACAGTTTCACCACCCTTCCTCTTATCTGAAGATAGGAATAAACAAGAGGACAAACCAGGGTGTGTTGGTGTAAACAGAGGTCCTGCAATGGAAGATTACAATTTGATGGCAGCTATTGTTGATGGCAGCCATTTACACTAAACCTTGCTGCGATGTTACAACAGTTGGTACATGAGCCCAGTCTGTCTGATTATCACATTTCTGGACGGCTCAAAGAAAGATGTTTTATGAGGTCATTGTTTTACTTTGAACAAAGCTGGTGACAAAGATGTTGGGCTGTGAGCAAATAACCCTCAGCACCAAGTGGAATAAAACATTTACATGTTTTCAGAACTCCGCCTTTGCCGGTCCCAAGCCCGGATGAAAAAGGAGGAAGGGGAGCAGTAACAAGCTCACTAAAAAACCTAGGCTCAGCTGGCCTGGCTGATAGTACCCTGTAAGGGCTCCTAATCCAGGGATACAGGATGAGCAGCATTTGTACTCCATGTTAGGAGCAGCTGTACATGGAGTCTGTTCCTCATGTCAGAGGCGGCCATTTCTTTTGGAGCTAAGTCGGCCTGCTACTGAGTAGTGTTCCCAGTCTTAATGACAAAGGTAGATGCATTCTACTTCACCCAGTTATGATGGTTGTCAAATCTCAAGCTTGATACCCTAATGTGATTGAGTGGAGATAAGAAATAAGAAGAAGAAGACATGTTTTCAGCCAGGGCTGGTGTGATTCCATGCCATATGTAGTCAAGTGTCCTCACTATAACAACATTAAAGTGATAAGGCACAATTTGGATTATTCTATATACAGTTACGAGCGTCTTTCCTAATCAATCAACCGACCGACTCTGTCACCGTTTGCTGATTGCGTTGATTTTTAATTATTCCAGAATTGGCCAAATACCCATTCTTGATTAATCAAGAAAAGCTAACAACGGACGCATTTCAGGCTGTTGGCCCTCATCAGCGTGGTGCAAGCTGTACCTCAACGACCAAAAAACTGGTCATTAAGGCATCCTGAAAAATCATGAAACGGGTAGTTAAGGCCAGAATTGCGTAAGAACGCTACACAATGTGAAAAAAATTATTCTTCATATATTCTTAATTTATTCACCTTATCCCAGTACAATATCACATTTGTACTATTTTTTTTTTTTCACATTGTGTAGCGTTCTCACGCAATTCTGGCCTTAACTACCCGTTTCATGATTTTTCAGGATGCCCTAATGCCCAGTTTTTTGGTCGTTAAGGTACAGCTTGCACCACGCTGATGAGGGCCAATAGCCAGAAACGCGTCCGTGGTTAGCTTTTCTTGATTAATCAAGAATGGGTATTTGGCCAATTCTGGAATAATTAAAAATAAACTAGAATAGTTGATATTTATTCCGATAGATGGCGCAAGCCATCAGCAACTTTCAGTTGCACGATAAGGAGAAGCCTTTTTCTTAATTCCCAATTATGTTTACAATATTACTCAATTGAAATATAATTTCTCAACTTACAATACTATGTGAATATAATTATCTTTGAATTTAAATCAAAGAAGTTTGACTGTTGACTTTACAATTCAAACAATTCCCAATTATGTTTACAATATTACTCAATTTAAATATAATCTATCTATAAATGATAATACAATGTAAATTTAATGATATTCTGATATATATATTAAGTAAATAATTCAAACTTCCATGAGTAAGTGTAATATGCAAATTAACACTAATTACTTCAATCTTCATTTAATTGAGAACATAGAGAGATAATATAGTTTCAAATAACTAGTTTATTGCAATTTTTGAAACAAATGTTTAAGGAACCTAAGTTTTTATAAGCTAAAGAACTTTGCACCACCAATACATAGCTATATTAGAGTAGTCCGTTATAATAGGTCAGTATAAGTCTTCTGTTTTTTAATGATAGATTTACTGGCCATCTCATTGGTTTCAATTCACAAACTGATCATAAACGAGTATTTTTACAATGGCGGGAGGTATGATAATCACGGCAGCATATCTTCCAATCAATAATAAGCACTTATAATTATTTCTAATGAAAATTATGGCAATCAAAACCAAAATTCAAATTTTTTGCCAAATAACGTTGTTTTAAATATATCTTAACACTATAATTCTAATAAATTGTTATATAAGTATTAATCTGTCATACGTCAAAACATAAAGCAAAAGTTTGAATAGATAAATAAAGTTTAATATAAAATATCAAAATTGGCGGTAAATGTTTTTAAATGTTATGGAATTCAATAAATAGTACAATGTGCGTGTATTTCTTACCATTTCTATTTTAAAATTTATATGTATATAAAACTTTTATTTCCGCCCCACAAAATTCATTTTAGGTAAACTTCCTTAAAATTTTACCAACAGTTGTTATGTCAGCGTTATCGCAGGGCCACGCGGTAAGGGAAAAAATATTATTTATGTTTCTGAAAAAAAAAAATCTTAGAAAAATATAGATATCGCACAAAAATGTATTTAAACATAAAAAAAATATACTTTTAATTACTATTTTTGAAATTGTATATGTGTAGAAAATATTTGAATTTATTGTCATAAGAGAGCGCGTTGAACAATAATAACCTTTTTAATTATTTTTTTTTATATAAGAAAAATAGAGGTAACCCCAGGCTTCTGGAGCGTAAATCGCCAATATTACATATATTAAAAAATATATATATTTTATTAGTTCAATATATAAACATGGAGTTAAATCAACATAGGCGCTGTAGCCGACCACAAAGCAACAAGTGTCCCACATTGAAGATGATGAGACCGTCCCATTGGCCAAACACAAGTTTAACAACATGGCCCACCTTTATAACTTTGCAGATCATACTTTCAACTCCATCTCAATTGACCTCCAACTTCAATACACCAATAAAGAAACACGTGACAACTAAGGCGCTACAACGCGAAATAGCAAATAAAGCAGAGATCCTTCTAGAGGAGGCTTTCAGACATCAGAGCCTAGGTCAGTCACAAACCCTTCAACCTCATTAGCCTAAAAATTCAGCAGAAGAAAAGTGGGAGAAAGCCCATTTGTCCAAAGGCAAGACAAGGGATGCGGCCACTTTTCTGAGGTTTCTTGTAGCGTGGTCTGTGGAATAAGGTCAGTTCATAGTTGAAGGGTGAAATGTTTGCTTTGAGAGTGGATATATTTCCTAGGAAGGGTTGCGAAATGTATAGGCACGTTCAACTGAGCTGCGACTTTGGCAACTTCATCAGCCAGTTCATTTTCTTAGATTTCGCAATGACCCCAACCCAGCAAAGATGAACATTGTCCAAAATATTAAGGTTCCTAACAATTTCTGCACTAAATGGGGTTCTTAGGATATCGTGGCGGCAGATGGTATATAGAGCTGCCTGACAGTCAAAAGCATTGACAAAATCTTGTCGCGGCATAATCCTAATAGATATGGCAGTATATAGGATGGCCAATAGTTCTGCCTGGCTGGAGGTACAGTTGTTGTGTATTTTAATTTTCAATGGTTAATAGGGAGGTGGGAGCACCACTGCTTCTCCAACACCGCTGGAGGACCGAGAGCCATCTGTATAAACAATAGTGGCTTGTTCTGGCAGTGTCTTGGAGAATTGGAGGAATCTTCAAAGAGGTAAGTAGGGTAGCGAGAAGGGTCTGGGACGTGACTCAAAAGGGCCTTCTTTTAGCACTTCCAAGTATGCTAGATGGGATTTGATAGATATATCCAGTGAAGGACAGCCTGTGAGGGAGATTTCTGGGATAGTTGGAGTACAAGTTGGGCCTCCTCAGATTAAAGCTTTAGCCTATTTGTAATGGAGGCTACATAGCTTACTGACGCCAATGGTGTCAAACACCTGCTTGCCCCAAATACCAGAGCCAAAGAGAGTGGCTGGGAGGATCACCATATTATATATTTTTCGGCTCGCGCTGAAGGTGAATCCAAACGTCCCCAGGATCGTGCTGGGGGTCGGTGGAAGGCTGGTTAAACCGTTTGGTTTTCGACCACTACGACTGGGTTCGATTCCCGCATTGGACACTTTTTCTGTTTTAAAAAAATGCTCCAATGGCCCCCGATTCTTGCAAAAGTCCAACCCCACCAGCGAGTGCAAGTAACCAAACGGGCTCTGGCACATTTGTAAGTGCAAAGTCGAACTGCTTTTCACATGTGTAGACATGTGGTGCGCTTACAGTAAAAGCAGTCGCTAACTACCCACCATGATTATCATGGCCTGTACCACGTGTACTAGGGATAAGCAAAAAAAAAAAAAAGGATCGTGCTGGTCAGTCAAGAGGAAGTATTCGCGTGCACCTCTTGAGGATGTTGTCCAGGTGGCCTACAAAGCTTCTTTTGGAATCGAAGGTAACGCCTAGGATTTTTATAGTGTTATCAATTAGAATTGATTGGTTTTGGAAATGTACGCGCCTGAACGCTTGACTTTCTAATGGTAGAGGCAGGCCTGGGTTTTCCTTGGGTTGAATGTTACCTCCTGAATATTGCCCCCAAAAAAAGAGCTGTTTTAGGAATTGATGGATCTCTCATGCAGGGAATCTGCGGAGGAAGTGAACCAGTATTGATGATTTCACTGTTGTTTGGCCTTGGAAGTAGGTGGATTTTCCTAGCAACTATGTTTAAGTGAAGTAGGGTGGCGTTCCAGCATTGTAAATTACCTGCCTTTATTTGAGGAACTCTCAGACAGTTGTATCAACTCTTCTGGGCAGTTAAGATCACAGAGTCCTTGAATGATGGTGTGTCTTTGAGTAGTGTTGAAGGCACGGCTGATGTTCAGACCAATAGCTAATGTCCACATCCAGTGCTGCAGGCCTTTGCTGATGTTGTTGTTAATGGGATCAAGCGCCATTTCATCTGAAGGCCATGGAAGGAAGCCAAACTAAAGGAAAGATAACTGCCTTGGTAATCATCTATCCATTGCAAACGCGCCAGTATACACCGCTTAAGGGCTTTAACCAAGGTATTGAGTAACATTATGGGACGGTACTTTTCCAGTGGGTTAGATGAAGAGAAGTTTTTATTTAGGTATAAGAACCAATAGACAGGATCCACGGGGTTGGGGCTCGAAGTCCAGACGCAATCATTTGGTGAAGAGATGTGGCAGTAGTTTGTGCAGTGCTGATTCACCAAGGAGGAGGTACCTTACTTCGAGCCTTTCTGGACCAAGGGATTCCTCCACAGATCAGAAGACTTCAGAGACTATTAAGGCTAGTTCTTGGTTGTAGGATGGAACCCAATCCCTTGATGAGGTTGGCGCTGTCCAGTCTGTTGGAAAATAGTGTTGAAGCACTTAATGGCAAGTTTCATCTGGGGTAAGTAGGGTGGAGATTTTGATTTCTTTCTCAAGGGAGCATATCAGACTTCCCGAAGACAGGTATTGAGGAAAATAACCACCTCATCAATGTCGTCTGTAGTTAATGCAGTCTGGAGACGTAACGCGATGTGGTGGAGGGTGGACCCAATGAAGGCTGTGAAGGCTTCTCCAGACATGACTTCTCTATCCAGGAATTTAATATAGATAATGTGTTGTTGGCAACCACGTGTACTGAAGGAATGTGGATAAATGGAATGATTTTGCTAAATAGAGGATAGTTTGTAGAATTAAATATACATAGTTTTAGTTTTTCTGTGGTTGGAAATTTTGCCTGGGGGATATTCATCTACAAAGACAAAGGTTGCCTCTCCTCGATGTCAAAGTTAGATACCATTGACCATCGAGCAAACAGCAAACTAGCGGCCTCAGGTCGGTGACAAAGCTACAACATCAGCTTTGGCAAACTGAAAAGTGTCCACCTAAAGACCATGATTTTGAAATAATGGCCCTCGTCAGCCTAGAGCGGACTTTATTCCATGAGATCCACAATCTAGGCCAAATCTATGGCTAAAATATAAATGCAAATTTTGCCAGCAGGATTTTGATCTACAACGATAAAGGTCGCCTCTTCTTTGAACCTGTACGCGCGCTTGCCATTGGTCCTGGGGGGGGGGGACACTTTTACTCATTTTCATTTCTTCCAATGTTTTTCTCTGTTGCTGAGAAATTGCTCCTCTAATGTCCACTTCATGAGGCGCACTACCTTCTGATATCCCCTTGTCGCCTTAATAGGTGGAGGGGGAGGGGGGGAGTGCAATATCGATAACTCCCGCCTTACTCTATGACAAGCTAACTGAGGGGGTGTCATGTTCCCTGAGTGAAGTTGGGGAAATATGAATGTTCAAGTCTGCTCCATGTTCACCTTCTCAGGTTCGCCTCTATCACTATGGGACTTTTGGAACTGCGTGTAATATGCTATACAGTGTTTGCCAGTGGGGTAGTCAGTGAGGAACTTCAGGTCAGTCTACAGTCTTTTCTTTCTGATCAATTCTTTGGTCATTCTCTCTAGGTCTTCACACACTTTCTAGTCCACTGTTGAGTCTTTGTAGTATTTCTTATCTCTCAACAGATTTCCATGGGTTTCTGATTCACTAAATGGTGTTGAAACGCCCCTGGGTTTGGTGGTAGCTTACCCTGCCACAACGCTTTTACATACAGATTAGTCATTTTTGCTAACATTTCCCCCCTTCAGTAAGCCTCCATTTTCATTCCCTTTTATAACCATTTAGGCTACCAGCTATTCACAATTAATCATATTAAATAATGTTTTATACATTCCCTACACATACATGCTTCCTTTACCACAAAGGACTACTTATCCAAGGATTTTCTTCTCAGGTGAAGCATTTCACAATTAGGAATAATATTTTTTTCTGTGAAACCATACTATTGTGATGAGAAAAATGAAATGATATGTGAATTCTTCTAAATAAAATATTCCACTACATGTTCATATTGACAAGCTTCACAGAGTAATAAAATCTTTATTTGGATGTTTACAATTTTCATTCTAGATACTCTTTAAGTTTATAGGAAACAAATTTATTCCCATTAGTATATATATTTCCATAAAGCTAATAAATTGAGGAATTCATGACTTGTTTCCTATATCTTCCAATTTTCATATCTATTTTTTTCCAATTTTGCTCAACTTAGGCGTATTATGAATTACCCAAAGAAAAGGCGTACATGTGTTTATATTAAGTAAATATATTGTTATAAACTAGAACAAAAAATCGTTTAATGATAATGTGTTATTTGTGGGAAAAAATTGTCGTATGTGATTTTTACTTGTATTACTCAGATATGATATGATTGTTAAAACCTATGAAAAAACCCATAGGGAATAAATAAATAATTAACAAAATTTGAATGTGAAGTAACTGTATATTAGGATCATCTTACATCTGAATGACAAACCATAGATTGATCCCTGAAATAGCAGAAGAAAAAAATCAGATCAGATAATAAGGGTGCGTGTGTGTGGGGGGGGGGGTGTTGTATATATTAATAATCTGTGTAAATATAAATATCTGGCAACACTATTTGTATAAGCAAAGGAGTAAAAATAAATATGTAATTCATCTAGCGCGGCGATTTCCTGCTCTTGACATGAATCCTGCCAATAAGAAAAAGAAGGCCTACAAACCCATCGTGAACGTCGCCGACCTGGAGAGGGAAGATGAAATGGTGATCTCACGCAACCACGACATCCTGCGCTCCATTGGCCATCCTGCCCTGAAGACCCTCCTTGCAGAAATAGAGAACCTCTCTGGCATCCTCCAGTCCTTCGCGGAGCTGGGCGAAGTTATGGTGGCCAACAAGCCCCAGACTGCTTGCCGCAGCACTCAAACCTGCCCTGCTCCTTCCTGCAAGGAAACCAGCTCCCAGACTGACCCAATCAAGCCCTCCACTCCTGCTCCTGCTGCTCTCCCTGCCAAGAAGCCTGCCTCCACCTTGCCTGCTCCTGCTCCAACCAAAAGGAAGCAGTCTGAGGCTCCCAACCCGCCTGCAAAGAGGACAAACCTGAATGGTCCTTCAAAACCTGCGCCTTCCCGCGTATCCAAGCCTGTGGCCGCCCAAGTGATCCTCCATGGAGACAAATCGGCGGCCCACACAGTGGTCATCTCTGATGACCCACAGGCTGACCCAAGGGAGATGCTAAAAGCTGTCCGCGCTGCCCACACTCTCCCCCAAGGCGTTTGGGCCTCCCTGCACACCAAGGGGAAGCTGGTCCTCCACTCCAGTAATCCTGACACCATCCCTGAGGTGACAACCTCCCTGGCCAGCAAGTTGAATGGAATGAAGGTCCGCCAGCAGCAGGAGATCCTGCCACGGATCTGCCTCTTCAAAGTGGATGAGGAGACATCCAACTCCACAATTGAGGAGACCTTCCTGGAAACCGCTGCTGTTAGAAAACTTCCTGGGGACAAGGTGGTGCGCGTGGCGCACCGTTCTGCACCCAGAAACGGGACCTGCACCGCCTTCATCGAGGTGGACCTCAAGACCTTTAGAGTCCTGGGCGTTCGCGGGAGAATCATGGTGGATGGAGTAATCCTCAACTTCGAGGAGTCCATCCGCGCCCGCGTCTGCTTCCGCTGTTGTGGCTTCGGCCACAACTCTGCCCAATGCTCCAGAGCTCCTAAGTGCTTCCACTGCGGTCAAGACGGCCATGAAGGCCGCGCCTGCCAATCCATTGCTGACCAGAGCACCTCCAAATGTGCCAACTGCTGCTCCAAGGGCCTTCCTGACAAGCACGAGGCGAGAGCCTCAAGCTGCCCCATCCTGAAGTCTAGGGCCCTCAAGTTCTAGGCTTCAAGGACCTTCTGTCTCCAATTCCATCTGCCACTTCTACTGGATTCCTGGCCAAACCAATGCTCCTGCCTCACTGCACCCTGGCGCTGTTCCCCTGCTTGCCCAACGTTTCCACTACCCCTTCGACACATCTCCTGCCGCCAGATCCTAGGGTCCCTTGCCACCTGACATCGCGCTTGGGCTCAAAAATTATAACTTTTGGTTAGTAGCCCGTAAAACCATATTTTCTCTCTAGCGCGGTGCTATATTAGCAGTCTATATATAGAGGCTGTAACTATATTAAATAAATATATATGTATAAATATATATATATAAGGCTAAAGGCAAAATATAGAAACAGTATAAAATATACTGCTATAGCAGAGAACTTGGAGTTGACCACTGGTCGTTCTACTCGGCACCTTCCGAAGATTTATCTGCTTCTATAAAAGGCTCTCTAGCCAGGAGAATGGACTACTGCGACGCCTCTTCTTCTCACTTTCTTAGCTCAACCTTCCAAGCAATCCCGCGGCTCAGTTGCTAGTTCTATGTATCTTTACCAATCTCTAGGAACCGCGCAACTAGTTCCACAGTGCTCTTTATCAAGCTCGATAGTCTTCTCCAAGGGGCTCCACAACTCTCCAAGTGGTCCCACTGTTCTCCATCTCTAGCGTCCAGTATTCCAGGTTCAGGTTAGGCTCAGATTCCTTAGCACTTCAACAAGTGTGTGTGATTTAATAATATGGAATACTAAGAATATTAATTATTAACAATCCTAGCCTTTTATTCAAAACTCACATTCTGTGCTTCTATCTCACTCCGTACATATAGAAAATTTCTATATTTTATTGTTGATACAGATATTCTGTTACAAATAAACATCTATAAATATCTAATCAATATTTGTTTAAAATTATCAAAATATATATTTAATATTTATATATTCGAGTATTTCTAACTATATATATTAACACAAACACATAAAAAAAACTTTAAAACAAAATTAAAATAAAACACCGAAATAAACACATTATCATCATCAATGTGTGCAAGTTTTTACCCCCCTCCAGTAACCAAGGATTTGCGTATAAATGGGAAGTTCTTCAAACCACGTGGGTTTATATTATTTTTAATTATTAGTCGTCCATCATTAGCTACGCTTTTAACGTTTTGGCATGTGGAATGCATGGAGTTGCATGGCTTCCTTAAGTTTTGCATTTAAGAAATTTGTTTACCCTACCATATTGTAAACATTGCTATTATTGTCGAATACATATGTTCTCATTTAAAGTTATTAGAAAGTCAGTGCAGGTTATTATACCATCATTGTACATAAATAAAGGCATTTTTTAGTACACAAAACAATTTTTTTCCAATTAAATTGTTATTAACCAGAAGTTTTTACATATTTTTAGCTTACAAGTTTAAATCGCCCTCGCGCATAAATACAACTTTTGCATTATGCAACCATGCTTTTATCGTCTGCTTTCATTATAAGTAAACAGGAAATAGCTAGCATATTTTCGCGAAGTTTTAAATATTAAATTTTTAATATATTTTAACCTATGTTTATTTTAAAATAAATTTTGTAAAATATATAACCTTCACGAATAATTTATAATTCACCACATTTTTTAAAATCCATATTGAAAAAAATGCATATTTTCAATATAAAATTTTTCATTTTAGATTTAAATAAGATTTTAAAAATAAAATGGCTATTATAATATAGAACAAAGATTTATCTATATCATCAAATCATATTATTTATTGCTAAAAAACATTAAAATTAAATTTTTGCTTTAAATATATAAAATATACATATTTATATTTGGGGCAATTTTGGAAGTTCTGACCTCCCTAATATTTGAGGTCATAAATTAGTTTATCATGCCAAATTTCATTCAACAATAGCAATAGAATGCCAGCCTGTAATGGCAAAAATTGTTTAACATTTTCAAGTTCACAATCACATACATATGGTAACCTCACCTACAGTGTATCTAGCTAGTGGAGTCTAGAAAGTTGTTAGAAAATTATGATAATCCAACAAATTTCTAATATCCTATCTCAATATAATTTACTGACCAAAATATTAGTTTGCCAAAACAGTAGTTAAACCATATGGATAGAATTTACTGAAGTTACTCAACACACCATTTGTTCAACAAAATGGTACAATTTAGAATAGAGATAAATATCTAAAGATAACAAGACCAAAAAATATTACTCAAGAGATACAAGAAAATAAGACCTAATCCAAATAATTTAATAGTGTGTGATGTTTCAGTACCAGCATTGTTACCATCATCAGACAAAAGAATCTAATGATTTTGTCTGATGATGGTAACAATGCTGTTATCGAAACGTCGCACACTATTAAATCATTTGGATTAGGTCTTATTACCTCTTTCTTCTTCTTTCTTATCTCTACCCAATCACATTAAGGTATCAAGCTTGTAAAGCTTGAGACTTTTGATGGTATTTGCTTTGGATGAGTAGAGCTCATCAATGGATGAGTCAATACAGTCAATAATATGTCTTGGGGTTGCAGCCTGAGAATTGCACTTAAGTACATAGTGGGAGACCTTGCAACCATTCTGGAAAGTCATTGTTCATATATAACCAGACTTAAGTCTGGAAATCAAAGACTTATTACCTTGTTTGAGTCAAAAGGCGATCCATTAATTAAGATTATATAAAATGGCGTACCTGGATCTGTAAAGAAAAAAAAACATTTTTTTTTTTACAGATCCAGGTACGCCCTTTTATATAATCTTATTACCTTGTGTTTATAATCCAAATTGTGCTTTTTCCTTTTTGATAGACTTCAATGGACCTAAGGAGTTATTTAGATTCTTTTCTCTGATGATGGTAACAATGCTGTTACCGAAACATCACACACTATTAAATTATTTAGATTAGGTCTTATTTTCTTGTATCTATAATCCAAATTGTGCTTTATCATACTCAAGAGATATAATGAGGTTTCGTAAACAATGTGATTAACAAAACGTCTAATATACAACAACAACAACAACAAAAGCCTTTATTTAGGGCATTCCGCCCCATACAGGATTCGCCGTATTTACACGTCAACAAGAGGAGAGGGAAGAGGAAACATTTACAACAAAATAAGGTTTGTCTCACATTCAGTTACCTATTTACAGATAGGTCATCCTCCAGTATCCTTTGCCCTGCATTCTTTCTCATGCTCCCAGCTTCTGTGCAGAACTTAAAGTATCTAACAATCAGTAATTCATCATCCAGAGCTGAAGAGAGAAGTTGACATATGCGATGGTATCTAAATTGACCAGAGTTAGGGCTTGGGAAAATTTCAGTACGTTTTTCTGTTAAGAGAGGGCATTGGAAGAAATAGTGAACCAAATTATCATCCATGAGATCCTTACAAAGTAAACAGTTCCGGCCATTTTCTTTCCAGAAGTCTTTTCTTTCTTCCCTGAAAAATTGCCATAAAACTCTATGTTGTGCAACTAGTCTTTTGTTGGGAAGCGAGATATTTAATCGTAGGTACTCCTCTGTCATGAATGATTCACTCAAAAATTTGTAGTGAGCAAAGTGGGTTGAATCAGTGATTTTCATCTGATCGTTTTGAATTAATTGGTCTGTGGTAGTTCTAATTATGCCTGGCAATTCTTTCTGTATGGCTAAGTAGTCTTCGCAGCCCTTAAGAAAGGAATATCCCTTAGAGTCTAGAATTTTTATTAAATTTTGAGTAAAACTGTTTTCTATTTCCTTTTTCGCGGTGACTTTCCAGAGATAGTTTAAGCAAGCATGTGGTAATCTGCTTGTCTCCATTTTTAAAATCCTGACCCAAAACTTTAATGTGAGTTTTACAGCATTAAGTTCAGTTGATATTCTTCCACATTCTCTTCTGAGGATATATCCTGGTGTGAAGTTTGGTAAGTCTAAGAGACGACGAAGAAATGCATCTTGGGTATTATTGACTGTCTTCAGCTGGTTAATTGCCCACATTGGTGCCGCATATAGTAAAGTAGGAAGAACAATAGTGTCAAGAAGTTTCATCACTGAGGTAAAGGACTTTATTCGCGCCTTTGTAAGGATTCTCCAAAGTGCATTAATTGCATTCGGTGCTTTGTTTCTAAAGTATTGGGAAGCATATTGGGTCGAGATTTTTGTAGTCAGAGGGTAACCCAGATATGTATACTTAGCTACTATTGTCAGGGGTTGCTGACCCCAAAACCATGTCTCGGAACGAGCTGTTCTTCCACCGTTTCTAAACACCATTATTTTAGATTTATTTTGGTTTAACGTTAGGCAGTTCTCTTCTAAGTACTTTTAAAGTAAGTTAATCTTCAATTGCAAATTAATTTTCGATTCTCCTAAGATCACTATGTCGTCTGCATACAGTAAAAGGTGTATAGTTCCATAATTCTCAAGATTTATGCCTGGCAATTCTGATTCATCGAACAGGGGTACCAGATCGTTTAGAAAGAGAATGAATAAATAAGGTGACAACGGCTCCCCCTGCAATACTCCCGCTTGTATTTTGATAGCCTCCGTGAAGGAACCCCGCCATCTGACTGTTGCCGTCATTTGGGTATAATAGTTCTTAATTAGTTTAATAAATCGATAGCTCAGACCATTTAATGCTAATTTTTTCAAAGTTGATGGTGCGGCACAGTATCAAAGGCCTTCCTTAGGTCAATGAAGAAGGCATATAACTTTCCCCTTCTACGGCTAAGGGTCATTTGAATTAATGATACGAGTGTGAAAATGTGGTCCTGACAAGAGTAGCCTTTTCTAAAACCAGCCTGATTTTCTGCCAAAATTGACTTTCTCTCCATCCAATCATTCAATCTTGTCTTCAAGATAGATGTAAATAATTTCGATAGGTTAGAAATCAGGGATATTCCTCTGTAGTTTGACGGGTTGTCCGGATCTCCATTTTTAAATATTGGATGGATTATCGTTTTTGTCCATTGTTGAGGAACTTGGGATGTCCCTAAGATTTTATTAAATAAGTTCCTGAGATAAATTGTATGTTCTTCTAATAAATATTTAATCGCTTCGTTAAGAATTTCATCAAGTCCTGTAGCCTTATTTAACGTCTAATATACTTATTTGGACATCTTTTATGAAAATTATTATCCTATTGAATAAAGACAAGGTAATAAGACCTAATAAATAAATAGTGTGTGACATTTCGGTAACAGCGTTGTTACCATCTTCAGATAAAAGTACTGAGTTTAGTACTGAAAAAAAAAAGTACTGAATTGATTCAGTACTTTTGTCTGAAGATGGTAACAACGCTGTTACCAAAACATCACACACTATTTATTTATTTGGTCTTATTACCTTGTGTTTATAATCTATAATCCAAATTGTGCCTTATCAAGACTAAATCCAATATAGAGGAGAACTTCAGATCCTGAATTCTTTAAAATAGAATCTTCAAGTGATGCCATCAACATTCACTTTGGAATTCATTTACTTCAGCTCATAGACAATTTAAACAATTTTATTGATTCTTTTAATCAAATTCTACAAAGGTGGAAAAATAAAAGAGTAAAAGAACATATAAAGTGTAGGGTAATATATATACAAATATCTTCAGCAAGGAAGGCTTCCCCACCTTGAGAGAGTCTTCCTCCAGACAGGTCTTCTTGCTTCTTACTTCAGCTCATAGATAGAATAACTTCTTAGGGCCATTGAAGTCTATCAAAAATTTATAATCTATAATCTAAATTGTGACTTATCTTCCTATTATATAATTATACAAGGTCATGGAGACTGAATTCATAAACTAGTCTTCTTCTTTCTTATCTCCACTCAATCATATCAGGGTATCAAGTCTGTAGAGCTTGTTGATGGTGTCTGCTGGGGATGAGTAGAGCTCTCATCAAAGGATGAGCCAATGCAGTTATGCTTGGGTGAAGTAGAATGCATTTGCTTTTGTCATTAAGACTGGGAGAACTATTCAGTAGCAGGCCATTGACTTAGCTCCAATATAAAATGGCCACCTCTGATATGAAGAACAAATGCCATATGCAGTCGCTCCTAACATGGAGTACAGACTCATCCTGTATCCCTGGAGTCCTTACAGGGTACTATCAGCCAGGCCAGCTGAGCCCAGGTTTTTTAGTGAGCTTGTTACTGCTCCCCCTCCTCCTTTTTCATCCGGGCTTGGGACCGGCAAAGGTGGAATTTGGATACCTTGTTTTTTTTTTTGCTTATCCCTAGTACACGTGGTACAGGCCATGATAATCATGGTGGGTAGTTAGCTACTGCTTTTTACTGTAAGCGCACCACATGTCTACACATCAGAAATAAAAATATAATCTAGAAGATGCTAAATGTACATCTTCACAAGATTGGTATGAATAAGTGAAATGAGAAGTGTCGTGGATAATTCTAAATAAATGGTACCAGAGAATTGTGGGGGTTCCTAGTGCTACATAGTGGGCAGAGGTTTAATCTACAAATCAACCTACAGATCTTGTAGTTATGATAAAGCACAATATGGATTATAGATTATAAACACAAAGTAATAAGACCAAATCCAAATAAATAAATAGTGTATGACGTTTCGGTAACAACACTGTTGCAGAAATGTCACACGCTATTTATTTATTTGGATTTGGTCTTATTACCTTGTGTTTAAGATCTTGTAGTTGTTACATGAGATGTGGTTTATTGTTTGTGGTAGTGGTGGTACCTAGTGTTACATAGTGGGCAGAGGTTTGGATCTACAAATAAGCCTACAGATGTAAGATAACAGGGATTCTAGCAAGCATTACTTCACTACAGCCTGATGACTCCAACAACACACTTATTTGGTCATGGAAGTCTTAGAATACTCTAAATTTCATGATTCCCCTTGTTCATTTCATTTTTTTTTTGCACAAATGTAACCAAATGGGGATTTAGTATAAGGTCTAATAGCTAGGTCTAAATGTTTAAACTAGTGAGTCAAGAAGTTAGTGTGATGGAATAGAACTTGATTTATCTTAGAATTTGGAGCCAGCTGAGTACAATCTTGCAGTATCCTGGTATTGTTGCTGGTTCATCCTTGTGGAGAATGATATCATCTTCCTGCCTATGGCACTGGTTATCACACAATCAATACTTCTTGTGAGGGACACTGGCCTACAGAACTGGTGTAGATCACTTTAGTTCCTACTGGTCTACACATCTACACCTCCCACTTGTAAACTACAACGTCTTGTAGTGCCAGGTCATCCATAAACCAATGACAGGTTAATAACAGTACACCTTTCTAGGCAAATTATAGCTCTGTCACCAGAGATATTCTGTCTTCTTCTTTCTTATCTCCACTCAATCATATTAGGGTTTCAAGCTTGTAGAGCTTGTTGATGGTGTCTGCTGGGGATGAGTCTCTTCTTTCTTATCTCCTCTCAATCATATTAGAGTTTCAAGCCTGTAGAGCTTGTTGATGGTGTCTGCTAGGGATGAGTCTCTTCTTCTTTCTTATCTCCTCTCAATCATATTAGGGTTTCAAGCCTGTAGAGCTTGTTGATGGTGTCTGCTGGGGATGAGTCTCTTCTTCTTTCTTATCTCCTCTCAATCATATTAGGGTTTCAAGCCTGTAGAGCTTGTTGATGGTGTCTGCTGGGGATGATTAGAACTCATCAATGGATGAGCCAATACAGTCAATAATGTGGTTTGGGGTTAGAGTGGGAAAACCTTGCAACCATTCTGGAAAGTCATTGTTCGTAGATGACCCCCCTGACTTAAGTCTGGAAATCAAGGACTTCTGTTACCTTGAGAGGACAGAACTGGTGCTAGTCCCACCTGCTCTGTACCACTCTTATGCAGCAGTAGATTTCCATTCTTGCTGGCATTGGGCCTTGATGGTACAAAGGAGGTCTCTTTCATCTAGTTGGGTGGTGAAGTTTCCGGCCTCAGGGTGGCCAAGAGCTCCAGTTTGCCAGAGAGTCTGCCAGCTCATTTCCAGGAATTCCAATATTCTGTGCTGTATACAAGTCAACAGCCTACCTAAATAAAATTTGTTCAGTCTTAGCTTCAACTGTCCTCTTTTACATCACTTGACTCCCTTTAACATCAACAGACACAATGATAAAGCACAATTTGGATTATCTATATATATAAAAATCAATGTTTGTATGTTTGTTTGTTTGTATGTCCGGTATACAAATTCGCAGTAGTTCACTAATTCAAACCAAAATTTCCATACATAGGTAAAAAAATACGGGGAAGACGATAGGCTATTTTAAAAAATATATAAATCAATTATTAAAACTATATATTCAAATTATTCTACTTAGCTCACGAACAGCGCCCTCTATCAAAGATTAGATTAAATTATGCTGATGCAAACAAATAGATAATGCTAATAACAAACAATTATAAAAAAAAATCTTATCTAAATATATATCACTCGGGTAGATATGCACACGGGTCAATCCCGGGGCGAAGCCCGGGTCACCCGTCTAGTAGATTATAATACAAGAAAATAAGACCTAATCCAAATAATTTATTAGTGTGTGATGTTTCGGCAACAACATTGTTACCATCATCAGACAAAAGAATAAATATTAGGATTTATATAATATTTAAATAAAGGATTTATTCTTTTGTCTGATGATGGTAACAATGTTGTTGCCGAAACGTCACACACTAATAAATTATTTGGATTAGGTCTTATTTTCTTGTATCAATAAAGACAGTTTAAAATAAAGTGCCCAGTATAAATAATTGAAACAATAAAAGACAAAATTTGACTGAGATACTAGAGGGTGTAAGCACTGTGTTTAAACATCTAAAAAACAAACCTGGTCTATTTGGTAAAACACCAGGTTTCAAACCTAGATAGTTAATTCACTAATGAGGTTTTATTCTTCAGTAGAGTGAAGTTAACCCAGATTCTGTTGAAACATACTTTTGTCTCTAGCTTAGTTTTAAAAAATGCCTTGAGTGAACAACAGCCTGTATTAAACACAAGGTAATAAGACCAAATCCAAATAAATAAATAGTGTGTGATGTTTCGGTAACAGCGTTGTTACCATCTTCAGACAAAAGTACTGAATAAACGCTGTTACCGAAACATCACGCACTATTTATTTATTTGGATTTGGTCTTATTACCTTGTGTTTATAATCTATAATCCAAATTGTGCCTTATCAACAGCCTGTATAACAAGGTAATAAGACGAAAACCAAATTAAAAAAAAAAATTAAAATTCAATTGCCCTATATCATTAAAATTTGTAATAATTACAGTAGAACTACCTCCCGGTAAAGGACACCTAATTGCAGGGTCAAAGTGTCCTTTAGAGAAAGGTGTCCGGAGATTTTCTAAATAGTAAATATGATACTTTTGCAAATGAAAACTGTCCTTTGTAGAGAGGTGTCCTCTAGCATAAGTGTTCTCTCATGGAGGTTCTACTATATTTTTGGCAATGTGTTTCTTTTCATTACACCGTAGAGATAAAATTTGATATGTGGAAAAAAAAAAAAAACACATTGCCAAACTAATTATTGAAAATTTTAAATGAATATTTATTGGGAATTATTTATTTGGATTTGGTCTTATCACCTCGTGTTTCCAATCTATAATCTAAATTGTACCTTAATAATGATCTGATATGATAAGGCACAATTTGTATTATAGTTTATAAACACAAGGTAATAAGAATAAATCCAAATGAATAAATAGTGTGTGACATTTTGGTAACAGCATTGTTACCATCTTCTACATTGTTACCAATGAAGATGGTAACAATGCAGTTACCGAAACGTCACACACTATTTATTCATTTGGATTTGGTCTTATTACCTTGTGTTGGTAACAGCATTGTTACCATCAAAAGTACTGAATGATGCTAGATCCAGTACTTTGTCTGTTTAACAGCCTGTAATAAATAAATCTCGTCATGATGTTGATAACCCACAGTTCAGGCTGCCATGCTAAAGCGTGGCCTCTGATGTCGAGATGTCCAGAGCCAGTATGTGTAATGACAGATGGAGTCAGCACTTTCCATTGCCAAGTTGGTCTAGCAGCTAGAGCATTGCTGCCAGCTACCAGGACTTGACCTTAAATCCTTATAAAATCAGCTTTAACAAAAATGAAAAAGCTCTTGCTTCCCACTTCTTGAAATAAGTATGGTGAGGTAAGACTGGCAACTAGTTACAAGCCTACATACACTCATGGACAAAACACAAAGAAGTGAAAAGTTGCCAGTCATATATATATTTTTTAAGGAGACAGAGGAAATTTTGTTCAAAATTGGGCATCTTGTGTGTCTTCAATAAAGGTCACTAATATCTTTTAGAGTTATTGTCTGAATCCCCATATATATGCTAAAAGGTACAATTTCCTTAGGTTTTGTCCATGAGTGTAGCTGCTGTTAACCTTGATCTGGTACTACAGTTGTTGGACTTCCATTCACAATCGCATGGCAATTTTAAAACTGGAACTTAATGATAGTGAAAGAGTCACCCCTGAGTATTGTAGGACTTCCATAGCAACCACTGTAGGACTTCCATAGCAACCACTGTAGGACTTCCATAACAACCACTGTAGGACTTCCATAGCAACCACTGTAGGACTTCCATAACAACCACTGTAGGACTTCCATAACAACCACTGTAGGACTTCCATAACAACCACTGTAGGACTTCCATAGCAACCACTGTAGGACTTCCATAGCAACCACTGTAGGACTTCCATAACAACCACTGTAGGACTTCCATAACAACCACTGTAGGACTTCCATAACAACCACTGTAGGACTTCCATAACAACCACTGTAGGACTTCCATAGCAACCACTGTAGGACTTCCATAACAACCACTGTAGGACTTCCATAACAACCACTGTAGGACTTCCATAACAGCCACTGCAGGACTTCCATAACAACCACTGTAGGACTTCCATAGCAACTACTGTAGGACTTCCATAACAACCACTGTAGGACTTCCATAGCAACCACTGTAGTACTTCCATAACAGCCACTGCAGGACTTCCATAACAACCACTGTAGGACTTCCATAGCAACTACTGTAGGACTTCCATAACAACCACTGTAGGACTTCCATAGCAACCACTGTAGGACTTCCATAGCAACCACTGTAGGACTTCCATAACAACCACTGTAGGACTTCCATAGCAACCACTGTAGGACTTCCATAGCAACCACTGTAGGACTTCCATAGCAACCACTGTAGGACTTCCATAGCAACCACTGTAGGACTTCCATAGCAACCACTGTAGGACTTCCATAGCAACCACTGTAGGACTTCCATAACAACCACTGTAGGACTTCCATAACAACCACTGTAAGATTCCATAGCAACCACTGTAGGACTTTCATAACAACCACTGTAGGACTTCCATAGCAACCACGGTAGGACTTCCATAGCAACCACTGTAGGACTTCCATAGCAACCACTGTAGGACTTCCATAACAACCACTGTAGGACTTCCATAACAACCACTGTAAGATTCCATAGCAACCACTCTAGGACTTCCATAACAACCACTGTAGGACTTCCATAACAACCACTGTAGGACTTCCATAACAACCACTCTAGGACTTCCATAACAACCACTGTAGGACTTCCATAACAACCACTGTAGGACTTCCATAACAACCACTGTAGGACTTCCATAGCAACCACTGTAGGACTTCCATAGCAACCACTGTAGGACTTCCATAACAACCACTGTAGGACTTCCATAGCAACCACTGTAGGACTTCCATAACAACCACTGTAGGACTTCCATAACAACCACTGTAGGACTTCCATAACAACCACTGTAGGACTTCCATAACAACCACTGTAGGACTTCCATAGCAACCACTGTAGGACTTCGATAACAACCACTGTAGGACTTCCATAGCAACCACTGTAGGACTTCCATAACAACCACTGTAGGACTTCCATAACAACCACTGTAGGACTTCCATAACAACCACTGTAGGACTTCCATAACAACCACTGTAGGACTTCCATAACAACCACTGTAGGACTTCCATAGCAACCACTGTAGGACTTCCATAGCAACCACTGTAGGACTTCCATAACAACCACTGTAGGACTTCCATAACAACCACTGTAGGACTTCCATAACAACCAAGCTAAGAACCATGTATGATGATTTCACAAATACATAGTAAAAACTTCTGTCCTCCAAAGAGAACAACAGTCTTTGATTTCCAGACTTAAGTCTGGTCATATACAGACAATGACTTTCCAGAATGGTTGCAAGGTTTTCACACTATGTATTAAGTGTCAACCTGCAACCCCAAAACACATTATTGACTGTATTGACTCACCCATTGATGAGCTCTACTCTTCCCCAGCAGACACCATCAAAAGTCTTAAGCTTTACAAGCTTGATACCTTAATATGATTGAGTAGAGATAAGAAAGAAGAAGATAGTAATAATTGTTTATTTTCAAAAAGAATCTAGTGCCTTTAAAATAGTTTCGAATTTTGATAACAGATGGCGCGCTAGTGCATCAAAATAGTAATAATCTGTTTTAAATGTTTCCATTGAATAATTAAATAATAAAATATAAATTATTTCTTTGCCACAATATATTTTAACTATTAACCTTCTGGTGATTTATTGTATCGTGATTTTCTCTACTGTAGAAGGTCTTCCATGTCTGAAAGTCAGAGAAAGATTTGTTAATAAAAACTTCTGTAAAGTAACCTATCCCTGGAGGCTTGATATTTCCACCTTAGTCTTCTTCATTCTTATCTCCACTCAATCACATTAGGTTACAAGTTGTGACCCTTGATGATGTCTGTTTGACAACCATCATGACTGGGTGAAGTAGAATGCCTTTGTCGTTAAGACTGGGAGCACTTCTCAGTGGCAGGCCGACTTAGCTCCAAAAGAAATGGCGGCCTCTGACATGAGGAACAGACCATATGCAGCTGCTCCTAACATGGAGTACAAACGCTGCTCATCCTGTATCCCTGGAGTCCTTACAGGGTACTATCAGCCGGGCCAGCTGAACCCAGGTTTTTTAGCGAGCTTGTTACTGCTCACCCTCTTCCTTTTTCATCCGGGCTTGGGACTGGCAAAGGCGGAGTTCCACCTTAGTAAAATGTTTTAGTTAGATGAAGAAGACCTTGCCTGAAGCTTCCTTTAACCAAGAAAATAAAAAGAATTGCATCCATTAATGAGTCCAGCTCCATTTGATTCTATTTCATCTATTTATACTCTGGATGTTTACAGATTTCAATTTGGGAGCGGGGAGTTGCTAAAGAATAATTTATGATATTGATTTTTTTTTCTGGTATTGATTCACACAGTGACTGCTGTTGGATTACATTTCTGAATCAATTCATAGAGTTTATAACCAAACACTTGTATTTCTAATGTTAAAATTAAAGAAGAGAATGAGTATATGTTACCTATATTTCATCTCTATATAAAAGTCAATGTAGGTATGTATGTACATATGTATATATATGTATATATGTTTGTCAGCTATGCACATCCTCAATATGTAACTAATATATAAAATAAGTATATGAAAAATAGCAATGTGTTTATTTTTCCGTGCAAAATACAAGTTTTCAATTCTTTATAATCCTTCCACAGACATAGCTATAAGTTGAGAAAAAAATTTATAGCTATGCCTGTAGGAGGATTATAAACATCCGAAAGCTTGTATTTTGCGTGGATAAATGAACACATTGCTACTGTTTACATTCTTATTTTATACTTTATAGAAATTTTCTCTTTTAACATAACTAATCTGGCTATATAGAGTAGAAAATCTGGAAAAACTTTTAGTCAAATTTTTAGGTCTCTATCTTGAATATCCTTGGAGTTATTTACAAATTTGCCAATTTCGCTTGCAACCACCACTACCCTAAGTAGATAGGTTTCTGTTTTGGCAGGAAGCCTGCTGTAGGCTTCATGACTTTGTGTCTTTCAGGACTTCTCATGTACCATCAAAACACAATGCCTGCAGGAATGGAAATCTGATGCTGCACATGACTGGTACAGAGCAGGAGGGACAAGCACCGGTTCTGTCCTCCCAAGAGAACAACAGTCTTTGATTTCCAGACTTAAGTCTGGTCATTTATGGATAATGACTTTCCAGAATCGTTGCAGGGTTTTTCCCCTATGTACTAAATGTCAACCTGCAATCCCAAGACATATTATTGACTGTATTGACTCATCCATTGATGAGCTCTACTCTTCCCCGGCAGACACCATCAACAAGCTTTACAAGCTTGATACCTTAGTTTGATTGAGTGAAGGACTTCTCATCAATCAAAAAATAGCCTAAATTTAAAAATAAACAGATGAAAAACCTCATCAAGAAAATCTTCCATAAATCTCTAGCTGATATTTTAGAATTGATAAAAAATATTTAGTATTAGACAGATAAAATGTTCAACAATCTAGTATAAGATTTTTTAAATAAATGTAGCTGTAACTGCTGTTGGATTATATTCATACATTACACAAAGAAATAAGACCAAATCCAAATAAATTAATAGTGTGTGAGGTTTCGGCAACTGCGTTGTTAGTCACATACTATTTGTTTATTTAGATTTGGTCTTATTACCTTGTGTTTCTAGTTTATATTTCCAATTTTACCTAATCATTTAGTAGGTTGTAAAAAAGAGAATTCTAAAATATCAAATTGTATTTAGAAAGTTCAAACATGAATTTGTTCTCATACAGTAGAACCTCCATGAGAGGACACTCGTGCTAGAGGACACCTCTCTACAAAGGACAGTTTTCATTTGAAAAATTACCATTTTTACAATTTAGCAACTCTCCAGTTAGAGGACACCTCTGCCTAAAGGACACTTTGGCTCTGCAATTAGGTGTTGTCCTTTACAGGGAGGTTCTACTGTATGTTTCACAATAGCTGTGTTCAGTGTTACAAAGTGATGAGTTGAAACAGCCAGCTCTCTGCATGTAGGATTGAATGAATGTTTGCATGGTGGCCTGCATGCTCCCGGCCCTCAACACCCCCCGTGTCCCGGCCCTAAACCCTCTGGTCTATTGCAGGCAGGAAATGAAGACACATCTACTCACCCTCACAATCCCAACCATAATTGCTTTACTCTCCTACATCTGGTACCACAGAAAAAAAAGGGTGAAGACCAAACATAAGCTGGAACATGTCACTGTGATGGCTGCCGCACCAGAGCAGCTGAACAATTTCCCTTATCAAGATTCTCCTGGGCCAATGGAACCCGCTGAGTCCGCCAGCTCTGTGCTCGAGCTGACTTCAGAAGAGGAGCTTCCACCAGAGTCCAGCAAGAGTCTGGAAGATTCCTCCCTCGGTACTGACAATCAAGCTGCTCCGGAAGACAGGTGCCCGGACTACTCTCCCTTGCCGGATGCCACAGCTACACAGCTGGTGGAGACCTTCCAGGAGTCCTGCAGAGTGGAGAGTCCCTCGGACCTGCCTAGCACTTCCTGTCTGCTGGATGCCTCCAACACCGGCAATCATTCTGATGTAAATAGTGAGGTGAGTCCTGGACAACATTGTGGTGTGGGTGGAGTCCATAGTACCATGTTTCCTGACCCCAGCTCTAACATCAGGAACTATCTATAGATACATCTGGGTAGAGTCCATAGTACCATGTTTCCTGACCCAGCTCTAACATCAGGAACTATCTATAGATACATCTGGGTAGAGTCCATAGTACCATGTTTCCTGACCCCAGCTCTAACATCAGGAACTATCTATAGATACATCTGGGTAGAGTCCATAGTACCATGTTTCCTGACCCCAGCTCTAACATCAGGAAGTATCTATAGATACATCTGGGTAGAGTCCATAGTACCATGTTTCCTGACCCCAGCTCTAACATCAGGAAGTATCTATAGATACATCTGGGTGGAGTCCGTAGTACCATGTTTCCTGACCCCAGCTCTAACATCAGGAAGTATCTATAGATACATCTGGGTAGAGTCCATAGTACCATGTTTCCTGACCCCAGCTCTAACATCAGGAAGTATCTATAGATACATATGGGTGGAGTCCGTAGTACCATGTTTCCTGACCCCAGCTCAGGAAGTATCTATAGATACATCTGGGTAGAGTCCATAGTACCATGTTTCCTGACTCCAGCTCTAACATCAGGAAGTATCTATAGATACATATGGGTGGAGTCCGTAGTACCATGTTTCCTGACTCCAGCTCTAACATCAGGAACTATCTATAGATACATCTGGGTAGAGTCCATAGTACCATGTTTCCTGACTCCAGCTCTAACATCAGGAAGTATCTATAGATACATATGGGTA
>CP092874.1:80694907-80746906 GCA_030710605.1 Cordylochernes scorpioides
TTCTGATATATATTAAGCAAATAATTCAAACTTCCATGAGTAAGTGTAATATGCAAATTAACACTAATTGCTTCACTCCTCATTTAATTGAGAACATAGAGAGCTAATATAGTTTCAAATAACTAGTTTATTGAAATTATAGAAGCAAATGTTTAAGGAACCTAAGTTTTTATAAGCTAAAGAACTTTGCACCACCAATACATAGCTATATTAGAGTAGTCCGTTATAATAGGTCAGTATAAGTCTTCTGTTTTTTAATGATAGATTTACTGGCCATCTCATTGGTTTCAATTCACAAACTGATCATAAACGAGTATTTTTACAATGGCGGGAGGTATGATAATCACGGCAGCATATCTTCCAATCAATAATAAGCACTTATAATTATTTCTAATGAAAATTATGGCAATCAAAACCAAAATTCAAATTTTTTGCCAAATAACGTTGTTTTAAATATATCTTAACACTATAATTCTAATAAATTGTTATATAAGTATTAATCTGTCATACGTCAAAACATAAAGCAAAAGTTTGAATAGATAAATAAAGTTTAATATAAAATATCAAAATTGGCGGTAAATGTTTTTAAATGTTATGGAATTCAATAAATAGTACAATGTGCGTGTATTTCTTACCATTTCTATTTTAAAATTTATATGTATATAAAACTTTTATTTCCGCCCCACAAAATTCATTTTAGGTAAACTTCCTTAAAATTTTACCAACAGTTGTTATGTCAGCGTTATCACTGGGCCACGCGGTAAGGGAAAAAATATTATTTATGTTTCTGAAAAAAAAAATCTTAGAAAAATATAGATATCGCACAAAAATGCATTTAAACATAAAAAATTATACTTTTAATTACTATTTTCGAAATTGTATATGTTTAGAAAATATTTGAATTTATTGTCACAAGAGAGCGAGTTGAACAATAATAACCTTTTTAATTTTTTTTTTTTTTTAATATAAGAAAAATAGAGGCAACCCGGTCTTCTGGAGCGTAAATCGCCAATTACATATATATTAAATATATATTTTATTAGTTCAATATATAAACATGGAGTTAAATCAACATAGGCGCTGTAGCCAACCACAAAGCAACAAGTATCCCACATTGAAGATGATGAGACCGTCCCATTGGCCAAACACAAGTTTAACAACATGGTCCACCTTTATAACTTTGCAGATCATACTTTCAACTCCATCTTAATTGACTCCAACTTCAATACACCAATAAAGAAACACGTGACAACTAAGGCGCTACAACGCGAAATAGCAAATAAAGCAGAGATCCTTCTAGAGGAGGCTTTCAGACATCAGAGCCTAGGTCAGTCACAACCCCTTCAACCTCATTAGCCTAAAAATTCAGCAGAAGAAAAGTGGGAGAAAGCCCATTTGTCCAAAGGTAAGACAAGGGATGCGGCCACTTTTCTGAGGTTTCTTGTAGCGTGGTCTGTGGAATAAGGTCAGTTCATAGTTGAAGGGTGAAATGTTTGCTTTGAGAGTGGATATATTTCCTAGGAAGGGTTGCGAAATGTAGAGGCATGTTCAACTGAGCTGAGACTTTGGCAACTTCATCAGCCAGTTCATTTTCTTAGATTTCGCAATGACCCCAACCCAGCAGAGATGAACATTGTCCAAAATATTAAGGTTCCTAACAATTTCTGCACTAAATGGGGTTCTTAGGATATCGTGGCGGCAGATGGTATATAGAGCTGCCTGACAGTCAGAAACATTGACAAAATCTTGTCGCGGCATAATCCTAATAGATATGGCAGTATATAGGATGGCCAATAGTTCTGCCTGGATGGAGGTACAGTTGTTGTGTATTTTAATTTTCAATGGTTAATAGGGAGGTGGGAGCACCACTGCTTCTCCAACACCGCTGGAGGACCGAGAGCCATCTGTATAAACAATAGTGGCTTGTTCTGGCAGTGTCTTGGAGAATTGGAGGAATCTTCAAAGAGGTAGGTAGGGTAGCGAGAAGGGTCTGGAACGTGACTCAAAAGGGCCTTCTTTTAGCACTTCCAAGTATGCTAGATGGGATTTGATAGATATATCCAGTGAAGGACAGCCTGTGAGGGAGATTTCTGGGATAGTTGGAGTACAAGTTGGGCCTCCTCAGATTAAAGCTTTAGCCTATTTGTAATGGAGGCTACATAGCTTAATGACGCCAATGGTGTCAAACACCTGCTTGCCCCAAATACCAGAGCCAAAGAGAGTGGCTGGGAGGATCACCATATTATATATTTTTCGGGCCGCGCTGAAGGTGAATCCAAACGTCCCCAGGATCGTGCTGGGGGTCGGTGGAAGGCTGGTTAAACCGTTTGGTTTTCGACCACTACGACCGGGTTCGATTCCCGCATTGGACACTTTTTCTGTTTAAAAAAAATGCTCCAATGGTCCCCGATTCTTGCAAAATTCCAACCCCACCAGCGAGTGCAAGTAACTAAACGGGCTCTGGCACATTTGTAAGTGCAAAGTCGAACTGCTTTTCACATGTGTAGACATGTGGTGCGCTTACAGTAAAAGCAGTCGCTAACTACCCACCATGAATATCATGGCCTGTACCACGTGTACTAGGGATAAGCAAAAAAAAAAAGGATCGTGCTGGTCAGTCAAGAGGAAGTATCCGCGTGCACCTCTTGAGGATGTTGTCCAGGTGGCCTACAAAGTTTCTTTTGGAATCGAAGGTAACACCTAGGATTTTTATAGTGTTATCAATTATAATTGACTAGACGAATGGCCCGGGCGCCCGGGATTTACCCGAGTGCGAATATATTTTAAAAACGTTGTCTTGGGTGGTCGCTATTGACAGGGTGGTCTGTATAGACAGGTGAATGTATCACACAGCTGATAACAGGGTTGTCTAGAGTGGTCGCTATAGACAGGGTGGTCTGTATAGACAGGTGGATGTATCACACTGCTGATAACAGGGTCGCCTAAGGTGACCGCTATAGACAGGGTGGTCTGTATAGACAGGTGAATGTAACACACTGATGATAACAGGGTTGCCTAAGGTGACCGCTATAGACAGGGTGGTCTGTATAGACAGGCAGCTGATAACAGGGTTGTCTAGAGTGGTCGCTATAGACAGGGTGGTCTGTATAGACAGGTGGATGTATCACACTGCTGATAACAGGGTCGCCTAAGGTGACCGCTATAGACAGGGTGGTCTGTATAGACAGGTGAATTTAACACAATGATGGTAACAGGGTTGCCTAGAGTGGCCGCTATAGACAGGTGTATGAATCGCACAGCTGATAACAGGGTTGTCTAGAGGGGGGCAGGGAGGCCACGTGTTCGCTGGCAGCCAATGGGCGCGCATTCTATCAGTGAGCTTCAGACATACAGACAAACAGACAGAATAAGGCAAATATATAAGTAGATTGGTTTTGGAAATGTACGCGCCTGAACGCTTGACTTTCTAATGGTAGAGGCAGGCCTGGATTTTCCTTGGGTTGAATGTTACCTCCTGAATATTGCCCCAAAAAAGAGCTGTTTTAGGAATTGATGGATCTCTCAACACTGTTGTTTGGCCTTGGAAGTAGGTGGATTTTCCTAGCAACTATGTTTACGTGAAGTAGGGTGGCGTTCCAGCATTGTAAATTACCTGCCTTTATTTGAGGAACTCTCAGACAGTTGTATCAACTCTTCTGGGCAGTTAAGATCACAGAGTCCTTGAATGATGGTGTGTCTTTGAGTAGTGTTGAAGGCACGGCTGATGTTCAGACCCATAGCTAATGTCCACATCCAGTGCTGCAGGCCTTTGCTGATGTTGTTGTTAATGGGATCAAGCGCCATTTCATCTGAACGCCATGGAAGGAAGCCAAACTAAAAGAATGATAACTGCCTTGGTAATCATCTATCCATTGCAAACGCGCCAGTATACACCGTTTAAGGGCTTTAACCAAGGTATTGAGTAACATTATGGGACGGTACTTTTCCAGTGGGTTAGATGAAGAGAAGTTTTTATTTAGGTATAAGAACCAATAGACACAGGATCCACGGGGTTGGGGCTCGAAGTCCAGACGCAAGCATTTGGTGAAGAGATGTTGCAGTAGTTTGTGCAGTGCTGATTCACCAAGGAGGAGGTACCTGACTTCGAGCCTTTCTGGACCAAGGGATTCCTCCACAGATCAGAAGACTTCAGAGACTATTAAGGCTAGTTCTTGGTTGTAGGATGGAACCCAATCCCTTGATGGGGTTGGCGCTGTCCAGTCTGTTGGAAAATAATGTTGAAGCACTTAATGGCAAGTTTCATCTGGGGTAAGTAGGGTGGAGATTTTGATTTCTTTCTCAAGGGAGCATTTCAGACTTCCTGAAGACAGGTATTGAGGAAAATAACCACCTCATCAATGTCGTCTGTAGTTAATGCGGTCTGGAGACGCGATGCGAGGAGGGTGGACCCAATGAAGGCTGTGAAGGCTTCTCCAGACATGACTTCTCTATCCAGGAATTTAATATAGATAATGTGTTGTTGGCAACCACGTGTACTGAAGGAATGTGGATAAATGGAATGATTTTTCTAAATAGAGGATAGTTTGTAGAATTAAATATACATAGTTTTAGTTTTTCTGTGGTTGGAAATTTTGCCTGGAGGATTTCATCTACAAAGACAAAGGTTGCCTCTCCTAGATGTCAAAGTTAGATACCATTGACCATCGAGCAAACAGCAAACTAGTGGCCTCAGGTCGGTGACAAAGCTACAACACCAGCTTTGGCAAACTGAAAAGTGTCCACCTAAAGACCATGGTTTTGGAATAATGGCCCTGGTCAGCCTAGAGCGGACTTTATTCCATGAGATCCACAATCTAGGCCAAATCTATGGCTAAAATATAAATGCAAATTTTGCCAGCAGGATTTTGATCTACAACGATAAAGGTCGCCTCTTCTTTGAACCTGTACGCGCGCTTGCCATTGGTCCTGGGGGGGGGACACTTTTACTCATTTTCATTTCTTCCAATGTTTTTTCTCTGTTGCTGAGAAATTTCTCCTCTAATGCCCACTTCATGAGGCGCACTACCTTCTGATATCCCCTTGTCGCCTTAATAGGTGGAGGGGGATGGGGGAGAAGTGCAATATCGATAACTCCCGCCTTACTCTATGACAAGCTAACTGAGGGGTGTCATGTTCCCTGAGTGAAGTTAAGGAAGGATGAATGTTCAGGTCTGCTCCATGTTCACCTTCTCAGGTTCGCCTCTATCACTATGGGACTTTTGGAACTGCGTGTAATATGCTATACAGTGTTTGCTAGTGGGGTAGCCAGTGAGGAACTTCAGGTCAGTCTCCTGTCTTTTCTCTCTGATCAATTCTTTGGTCATTCTCTCTAGGTCTTCACACACTTTCTAGTCCACTGTTGAGTCTTTGTAGTATTTCTTATCTCTCAACAGATTTCCATGGGTTTCTGATTCACTAAATGGTGTTGAAACGCCCCTGGGTTTGGTGGTAGCTTACCCTGCCACAACGCTTTTACATACAGATTAGTCATTTTTGCTAACATTTCCCCCCTTCAGTAAGCCTCCATTTTCATTCCCTTTTAAAACCATTTAGGCTACCAGCGCTATTCGCAATTAATCATATTGTAGCGTAGAAATCAAGCCTTGAAATATCCTAAGATGTAAAAGTATTTATTGATGACGTCACAGCGACGAGTCGACAATTATTAACAGGTCAGCCCCAAAACTATTTACAGCTAGAGAATCTTAAGCAAGCAAGCAAAGAAATATTTTAAAGATGATTTCACAAATACAGATTAATATATATTTTTATAATCTGTTGAATATATTTTCATTGAATAATATTAAATTAAATAATAAAATATTTCTTCGTCACATAGCCTCCTCCTATAGAGAAGCATCGACCCGATGCTCAGCAGGAGACTTACGTCGTCAGTCTTAAGAACTAGTACTATGGCCAGGGATATTTTCAGGTGACTGCGGTGGATGTCTTCTTTCAGTTGAGATATCTTCTTCATGAGGACTTGGTAGGTCTATGTTTACGTCAAGGTAGCTTTTTCTCATTTCTACTGTGGTCGGCAAGGGGGGATTTTATAACTTTGCGGCCTCACCTCCAATGTGGTCTATCATCTAGTTTTAATGGCGGGGTGTCCAGCTAGATCTTCTAGCAGGTGAGAAATGTTGTCTGTTTCGACCGCGATATGAAGTAGGGCTTCGGTAGCGAGTGAAAGTTTTCCTCGATGATTCGTCATTGAGGTCCTGAGATTCAGCTCGAGAGTTGTAGGATACCATTGCGTCTTGCTTTATTTGGAAATAGTCATTTCTCCTTTCCTCATTGTATCTCTTCCTGTCACGGCAATAGCGGACGACGTGACCTGGGCGTCCGCAGTAGAAACAGATTGGCCTTCCCTCAGTTGTACGCCAATCATTGGTGTCGCGTCTTCCTCCTTGTTTTGGGTATCGAGGTTCAGGGTGCGGTCTTATCTTTTCGGCCTCATATCTAGTATTTAAAAACTGTCGGGGTCTTTCCTTATGAGGGGGACTTCTCCTAGACTTTGAGGTTGGCGCCAGGGTTCTTCCAATCTCCTCCTTTACAATTTCTTCGATTGTAGCATTTTTTGGTTCCTCCCGAGGAGAGCCTAATGCCCGCTGTACCTCCTCACGAACAATTTGCCTAATCATAGATGACAGATCTTCTCCGTCATCCTGGTCACAAAGAGAGGCTACATTTGGTAGGCGCTCGTACCTGGTTGGGGTAACTCGCCTACAACGGAGCGCTTCGACACGGCGACATTCTGTAATGAATTGCTCGGTGCTCTGTACATCCCTCGGTAGGAGTGCTTGATAAAGCTCCTCAGCTATCACCTTCATGAGGTGGGAGATTTTATCTTCCTCACTCATTTGAGGATCAACCACTTTGCACAAGCACAGGAGATCCTGGATGTAACATTCGGTACTTTCACCTTTTAATTGTGCCCGTGTTTTAAGTTTCTTCTCCGCTTGAAATTTTGAATTTTCTTTTTTTGCGAACACATTCTCTAATTGAGATGTGAATTCCTTCCAAGTCTGTATGCTTTCTTCGTTGTTCTCAAACCATTTGAGAGCAGTTCCAGACAGATAAAAATAAACTTTAGTAAGACAAAGGGTTTCGTCCCAATGGTTGTACCTTGCCACACGTGCATACCCTTTTAACCATTTTTGAAGATCTTCACCATCCTCCCCGGAGAAAATGGAAGGGTTCCTTGGCAGATGTTGAACAACGTAGTTGCTTACCTGAGTAGCTTCCTTCTTTACATTCATAGAAGTTTCTTCTGGTTCAACAGAATCAATTTTTCTTTTATTTCTTAATGGGTATCGGTCCAGCTCTCCACCAGTTGTAGCGTAGAAATCAAGCCTTGAAATATCCTAAGATGTAAAAGTATTTATTGATGACGTCACAGCGACGAGTCGACAATTATTAACAGGTCAGCCCCAAAACTATTTACAGCTGGAGAATCTTAAGCAAGCAAGCAAAGAAATATTTTAAAGATGATTTCACAAATACAGATTAATATATATTTTTATAATCTGTTGAATATATTTTCATTGAATAATATTAAATTAAATAATAAAATATTTCTTCGTCACAATATTAAATAATGTTTTATACATTCCCTACACATACATGCTTCCTTTATCACAAAGGACTACTTATTCAAGGATTTTCTTCTAAGGCGAAGCATTTCCCAATTAAGAACAATTTTTTTTTTCTGTGAAACCATACTATTGTGATGAGAAAAATGAAATGATATGTGAATTCTTCTAAATAAAATATTCCACTACATGTTCATATTGACAAGCTTCACAGAGTAATAAAATCTTTATTTGGATGTTTACAATTTTCATTCTAGATACTCTTTAAGTTTATAGGAAACAAATTTATTCCCATTAGTATATATATTTCCATAAAGCTGATAAATTGAGGAATTCATGACTTGTTTCCTATATCTTCCAATTTTCATATCTATTTTTTTCCAATTTTGCTCAACTTAGGCGTATTATGAATTACCCAAAGAAAAGGCGTACATGTGTTTATATTAAGTAAATATATTGTTATAAACTAGAACAAAAAATCGTTTAATGATAATGTGTTATTTGTGGGAAAAATTGTTGTATGTGATTTTTACTTGTATTAATCAGATATGATATGATTGTTAAAACCTATGAAAAACCCATAGGGAATAAATAAATAATTAACAAAATTTGAATGTGAAGTAACTGTATATTAGGATCATCTTACATCTGAATGACAAACCATAGATTGATCCCTGAAATAGCAGAAGAAAAAAAAATCAGATCAGATAATAAGGGTGCGTGTGTGTGTGTGTGTGGGGGGGGGGGGGGGGGGGGTGTTGTAAATATAAATATCTGGCAACACTATTTGTATAAGCAAAGGAGTAAAGATAAATATGTAATTCATCTAGCGCGACGATTTCCTGCTCTTGACATGAATCCTGCCAATAAGAAAAAGAAGGCCTACAAGCCCATCGTGAACGTCGCCGACCTGGAGAGGGAAGATGAAATGGTGATCTTACGCAACCACGACATCCTGCGCTCCATTGGCCATCCTGCCCTGAAGACCCTGCATGAGGACCTTATCCACTTCATCGCAATGCGGACTGAGCTGGTCAAGGCCCTCCTTGCCGAAGTAGAGAACCTCTCTGGCATCCTCCAGTCCTTCGCGGAGCTGGGCGAAGTTATGGTGGCCAACAAGCCCCAGACTGCTTGCCGCAGCACTCAAACCTGCCCTGCTCCTTCCTGCAAGGAAACCAGCTCCCAGACTGACCCAATCAAGCCCGCCACTCCTGCTCCTGCTGCTCTCCCTGCCAAGAAGCCTGCCTCCACCTTGCCTGCTCCTGCTCCAACCAAAAGGAAGCAGTCTGAGGCTCCCAACCCGCCTGCAAAGAGGACAAACCTGAATGGTCCTTCAAAACCTGCGCCTTCCCGCGTATCCAAGCCTGTGGCCGCCCAAGTGATCCTCCATGGAGACAAATCGGCGGCCCACACAGTGGTCATCTCTGATGACCCACAGGCTGACCCAAGGGAGATGCTAAAAGCTGTCCGCGCTGCCCACACTCTCCCCCAAGGCGTTTGGGCCTCCCTGCACACCAAGGGGAAGCTGGTCCTCCACTCCAGTAATCCTGACACCATCCCTGAGGTGACAAACTCCCTGGCAAGCAAGTTGAATGGAATGAAGGTCCGCCAGCAGAAGGAGATCCTGCCACGGATCTGCCTCTTCAAATTGGATGAGGAGACATCCAACTCCACAATTGAGGAGACCTTCCTGGAAACCGCTGCTGTTAGAAAACTTCCTGGGGACAAGGTGGTGCGCGTGGCGCACCGTTCTGAACCCAGAAACGGGACCTGCACCGCCTTCATCGAGGTGGACCTCAAGACCTTTAGAGCCCTGGGCGTTCGCGGGAGAATCGTGGTGGATGGAGTAATCCTCAACTTCGAGGAGTCCATCCGCGCCCGCGTCTGCTTCCGCTGTTGTGGTTTCGGCCACAACTCTGCCCAATGCTCCAGAGCTCCTAAGTGCTTCCACTGCGGTCAAGACGGCCATGAAGGCCTCGCCTGCCAATCCATTGCTGACCAGCGCACCTCCAAATGTGCCAACTGCTGCTCCAAGGGCCTTCCTGACAAGCACGAGGCGAGAGCCTCAAGCCGCCCCATCCTGAAGTCTAGGGCCCTCAAGTTCTAGGCTTCAAGGACCTTCTGCCTCCAATTCCATCTGCCACTTCTACTGGATTCCTGGCCAAATCAATGCTCCTGCCTCACTGCACCCTGGCGCTGTTCCCCTGCTTGCCCAACGTTTCCACTACCCCTTCGACACATCTCCTGCCGCCAGATCCTAGGGTCTCTTGCCACCTGACATCGCGCTTGGGCTCAAAAATCATAACTTTTGGTTAGTAGCCCGTAAAACCATATTTTCTCTCTAGCGCGGTGCTATATTAGCAGTCTCTATATAGAGGCTGTAACTATATTAAATATATATATGTATAAATATATATATAAGGCTAAAGGCAAAATATAGAAACAGTATAAAATATACTGCTATAGCAGAGAACTTGGAGTTGACCACTGGTCGTTCTACTCGGAACCTTCCGAAGATTTATCTGCTTCTATAAAATGCTCTCTAGCCAGGAGAATGGACTACTGCGACGCCTCTTCTTCTCACTTTCTTAGCTCAACCTTCCAAGCAATCCCGCGGCTCAGTTGCTAGTTCTATGTATCTTTACCAATCTCTAGGAACCGCGCAACTAGTTCCACAGTGCTCTTTATCAAGCTCGATAGTCTTCTCCAAGGGGCTCCACAACTCTCCAAGTAGTCCCACTGTTCTCCATCTCTAGCGTCCAGTATTCCAGGTTCAGGTTAGGCTCAGATTCCTTAGCACTTCAACAAGTGTGTGAGATTTAATAATATGGAATACTAAGAATATTAATTATTAACAATCCTAGCCTTTTATTCAAAACTCACATTCTGTGCTTCTATCTCACTCCGTACATATAGAAAATTTCTATATTTTATTGTTGATACAGATATTCTGTTACAAATAAACATCTATAAATATCTAATCAATATTTGTTTAAAATTATCAAAATATATATTTAATATTTATATATTCGAGTATTTCTAACTATATATATTAACACAAACACATAAAAAAAACTTTAAAACAAAATTAAAATAAAACACCGAAATAAACACATTATCATCATCAATGTGTGCAAGTTTTTACCCCCCTCCAGTAACCAAGGATTTGCGTATAAATGGGAAGTTCTTCAAACCACGTGGGTTTATATTATTTTTAATTATTAGTCGTCCATCATTAGCTACGCTTTTAACGTTTTGGCATGTGGAATGCATGGAGTTGCATGGCTTCCTTAAGTTTTGCATTTAAGAAATTTGTTTACCCTACCATATTGTAAACATTGCTATTATTGTCGAATACATATGTTCTCATTTAAAGTTATTAGAAAGTCAGTGCACGTTATTATATCATCATTGTACATAAATAAAGGCATTTTTTAGTACACAAAACAATTTTTTCCCCATTAAATTGTTATTAACCAGAAGTTTTTACATATTTTTAGCTTACAAGTTTAAATCGCCCTCGCGCATAAATACAACTTTTGCATTATGCAACCATGCTTTTATCGTCTGCTTTCATTATAAGTAAACAGGAAATAGCTAGCATATTTTCGCTAAGTTTTAAATATTAAATTTTTAATATATTTTCAACCTATGTTTATTTTAAAATAAATTTTGTAAAATATATAACCTTCACGAATAATTTATAATTCACCACATTTTTTTAATCCATATTGAAAAAAATGCATATTTTCAATATAAAATTTTTCATTTTAGATTTAAATAAGATTTAAAAAATAAAATGGCTATTATAATATAGAACAAAGATTTATCTATATCATCAAATCACATTATTTATTGATAAAAAAAAAAATCCAAATAAATTTTTTGCTTTAAATATATAAAATATACACATTTATATTTGGGGCAATTTTGGAAGTTCTGACCTCCCTAATATTTGAGGTCATAAATTAGTTTTTCATGCCAAATTTCATTCAACAATAGCAATAGAATGCCAGCCTGTATTGGCAAAAATTGTTTAACATTTTCAAGTTCACAATCACATACATATGGTAACCTACAGTGTATCTAGCTGGTGGAGTCTAGAAAGTTGTTAGAAAATTATGATAATCCAACAAATTTCTAATATCCTATCTCAATATAATTTACTGACCAAAATATTAATTTGCCAAAATGGTAGTTAAACCATATGGATAGAATTTACTGAAGTTACTCAACACACCATTTGTTCATCAAAATGGTACAATTTATAGATAAATATCTAAAGATAGCAAGACCAAAAAATATTACTCAAGAGATACAAGAAAATAAGACCTAATCTAAATAATTTAATAGTGCGTGATGTTTCAGTACCAGCATTGTTACCATCAGACAAAAGAATCAGAATAACTTCTTAGGCCCATTGAATTCTATCAAAAATGATTAGGCACAATTTGGATTATAGATTATAGATACAAGGAAATAAGACCTAATCCAAATAATTTAATAGTGTGTGACGTTTTGGTAACAGCATGGTTACCATCATCAGACAAAAGAATCAAAAGATTCTACTCCTGCAGAGCAGGAGGGACAAGCACCTGTTCTGTCCTCCCAAGAGAACAACAGTCTTTGATTTCCAGACTTAAATCTGGTTATCTATGGACAATGACTTTCCAGAATGGTTGCAAGGTTTTCCCACTGTGTACTAATTGCAATTCTCAACCTGCAACCCCAAAACACATTATTGACTATTTGTGTTGTCAGTCGGGACAAAATACCAGATTAGCTAAACAAATTATTTTAATAATTATGTCTATCTATATATACAGTAAAACCCCTCTATAGTGAACCCCAATGGGACAGAGCTTTTGGTTCACTATAGCCACGGTTCACTATAGCCACGGTTTGGCTATTTTTTTGTACTTTTCAAAATTTTTAGACCATATAATTAAAGGACAGCCATACACACAGGAAAAGACTGCCTATTAATAGTGGTCACTTTGTTTTAATTCCCTTAATTGACTAATTTCCTTATATTAATACTGAAAAATAAAAGAAATCATTAGATGATAGGTTCTTCTTGTCATTAGCATACATGCATCTCTATGTCTAATTTCAAAATCAAGACAAATCTTAGGAAAAGTTTTATTAAATATATATTAAAGATATAAAATGATTTTAAAACATCATTATCACATTATATAATACAATGTTCACTTGAAAAAATGGCTCTAATACCTTGTTGCTTCAAAAGACCCTTCAAGCATTGCACCATTCAAAGAAAGTTAGTGTTTTTCTTCCATTTCATGTTTCCACATATTCTTCTAGGTCTAGATTTCGTTTTTTTTTTTTAACCTGTCGTGCAAAACATTGCTGCATAGTTCATTGCATAAAAATAGTTTTTGTTTCATCACGGGACCGTTTATTTGGACTCGTTTTTTTTTTTTTTTTGTAGCCCTAAAACGTACGATCGCGGCAAAAGTTGAGGTTGATTCCTCTTTGTAACAATTTTTAATAGCTTTATATTTTATCTTTCATAATAGAAAAGTCATATTCTCTTATTTTAATATGTTCTTAACATTTTGCCTGTGTTGTTTCGCTTTGAAAAGTTCTGAAAATGGCCTTTTTTTTTTAAGAAATAGCGTTTTTTTTTTTAATGCCTTTGTTTTCTTCAATTTGGAAGCCATATGCATTTTTTATATTTCAATTTTAATGGATGCAAAGATATTCTATTTAATAAAAAGTATAATGTGTAAAAATTTATACAAAATGCAGCAAAATAAAGTGCAAAAATCAAAACAAACAATGCCGCTAAATTTATTGTTTTGAAATCGCGATTCGCGAGCTGAAACATGCTTAAAATTTTGTTATTTTGATTTTTTTAAAATTACAATTCTAAGTTCGTTATAAGCATAGTATTTTTAATAGATTTTATTATTTTGGGACCGAAAATAGGTTCGTTATAGGGGTAGTTCGTTATTCTAAAAATCGCAAAGTTCGTTATAACGATGGTATTTTCAATGGAATGGAATTGGGAATCGGCGTGGGTTCGTTATAAGGGAAGGTTCGTTATATCCAGGGTTCGTATTAGCGGGGTTTTACTGTATATATTTATTTGCATCTCTACAAGTCAAAAGATATATATCAGCAGAGTATCATTCCTTTTCTTATCAGAGCTCTACAATCTCTGAACCTAATACTCTGCACAGAGTATTGACTCATCCATTGATGAGCTCTACTCTTCCTCGGCAGACACCATCAACAAGCTTTACAAGCTTGATACCTTAATATGATTGAGTGGAGATAAGAAAGAAGAAGAAGAAAAGATTCTTTTGTCTGATGATGGTAACAATGCTTTTACCAAAACATCACACACTATTAAATTATTTAGATTAGGTCTTATTTTCTTGTATCTATAATTAAAATTGTGCTTTATCATACTCAAGAGATATAATGATGTTTCTTAAACAATGTGATTAACAAAACGTCTAATTTACTTATTTGGACATCTTTTATGAAAATTATTATCCTTTTGTATAAAGACAAGGTAATAAGACTAAATCCAAATAAATAAATAGTGTGTGATGTTTCGGTAACAGTGTTCTTACCATCTTCAGACAAAAGTACTGAATTTGTACTGAAAAAAAAAAGTACTGATTTGATTCAGTACTTTTGTCTGAAGATGGTAACAACACTGTTACCAAAACGTCACACACTATATATTTATTTGGATTTGGTTTTATTACCTTGTCTTTATAATCTATAATCCAAATTGTGCCTTGTCAAGACTAAATCTAATATAGAGGAAAGCTTCAGATCCTGAATTCTTTAAAATAGAATCTTCAAGTGATGCCATTAACATTCACTTTGGAATTCATTTTCTTCAGCTTGTAGGAAGAATAACTTCTTAGGTCCATTGATATCTATGAAAATGATAAGGCTGAATTATAGATTATAATCCAAGTTGTGCCTTATTATATATTTATACAAGGTCATGGAGACTGAATTCATAAACTATTCTTCTTCTTTCTTATCTCCACTCAATCATATTAGGGTATCAAGTCTGTAGAGCTTTAGATGGTGTCTGCTGGGGATGAGTAGAGCTCTCATCTAAGGATGAGCCAATACAGTTATGCTTGGGTGAAGTAGAATGCATTTGCTTTTGTCATTAAGACTGAGAGAACTATTCAGTAGCAGGCCCACCGACTTATCTCCAAAAGAAATGGCCGCCTCTGACATGAGGAACAGATGCCATGTAAAGCTGCTCCTAACATGGAGTACAGACTCATCCTGTATCCCTGGAGTCCTTACAGGGTACTATCAGCCAGGCCAGCTGAGCCCAGGTTTTTTAGTGAACTTGTTACTGCTCCCCCTCCTCCTTTTTCATCCGGGCTTGGGACCGGCAAAGATGGAATTTGGATACCTTGTGATTGTCATAAATAAAAATATAATCTAGAAGATGCTAAATCTACACTTTCACAAGAATGGTAGGAATAAGTGAAATGAGAAGTGTGGTGGATAATTCTAAATAAATGGTACCAGAGAATTGTGGGGGTACCTAGTGCTACATAGTGGGCAGAGGTTTAATCTACAAATCAACCTACAGATCTTGTAGTTATGATAAATCACAATATGGATTATAGATTATAAACACAAAGTAATAAGACCAAATCCAAATAAATAAATAGTGTGTGACGTTTCGGTAACAACGCTGTTACAGAAATGTCACACACTATTTATTTATTTGGATTTGGTCTTATTACCTTGTGTTTAAGATCTTGTAGTTGTTACATGAGATGTGGTTTATTGTTTGTGGTACCTAGTGTTACATAGTGGGCAGAGGTTTGGATCTACAAATAAGCCTACAGATGTAAGATAACAGGGATTCTTCTTAGCAAGCATTACTTCACTACAGCCTGATGACTCCAACAATACACTTATTCAATCATGGAAGTCTTAGAATACTCTAAATTTCACTATTCCCCTTGTTCATTTCATTTTTTTTTTGCACAAATATAACCAAATGGGGATTCTATATACAGTTACGAGCGTCATGCGTTCTTAATTCTTCAGTTTTTATCTCTGTCACCGTTTGCTTTTTTTTTTTTGAATGGCGCTCTCTTATTGGTTGGCTATGATCACGCCACCTTTGACCCCCCCCCCCCCATCATGCCCCCCCCACTCGCTTTTTGATTTTTGTAACTATTGTGTTGGAGCGGGTCGCACCTTAAATAAATGCATATATTAGTTAATAACTAAATGGAATCCTCTCTTTCTTTTTCCCAGTAAGAGACGCCTACGGAAGCCAACAGTACATAGACAGATAAAGCACATAGGCTATAGTTATTAACTAATATATGCATTTATATAAGGCGCCAATTTATAATTGTAACAAATAGTATTTGAATAAAAACATTTAATCGGGTAAAACACGGGCGTTGCCCGGGTCATTCGGCTAGTTTAGTATAAGGGCCAATAGCTAGGTCTAAATGTTTAAACTAGTGAGTCAAGAAGTTAGTGTGATGGAATAGAACTTGATTTATCTTAGAATTTGGAACCAGCTGAGTACAATCTTGTAGTATCCTGGTATTGTTGCTGGTTTATCCTTGTGGAGAATGATATCATCTTCCTCCCTATGGCACTGGTTATCACACAATCAATACTTCTTGTGAGGGACACTGGCCTACAGAACTGGTGTAGATCACTTTAGTTCCTACTGGTCTACACATTTACACCTCCCACTTGTAAACTACAACGTCTTGTAGTGCCTGGTCATCCATAAACCAATGACAGGTTAATAACAGTACACCTTTCTAGGCAAATTATACTCTGTCACCAGAGATATTCTGTCTTCTTCTTTCTTATATCCACTCAATCATATTAGGGTTTCAAGCTTGTAGAGCTTGTTGATGGTGTCTGCTGGGGATGAGTCTCTTCTTCTTTCTTATCTCACTCAATCATATTAGGGTTTCAAGCCTGTAGAGCTTGTTGATGGTGTCTGCTGGGGATGAGTCTCTTCTTCTTTCTTATCTCCACTCAATCATATTAGGGTTTCAAGCCTGTAGAGCTTGTTGATGGTGTCTGCTGGGGATGAGTTTCTTGTTCTTCTTTCTTATTTCCACTCAATCATATTAGGGTTTCAAGCCTGTAGAGCTTGTTGATGGTGTCTGCTGGGGATGAGTTTCTTCTTCTTCTTTCTTATCTCACTCAATCATATTAGGGTTTCAAGCCTGTAGAGCTTGTTGATGGTGTCTGCTGGGGATGAGTCTCTTCTTCTTTCTTATCTCCACTCAATCATATTAGGGTTTCAAGCCTGTAGAGCTTGTTGATGGTGTCTGCTGGGGATGAGTTTCTTCTTCTTCTTTCTTATTTCCACTCAATCATATTAGGGTTTCAAGCCTGTAGAGCTTGTTGATGGTGTCTGCTGGGGATGAGTCTCTTCTTCTTTCTTATCTCACTCAATCATATTAGGGTTTCAAGCCTGTAGAGCTTGTTGATGGTGTCTGCTGGGGATGAGTTTCTTCTTCTTCTTTCTTATCTCACTCAATCATATTAGGGTTTCAAGCCTGTAGAGCTTGTTGATGGTGTCTGCTGGGGATGAGTTTCTTCTTCTTCTTTCTTATTTCCACTCAATCATATTAGGGTTTCAAGCCTGTAGAGCTTGTTGATGGTGTCTGCTGGGGATGAGTCTCTTCTTCTTTCTTATCTCACTCAATCATATTAGGGTTTCAAGCCTGTAGAGATTGTTGATGGTGTCTGCTGGGGATGAGTTTCTTCTTTCTTATTTCCACTCAATCATATTAGGGTTTCAAGCCTGTAGAGCTTGTTGATGGTGTCTGCTGGGGATGAGTTTCTTCTTCTTTCTTATTTCCACTCAATCATATTAGGGTTTCAAGCCTGTAGAGCTTGTTGATGGTGTCTGCTGGGGATGAGTCTCTTCTTCTTTCTTATCTCCTCTCAATCATATTAGGGTTTCAAGCCTGTGGAGCTTGTTGATGGTGTCTGCTGGGGATGAGTTTCTTCTTATTCTTTCTTATCTCCTCTCAATCATATCAGGGTTTCAAGCCTGTAGAGCTTGTTGATGGTGTCTGCTGGGGATGAGTCTCTTCTTCTTTCTTATCTCCTCTCAATCATATTAGGGTTTCAAGCCTGTAGAGCTTGTTGATGGTGTCTGCTGGGGATGAGTCTCTTCTTCTTTCTTATCTCCACTCATATTAGGGTTTCAAGCTTGTAGAGCTTGTTGATGGTGTCTGCTGGGGATGAGTTTCTTCTTCTTCTTTCTTATTTCCACTCAATCATATTAGGGTTTCAAGCCTGTAGAGCTTGTTGATGGTGTCTGCTGGGGATGAGTCTCTTCTTCTTTCTTATCTCCTCTCAATCATATTAGGGTTTCAAGCCTGTAGAGCTTGTTGATGGTGTCTGCTGGGGATGAGTCTCTTCTTCTTTCTTATCTCCACTCAATCATATTAGGGTATCAAGCTTGTAGAGCTTGTTGATGGTGTCTGCTGGGGATGAGTCTCTTCTTTCTTATCTCCTCTCAATCATATTAGGGTTTCAAGCCTGTAGAGCTTGTGATGGTGTCTGCTGGGGATGAGTCTCTTCTTTCTTATCTCCTCTCAATCATATTAGGGTTTCAAGCCTGTAGAGCTTGTTGATGGTATCTGCTGGGGATGAGTAGAACTCATCAATGGATGAGCCAATACAGTCAATAATGTGGTTTGGGGTTAGAGTGGGAAAACCTTGCAACCATTCTGGAAAGTCATTGTTCGTAGATGACCTGACTTAAGTCTGGAAATCAAGGACTTCTGTTACCTTGAGAGGACAGAACTGGTGCTTGACCCTCCTGCTCTGTACCAGTCATGTGCAGCATTAGATTTCCATTCTTGCTGGCATTGGGCCTTGATGGTACAAAGGAGGTCTCTTTCATCTAGTTGGGTGGTGAAGTTTCCGGCCTCAGGGTGGCCAAGAGCTCCAGTTTGCCAGAGAGTCTGCCAGTTCATTTCCAGGAATTCCAATATTCTGTGCTGTATACAAGTCAACAGCCTACCAAAATAAAATTTGTTCAGTCTTAGCTTCAACTGTCCTCTTTTACATCACTTGACTCCCTTTAACATCAACAGACACAATGATAAAGCACAATTTGGATTATCTATATATATAAAAATCAATGTTTGTATGTTTGTTTGTTTGTATGTCCGGTATACAAATTCGCAGTAGTTCACTAATTCAAATCAAAATTTCCATACATAGATAAAAAATACAGGAAAGACGATAGGCTATTTTAAAAAATATATAAATCAATTATTAAAACTATATATTCAAATTATTCTACTTAGCTCACGAACAGCACCCTCTATCAAAGATTAGATTAAATTATGCTGATGCAAACAAATAGATAATGCTAACAACAAACAATTATAAAAAAAAATCTTATCTAAATATATATCACTCGGGTAGATATGCACACGGGTCAATCCCGGGGCGAAGCCCGGGTCACCCGTCTAGTAGATTATAATACAAGAAAATAAGACCTAATCCAAATAATTTATTAGTGTGTGATGTTTCGGCAACAACATTGTTACCATCATCAGACAAAAGAATAAATGTTAGGATTTATATAATATTTAAATAAAGGATTTATTCTTTTGTCTGATGATGGTAGCAATGTTGTTGCCGAAACGTCACACACTAATAAATTATTTGGATTAGGTCTTATTTTCTTGTATCAATAAAGACAGTTTAAAATAAAGTGCCCAGTATAAATAATTGAAACAATAAAAGACAAAATTTGACTGAGATACTAGAGGGTGTAAGCACTGTGTTTAAACATCTAAAAAAACAAACCATGTCTATTTGGTAAAACACCAGGTTTCAAACCTAGATTGTTAATTCACTAATGAGGTTTTGTTCTTCAGTAGAGTGAAGTTAACCCAGATTCTGTTGAAACATACTTTTGTCTCTAGCTTAGTTTTAAAAAAATGCCTTGAGTGAACAACAGCCTGTATTAAACACAAGGTAATAAGATCAAATCCAAATAAATAAATAGTGTGTGATGTTTCGGTAACAGCGTTGTTACCATCTTCAGACAAAAGTACTGAATAAACGCTGTTACCGAAACATCACACACTATTTATTTGGATTTGGTCTTATTACCTTGTGTTTATAATCTATAATCCAAATTGTGCCTTATCAACAGCCTGTATTACAAGGTAATAAGACGAAAACCAAATTTAAAAAAAAAATTAAAATTCAATTGCCCTATATCATTAAAATTTGTAATAATTACAGTAGAACTACCTCCCGGTAAAGGACACCTAATTGCAGGGTCAAAGTGTCCTTTAGAGAAAGGTGTCCGGAGATTTTCTAAATAGTAAATATGATACTTTTGCAAATGAAAACTGTCCTTTGTAGAGAGGTGTCCTCTAGCATAAGTGTTCTCTCATGGAGGTTCTACTGTATTTTTGGCAATGTGTTTCTTTTCATTACACTATAGAGATAAAATTCGATATGTGGAAAAAAAAAATACACATTGCCAAAATAATTATTGAAAATTTTAAATGAATATTTATTGGGAATTATTTATTTGGATTTGGTCTTATTACCTCATGTTTCCAATCTATAATCTAAATTGTACCTTAATAATGATCTGATAAGGCACAATTTGTATTATCTTCTTCTATATATATAAAAATGAATGTTTGTATGTTTGTCTGTTGGTTGGTCTGTATGTCCGGTATACAAATTCGCAGTAGTTCACTAATACAAACCAAAATTTCCATACATAGGTAAAAAAAAAACGAGGATGACGATAGGCTATTTTAAAAAATATATACTGTAAATCAATTATTAAAACTATATATTCAAATTATTCTAAATAGCTCACGAGCAGCGCCCTTTAGAACGCGGTGGATCTGATGGCGGGGCGCGCCCATTGGCCGCCTGCGAGCACGTGGCTTCCCTGTGCGCGCGCATGCGCCGGGAAGCCACTTGCTCGCCGGCAGCCGACGGGAGCAGTCACTTGCTCGCCGGGAGTCAACGGGCGCAGACATTTACTCGCTGCCAGCCAACGGGCACATGTTTAATGTGTTTGAATTATACATTTAATCATGTAAACCCGGGCGTTGCCCGGGTCATTCGTCTAGTAGATTATAAACACAAGGTAATAAGAATAAATCCAAATAAATAAATAGTGTGTGACATTTTGGTAACAGCATTGTTACCATCTTCTACATTGTTACCAATGAAGATGGTAACAACGCAGTTACCGAAACGTCACACACTATTTATTCATTTGGATTTGGTCTTATTACCTTGTGTTGGTAACAGCATTGTTACCATCAAAAGTACTGAATGATGCTAGATTCAGTACTTTTGTCTGTTTAACAGCCTGTAATAAAATATTCTGTCATGATGTTGATAAGCCACAGTTCAGGCTGCCATCCAACGTGGCCTCTGATGTCGAGATGTCCAGAGCCAGTATGTGTAATGACGGAGTCAGCACTTTCCATTGCCAAGTTGTTCTAGCAGCTAGAGCATTGCTGCCAGCTACCAGGATTTGACCTAAAGTCCTTATAAAATTAGCTTTAAAAAAAATGAAAAAGGTCCTCTTGCTTCCCAATTCTTGAAATAAGTATGGTGAGGTAAGACGGGCAACTAGTTACAAGCCTACATACACTCATGGACAAAACACAAAGAAGTGAAAAGTCGCCAGTCATATATTTTTTTTAAGGAGACAGAGGCAGTTTTATTCATACATGGTTATCTCGTGTGTCTTCAATAAAGGTCACTAATATCTTTTAGAGTTATTGTCTGAATCTTGATTTACATTCTAAAAGGTACAACAACTTCCTTTGGTTTTGTCCATGAGTGTATCTTTCAGAGTTATTGTCTGAATCCCGATATACATGCTAAAAGGTACAACTTCCTTAAGTTCTGTCCATGAGTGTATCTTTCAGAGTTATGGTCTGAATCCCAATATACATGGTAAAAGGTACAACTTCCTCAAGTTTTGTCCATGAGTGTATCTTTCAGAGTTATTGTGTCAATCCCCATATACATGCCAAAAGGTACAACAACTTACTTAATTTTTGTCCATGAGTGTATCTTTCAGAGTATATGTCTGAATCCCGATTTACATGCTAAAAGGTACAACACCTTCCTTAGGTTTTGTTCATGAGTATAGCTGCTGTTTACCTTGATCTGGTACTACAGTTGTTGGACTACCATTCACAATCGCATGGCAATTTTACAACTGGAACTTAATGATAGTGAAAGAGTCACCTCTGAGTATTATAGGACTTCCATAGCAACCACTGTAGGACTTCCATAACAACCACTGTAGGACTTCCATAGCAACCACTGTAGGACTTGCATAGTAACCACTGTAGTACTTCCATAACAACCACTGTAGGACTTCCATAGCAACCACTGTAGGACTTCCATAGCAACCACTGTAGGACTTCCATAGCAACCACTGTAGGACTTCCATAACAACCACTGTAGGACTTTCATAACAACCACTGTAGGACTTCCATAACAACCACTGTAGGACTTCCATAGCAACGATTGTAGGACTTACATAGCAACCACTGTAGGACTTCCATAGCAACCACTGTAGTACTTCCATAACAACCACTGTAGGACTTCCATAGCAACCACTGTAGGACTTCCATAGCAACCACTGTAGGACTTCCATAGCAACCACTGTAGGACTTCCATAGCAACCAATGTAGGACTTCCATAACAACCACTGTAGTACTTCCATAACAACCACTGTAGGACTTCCATAGCAACCACTGTAGGACTTACATAACAACCACTGTAGGACTTCCATAAAACCACTGTACGACTTCCATAACAACCACTTTAGGACTTCTATAACAACCACTGTAGGACTTCCATAGCAACCACTGTAGGACTTCCGTAACAACCACTGTAGGACTTCCATAACAACCACTGTAGGACTTCCATAACAACCACTGTAGGACTTCCATAGCAACCGCTGTAGGACTTCCATAGCAACCACTGTAGGACTTACATAACAACCGCTGTAGGACTTCCATAACAACCACTGTAGGACTTCCATAACAACCACTGTAGGACTTCCATAGCAACCACTGTAGGACTTCCATAGCAACCACTGTAGGACTTCCATAGCAACCACTGTAGGACTTCCATAACAACCACTGTAGGACTTACATAACAACCACTGTAGGACTTCCATAGCAACCACTGTAGGAGTTCCATAATAGCAACCACTGTAGGATTTCCATAGCAACCACTGTAGGACTTCCATAGCAACGATTGTAGGACTTCCATAACAACCACTGTAGGACTTCCATAACAACCACTGTAGGACTTACATAACAACCACTGTAGGACTTGCATAACAACCACTGTAGGACTTCCATAGCAACCACTGTAGGACTTCCATAACAACCACTGTAGGACATACATAACAACCACTGTAGGACTTCCATAGCACCCACTGTAGGACTCCCATAGCAACCACTGTAGGACTTCCATAGCACCCACTGTAGGACTCCCATAGCAACCACTGTAGGACTTCCATAGCAATGATTAAAGAAGCTTTCAAGCAAGCCCTTTTTTAGCTAGCTAAAAAAAAAAATGCATATCTACAGCAGTTTTATTTAATTATGTAAAATAGTATTTGATTATATTGTAGCGTAGAAATCAAGTCTTGGGATATTTCAAGATGTGAAAGTATTTATTGATGACGTCAGTACGAATAGTCGACAATTATTAACCAAAACCAAAGTTAGTATCTGCAGAGAGAGAGATATATTTATAACCCAGGTTCCTGGAGCACTAATATATACAGCTAGAGAATATTGAACAAGCAAGCTAAGGACCTTGTATGATGATTTCACAAATACATAATAATAATCTGTCCTCCCAAGAGAACAACAATCTTTGATTTCCAGACCTCAAGTCTGGTCATTTACGAACAATGACTTTCCAGAATGGTTATAAGGTTTTCCCATTATGTACTAAGTGTCAACCTGCAACCCCAAAACACATTTTTGACTGTATTGACTCATCCATTGATTAGCTCTACTCTTCCCCGGCAGACACCATCAAAAGTCTTAAGCTTTACAAGCTTGATACCTTAATATGATTGAGTAGAGATAAGAAAGAAGAAGATAGTAATAATCTGTTTTAAATGTTTTCATTGAATAATTAAATAATAAAATATAAATTATTTCTTTGCCACAATATATTTTACCTCTTAACCTTCTGGTGAATTATTGTATCGTGATTTTCTCTCCTGTAGAAGGGCTTCCATGTCTGAAATATAGAGAAAGATTTGTTAATAAAAATTTCTGTAAAGTAATCTGGAGGCTTGATATTTCCACCTTAGTCTTCTTCTTTCTTATCTCCACTCAATCATATTAAGGTATCAAGCTTGTAAAGCTTGTTGATGGTGTCTGCCGGGGAAGAGTAGAGATCATTAATGGATGAGTCAATACAGTCAATAATGTGTTTTGGGGTTGCAGGTTGAGAATTGCACTTTCCACCTTAGTCTTCTTCTTTCTTATCTCCACACTGGGTGAAGTAGAATGTGTCTGCCTTTGTCATTAAGACTGGGAGCACTACTCAGTAGCAGGCCGACTTAGCTCCAAAAGAAATGGCGGCCTCTGACATGAGGAACAGACCATATGCAGCCGCTCCTAACATGGAGTACAAACGCTGCTCATCCTGTATCCCTGGATTAGGAGTCCTTACAGGGTACTATCAGCCGGGCCAGCTGAGCCCAGGTTTTTTAATGAGCTTGTTACTGCTCCCCCTCCTCCTTTTTCATCCGGGCTTGGGACCGGCAAAGGCGGAGTTCCACCTTAGTAAAAGGTTTTAGTTTGATGAAGAAGACCTTGCCTGAAGCTTCCTTTAACCAAGAAAATAAAAAGAATTGCATCCATTAATGAGTCCAGCTCCATTTGATTCTATTTCATCTATTTATACTCTGGATGTTTACAGATTTCAATTTGGGAGCGGGGAGTTGCTAAAGAATAATTTATTATATTGATTTTTTTTCTGGTATTGATTTACACAATGACTGCTGTTGGATTACATTTCTGAATCAATTCATAGAGTTTATAACCAAACACTTGTATTTCTAATGTTAAAATTAAAGAAGAGAATGAGTATATGTTACCTATATTTCATCTCCATATATATATATATAAAAGTCAATGTAGGTATGTATGTACATATATATATATTATATAAAATAATTAGATTTCTGTTGTATTTTGATTATTAGAGGTATATAGAATTAATACTTGATGCTGATTATTTTGAGAATAGAGATATTTGTTGAGCAATCGTGGTTAAAAATCTTGAAAGAATAATAATAAATATGGTTTTGATCAGAGATTTCTTTATTTGAGCTCAGGAATATATATGAATAACATAATTTGGTAAAAGTGCTGCCTGGCTTAAGGCGAATAAAACAAGGAAAAACAAAAGATTATTTACATAATGTACAAAAGATTTGAGCCGGCCAACGGGGAACAACAATAATGAGTATTTAAAGGGAAAGCGTGACCTCTGGCGGTCGATTTAACAGAGTATTTGAATCGATGAAATATAATTTTAAATAAAATATTTTAATATAACATATATATATGTATGTCGGCTATGCACGTCCTAAATATGTAACTAATCTATAAAATAAGTATATAAACAATAGCAATTTGTTTCCTTATCCGTGCAAAATACAAGCTTTCAATTCTTAATAATCCTTCTACAGGCTTTTGAGAAAAAACTTATAGCTATGTCTGTAGAAGGATTATAAAGATCCAAAAGTTTGTATTTTGCGCGGATAAATAAACGCATTGCTACTGTTTATACTCTTATTGTATACTTTAAAGAAATTTTCTCTTTTAACATAACTAATCTGGCTATATAGAGTAGAAAAAAAAAAAAATTCTGGAAAAACCATTAGTCAAATTTTTAGGTCTCTATCTTCAATATCCTTGGGGTTATTTACAAATTTGCCAATTTCACTTGCAACCACCACTACCCTAAGTAGGCGGAGATAGGTTTCTGTTTTGGCAGGAAGCCTGCTATAGGCTTCCTGACTTTGTGTCTTTCAGGACTTCTCACCATTCAAAAAATAGCCAAAATTTAAAAATAAACAGATACAAAACCTCATCAAGAAAATCTTCCATAAATCTCTAGCTGATAAAAAATATTTAGTATTAGACAGATAAAATGTTCAACAATCTAGTATAAGAATTTTTGTTTTTTTAATAAATGTAACTAACTGCCGTTGGATTACATTCATACATTACACAAGGAAATAAGACCAAATCCAAATAAATTAATAGTGTGCGAGGTTTCGGTAACTGCGTTGTCACACATTATTTGTTTATTTAGATTTGGTCTTATTACCCTTTGTTTCTAATCTATATTTCCAATTTTACCTAATCATTAAAGTAGGTTGTAAAAAAAGAGAATTCTAAAATAACAAATTGTATTTAGAAAGTTCAAACATGAATTTGTTCTCATACAGTAGAACCTCCATGAGAGGACACTCGTGCTAGAGGACACTTCTCTACAAAGGACAGTTTTCATTTGAAAAATTACCATTTTTTACAACTCTCCGGTAAGAGGACACCTCTGCCTAAAGGACACTTTGGCTCTGCAATTAGGAGTCCTTTACAGGGAGGTTCTACTGTATGTTTCACAATAGCTGTGTTCAGTGTTACAAAGTGATGAATTGAAACAGCTAGCTCCCTGCATGTAGGATTGAATGAATGTTTGCATGGTGGCCTGCATGCTCCCGGCCCTCAACACCCCCCGTGTCCCGGCCCTAAACCCTCTGGTCTATTGCAGGCAGGAAATGAAGACACATCTACTCACCCTCACAATCCCAACCATAATTGCTTTACTCTCCTACATCTGGTACCACAGAAAAAAAAGGGTGAAGACCAAACATAAGCTGGAACATGTCACTGTGATGGCTGCCGCACCAGAGCAGCTGAACAATTTCCCTTATCAAGATTCTCCTGGGCCAATGGAACCCGCTGAGTCCGCCAGCTCTGTGCTCGAGCTGACTTCAGAAGAGGAGCTTCCACCAGAGCCCAGCAAGAGTCCGGAAGATTCCTCCCTCGGTACTGACAATCAAGCTGCTCCGGAGGAGGAAGACAGGTGCCCGGACTACTCTCCCTTGCCGGATGCCACAGCTACACAGCTGGTGGAGACCTTCCAGGAGTCCTGCAGAGTGGAGAGTCCCTCGGACCTGCCTAGCACTTCCTGTCTGCTGGATGCCTCCAACACCGGCAATCATTCTGATGTAAATAGTGAGGTGAGTCCTGGACAACACTAGTGTGGAATAATTTGGGTAGAGTCCGTAGTACCATGTTTCCTGACCCCAGCTCTAACATCAGGAAGTATCTATAGATACATCTGGGTAGAGTCCATAGTACCATGAGATTGGGGTAGTTTCCTGACCCCAGCTCTAACATCAGGAAGTATCTATAGATACATCTGGGTAGAGTCCATAGTACCATGAGATTGGGGTAGTTTCCTGACCCCAGCTCTAACATCAGGAAGTATCTATAGATACATCTGGGTAGAGTCCATAGTACCATGAGATTGGGGTAGTTTCCTGACCCCAGCTCTAACATCAGGAAGTATCTATAGATACATCTGGGTAGAGTCCGTAGTACCATGTTTCCTGACCCCAGCTCTAACATCAGGAAGTATCTATAGATACATCTGGGTAGAGTCCATAGTACCATGAGATTGGGGTAGTTTCCTGACCCCAGCTCTAACATCAGGAAGTATCTATAGATACATCTGGGTAGAGTCCATAGTACCATGAGATTGGGGTAGTTTCCTGACCCCAGCTCTAACATCAGGAAGTATCTATAGATACATCTGGGTAGAGTCCATAGTACCATGAGATTGGGGTAGTTTCCTGACCCCAGCTCTAACATCAGGAAGTATCTATAGATACATCTGGGTAGAGTCCATAGTACCATGAGATTGGGGTAGTTTCCTGACCCCAGCTCTAACATCAGGAAGTATCTATAGATACATCTGGGTAGAGTCCATAGTACCATGAGATTGGGGTAGTTTCCTGACCCCAGCTCTAACATCAGGAAGTATCTATAGATACATCTGGGTAGAGTCCATAGTACCATGAGATTGGGGTAGTTTCCTGACCCCAGCTCTAACATCAGGAAGTATCTATAGATACATCTGGGTAGAGTCCATAGTACCATGTTTCCTGACCCCAGCTCTAACATCAGGAAGTATCTATAGATACATCTGGGTAGAGTCCATAGTACCATGAGATTGGGGTAGTTTCCTGACCCCAGCTCTAACATCAGGAAGTATCTATAGATACATCTGGGTAGAGTCCATAGTACCATGAGATTGGGGTAGTTTCCTGACCCCAGCTCTAACATCAGGAAGTATCTATAGATACATCTGGGTAGAGTCCATAGTACCATGAGATTGGGGTAGTTTCCTGACCCCAGCTCTAACATCAGGAAGTATCTATAGATACATCTGGGTAGAGTCCATAGTACCATGAGATTGGGGTAGTTTCCTGACCCCAGCTCTAACATCAGGAAGTATCTATAGATACATCTGGGTAGAGTCCATAGTACCATGAGATTGGGGTAGTTTCCTGACCCCAGCTCTAACATCAGGAAGTATCTATAGATACATCTGGGTAGAGTCCATAGTACCATGAGATTGGGGTAGTTTCCTGACCCCAGCTCTAACATCAGGAAGTATCTATAGATACATCTGGGTAGAGTCCATAGTACCATAAGATAGTGGTAGTTTCCTGACCCCAGCTCTAACATCAGGAAGTATCTATAGATACATCTGGGTAGAGTCCATAGTACCATGTTTCCTGACCCCAGCTCTAACATCAGGAAGTATCTATAGATACATCTGGGTAGAGTCCATAGTACCATGTTTCCTGACTCCAGCTCTAACATCAGGAAGTATCTATAGATACATCTGAGTAGAGTCCATAGTACCATGTTTCCTGACCCCAGATCTAGACACAGCTAGGTAGAGCCATCTATATGTGGCTCCATAAGTTCAGGTCCTGACCACAACTCTTGTATTTCTATGTACGTATTTATAAATATATCATTTTGTGCCAAGAGAGTGGTGTAACATATACCTAATATATTATGCCAAAGCTCTCTGCCATTATTAATAAATATCAAATTGCAGACGTTGCTTCAACATTATATGAACAAACAATATGTCTTCTAACCTAATAATTATTTGCTTTGACATTTTGATGACTTGCATACCTTTTTCTCAATAAGCTTCTGAGAAAAAAAAAAGAGATTACATAAACTTTATAAAAGTGGTCGGTGGAAGGCTGGTTAAACCGTTTGGTTTTCGACCACTAGGACCCGGGTTCGAACCCGCATTGGACACTTTTTTCTGTTTAAAAAGAAAAAAAAAATGCTCCAATGGCCCCCGATTCTTGCAAAAGTCCAACCCCACCAGCGAGTGCAAGTAACCAAACGGGGCTCTGGCATTAGTAAGTGCAAAGTCGAACTGCTTTTCACATGTGTAGACATGTGGTGCACTTACAGTAAAAGCAGTCGCTAACTACCCACCATGATTATCATGGCCTGTACCACGTGTACTAGGGATAAGCAAAAAAAAAAACACTTAGAATGCCACTGGCGTGTAACTTATTTAGTCTGTCTCTTTTATTTCTCTGATGTCTCTACAGATGCTGTAACCTCTCCATTACCTGGTAGTGTGGCTGGGCATCTTTGTTGATCCATCTAGCAAAACTACACTTTATTTTGTTGATTTCTTTGTGACTTGTGTCTTGCTCTAGTGTCCCGCTAGGCATTGAGCAGGGTCACAGCAGCGGCTCTGGTGTGCAGGGATCCAATGACAGCGGACGTGGGGGCAGCGACATAGTCAGCGGAGAGAGTGGAAGCGGAGGACCCACCAAGGTCCGGTTTGAGTTTGAATTGCCACAGGAACTCTGTGGGCGATTCATCGGCAAGCAAGGCAAGAACGTCACCTCGATCAAGAGCCAATCCAACACCAGGATCTCCATCAAACGACATCCTCTCAACATTAACCTCAAATTGTGCAGTATTGAAGGTAAACCTTAGCGCTATTTCCCTCATTTGCTCCATCTTTGAAGCAATGTAGCTACCTGACCAACTGGATACGATGAGTGTGATGTGACAGGAACGGAGTCTGAAGTCCAGACAGCTCTGGAGCTGATCCGCAGCAGATTCCCACTGGCAAGCTACCCTGCCATCACTCTGTTGCGAGTCAACCCAACGTCGCCCTTCAGCCTGTTGCAAACCACAGTCAGTACCTCTTTGTTGTTGTTGCACCATTGTCTTCTTAGCAACCTGGCTTTGTTGGTCTACCACAGATCTTCTCAAATCATCATCACCTATCAGGAGACCAACTCTTGTCTTGTTTTCACTCCTTGTACACTCATGGACAAAACTTAAGAAAGTGGAAAGTCTTTGGTGTTACCAGTTATCTATTTTTTTAAAGGAGACAGAGGTTGTTCACACTCAGTTATCTCGTGTGTCTTCAATAAAGGTCACTGTAATATCTTTCAGAGTTATTGACTGAATCCCGATATACTTGTTAAAAGGCACAACTTCCTTAAGTTTTGTCCATGAGTGTATCTTTCAGAGTTATTGTCTGAATCCCGATATACATGCTGGAAGGTACAACTTCCTTATGTTTTGTCCATGAGTGTATTTTTCAGTTATTGTCTGAATCCCGATATACATGCTAAAAGACACAACTTCCTTAAGTTTTGTCCATGAGTGTATATTATACACACATCGAGGGATGAAAAAAACCTTTGCTTTCATCTACTCCACTTCCCAGAATATGCCGGACTCAGGACTCTCCTGTGTATGTTCAGTCCTAGATTTCTAATTAGAGCTCCTGGACCCAGCTAGACTCTCCATAATGTAGACAGTTGTAAGCCTCCCACATGTCTGCACATGTAGCAAGCAGTTTGACTTGGTACTTACAAGATTCCAGGACCCAGTTTGGTTATTTATATATTATTATCCCTAGTACACATGGTACAGGCCATGATAATCATGGTGTGTAGAAGTTGGCGACTGTTTTTAACTATAAGTACACCACATGTCTACATATGTGAAAAGCAGTTCAACTTTACAAATGTTCCAGAGCCCAGTTTGGTTACTTGCACTCGCTGGTGGAATTGGGCTTTTGCAAGAATCGGGGGCCATTGGAGCATTTATTTTAATTAGAAAAAGTGTCCAATGTGGGATTCGTTCCCGGGTCGTAGTGGTCGGAAACCAATGGTTCAAACTACCATTCCACCAACATTTGGTTATTTATACCTCACTGGTTGATCAAAAAGTCACTTCCATGTGTTGTGCGTTGGTTGCTATCTTGACCAATCCACTTTTTGTACAAGTGCAACTATTACCTAAATTGAATTTATAGCAATTACAATTTAAAGTAAAATTGTGTTGTTGTTTGTAATCCCCTTGTGTAAAAATTACACAAATTTCATGAGTTTATGTTCTTCGAGCTGTTTTAAAGTAAAATTGTGTTGTTGTTTGTAATCCCCTTGTATAAAAATTACACAAATTCCATGAGTTTATGTTCTTCGAGCTGTTTTAAAGTAAAATTGTGTTGTTGTTTGTAATCCCCTTGTATAAAAATTACACAAATTCCATGAGTTTATGTTCTTCGAGCTGTTTTAAAGTAAAATTGTGTTGTTGTTTGTAATCCCCTTGTATAAAAATTACACAAATTCCATGAGTTTATGTTCTTCGAGCTGTTTTAAAGTAAAATTGTGTTGTTGTTTGTAATCCCCTTGTGTAAAAATTACACAAATTCCATGAGTTTATGTTCTTCGAGCTGTTTTAAAGTAAAATTGTGTTGTTGTTTGTAATCCCCTTGTATAAAAATTACACAAATTCCATGAGTTTATGTTCTTCGAGCTGTTTTAAAGTAAAATTGTGTTGTTGTTTGTAATCCCCTTGTATAAAAATTACACAAATTCCATGAGTTTATGTTCTTCGAGCTGTTTTAAAGTAAAATTGTGTTGTTGTTTGTAATCCCCTTGTATAAAAATTACACAAATTCCATGAGTTTATGTTCTTCGAGCTGTTTTAAAGTAAAATTGTGTTGTTGTTTGTAATCCCCTTGTGTAAAAATTACACAAATTCCATGAGTTTATGTTCTTCGAGCTGTTTTAAAGTAAAATTGTGTTGTTGTTTGTAATCCCCTTGTGTAAAAATTACACAAATTCCATGAGTTTATGTTCTTCGAGCTGTTTTAAAGTAAAATTGTGTTGTTGTTTGTAATCCCCTTGTGTAAAAATTACACAAATTCCATGAGTTTATGTTCTTCGAGCTGTTTTAAAGTAAAATTGTGTTGTTGTTTGTAATCCCCTTGTATAAAAATTACACAAATTCCATGAGTTTATGTTCTTTGAGCTGTTTTAAAGTAAAATTGTGTTGTTGTTTGTAATCCCCTTGTATAAAAATTACACAAATTCCATGAGTTTATGTTCTTCGAGCTTTTTTAAAGTAAAATTGTGTTGTTGTTTGTAATCCCCTTGTATAAAAATTACACAAATTCCATGAGTTTATGTTCTTCGAGCTGTTTTAAAGTAAAATTGTGTTGTTGTTTGTAATCCCCTTGTATAAAAATTACACAAATTCCATGAGTTTATGTTCTTCGAGCTGTTTTAAAGTAAAATTGTGTTGTTGTTTGTAATCCCCTTGTATAAAAATTACACAAATTCCATGAGTTTATGTTCTTCGAGCTGTTTTAAAGTAAAATTGTGTTGTTGTTTGTAATCCCCTTGTATAAAAATTACACAAATTCCATGAGTTTATGTTCTTCGAGCTGTTTTAAAGTAAAATTGTGTTGTTGTTTGTAATCCCCTTGTATAAAAATTACACAAATTCCATGAGTTTATGTTCTTCGAGCTGTTTTAAAGTAAAATTGTGTTGTTGTTTGTAATCCCCTTGTATAAAAATTACACAAATTCCATGAGTTTATGTTCTTCGAGCTGTTTTAAAGTAAAATTGTGTTGTTGTTTGTAATCCCCTTGTGTAAAAATTACACAAATTCCATGAGTTTATGTTCTTCGAGCTGTTTTAAAGTAAAATTGTGTTGTTGTTTGTAATCCCCTTGTATAAAAATTACACAAATTCCATGAGTTTATGTTCTTCGAGCTGTTTTAAAGTAAAATTGTGTTGTTGTTTGTAATCCCCTTGTATAAAAATTACACAAATTCCATGAGTTTATGTTCTTCGAGCTGTTTTAAAGTAAAATTGTGTTGTTGTTTGTAATCCCCTTGTATAAAAATTACACAAATTCCATGAGTTTATGTTCTTCGAGCTGTTTTAAAGTAAAATTGTGTTGTTGTTTGTAATCCCCTTGTATAAAAATTACACAAATTCCATGAGTTTATGTTCTTCGAGCTGTTTTAAAGTAAAATTGTGTTGTTGTTTGTAATCCCCTTGTGTAAAAATTACACAAATTCCATGAGTTTATGTCTTCGAGCTGTTTTAAAGTAAAATTGTGTTGTTGTTTGTAATCCCCTTGTATAAAAATTACACAAATTCCATGAGTTTATGTTCTTCGAGCTGTTTTAAAGTAAAATTGTGTTGTTGTTTGTAATCCCCTTGTATAAAAATTACACAAATTCCATGAGTTTATGTTCTTCGAGCTGTTTTTAAAGTAAAATTGTGTTGTTTGTTTGTAATCCCCTTGTATAAAAATTACACAAATTCCATGAGTTTATGTTCTTCGAGCTGTTTTAAAGTAAAATTGTGTTGTTGTTTGTAATCCCCTTGTATAAAAATTACACAAATTCCATGAGTTTATGTTCTTCGAGCTGTTTTAAAGTAAAATTGTGTTGTTGTTTGTAATCCCCTTGTATAAAAATTACACAAATTCCATGAGTTTATGTTCTTCGAGCTGTTTTAAAGTAAAATTGTGTTGTTGTTTGTAATCCCCTTGTATAAAAATTACACAAATTCCATGAGTTTATGTTCTTCGAGCTGTTTTAAAGTAAAATTGTGTTGTTGTTTGTAATCCCCTTGTATAAAAATTACACAAATTCCATGAGTTTATGTTCTTCGAGCTGTTTTAAAGTAAAATTGTGTTGTTGTTTGTAATCCCCTTGTATAAAAATTACACAAATTCCATGAGTTTATGTTCTTCGAGCTGTTTTAAAGTAAAATTGTGTTGTTGTTTGTAATCCCCTTGTATAAAAATTACACAAATTCCATGAGTTTATGTTCTTCGAGCTGTTTTAAAGTAAAATTGTGTTGTTGTTTGTAATCCCCTTGTATAAAAATTACACAAATTCCATGAGTTTATGTTCTTCGAGCTGTTTTAAAGTAAAATTGTGTTGTTGTTTGTAATCCCCTTGTATAAAAATTACACAAATTCCATGAGTTTATGTTCTTCGAGCTGTTTTAAAGTAAAATTGTGTTGTTGTTTGTAATCCCCTTGTATAAAAATTACACAAATTCCATGAGTTTATGTTCTTCGAGCTGTTTTAAAGTAAAATTGTGTTGTTGTTTGTAATCCCCTTGTATAAAAATTACACAAATTCCATGAGTTTATGTTCTTCGAGCTGTTTTAAAGTAAAATTGTGTTGTTGTTTGTAATCCCCTTGTATAAAAAATTACACAAATTCCATGAGTTTATGTTCTTCGAGCTGTTTTAAAGTAAAATTGTGTTGTTGTTTGTAATCCCCTTGTATAAAAATTACACAAATTCCATGAGTTTATGTTCTTCGAGCTGTTTTAAAGTAAAATTGTGTTGTTGTTTGTAATCCCCTTGTATAAAAATTACACAAATTCCATGAGTTTATGTTCTTCGAGCTGTTTTAAAAGTAAAATTGTGTTGTTGTTTGTAATCCCCTTGTGTTAAAAATTACACAAATTCCATGAGTTTATGTTCTTCGAGCTGTTTTAAAGTAAAATTGTGTTGTTGTTTGTAATCCCCTTGTATAAAAATTACACAAATTCCATGAGTTTATGTTCTTCGAGCTGTTTTAAAGTAAAATTGTGTTGTTGTTTGTAATCCCCTTGTATAAAAATTACACAAATTCCATGAGTTTATGTTCTTTCGAGCTGTTTTAAAAGTAAAATTGTGTTGTTGTTTGTAATCCCCTTGTATAAAAATTACACAAATTCCATGAGTTTATGTTCTTCGAGCTGTTTTAAAAGTAAAATTGTGTTGTTGTTTGTAATCCCCTTGTATAAAAATTACACAAATTCCATGAGTTTATGTTCTTCGAGCTGTTTTAAAGTAAAATTGTGTTGTTGTTTGTAATCCCCTTGTATAAAAATTACACAAATTCCATGAGTTTATGTTCTTCGAGCTGTTTTAAAGTAAAATTGTGTTGTTGTTTGTAATCCCCTTGTATAAAAATTACACAAATTCCATGAGTTTATGTTCTTCGAGCTGTTTTAAAGTAAAATTGTGTTGTTGTTTGTAATCCCCTTGTATAAAAATTACACAAATTCCATGAGTTTATGTTCTTCGAGCTGTTTTAAAGTAAAATTGTGTTGTTGTTTGTAATCCCCTTGTATAAAAATTACACAAATTCCATGAGTTTATGTTCTTCGAGCTGTTTTAAAGTAAAATTGTGTTGTTGTTTGTAATCCCCTTGTATAAAAATTACACAAATTCCATGAGTTTATGTTCTTCGAGCTGTTTTAAAGTAAAATTGTGTTGTTGTTTGTAATCCCCTTGTATAAAAATTACACAAATTCCATGAGTTTATGTTCTTCGAGCTGTTTTAAAGTAAAATTGTGTTGTTGTTTGTAATCCCCTTGTATAAAAATTACACAAATTCCATGAGTTTATGTTCTTCGAGCTGTTTTAAAGTAAAATTGTGTTGTTGTTTGTAATCCCCTTGTATAAAAATTACACAAATTCCATGAGTTTATGTTCTTCGAGCTGTTTTAAAGTAAAATTGTGTTGTTGTTTGTAATCCCCTTGTATAAAAATTACACAAATTCCATGAGTTTATGTTCTTCGAGCTGTTTTAAAGTAAAATTGTGTTGTTGTTTGTAATCCCCTTGTATAAAAATTACACAAATTCCATGAGTTTATGTTCTTCGAGCTGTTTTAAAGTAAAATTGTGTTGTTGTTTGTAATCCCCTTGTATAAAAATTACACAAATTCCATGAGTTTATGTTCTTCGAGCTGTTTTAAAGTAAAATTGTGTTGTTGTTTGTAATCCCCTTGTATAAAAATTACACAAATTCCATGAGTTTATGTTCTTCGAGCTGTTTTAAAGTAAAATTGTGTTGTTGTTTGTAATCCCCTTGTATAAAAATTACACAAATTCCATGAGTTTATGTTCTTCGAGCTGTTTTAAAGTAAAATTGTGTTGTTGTTTGTAATCCCCTTGTATAAAAATTACACAAATTCCATGAGTTTATGTTCTTCGAGCTGTTTTAAAGTAAAATTGTGTTGTTGTTTGTAATCCCCTTGTATAAAAATTACACAAATTCCATGAGTTTATGTTCTTCGAGCTGTTTTAAAGTAAAATTGTGTTGTTGTTTGTAATCCCCTTGTATAAAAATTACACAAATTCCATGAGTTTATGTTCTTCGAGCTGTTTTAAAGTAAAATTGTGTTGTTGTTTGTAATCCCCTTGTATAAAAATTACACAAATTCCATGAGTTTATGTTCTTCGAGCTGTTTTAAAGTAAAATTGTGTTGTTGTTTGTAATCCCCTTGTATAAAAATTACACAAATTCCATGAGTTTATGTTCTTCGAGCTGTTTTAAAGTAAAATTGTGTTGTTGTTTGTAATCCCCTTGTGTAAAAATTACACAAATTCCATGAGTTTATGTTCTTCGAGCTGTTTTAAAGTAAAATTGTGTTGTTGTTTGTAATCCCCTTGTGTAAAAATTACACAAATTCCATGAGTTTATGTTCTTCGAGCTGTTTTAAAGTAAAATTGTGTTGTTGTTTGTAATCCCCTTGTATAAAAATTACACAAATTCCATGAGTTTATGTTCTTCGAGCTGTTTTAAAGTAAAATTGTGTTGTTGTTTGTAATCCCCTTGTATAAAAATTACACAAATTCCATGAGTTTATGTTCTTCGAGCTGTTTTAAAGTAAAATTGTGTTGTTGTTTGTAATCCCCTTGTATAAAAATTACACAAATTCCATGAGTTTATGTTCTTCGAGCTGTTTTAAAGTAAAATTGTGTTGTTGTTTGTAATCCCCTTGTATAAAAATTACACAAATTCCATGAGTTTATGTTCTTCGAGCTGTTTTAAAGTAAAATTGTGTTGTTGTTTGTAATCCCCTTGTATAAAAATTACACAAATTCCATGAGTTTATGTTCTTCGAGCTGTTTTAAAGTAAAATTGTGTTGTTGTTTGTAATCCCCTTGTGTAAAAATTACACAAATTCCATGAGTTTATGTTCTTTGAGCTGTTTTAAAGTAAAATTGTGTTGTTGTTTGTAATCCCCTTGTATAAAAATTACACAAATTCCATGAGTTTATGTTCTTCGAGCTGTTTTAAAGTAAAATTGTGTTGTTGTTTGTAATCCCCTTGTATAAAAATTACACAAATTCCATGAGTTTATGTTCTTCGAGCTGTTTTAAAGTAAAATTGTGTTGTTGTTTGTAATCCCCTTGTATAAAAATTACACAAATTCCATGAGTTTATGTTCTTCGAGCTGTTTTAAAGTAAAATTGTGTTGTTGTTTGTAATCCCCTTGTATAAAAATTACACAAATTCCATGAGTTTATGTTCTTCGAGCTGTTTTAAAGTAAAATTGTGTTGTTGTTTGTAATCCCCTTGTGTAAAAATTACACAAATTCCATGAGTTTATGTTCTTCGAGCTGTTTTAAAGTAAAATTGTGTTGTTGTTTGTAATCCCCTTGTATAAAAATTACACAAATTCCATGAGTTTATGTTCTTCGAGCTGTTTTAAAGTAAAATTGTGTTGTTGTTTGTAATCCCCTTGTGTAAAAATTACACAAATTCCATGAGTTTATGTTCTTCGAGCTGTTTTAAAGTAAAATTGTGTTGTTGTTTGTAATCCCCTTGTATAAAAATTACACAAATTCCATGAGTTTATGTTCTTCGAGCTGTTTTAAAGTAAAATTGTGTTGTTGTTTGTAATCCCCTTGTGTAAAAATTACACAAATTCCATGAGTTTATGTTCTTCGAGCTGTTTTAAAGTAAAATTGTGTTGTTGTTTGTAATCCCCTTGTATAAAAATTACACAAATTCCATGAGTTTATGTTCTTCGAGCTGTTTTAAAGTAAAATTGTGTTGTTGTTTGTAATCCCCTTGTATAAAAATTACACAAATTCCATGAGTTTATGTTCTTCGAGCTGTTTTAAAGTAAAATTGTGTTGTTGTTTGTAATCCCCTTGTATAAAAATTACACAAATTCCATGAGTTTATGTTCTTTGAGCTGTTTTAAAGTAAAATTGTGTTGTTGTTTGTAATCCCCTTGTGTAAAAATTACACAAATTCCATGAGTTTATGTTCTTCGAGCTGTTTTAAAGTAAAATTGTGTTGTTGTTTGTAATCCCCTTGTATAAAAATTACACAAATTCCATGAGTTTATGTTCTTCGAGCTGTTTTAAAGTAAAATTGTGTTGTTGTTTGTAATCCCCTTGTGTAAAAATTACACAAATTCCATGAGTTTATGTTCTTCGAGCTGTTTTAAAGTAAAATTGTGTTGTTGTTTGTAATCCCCTTGTGTAAAAATTACACAAATTCCATGAGTTTATGTTCTTCGAGCTGTTTTAAAGTAAAATTGTGTTGTTGTTTGTAATCCCCTTGTATAAAAATTACACAAATTCCATGAGTTTATGTTCTTCGAGCTGTTTTAAAGTAAAATTGTGTTGTTGTTTGTAATCCCCTTGTATAAAAATTACACAAATTCCATGAGTTTATGTTCTTTGAGCTGTTTTAAAGTAAAATTGTGTTGTTGTTTGTAATCCCCTTGTGTAAAAATTACACAAATTCCATGAGTTTATGTTCTTCGAGCTGTTTTAAAGTAAAATTGTGTTGTTGTTTGTAATCCCCTTGTATAAAAATTACACAAATTCCATGAGTTTATGTTCTTCGAGCTGTTTTAAAGTAAAATTGTGTTGTTGTTTGTAATCCCCTTGTGTAAAAATTACACAAATTCCATGAGTTTATGTTCTTTGAGCTGTTTTAAAGTAAAATTGTGTTGTTGTTTGTAATCCCCTTGTATAAAAATTACACAAATTCCATGAGTTTATGTTCTTCGAGCTGTTTTAAAGTAAAATTGTGTTGTTGTTTGTAATCCCCTTGTATAAAAATTACACAAATTCCATGAGTTTATGTTCTTTGAGCTGTTTTAAAGTAAAATTGTGTTGTTGTTTGTAATCCCCTTGTATAAAAATTACACAAATTCCATGAGTTTATGTTCTTCGAGCTGTTTTAAAGTAAAATTGTGTTGTTGTTTGTAATCCCCTTGTATAAAAATTACACAAATTCCATGAGTTTATGTTCTTTGAGCTGTTTTAAAGTAAAATTGTGTTGTTGTTTGTAATCCCCTTGTATAAAAATTACACAAATTCCATGAGTTTATGTTCTTCGAGCTGTTTTAAAGTAAAATTGTGTTGTTGTTTGTAATCCCCTTGTGTAAAAATTACACAAATTCCATGAGTTTATGTTCTTCGAGCTGTTTTAAAGTAAAATTGTACTTTCTCTATATGTAGAAATGCAGGCAGTGAGTACAAAAACTTAATGAGGAATATATAGTAAAACTACCTAGGACAACACCACTGCAGAGCTAAAGTGTCCTTTAGGGAGAGGTGACCTCTTACCAGAAAGTTGCTTAATAGTAAAAATGGTAATTTTGCAAATGAAAACTGTCCTTTGTAGAGAGGTGTCATCTAGTGGGAGTGTCCTCTCATGGAGGTTCTACTGTATAAGGTAACAAAACCAAATCTAAATAGTGTGTGGTGTTACACATTGTCACCATCATCCTTAGTCACTACTTTTGTCTGATGGTGGTGACAATGCTGTAATCAAACAACACTAACAAGAACAGACCATCTCAAGCCATTGAAGATAGAAAATAACAACAAAATCTACCCCACTTGCCTAAAATGTAGCTTTGCACATGCAGCTCCAGAACACATTTTGGCTTGCATTAGATGTGATGTACTAAACAAGACCTTTGGACCTTTGGGAGAGGCCGCTGCTTATCATCAAACAGCTTGAGGAGCATGGATTCATGGAATTTGTGTAATATTTACACAAGGGGATAAGAAACAATAACATGCTGTAACCATACAAATTCCCCGAGGAATTGAAGGCTTTTTCTCACTGGTGTGAAAGGAGACCTTGGTTTATTGGCTTCCAGGTTAGGTTAGTAACCAGACTCTGGTGTCGGTTGACCACTAACTTTAAATATCCAGTTGGGGTAAGTTTACTGATGTCCTTCATTGTAGCATTCTCCGTCATCTAACTGTTTAGATTGTTGCAACAATGATGGAATCCTTTTACAGTATCTACCTCGGCAGAGCTGACTGCTACAGGTGGCTGATAGGAAAACAACCTTCAGATATGAAGGCCAGCTGAGAAACAAGCAAAATAACTTTAACGAATAAGCAGTCACAGACCAACAGCAGCATTGTTAGAAAGAGGAGAAAGACTTCTTTAAAAATTCTGACTTCTACTGACCCAGTTGATATACCTCAGCAAGGGTTCCTCTCCAGGGATATAGAGGAGCTGTGTCTGTACTCATGTTAGAGTCGGCAGCAAAGGCTTCCATGTTAGGAACAACCTCAAATTACAGGCAAAGTTTCACCAAAGTGTGCCTGGATCATGGTGCCATGATTAACAAAAGCTGCACCCCTACACCCCATTCCATGAGATCAGATAGTTGCTGCACAGGGCAGTACATGCATCAATTAAGATCAATCAATCCAAGATAATAATGTCAAATAGGTGTATAAAAGGTACAACTCCTGTAGGAAATGTGTCAAAATGATGCCTTGTGTACCTCCCCAGTACAGAATGTTGGTGCCACACCGTTCAACCGAATCTGTCAAAAATAAATGCATTTGTTTTGATGCATTTTTAAATAGGAGAGGTGTCCTCTTTGTACATGGGAAATCTTGCTATACCTATGTTGTTGTTGTTGTCGTGTCCAAAGAAGAGTCTCAGATGTCTCCATGCATCTCCAACACAGCAGCAGCAATATCCACTATCTTGCTCTTCATTGGAAAATGGGTGCCGTTGCCATGTTAGTCACCTTGGAAACGAACCAGAATTTGGTCGAATATTCCAAGGGTCCAGGGGGGACCGCAGGGAGGTGTGGTCGGACTTCTCCCCCCTTTTTTGCTATACCTATGAAACTTATATATATCTTGTTATTGTTTTGATGCCTTCTTTGCACATGGGAAATCTTTCCATGAGACTTTGTATCTTCACTCTATCAGCTCACCCACAGTATTGTACAGCTGCAGCTGCCGGTGGAGGTGCCAGTTTGTGTGATCCTCTCCAGCATGGTGACGGCTGGCCATTTCTTCCTGCAGCAGCCCACTCACCCCAGCCACCCCTCCCTGGCCCACCTCAACCGCCAGATGTTGGCCTTCTACTCCCACATGGACACCCCGCTGCTCCCCGTGCCCCTCCCAGCCCCCGGCGCCATCTGTGCCGCTCCCGTCATCTCGGGCTGGTTCCGGGCCCAGGTGGTGTCCGCTGTGGACGAGGACACTCAGGAGTGTGACATCAAGTTTCTGGACTACGGGGGCTACATCCGGATCCACATCTCCATGCTGAGGCAGATCTGGTAACTAAATGGTTCATTTGGTCAGCTCTTCCCTGAGATACAAACTAGATGGGTGCTTTCTGTCATATTTTTATATTGATGAGACAAAGACTGGCTAAATGGTTCATTTGGTCTGTTCTTTCCTGAGATACAAACAGCAAAAACAATCATTATTCAGTCAAAAATGTTGTTACAGCTCTATTGTCAGTGGGGGAGGGGGTACAATTAAAATCAATATCTATAAAATACTTGTAGATTTCGTATTTCATCTAGATGACTGCATTGTGTCATAGTTTTAGATTGATGAGACAAAGGTAACTAACTTCTTCATTTGGTCTGTTCTTTCCTGAGATACAAACTAGATGGCTGTGTTGTGTCAGAGGTATTGTTCAGAAATTTTAACTTATTTTTGACGCGTATGATTCTTTTAAAAAAAATAAAACAATTTTCTACTACCCTCACTGCAATGATAAATCAATAGGAGGGCCTGGCTCATCAGTGGTGAACCCCCCCAGCAGTTTCCCCAGTTCAATCTACCGCTGTAATATTGGATTGTTTGCTTTTACACTGATGCTGACATCTTGGAAAAGTTATTTTAAATGAACTATGGATATACAGTTAAACCTGTCTATAGCGCCCCCTCTAAATAGCGCCTTCCTCTCTATAGCGCCCGATTTTAAATACGTAGTACGATGCGATTTACATTAAAAGTGACCTGTCTATAGCACCCCCTCTCTATAGCACCCTATTTTGGTGTGTCCCAAGAGGGGGCGCTATAGACACATTTAACTGTACATTAAAAGTCACCTGTCTATAGCACCCCCTCTCTATAGCACCCTATTTTGGTGAGTCCCAAGAGGGGGCGCTATAGACAGGTTTAACTGTACATTAAAGTGACCTGTCTATAGCACCCCCTCTCTATAGCACCCTATTTTGGTGTGTCCCAAGAGGGGGCTCTATAGACAGGTTTAACTGTACATTAAAAGTGACCTGTCTATAGCACCCTATTTTGGTGAGTCCCAAGAGCTATAGACAGGTTTAACTGTATATATTTATAATTATATGTATTTATACTGCCCTCAAAGCTTATGTCCCCCATAAGTTGTTCTGACTTGTGTACAAGGCCATATCTATTTGAGACTGAAGCTGCTGCCGGGATCCAAACAGTTTGTTGCGTTGCGCAGGAGTGACTTCATGGTGCTACCCTTCCAAGCTACAGAATGCTACCTGGCCGATGTGGTGCCCAATACAGGTTGGTTCACACAGCATCGCTTGTGGCTTCCTACAATACATCTGTTGTTGTTGTTTCTTATCCCCTTGTGTAAAGATTACACAAATTCCATGAGTTCATGCTCCTCGAGCTGTTTTATGATAAGCAGTGGCCTCTCCCAAAGGTCCTGTTTAGTGCATCCAATGCAAGCCAAAATGTGTTGAATAATCTAGCTTTCTCCCAAATCAAGTCACAATTTTTTTTTCTTTTAGAGAAATGATGTCATAAAGAAAACAGCACTTTCTCACATTTTATAAATCTCTAAGAACTCAAGGCTAACTAACTCCTTACACTTTGGGTTGACAGAGGACGGCCTATGGTCTGCAAAGGCTTGTGAAGTTTTCGAAGAGCTTGCGCAAGGACAGATCCTTCAAGCGGTGGTAGTGGGGTTTGCAGAGGATGGGGTACCCTGCGTAGAACTCCATAAGGTGCAGGGAGAAACGGTAGGTTGCATGTGTGATGTCACTTGAACAGTTGATGACTCAAATGTATGCACAGAATGTGTTCATCAACAAAGAGCTTGTGGATTTGAACCTTGCGCAGTGGGCATCCACATCTCCCTAGCCCCCCCCCCTTCCCTTGCTGTAAGTATTCTCAACCTCCTGGATAGAGATGTATCCACGGGAATCCAAATATGTGGGGCCTCCAACTGTACTATAGTGGTACATCCCTGCTAGGGGGTCGGTGGAAGGATGGTCTAAACCATTGGTTTTTGTCCGCTATGACCCGGGTTCGATTCCCGCATTAGGCACTTTTTTCTGATTTAAAAAAAATTGCTCCAATGACCCCTGATTCTTGCAAAAGTCCATCCCCACCAGTTGTTGTTGTTGTCATGTCCAAAGAAGAGTCTCAGATGTCTCCATGCATCTCCATCACAGCAGCAGCAATATCCACTATCTTGGGTGTGTAAATCTGCTGCTCTAGGTCTAAGTCAATTTTCTGCAAGGCTGCGGCCATTGCTGGGCATGAGAATATGTGAGTAGGTGTTAGTTCCACACCAGGACAGTTGTTGCATGTCCTATAGGTTCTTGTGCCATCTGGATGTATTGTCATTCCTTTTTAATGTTTTGTTCTAAGTCTTGTTATAGTTTTTGTCAGTTTTCTCTCAGAGTTTATTTCACATATTTGATCTTTTCTTATTTTTTGTTTGATTATCTTGTCTTTTACAAAAGCATTAGCGCCAAATAATGACATTTGTTCTTTCTTTGACAAACCTTTTGGCTTCCTTTGCCATTTCATTACCCTCGATCCCAACATGGGCAGGAATCCATTGTAGAATGCAGTTCTTCTCCAATGTTTCCAGTTGGGTAAGTAATGAGTGTATTTTCTGCATGATTCTAGTATTGCCCTTCTGAATTGCTTCTAGAGCGGATCTGGAGTCACTGTATATTATGATTCCTTCTGCTTGATGCAGGGATGGTTGGTTCAGGCATACATCAAGGGCTTTCCAGATAGCTGTCAGTTCACAAGTGAAATTTGATGAAATCTTTCCTGCTCCTTCTTTGATTTTGATGTGTGTTCCATCTTGGAGTATTATGTTAATTCCGGCCCCTCTATTAATCAGGGTTTGGTCTGATGATCCATCTGTGTATGCTAATAAATAATTTCTCTGATCATATAAATCAATTGTGTCAAGTCCTTTCTTTTTAAGTATGATTTTGTTCTTTTTTTTATTGCAGGGTTCGTTCAGGTTGAGATTGATGATTATATTTGATGGTAATGGCACATTTGTAAGTGGAAAGTCGAACTGCTTTTCACATGTGTAGACATGTGGTGCACTTACAGTAAAAGCAGTCGCCTACTTCTACCCACCATGATTATCATGGCCTGTACCACGTGTACTAGGGATATATATAAGGAAAAAAAAACATCCCTGCTAGTATATCCTGGCCAAATAACATCTATGTGGGCACTTTCTGTAGACTTAGAATATTTGTTCTCTATTATAGATTAGAGAAACAAAAAGTAACAAGACCAATGATAAGGCACACAATTTGGATTATAGATTATAAACACAAGGTAATAAGACCAAATAACCTTATTACCTTGTGGCAACAAGACCAATTCCCCAAATTATTGAAGTATTTGTTACATAAAATAGAATATTTTTTAAAGAACTATATAAGGTACAATTTGGATTATAGAATAGAAACAAAAGTAAGTAATTGAAGACACACAAGATAACCAAGTGTGAACAAAATTGGTCTTCTTAAAAAAAATAATAGATAGCCAGCAACATCATTACACTTCCTTAAGTTTTGTCCATGAATGTATTTTTATCTTTAGACATCAGGGAAATTTGTTTGAATGTCTTCAAAGTGTTCTTATTGTTGTTTCTTATCCCCTTGTGCAAAGATTATATGAATTCCATGAGTTTATGCTTCTCTAGCTCTGATTTCATGGAATGGGGTGTAGGGGTGCAGCTTTCGTCGATCATGGCACTATGATCCACTTTGATGAAAGTCTGCCTGTAATTTGAGGCCGTTCCCAACATGGAAGCCTTTGCTGCTGACTCTTAACATGAGTACAGACACAGTATATTATGATGCACTAGCACGCCATCTGTTATGAAAATTCGAAACTATTATAGACACGTATGATTCTTTTTAAAATTAATGATTTCTACTGCCCTTACTCCCATTAATTTTTCCATTGCAGTAAGGGCAGTAGAAATTGTTTAATTTTTAAAAGAATCACATGCGTCTATAATAGTTTCAAATTTTCATAACAGACGCAGTATCCCTGCAGAGGGCTCTTGTTGAGGTCTATCAACTTGGTCAGTTGAACTCAGGATTTTTAAAGAGGTCTTGCTCCTTTTTCTAACAATGCTGCTGTTGCTTATTTGTCAGAGTTATTCTGTTTGTTTCACAGCTGACCTTCATATCTGTAGGTCATTCCCCTGCGCCATGTAGCAGTCAGCTCTGCAGAGGATCTCTTATTAATTAGATAATATCTGCCTTTGCCGGTCCCAAGCCCGGATGAAAAAGGAGGAGGGGAGCAGTAACAAGCTCGCTAAAAAACCTGGGCTCAGCTGGCCCGGCTGATAGTACCCTGTAAGGGCTCCTGATCCAGGGATACAGGATGAGCAGAGTTTGTACTCCATGTTAGGAGTGGCTGTACATGGCGTCTGTTCCTCATGTCAGAGGCGGCCATTTCTTTTGGAGCTAAGTTAGCCTGCCACTGAGTAGTGCTCCCAGTCTTAATGACAAAGGTAGACGCATTCTACTTCACCCTGATATGATCTCAAGCTCTACAAGCTTGATACCCTGATATGATTGAGTGGAGATAAGAAAGAAGAAGAGATAATACAGCAGCAGGTTTCTCCTGTGTAATTCCAAGTTTGTGGTTGGGTGCAGGTATTGTCGGCCATTGCTGCGAGGATCTCCCAAAGGTTGTCATTGTATCCCTCCCTCCCCATCTCAAATCAAGTCAATCACTTTTTTTAACAACAAAAAGGTAAAAAGGATGCAGTGAATATTTTTTACCACCAAGCTCTTTTACCTTAACTTTTTTAATTATCAAAAAAAAAAGCTCTTTGAACTTGTTTATAAAGACCTGGATTCCTCATATAGGAAACTGTATGTAGCTATGTATGTTTTTATTTAAACAAAATTCTTCCTTCCTACTATCAGGTTTTTATACCCAAGTTTTACAGTGTGTGCGGTATGTAAAAAAAATATATATTTTAAAGTATATGTTACAATCTCTCCCATGTACAATGGGCTCAGGGTTCTGTTGTTATTCTCTATTTAAAATCATTTTTGTCTGAAAGACATTGGATTAACGTAGCTTGTGTCAATGGTGCCAGATTATTCTTGCTATTGGTGTCCCCCATATATATCTACACTTATTATTACATAACAGAAATGTTGCCAGATTTTATAATCATATTTTTATTTTAATCACAGATAAAAAAAGTCTTTAATAAGAATTTATCTTTGTGAATTATATCAAGATTGTATAATCTCCTATGTGCAATGTTTATCAAATTGTTACACATATATATATATATTTACATTTTATTTTTAATCTCAATTTTTCTTCTTCATTTAAATTTTTGCTAACTACAGATAAACAAAAGACATATATTGAATTGAATTTAAAAGATTTATTCAATCCAATTTATGTTTTTTTATTATATTAAAAGATTTAAATATGTATTTTGCTCTATATTTTCAGAACAATTTGCTAACTTCTGTTGCTTATATCTTGTTTTTCAAAAGTTCACTTCAAATTATCTGAAAAAAAGTTTCGCCTTTAAAATTTCTAAATCCAATCTCCAACGTTGGTTCCAACACTGAATTTATAAGTGTTTTTTCATTATATATAATAGATATAAACATTAAAATATTGATTTTTTTTTCTCAACTTGTGTAACTTGGATTTATTTTTTTCTCCACAATCTCCATTTCATTATCTTCATTGTTGTGTTTTAATTTAGTTGTTATTGTTGAATATATTCACTTTACACTTTGTAAAGGTAGGATTTGTTTTGTTTTTTTTTTGGTTGCCCACTTTTTGGGATTGTTTGCAAGTTTTTTTCTCTTTCAATTTCACATTTTTTTTTTAGATATGCGCTTACGGTTATTTTTGAAAAAATATACAGTTAAACCTGTCTATAGCGCCCCCTCTAAATAGCGCCTTCCTCTCTATAGCGCCCGATTTTAAACATTAAAATGTAAACATTTTACATTAAAAGTGGACCTGTCTATAGCACCCCTTCTCTATAACACCCTATTTTGGTGAGTCCCAAGAGCTATAGACAGGTTTAACTGTATATTTTTGAAAAGTAATCGATTGTAAATTCTCCAATCTTGTGCTTTTTAGATGTAGGGATTGTAATTTAGGATGGAGTGTGGTGATGTATTGCTGCTTTCAGTTGGGTCTTGAGACTTCATCCACCACTTCCTTGTCAAATAAAACTGAACTAAAACATAAATACGCCAAAGGCCACCTCAAATAGACACCGTGTGACTGTCTCACAGGAGTTTCTATTCGGATATTCTTTTTGTTGTTTCATTTTTGTTTGGTGTTTGTTGGGTCTTGAAACTTCATCCACCACTTCCCTTTGTCAAATAAAACTAAACTAATTACTCCAATGGAAACCTCAAATAGACATCATGTGACTGTCTATGGTCTCGCGGGAGTTTCTATTCTGATACTCTTTTTCCATCTTTATTTGGTCTTTGTTGGGTCTTGAGATTCCTTCCACCACTTTCCTTTGTCAAATAAACTGAACTAACCTGACAATGGCCACCCAACAGGAGACAATGTGTGACTGCTGTCTATGGTCTCACAGAAATTTCTATTACAACTCTCTTTTTACATTTTCCATCTAGGTTTGGTTTTTTTAAATCTCTTTTTCTAGGTGGAGACTACTTTTCTTTGAAAATTATATCAACATCTTTAAAGAAACTTCTCTGAAACATAATGATAAGTTATTTAGATTAATAGATTAGAAACACGAGGTAATAAGACCAAAACCTAAATAAATAAATAGTGTGTGATGTTAACAACATTGTGTTACCATCATCAGACAAAAGTCCTGAATGAGGAAAAATATCACAGCATGTTTTTATTTGAAGAAACTGATAACAATACTATTTAAGAACATTCTGTGATATTTGTTCTCATTCAGTACTTTTATCTGAGGATGGTAACAATGCTGTTACTGAAACATCACACACTATTTCGATTTGACCTTTATTACCTTATGTTTCAACCTCTCTTTCTCTCTGTTACTGTATGTGCTGCTCTCTCAACATAAAAACTCTTTAGTTTTTTTCCTTTCAAATGGAAATATTGGCACCTCTACTGGAGGTTTCACTGGGGAACTAATATCTCTACTGAAGGCTGCTATTGGATTCACTACACACAGTTTCACTTTTCTTCTTTCTCATCTCCACCCAATCACACTAAGGTATCAAGCTTGTAAAGCTTGTTGATGGTGTCTGCCTGGGAAGAGTAGAGCTCATCAATGGATGAGTCAATACAGTCAATAATATGTCTTGGAGTTGCAGTCTGAGAATTGCACTTAGTACATAGTGGGAAAACCTTGCAACCATTCTGGAAAGTCATTGTCCGTAGATGACCAGACTTAAGTCTGGAAATCAAAGACTGTTTTTCTCTTGAGTTTCACACACTTTTAAATGTGAAAAACTATTTCACCTTAAAAATATCAGAGCCTGTTTAAGAAAATGTAGTCTTGTGTGCCACACTCAGAAATGTCAACCTAAAGGAACATACTATAGTACTAATCTATCCTTACAACTTGTATACATTTACTTTTGTCAATTCTACAACACCTCATTAAATAATTATTTATCAGGTAATCATTGTTTGGATAAGTTGAAAGTGTTGGAATGTTGTGTCAGAGAGGGTTTCAATAGAAAGGGATAACTGTTATAAGAAATCTATTTTTGACATGTATGGTTCTTTTTGAAATAAATCAATTTTCTACTGCCCTTAGTGATATTATAAATTAATAGGAAGGCCTGGCTCATCAGTAGTAAACCCTCCTATTATTTCATCATTGCAGTAAAGGCAGTAGAAAATTATTTTATTTCAAAAAGAATGATACATGTTAAAAATAGTTTGGATTTCTTTTATAACAGATATGCGCTAAATGTATTATATTATAAGAGAAAACTTTTACTAGATACAGCAGCTAGATTCTCCTCTTGGTTCAGTTTCCCTCCCATAGCTTAGTTCAGGTGGATTGGATTGAAGATAGCAGGTGCTGGCCAACAGTGAAAACTTGGCAATACTCCTACTACAATTACAGATACTCTTAACCACTTTTTTATGGATCCTATTTTATTTAAACCCATTTTACTTACTTTTTTGAGGAAGCTTTTTTTTACAACCCCTCTCTATCCAACTATATACTCATATATGTCTTTGGTCAGAATCTTACCAATGCAATCTCTTTCCTTTACTCCATATCTTTCTGTCTTATTCACCATTATTGTCAGATTTCTGTGTCCTCTTCATTTAGAATTGTGGCAGCTTGTGTATCTACTGTAGATATCTACAGGAGACCCAGTTGTATACATGTGGTAGATACACTGGGTGACCATACACCAAATGTCACCGTTGCTGTTAGTGACATGGCCGGTCGGTGGAGGCAGGATTGTTGAGACATTGAAGCTAATACCATCTCTATCAGTTCCTTCCTTTATTTATAAATTAATTTCATCTACAAAATTTAAACCACCTCGGTGTGTGTGTTTAAAATAGACTGTGCTAGTAAAATGTACATCTTTCTCTACTACATGACACATATACATAAACAGTTTTGTTAATAACTCTCAAATATTTATGTCAATTTTTTTGTACTGGGATCACGTTGATCAAATATGAGAAATGCATATTGTAATCGTGCAACTACACTTTATTTACACAATCGAGGAAATTCCTTTCTCTTGTACCTCAAATCTTTGTTTAGTTTATCCAGAAATATTCAGTCTTTTTCCTTTCTTTTATTCTTTTCATTGAAAAATCTACAGAACTATTGTTTGGTAAAATATATGTTAGCATATAATAACACCCCTGAGTTTCACAGGATGAAGTAATTGGTAAAGTGTGAAAAGTGAATTCTCCCCAATTTGAAGAGAGCCAATTTTTCCTCTGTCATTTCATAGAACCCCCTAAGAAAGAAATGAGGGGGTATCGGTGTTCCACATGTTATGTTCATTTTGGAACCCAAAAAAAAAATTTTCAACCGACCAATTATCTTCCTAATCCTCCTTCCTTTCTTACAAACATGCTGTTTAAATCCCAGGTACGCTGAGTCCATTTCTGCCTCCATCGTACTAGGCTTCTAGTCCAACACTCTCAACTCTTTGTTTAGGAAGAACACAAGGAAGTTGTTCCATTTGGAAGAAAAATAGACTTTCCTTTCTTATAGTTCACTTTGTTGGATTCTGCTAATCTTAGATATATAACTCATGTTGGATGTTATTGAAGCCACCTCTGGTACTGATAAGGGCCATAGCCTGATACCATGGTATAAAGGTTGTTGGCTTCTTGTTTGAATTAGCCATAACTGGTGATGTGGCTCATCCTTTATCATCGCAAAGTTTTTGACGATGAACAAGTACTGATTTATAATTAAAGGGAGAGTTGATTCTTTTACTACATATATATATATATATATATATCAAGGCCTTAGAATATTACTTCAAGACTATTTTATTGAAGCCAGGGTTGTATTTTCTGGGTGTTTCTGACCATTTCATCAGGTGGTGTAACTTTCTTGGAAGAAATCTTAGTAATTCTTCCAAATGGTCAATACATTGTCAGTAAACACTAATAGAAAACGTAGTGTGACTAATGATAAGACACAATTTGGATTATAAACATAAGGTAATAAGACCAAATAAATAAATAGTGTGATGGTAACAACGTTGTTTATTTGGATTTAGTCTTGTGTGACTGAAAATTACTTAAAAATAAGAATAATTTACTCAATTCTGCATATTCTCTTTCAGATATCGCTCGGTGCTTATCCAACGTATTTGTTATACATCCTTCCTCTTTTACAAGTATTCTCTTTCCTTGGATTGGTTGGTTCCTCTTTTTTTTTTTTTTTTTTTTTTTTTTATTGAGACAAATGTGGTCACAAAATATTCAGCAATTATATTCTTCTAGTGTGAATCAATACGTAAGAAAAATTTTTTTTTTTTCTATATGATTAAATAGATAAAAAGGTTCTAAAAAAAATGTTTTTCTGTGATAAGTGATTGTCATTAATTTCAGTATATTTGTGGTGGGATATTGTTATAAGTGTATGGTTAGAATGTAATATATAGTGTTAACATATTTACACATTACCTAATAGTGTTTATTCAAGGATCTACCTCACACCTCTAGTTGACTACCTATGCAAATTAGATCTTTGAACCTGATGCCTTGGGGTATTACATTTTTCCCTCCCTCATTATTTTTGCTGCCTCTCTCTACATTTGAGTAGAAAGTTTCTACAAATTGTTGTTCTATCTCTGTGTTTAGATATAGTGATTTAGGGAGCCTCACTTTGTCCAATCAGCTGTTAGTCTTCCCTCTGAGTTGTCCAAGAGAGCTATTTTCCCTCAATCTACTACATTTACCTAGCTCTGGTCTAGCTACAGGTTTGACTGAGGGGAATGCATTGTGCTTCCTATATGTTTCTTCACCATGTGTTTTTTTTATATAAGCCCAAATTGAAAAGAATACAATATATAACCCTTGTTTCAATATCTCCAGGGAGAGATTAAATTAAAATTATCCTTGGAAGCCTGATAGCTTCACTTTGATGTTGAAAATTGAAGATAACAGTAGAACTACCTCCCT
>CP092874.1:80747006-80761325 GCA_030710605.1 Cordylochernes scorpioides
TGGTTGCTATCTTGACCAATCCACTTTTTGTACAAGTGCAACTATTACCTAAATTGAATTTATAGCAATAACAATTTAAAGTAAAATTGTGTTGTTGTTTCTTATCCCCTTGTGTAAAAATTACACAAATTCCACGAGTTCATGCTCCTCGAGCTGTTTTAAAGTAAAATTGTACTTTTCTATATGTAGAAATGCAGGGAGTGAGCACAAAAACTCAATAAAGAATATAAATAAAGAAAAAGGCATCTCCTTATCGTGCAACTGAAAGTTGCTGATGGCTTGCGCCATCTATCGGAATAAATATCAACTATTCTCGTTGATTTTTAATTATTCCAGAATTGGCCAAATACCCATTCTTGATTAATCAAGAAAAGCTAACCACAGACGCGTTTGGGGCTGTTGGCCCTCATCCCAGTACAATGTTACATTTGTACTATTTTTCACAAAGAATATATAGTAGAACCTCCCTGTAAAGGACAATACCTAATTACAGAGCTAAAGTGTCCTTTAGGGAGAGGTGTCCTCTTACCAGAAAGTTGCTTAATAGTAAAAATTGTAATTTTGCAAATGGAAACTGTCCTTTGTAGAGAGGTGTCTTCTAGTGGGAGTGTCCTCTCATGGAGGTTCTACTGTATAAGGTAACAAAACCAAATCTAAATAGTGTGTGGTGTTACACATTGTCACCATCATCCTTAGTCACTACTTTGTCTGATGATGGTGACAATGCTGTAATCAAACAACACTAACAAGATTTACAACAGGCCATCTCAAGCCATTGAAGATAGAAAATAATAACAGGGGGGTCGGTGGAAGGCTGGTTAAACCGTTTGGTTTTCGACCACTACGACCCGGGTTCGATTCCCGCATTGGGCACTTTTTTCTGTTTAAAAAAAAAATGCTCCAATGGCCCCCGATTCTTGCAAAAGTCCAACCCCACCAGCGAGTGCAAGTAACCAAACGGGGCTCTGGCACATTTGTAAGTGCAAAGTCGAACTGCTTTCACATGTGTAGACATGTGGTGCGCTTACAGTAAAAGCAGTCGCCTACTTCTACCCACCATGATTATCATGGCCTGTACCACGTGTACTAGGGATAAGTAAAAAAAAAAAAATAATAATAATAATAACAAAATCTACCCCACTTGCCCAAAATGTAGCTTGACACCTGCAGCTCCAGAACACATTTTGGCTTGCATTAGATGTACTAAATAGGACCTTTGGGAGAGGCCGCTGCTTATCATCAAACAGCTTGAGGAGCATGGATTCATGGAATTTGTGTAATATTTACACAAGAGGATAAGAAACAACAACATGCTGTAACTGTACCAATTCCTTGAGGAATTGAAGGCTTTTTCTCACTGGTGTGAAAGGAGATCTTGGTTTATCCCATTGGCTTCCAGGTTAGGTTAGTAACCAGACTCTGGTGTCGGTTGACCACTGACTTTAAATATCCAGTTGGGGTAAGTTTACTGAAGTCCTCCATTGTAGCATTCTCAGTCATCTAACTGTTTAGATTGTTGCAACAATGATGGAATCCTTTTACAGTATCTGCCTCGGCAGAGCTGACTGCTACAGGTGGCTGATAGGGGAACAACCTTCAGATATGAAGGCCAGCTGAGAAACAAGCAAAATAACTTTAACGAATAAGCAGTCACAGACCAATAGCAGCATTGTTAGAAAGAGGAGAAAGACTTCTTTAAAAATCCTGACTTCAACTGACCCGGTTGATAGACCTCAGCAAGTGTTCCTCTCCGCGGATATGGAGGAGCTGTGTCTGTACTCATGTTAGAGTCAGCAGCAAAGGCTTCCATGTTGGGAACAACCTCAAATTACAGGCAAAGTTTCACCAAAGTGTGCCTGGATCATGGTGCCATGATTAACAAAAGCTGCACCCCTACACCCCATTCCATGAGATCAGATAGTTGCTGCACATGCATCAATTAAGATCAACCAATCCAAGATAATAATGTCAAATAGAGGTGTATAGAAGGTACAACTCTTGTAAGAAAATGTGTCAAAACGATGCCTTGTGTACCTCCCCAGTACAGAATGTTGGTGCCACACCATCAAAAATAAATGCTTTTGTTTTGATGCATTTTTAAATAGGAGAAGTGTCCTCTTTGTACATGGGAAATCTTCCTATGCTACTTTGTATATTGTTTTTATTTTGATGCATTTTTAAATAGAGAGATGCCCTCTTTGCACATGGGGAATCTTGCTATACCTATGAAACTTATATATATCTTGTTATTGTTTTGATGCCCTCTTTGCACATGGGAAATCTTTCTATGAGACTTTGTATCTTGTTCTCCCTTCACTCTATCAGCCCTGCTCACCCACAGTATTGTACAGTTGCAGCTGCCGGTGGAGGTGCCAGTTTGTGTGATCCTCTCCAGCATGGTGACTGCTGGCCATTTCTTCCTGCAGCAGCCGACTCACCCCAGCCACCCCTCCCTGGCCCACCTCAACCGCCAGATGCTGGCCTTCTACTCCCACATGGACACCCCGCTGCTCCCCGTGCCCCTCCCAGCCCCCGGCGCAATCTGTGCTGCTCCCGTCATCTCGGGCTGGTTCCGGGCCCAGGTGGTGTCCGCTGTGGACGAGGACACTCAGGAGTGTGACATCAAGTTTCTGGACTACGGGGGCTACATCCGGATCCACATCTCCATGCTGAGGCAGATCTGGTAACTCTCTGGTTCATTTGGTCTGTTCTTTCCTGAGATACAAACTAGATGGTGCTTTTTGTCATATTTTTATATTGATGAGACAAAGACTGGCTAACTGGTTCATTTGGTCTGTTCTTTCCTGAGATACAAACAGCAAAAACGATTATTATTCAGTCAAAAACGTCGTTACAGCTCTATTGTCAGTGGGGGAGGGGGTACAATTTAAAATCTTAAAATCGATATCTATAAAATACTTGTAGATTTCGTATTTCATCTAGATGGCTGCATTGTGTCAGAGTTTTATATTGATGAACAAAGATAACTAACTTCTTCATTTGGTCTGTTCTTTCCTGAGATACAAACTAGATGGCTGTGTTGTGTCAGAGGTAGTGTTCAGAAATTTTAACTTATTTTTGACGCGTAAGATTCTTTTAAAAAATTAAAACAATTTTCTACTACCCTCACTGCAATGATAAATTAATAGGAGGGCCTGGCTCATCAGTGGTGAACCCTCCCAGCAGTTTCCCCAGTTCAATCTACCGCTGTAATATTGGATTGTTTGCTTTTATACTGATGCTGACATCTTGGAAAAGTTATTTTAAATGAACTATGGATATACAGTTAAACCTGTCTATAACGCCCCCTCTAAATAGCGCCTTCCTCTCTATAGCGCCTGATTTTAAATACGTAGTACAATGCGATTTACATTAAAAGTGACCTGTCTATAGCACCCCCTCTCTATAGCACCCTATCTTGGTGTGTCCCAAGAGGGGGCTCTATAGACAGGTTTAACTGTACATTAAAAGTGACCTGTCTATAGCACCCTATTTTGGTGAGTCCCAAGAGGGGGCGCTATAAACAGGTTTAAATGTATATATTTATAATTATATGTATTTATACTGTCCTCAAAGCTTATGTCCCCATAAGTGGATCTGGCTTGTGTACAAGGCCATATCTATTTGAGACTGAAGCTGCTGCAGTGGATCCAAACAGTTTGTTGCGTTACGCAGGAGTGACTTCATGGTGCTACCCTTCCAAGCTACAGAATGCTACCTGGCCGATGTGGTGCCCAATACAGGTTGGTTCACACACTATCGCTAATTACAGTAACTTGTTTCCTACCCAACTCTATGCTCACATCTAGCTTTCTCCCAAATCAAGTTGCATTTTTTTTCTCAGGAAAATAAAGTAATAAAAAAAAAAAAACATCACTTTCTTTCACATTTTATAAATCTCTAAGAACTCAAAACTTTGCTGGCAACTAACTCCTTCAACTTTGGGTTGACAGAGGACGGCCTATGGTCTGCAAAGGCTTGTGAAGTTTTCGAAGAGCTTGCGCAAGGACAGATCCTTCAAGCAGTGGTAGTGGGGTTTGCAGAGGATGGGGTACCCTGCGTAGAACTCCATAAGGTGCAGGGAGAAACGGTAGGTTGCATGTGTGATGTCACTTGAACCGTCAATGACATAAATGTCTGCGCAGAATGTGTTCATCAACAAAGAGCTTGTGGATTTGAACCTTGCGCAGTGGGCATCCACATCTCCCTAGCCCCCCCTTCCCTTGCTGTAAGTATTCTCAACCTCCTGGATGGAGATGTACCCACGGGGATCCAAATATGTGGGGTCTACAACTGTACTATAGTGGTACATCCCTGACACAGTACATTATGATGCATTAGCATGCCATCTGTTATGAAAATGCGAAACTATTATAGACGCGTATGATGCTTTTAAAAATTAACGATTTCTACTGCCCTTACTCCCATTAATTTTTCCATTGCAGTAAGGACAGTAGAAATTGTTTAATTTTTAAAAGAATCACGCGCGTCTATAATAGTTTCAAATTTTCATAACAGACACAGTATCCCTGCAGAGGGCTCTTGCTGAGGCCTATCAACCAGGTCAGTTGAACTCAGGATTTTTAAAGAAATCTTTCTCCTCTTTCTAACAATGCTGCTGTTGGTCCGTGACTGCTTATTTGTCAGAGTTATTCTGTTTGTTTCACAGCTGGCCTTCATATCTGTAGGTCATTCCTCTGTGCCATGTAGCAGTCAGCTCTGCAGAGGATCTCTTTTTAATTAGATAATATCCACCTTTGCCGGTCCCAAGCCCAGATGAAAAAGGAGGAGGGGGAGCAGTAACAAGTTCACTAAAAAACCTGGGTTCAGCTGGCCCGGCTGATAGTACCCTGTAAGGGCTCCAGGGATACAGGATGAGCAGCGTTTGTACTCCATGTTAGGAGTCGCTGCACATGGCGTCTGTTCCTCATGTCAGAGGCGGCCATTTATTTTGGAACTAAGTCGGCCTGCCACTGAGTAGTGCTCCCAGTCTTAATGACAAAGGCAGACGTATTCTACTTCACCCAGTCATGATCTCAAGCTCTACAGACTTGATACCCTAGTATGATTGAGTGGAGATAAGAAAGAAGAGATAATAGAGCAGCAGGTTTCTGTAGATGAGTTTCTCCTGTGTAATTCCAAGTTTGTGGTTGGGTGCAGGTATTGTCGGCCATTGCTGCGAAGATCTCCCAAAGGTTGTCATTGTATCCCTCCCTCCCCATCTCAAATCAAGTCAATCACTTTTTTTAACAACAAAAAGGTAAAAAAGGATGCAGTGAATATTTTTTACCACCAAGCTCTTTTACCTTAACTTTTTTAATTATAAAAAAAAAGCTCTTTGAACTTGTTTATAAAGACCTGGATTCCTCATATAGGAAACTGTATGTAGCTATGTATGTTTTTATTTGAACAAAATTCTTCCTTCCTACTATCAGGTTTTTATACCCAAGTTTTACAGTGTGTGCGGTATGTAAAAAAATATATATTTTAAAGTATATGTTACAATCTCTCCCATGTACAATGGGCTCAGGGTTCTGTTGTTATTATCTTCTCTATTTAAAATCATTTGTGTCTGAAAGACATTGGATTAACGTAGCTTGTGTCAATGGTGCCAGATTATTCTTGCTATTGGTGTCCCCCATATATATCTATACTTATTATTACATAACGGAAATGTTGCCAGATTTTATAATCATATTTTTATTTTAATCACAGATAAAAAAAAGTCTTTAATAAGAATTTATCTTTGTGAATTATATCAAGATTGTATAATCTCCTATGTGCAATGTTTATCAAATTGTTACATACATATATATATATATATTTACATTTTATTTTTAATCTCAATTTTTCTTCTTCATTTAAATTTTTGCTAACTACAGATGAACAAAAAGATTTATTCAATCCAATTTATCTTTTTTTATTATATTAAAAGATTTAAATATGTATTTTGCTCTATATTTTCAGAACAATTTGCTAACTTCTGTTGCTTATATCTTGTTTTTCAAAAGTCGACTTCACTTCAAATTATCTGAAAAAAAGTTTTGCCTTTTTAAGATTTCTAAATCCAATCTCCAACTTTGGTTCCAATACTGAATTTATAAGTGTTTTTTCATTATATATAATAGATATAAACATTAAAATATTGATTTTTTTTTCTCAAATTGTGTAACTTGGATTTATTTTTTTCTCCACAATCTCCATTTCATTATCTTCATTGTTGTGTTTTAATTTAGTTGTTATTGTTGAATATATTCACTTTACACTTTGTGAAGGTAGGATTTGTTTTGTTTTTATTTTTTGGTTGCCCACTTTTTGGGATTGTTTGCAAGTTTTTTTCTCTTTCAATTTCACATTTTTTTTTTTTAGATATGCGCTTACGGTAATTTTTGAAAAATATACAGTTAAACCTGTCTATAGCGCCCCCTCTAAATAGCGCCTTTTTCTCTATAGCGCCCGATTTTAAACATTAAAATGTAAACATTTTACATTAGAAGTGATCTGTCTATAGCACCCCCTTCTCTATAGCACCCTATTTTGGTGAGTCCCAAGAGCTATAGACAGGTTTAACTGTATATTTTTGAAAAGTAATCGATTGTAAATTCTCCAATCTTGTGCTTTTTAGATGTAGGGATTGTATTTAGGATGGAGTGTGGTGATGTATTGCTGCTTTCAGTTGGGTCTTATGTTGGGTCTTGTGACTTCATTCACCACTTCCCTTTGTCAAATAAAACTGAACTAAAACATAAATACTCCAAAGGCCACCTCAAATAGACACCGTGTGACTGTCTCACAGGAGTTTCTATTCGGATATTCTTTTTGTGTTTTCATTTTTGTTTGGTGTTTGTTGGGTCTTTAGACTTCATCCTTTCGAACCACTTCCCTTTGTCAAATAAAACTAAACTATAAAATCCTAAATAATTGCAATTAGATATTCAAGGAATGAAAGGAAGAAAAAATTGCAACGAGTTTCTTTATTCTAAATGTTGGCGAGCTTTCAGGCGTTAGCCTATCTTCAGGCCGATTTCGCAAAAAATATATATATACAAATAACACAAAATCTAAACTATATATAAGGTGTAGAACTAATCCTACCTGAAGTAAATTAAACAAATTGTAATAAAATGTGGGGGGGTAATCGTTGTATACAATATATTTTATTACAATTTGTTTAATTTACTTCCGCTGTAGGATTAGTTCTACACCTTATATATAGTTTAGATTTTGTGTTATTTGTATATATATCTTTTTTTGCAAAATCGGCCTGAAGATAGGCTAACGCCTGAAAGCTCGCCAACATTTAGAATAAAGAAACTCGTTGCAATTTTTTCTTCCTTTCATTCCTTGAAAACTAAACTAATTACTCCAATGGAAACTTCAAATAGACATAATGTGACTGTCTATGGTCTCACAGGAGTTTCTATTCTGATACTCTTTTTCCATCTTTATTTGGCCTTTGTTGGGTCTTGAGATTCCTTCCACCACTTTCCTTTGTCAAATAAACTGAACTAACCTGACAATGGCAACCCAACAGGAGACAATATGTGACTGCCTGTCTATGGTCTCACAGGAGTTTCTATTACAACTCTCTTTTTTACATTTTCCATCTTGGTTTGGTTTTTTAAAATCTCTTTTTCTAGGTGGAGACTACTTTTCTTTGAAAATTATATCAACATTTTAAAATAAACTTCTCTGAAACATATATAAAATGATAAGTTATAAATTAGATTAGAAACACAAGGTAATAAGACCAAAACCTAAATATATAAATAGTGTGTGATGATAACAACATTGTTACCATCATCAGACAAAAGTACTGAATGAGGAAAAATACCTGATAACAGTACTATTTAAGAACATTCTGTGATATTTGTTCTCATTCAGTACTTTTATCTGAGGATGGTAACAATGCTGTTACTGAAACATCACAGACTATTTCGATTTGGCCTTTATTACCTTGTGTTTCAACCTCTCTTTCTCTCTGTTACTGTATGTGCTGTTCAACATAAAAACTTTTTAGTTTTTTCTTTCAAATGGAAATATTAGCACACCTCTACTGGAGGTTTCACTGGGGAACTAATATCTCTACTGAAGGCTGCTATTGGATTTACTACACAGTTTCACTTTTCTTCTTCTTTCTTATCTCCACTCAATCACACTAAGGTATCAAGCTTGTAAAGCTTGTTGATGGTGTCTGCCTGGGAAGAGTAGAGCTCATCAATGGATAAGCCAATACAGTCAATGATGTGTTTTGGGGTTGCAGGTTGACACTTAGTACATAGTGGGAAAACCTTGCAACCATTCTGGAAAGTTATTGTCCGTAGATGACCAGACTTAAGTCTGGAAATCAAAGACTGTTGTTCTTTTGAGTTTCACTTTTAAATGTGGAAAATTATTTCACCTTAAAATTATCAGAGCCTGTTTAAGAAAAATTGGCTTGTGTGCCACACTCCTGGTGCACTCAGAAATGTCAACCTAAGTAAACATACTATAGTACTAATATATCCTTACAACTTGTTGTATACATTTGTCAATTCTACAACACCTCAGTAAATAATTATTTATCATGTAATCATTGTTTGGATAAGTTGAAAGTGTTGGAATGTTGTTTCAGAGAGGGTTTCAATAGAAAAAGAGAACTGTTATAAGAAATCTATTTTTGACACATATGATTCTTTTTGAAATAAATCAATTTTCTACTGCCCTTACTGCAATGATAAATTGATGGGAAGGCCTGGCTGATCAGTAGTAAACCCTCCCAGTATTTTATTATTGCATTAAGGGCAATTTAAATTTATTTTATTTCAAAAAGAATGATACGCATCAAAAATAGTTTGGATTTATTTTATAACAGATGGTGCACTATTTTTACTAGATACAGCAGCTATTTCTAAGTTCTCCTCTTGGTCCAGTTTCCCTTCCATAGCTTAGTTCAGCTGGATTGGATTGAAGATAGTAGGTGCCGGCCAGCAGTGAAAATTTGGCAATACTCCTACTACAATTACAGATACTCTTAACCACTTTTTTGATGAATCCTATTTTATTTACCTAGTATTTACACCTATTTTACTTACTTTTTGAGGAAGCTTTTTTTACAACCTCTCTCTATCCAACTATTTACTCATCTATGTCTTTGGTCAGAATCTTACCAATGCAATCTCTTTCCTTTACTCCATATCTTACTGTCTTCTCCACCATCACAGATTTCTGTGTCCATTTAGAATTGTGGCAGCTTGTGTATCTACTGTAGATGTCTACAGGAGACTCAGTTGTGGTAGATACACTGTGTGACCATACACCAAATGTGACTACCGTTGCTTCTAGTGACATGGCCGGTCGGTGGAGGCAGGATTGTTGAGACATTGAAGCTAATACCATCTCTATCAATTCCTTCCTTTATTTAGAAATTAAATTCATCTACAAAATTTAAACCACCTCAGTGTATATGTTTAAAATAGACTGTGTTAGTAAAATGTACACCTTTCTCTACTACATGGCACACATACATAAACAGTTTTGTTAATAACTCTCAAATATTTATGACAATTGTACTGGGATCAGGTTGATCAAATATGAGAAAGGCATCTGATTGTGATCGCGCGTGCAACTAAACTTTATTTACACAATCGAGGAGATGCCTTTCTCTTGTATCTCAAATCTTTGTTTGGTTTATCCAGAAATATTCAGTTTTTTTCCTTTCCTTTTTTTTTCTGCTTTTCATTGAAAAATCTACAGAATGTGTTAACTTTTCTTTGGTAAAATATATGCTAGCATATAATAGCACCCCTGAGTTTCACAGGATGAAGTAATTGGTGAAGTGTGAAAAGTGAATTCTCCCCAATTTTAAAGAGAGCCAATTTTTCCTCTGTCATTTCATAGAACCCCCTAAGAAAGAAATGAGGGGGTATCGGTGTTCCACATGTTATGTTCATTTTGGAACCCAAAAAAATTTTCAATCGACCAATTATCTTCTTAATCCTCCTTCCTTTCTTACAAACATGCTGTTTAAATCCCAGGTACGCTGAGTCCATTTCTGCCTTCATTGTACTAGGCTTCTAATCCAACACTCTCAACTCTTTGTTTAGGAAGAACACTAGGAAGTTGTTCCATTTGGAAGAAAACAAGATGTTAAATAGGTTTCCTTTCTTATAGTTCACTTTGTTGGATTCTGATAATCTTATATATATAACTCATGTTGGATGTTATTGAAGCCACCACTGGTACTGATGAGGGCCATAGCCTGATACCATGGTATACTGGTTGTTGGCTTCTGTCTGAATTTGTCAAAACTGGTGTGTTGTGGCTCATCCTTTATCATTACAAAGCTGGCTAGGGTGATGAACAAGTACTGATACATAATTAAAGGGAGAGTTGATTCTTTTACTACATATATATATATATATCAAGGCCTTAGAATATTACTTCAAGACTATTTTATTTGAAGCCAGGGTTGTATTTTCTGGGTGTTGCTAACCATTTCATCAGGTGGTGTAACTTTCTTGGAAGAAATCTTAGTAATTCTTTCAAATGATCAATACATTGTCAGTAAACACATTGACACTGTTAACTCATGGTTGTATCATTAATGGTTTATTTGCGTACAATGGTTAGTTAATTAACACTAATTGAAAACGTAATGTGACTAATGATAAGACACAATTTGGATTATAAACATAAGGTAAATAAAACCAAATACAAATAAATAGTGTGTGATGGTAACAACGCTGTTTATTTATTTGGTCTTGTGTGACTGAAAATTACTTAAAAATAAGAATAATTTACTCAATTCTGCATATTCTCTTTCAGATCTTGTCCGGTGCTTATCCAATGTATTTGTTATACTTCCTTCCTCTTTTACAAGTATTCTCTTTCCTTGGATTGGTTGATTCCTCTTTTTTCTACCTTTTTTTTTATTGAGACAAATGTGGTCACAAAATATTCAGCAATTATATTCTAGTGTGAATCAATACGTAAGAAATTTTTTTTTTTCTATATGATTAAATAGATAAAAAGGTTCTAAAAAAAAATGTTTTTCTGTGATAAGTGATTGTCATTAATTTCAGTATATTTGTGGTGGGATATTGTTATAAGTGTATGGTTAGAATGTAATATATAGTGTTAACATATTTACACATTACCTAATAGATTCAAGGATCTACCTCACACCTCTAGTTGACTACCTATGCAAATTAGATCTTTGAACCTGATGCCTTGGGGTATTACATTTTTCCCTCCCTCATTATTTTTGCTGCCTCTCTCTACATTTGAGTAGAAAGTTTCTACAAATTGTTGTTCAATCTCTGTGTTTAGATATAGTGATTTAGGGAGCCTCACTTTGTCCAATCAGCTGTTAGTCTTCCCTCTGAGTTGTCCAAGAGAGCTATTTTCCCTCGATCTACTACATTTACCTAGCTCTGGTCTAGCTACAGGTTTGACTGAGGGGAATGCATTGTGCTTCCTATATGTTTCTTCACCATGTGTTTTTTTATATAAGCCCAAATTGAAAAGAATACAATATATATAATCCCTTGTTTCAATATCTCCAGGGAGAGATTAAAAGAAAATTATCCTTGGAAGCCCGATAGCTTCACTTTGATGTTGAAAATTGAAGATAACAGTAGTCTACCTCTCTGTAAAGGACCTAGTTACAGAGCCAAAGTGTCCTTTAGGGAGAGGTGTCCTCTTATCGGAGAGTTACTTCTTAGTAAAAATGGCAATTTTGAAAATAAAAACTTTCCTTTATAGAGAGGTGTCCTCTAGTAAGAGTGTCCTCTCATGGAGGTTCTACTATATTTTAAAATATATATATTTTTAAAAATACATAAAACTCTTGCAAACAATGAGTCGTCCTTACATGAAATTGATTTTTGGTGCAATTTTTTTTTTTTGTTGTTTCTTCAATCTATAATAAGACAAATCAATTTTAAACTCATTTTTTAATGTATTGGCTTTGATATTGTCATTTGTGTGAATCTCCCCACATTATAACAATATATAAATCTCCGATGACACTGAACAATGAAAAGAAACTCATCTTCAGAAACCTGTTGTAATTATTTAATTAATGACACTAAACTGTTATAAATACTAGTGAAATGAAATTGGCCTTGTCCAGATTGATCCAAGCCACGTATATGTAATTAGGGTGCCTATATAATCAGCAAAACAAATTTTGTAAACAAAATGTTGGGCAAAAATAATGAGCAAAATTATTTATTTTAGCCCTACCAATGCCGACCTTAGCGGTAAAATAACAGAAAATTGCAAGAATTTAAAGTTTTCAATTTAAAATTACCCCCCCCTTACCATATGAAATTCTGAAGTTTTTCTCCAAATAGGCAATGTGCTAAACTGTCATCAGCTGTCTATATATGTGGATTCTCTTTAATGTTTGGTTCAATAATTTTGGTAAGGAACGATAACTAAAATAATACTAAAACTAATAAGTATAATAACTAACTAATTAGTATGAAACTTAATAAGTAAAATTTTTAATTAACCAAGAGTATCTTATTTATCAAAAAAAAGCAATTTTTGTGGAGCTACAATGTTCTTCTACTGGCATACCAATGTCAAGTGGAGAAATACAAACCGTTTGTGAAAAATCAAATGTTTTTATTAACATTAAATTTGCATAAATACCTTTTTTTACAATAAAATAATCTACTTCTTTCTTATTTTTTCATTAATTTATAAAAAAATTGAGTATTTCACTTATAAGGATATAGTAAAAGATATAATTAAAACGTCTTTTAAATGATCTATACTTATCTGGGGATTTCTAATGAAATGTTTATTGAATTTTTGAAATTCACTCTAGTTAAAAAACAATGAACTTGATTTACTCATCTTTTTTTCTCAAATTGTATCATTATTGCATTTCGACTCACAAATAGAATATAAATATTGTAAGGCGCTATGCAAGTATGTTAATATACTATTTGAATATACTATTTGCATATCTCTTTGCTTTCAATCAAAGTTATGTATTTTGTGGGTATGCTCGCATTTTTTTGGAAATCTCATTTGAAATATTTTCTAGTCGAATATAGTATTAAAACAATATTCTCAGCAAATTATTTTTTTCAAATTTGCAAGGAAGATCAATTTTTGAACACTAAATATGACACTCATTTTATGAACTAACAAATCTGGCAACTTGTTTCTAATGAAGGATTTAATCTCATCATTTATTTGCATATTCTCCAACATCTCCAATCTGATCAATGGACACATGCAAATTTGAAACCAAATCTACAAGAGTCTATTGGTACAGCTAGAATTATTCTGAGAGGTAATTGGTAGGTTTAGAATGAGGAGTCTATGTGAATAAGTAACTTTCAAAGTTGCATATTTCCATAGATGCCAACATGGTCTTATTCTCAGATCTCTTTTTGCTTCTCATCTAATGCCATTTTGTCCTTGTATTCTCTTTATCTTCCCAGCATCTCTCAAAGCTATTAGGTCTTCCAAACCATCTTCTTTTCCAAGACTTATTTGCATACTCTACATATTATTTACATTCTTACAGGTTCTTTATTAGAATTTTTTGTTGTTGTTTAAGGATTTCAGTATTTTTGTATCCACAGGTGGTATACCTAGCCATGTATCTCCTTTAAATCTGTCTGGATGTGTGAAAGTGTCTCCACAACACCAGGTCTTTAGCTTTAAATAATTCAACATGAAGAAACGTTTGTAAAAAATCTTTTTTTTTGTAGCTTTGTGTGTATGATACTCTTATTTTTAAAAAGAATGTTACCAAAAATCTGTTGACTACAGCTGATAATTCTCTTATCTAAAAAAACAAACATTACATCATTATACAAATACTAACTTTATGTATTAAGTTTAGAATATTTTTTACTAGTTTTTTTTTTCTCCACATACTACTCTAAGATCATACTAACTTTTATTTTCCTGTGGTTGCAATTTTTAACTTCAAACTGCTATTCTTTTACTAGCTATTTAAAAAAAGTGTTTTTTTTTTTGTGTGCTGTTTGTAACGTTGCATCTTGAAACAGATCTTGTATGATGCGATGAAGTTGAGCTTTCTCATGAACAAAGTCTTTGGGTTTCAAGTAGGATGAGCATTTCTACATTTTGTCTAGATGTTAGCTTAAACTGTCCCTCCAATTTCTACCCATCGTTGTGAACCCATTGTTGGATGCCTGGGTGTCCTGCCACTCTCATCTAAAACCTCCAAAAAGATTTAATACAGATATTGAGATAGCTTTTTTTTTTTCTTAGAGAGCCAAAGAGAAAATATATATTGCACCTTACACTAAATTCTTTGTAAGAAGTTGATAAGGCACAATTTGG
>CP092874.1:80761425-80772642 GCA_030710605.1 Cordylochernes scorpioides
GTAAAGGACAACACCTAATTGCAGAGCCAAAGTGTCCTTTAGGGAGAGATGTCCTCTTACCTGAGAGTTGCTTAATAGTAAAAATGATAATTTTGCAAATAAAAACTTTCCTTTATAGAGAGGTGTCCTCTAGCAAGAGTGTCCTCTCATGGAGGTTCTACTATATTTAAAAATATATATTTTTAAAATGCATAAAACTCTTGCAAACAATGAGTCCTTACATGAAATTGATTTTTGGTGCAATTTTATTTTTGTTGTTGTTCTATCAATCTATAATAAGACAAATCAATTTTAAACTCATTTTTTAATGTATTGGCTTTGATATTGTCATTTGTGTGAATCTCCCCACATTATAACAATATATAAATCTCCGATGACACTGAACAATGAAAAGAAACTCATCTTCAGAAACCTGTTGTAATTATTTAATTAATGACACTAAACTGTTATAAATGCTAGTGAAATGAACTTGTCCAGATATTGTCCAGATTGATCCAAGCCACGTATATGTAATTAGGGTGCCTATATAATCGGCAAAACAAATTTTGTCTTTAAATAAAATGTTGGGCAACAATAGCGAGCAAAATTATTTATTAGCCCTACCAATACCGACCCAAGCAGTAAAATAACAGAAAACTGCAAGAAAATTTAAAGTTTTCAATTTAAAATTACTCCTACCATATGAAATTCTGAAGTTTTTTTTTTTTTTCAAATAGGCAATGTGCTAAACTGTCATCAGCTGTCTATATATGTGGATTCTCTTTAATGATTGGTTCAATAATTTTGGTAAGGAATAGTAACTAAAATAATACTAAAACTAATAAGTATATTAACTAATTAAGAAGTATGAAACCTAATAAGTAAAATTGTTAATTAAATGAGTATCTTATTTATTGAAAAAAAGCAATTTTTGTGGAGCTACAATGTTCTTCTACTGGCATACCAATGTCAAGTGGAGAAATACAAACCGTTTGTGAAAAATCAAATGTTTTTATTAACATTTAATTTGCATAAATACCTTTTTTTACAATAAAATAATCTACTTCTTTCTTATTTTTTCATTAATTTATTAAAAAATTGAGTATTTCACTTATAAGGATATAGTAAAAGATATAATTAAAACGTCTTTTAAATGATCTATACTTATCTGGGGTTTTCTAATGAAATGTTTATTGAATTTGAAATTCACTCTAGTTAGAAAAACAATGAACTTGATTCACTCCTCTTTTTTCTCAAATTGTATCATTATTGCATTTCGACTCACAAATAGAATATAAATATTGTAAGGCGCTATGCAACTATGTTAATATAATATTTGCATATCTCTGCTTTCAATCAAAGTTATGTATTTTGTGGGTATGCTCGCATTTTTTTGGAAATCTCATTTGAAATATTTTCTAGTCGAATATAGTATTAAAACAATAATCTCAGCAAATTATTTTTTTGCAAATTTGCAAGGAAGATCAATTTTTGAACACTAAATATAACACTCATTTTATGAACTAACAAATCTGGCAACTTGTTTCTAATGAAGGATTTAATCTCATCATTTATTTGCATATTCTCCAACATCTCCAATCTGATCAATGGACACATGCAAATTTGAAACCAAATCTACAAGAGTCTATTGGTACAGCTAGAATTATTCTGAGAGGTAATTGGTAGGTTTAGAATGAGAGGTCTATGTGAATAAGTAACTTTCAAAGTTGCATATTTCCATAGATGCCAACATGGTCTTATTCTCATATCTCTTTTTGCTTCTCATCTAATGCCATTTTGTCCTTTGTATTCTCTTTATCTTCCCAGCATCTCTCAAAGCTATTAGGTCTTCCAAACCATCTTCTTTTCCAAGACTTATTTGCATACTCTACATATTTACATTCTTACAGGTTCTTTATTAGAATTTTTTGTTGTTGTTTAAGGATTTCAGTATTTTTGTATCCACAGGTGGCATACCTAGCCATGTATCTCCTTTAAATCTATCTGGATGTGTGAAAGTGTGTCTCCACAACACCAGGTCTTTAGCTTTAAATAATTCAACATGAAGAAACGTTTGTAAAAAATCATTTTTTGTAGCTTTGTGTGTGTGATACTCTTATTTTTAAAAAGAATGTTACCAAAAATCTGTTGATTACAGCTGATAATTCTCTATCTAAAAAAACAAACATTACATCATTATACAAATACCAACTTTATGTATTAAGTTTAGAATATTTTTTACTAGTTTTTTTTTCTCCACATACTACTCTAAGATCATACTAACTTTTATTTTCCTGTGGTTGCAATTTTTAAGGCCTAACTTCAAACTGCTATTCTTTTACTAGCTATTTAAAAAAAAGTTTTTTTTTTTTGTGTGCTGTTTGTAACGTTGCATCTTGAAACAGATCTTGTATGATGCGATGAAGTTGAGCTTTCTCATGAACAAAGTCTTTGGGTTTCAAGTAGGATGAGCATTTCTACATTTTGTCTAGATGTTAGCTTAAACTGTCCCTCCAATTTCTACCCATCGTTGTGAACCCATTGTTGGATGCCTGGGTGTCCTGCCACTCTCATCTAAAACCTCCACAAAGATTTAATACAGATATTGAGATAGCTTTTTTTTCTTAGAGAGCCAAAGAGAAAATATATATTGCACCTTACACTAAATTCTTTGTAAGAAGTTGATAAGGCACAATTTGGATTATAGATTAGAACTACATGGGGTAAATAAGACCAAATACAACAATTAATTGATTTGGTCTTATTACCTTGTATTTGTAAGAAGTTGTTTGTTTATATTTGGCTTAAAATATTTAGAGGACCATTTGTTTCTTACACAATGAGACAGACTTCTTGGCAGCTGTATGCATCTATCAACTTCATAGACTCTTTATGCTCCTATGTTCACCCCCAGACCAAGTATCAAAACATAAAATTTATCAAGAGAAGCCCACTTCTACAGACAATTGTGGACAAAGTTAACTGAGGATAGATCATTTCCCAGCGGATACAAGACTCTTATTTTCTTTCTTATCTTCACTCAACAATCAATCTTAGGGTATCAAGCCTGTAGAACCTGACAACCATCATGACTGGGTGAAGTAGAATGTCTTTGTCATTAAGACTGGGAGCACTACTCAGTAGCAGGCCGACTTAGCTTCAATATGAAATGTACAGCAGCTTCTAACAAGGAGTACAGACTCATCCTGTATCCCTGGAGCCTTTACAGGGTTCTATCAGCCGGGCCAGCTGAGCCCAGGTTTTTTTAGCAAACTTGTTACTGCTCCCCCTCTTCCAAAACTAATGTTTGTAGGTTAACAACCTTCTTAATCAGACATCATATTCAGTAATTAACCGACCAGTGTTAACTATTATAAATCATTAATTATTTTTAAAAATATTATTAGAGAAGAGTTTGTTTATAAAATAGCTTCATTATTTGGCTCTAAAGGGAAAAAAAAGCTTTAAATAAGTTTTCCTTGAAAAGAACAAAAAAGTCGAATTTATACCAATACAATGTGCTATGATATTGTAAAAAAAAAAAAGGTTTTGACCAAGTTGTAGGACACCCTGGGTCAAGTTGTCTAGGTTAGGTAGCTGGCCATGCTTACTACCCATTTTAAAAGAAGAACTTTTTAAGTTGCATTTTATATTTTAAAAAATTGTTGTGTGCTTAGTGTACATTTAAAGTAAAAAAAAAAAATCAATGTCTTAATGCCTAATCATTTTTATTAATTTATTGCGACTTGTGTATATAGAACTAGTCTGTTGACCTCATCCTTGTGATAACTAGTGAGTCCTCTGGTCAAATTTTTTTTTCACCTCTCTGTGAATTTTTCTAAAATAGTTTGTGTGGTTGTTCTATGTGTGAACCTATCATTAAAAAAAAATCTTATTGAAGCATTAGAAACCTAAAGATTATTTTTAATTTAAAAAAAATCTTTCTGCAAGTTTTTTTTTCTTAATTATTAAATTGAAACAAAAGAAAATATTAACTCTCTTCCTACCCACAAAACAAAATCAAATTGTAATATATTTTTTTAAAATGTTGACAAAAAAAATTGATGCATTTAATAAAAATTCTGATAGTTATTTATTATAACATTGATGGGGAAAGAAAAAAAAAACTAAATTTAATATTGTTAAAATACAACAAATTCAATGTGATATCTTTTTTTTTTCTTCTTCTTATCTATGTTATAAAGTCCTTTCTCTTCCTTATAATTTTTAAGAATATAATATTTAAATATCATAGAAAATGTTTTTATTTCTCTTGACTAATGACCAGCAGAAATTGATTTGAAGAACAAATTGTGACTTTTTGTTGTTTAGTAGTATTATATTGTATTTTATAAAACTGTGTGTTTTCTTTTAATTTTTCTCCCTTACCTCTATCCCCACCCGTCCCTTAATTCCAAAAAAAGGGAATCTATCTAAATGTCTATCTTTTAAGACATCTGTGCATTAAAAAAAGAAAAAAACAATTGTATCATAAATTAGGTAATTTTTAAACTTTTTAATCTTATTTGTTTCATGTACTGTTTTTACTAGCTATTTTGAAATAAATCTGCTTTACTATTTAAAAGGTGTGATTTATTTATTTCTAAGGCTCACACACACTTTAGTTTTAAACATAAAGTTTGATGGTTGGAAGTTTGTCTGCTACATCACAAAAAACAATCTTTGCTTATTTTCTTCCCAATGTTTCAGTGACTTTGTCCTCAAGGGGATTGTTTCTGAACTCTTAGAATCAATTCCCTGAAAAAGATAAAGCATAATTTGGATTAGAAACACAAGGTATTAAGACCAGATCTATATAAATAAATAGGGTGTGATGTAACAACATCAGACCATACCACCATTCAGTCTTGTGTCTGATGATGGTAACAACACTGTTACTAAAACGTCTATTTATTGTTTCTTCATCTATATATTGAATAAGGAGACTGGGTTAACCATTATAAAGTGAAGTCAATGTTTTACCAATGGTTTCTCAAATCTCACAAATGCCAATCATAGCCTTTGTTTACATTGCATGTCACACTGACGTCACAACCAATGAGAGGCTTAGTCTCAGATTGGGCCAAATGTCAAGGACTCACCCAAAGCCTCCTTGTTGGTAAGGCAATGAGATATTGGGGGACACAAATCATTTATTCAGAGTGAGCTCTAACTAGGTGGGCCATTATAAAGTGAAGTCAATGTTTACATTGCATGTCACGACCAATGAGAGGCTTAGTCTCAGATTGGGCCAAATGTCTAGGACTCACCCAAAGCCTCCTTGTTGGTAAGGCAATGAGATATTGGGGGACACAAATCATTTATTCAGAGTGAGCTCTAACTAGGTGGGCCATTATAAAGTGAAGTCAATGTTTACATTGCATGTCACGACCAATGAGAGGCTTAGTCTCAGATTGGGCCAAATGTCTAGGACTCACCCAAAGCCTCCTTGTTGGTAAGGCAATGAGATATTGGGGGACACAAATCATTTATTCAGAGTGAGCTCTAACTAGGTGGGCCATTATAAAGTGAAGTCAATGTTTACATTGCATGTCACGACCAATGAGAGGCTTAGTCTCAGATTGGGCCAAATGTCTAGGACTCACCCAAAGCCTCCTTGTTGGTAAGGCAATGAGATATTGGGGGACACAAATCATTTATTCAGAGTGAGCTCTAACTAGGTGGGCCATTATAAAGTGAAGTCAATGTTTACATTGCATGTCACGACCAATGAGAGGCTTAGTCTCAGATTGGGCCAAATGTCTAGGACTCACCCAAAGCCTCCTTGTTGGTAAGGCAATGAGATATTGGGGGACACAAATCATTTATTCAGAGTGAGCTCTAACTAGGTGGGCCATTATAAAGTGAAGTCAATGTTTACATTGCATGTCACGACCAATGAGAGGCTTAGTCTCAGATTGGGCCAAATGTCTAGGACTCACCCAAAGCCTCCTTGTTGGTAAGGCAATGAGATATTGGGGGACACAAATCATTTATTCAGAGTGAGCTCTAACTAGGTGGGCCATTATAAAGTGAAGTCAATGTTTACATTGCATGTCACGACCAATGAGAGGCTTAGTCTCAGATTGGGCCAAATGTCGAGGACTCACCCAAAGCCTCCTTGTTGGTAAGACAATGAGATATTGGGGGACACACATCATTTATTCAGAGTGAGCTCTAACTAGGTGAGCCATTATAAAGTGAAGTCAATGTTTACATTGCATGTCACGACCAATGAGAGGCTTAGTCTCAGATTGGGCCAAATGTCGAGGACTCACCCAAAGCCTCCTTGTTGGTAAGACAATGAGATATTGGGGGACACAAATCATTTATTCAGAGTGAGCTCTAACTAGGTCAGCCATTATAAAGTGAAGTCAATGTTTACATTGCATGTCACGACCAATGAGAGGCTTAGTCTCAGATTGGGCCAAATGTCTAGGACTCACCCAAAGCCTCCTTGTTGGTAAGACAATGAGATATTGGGGGACACACATCATTTATTCAGAGTGAGCTCTAACTAGGTGAGCCATTATAAAGTGAAGTCAATGTTTACATTGCATGTCACGACCAATGAGAGGCTTAGTCTCAGATTGGGCCAAATGTCGAGGACTCACCCAAAGCCTCCTTGTTGGTAAGACAATGAGATATTGGGGGACACAAATCATTTATTCAGAGTGAGCTCTAACTAGGTCAGCCATTATAAAGTGAAGTCAATGTTTACATTGCATGTCACGACCAATGAGAGGCTTAGTCTCAGATTGGGCCAAATGTCTAGGACTCACCCAAAGCCTCCTTGTTGGTAAGACAATGAGATATTGGGGGACACAAATCATTTATTCAGAGTGAGCTCTAACTAGGTCAGCCATTATAAAGTGAAGTACCCAGTCATCTCCAGCGTGGGACAGACTTGGACTTGGTGCCGGACCTCTCGCGTTGTTTGGACTCGGAGGATTCGTGAAGTTCCTCGTCATACCTGCACCAGTCACACAACAGGGACTTCACTTTCATGGAGGAATGGAGGCAGTGGGGTTTCTTACTCTAGTTCATGGTTTATAAGAACCTCCAGATTACTTCAGGCTCCACTTGTAAGAAATTTGAATAATTTTTGACACTATGTTTCTTTTTGAAATAAATGAATTTTTTACTGCAATGATAAAATAATGAAAGGGCCTGGCTCATCAGTGGTGAATCCTCCCAGTGGTTTTTCCAGTTTACACTCAGTTGTGTAAGCTGGAGCTCAGCACCTTTCAATGACATATTTCACAGTCAATTGGAACTCTGTCGGTCCCAAGCTTGGATAGAGATGGGGGAGCAGTAACAAGCTTGCTAAATTCCCCTCAACTAACAGTACCCTGTAAGGGCTCCAGGGATACAGAATGAGTCTGTACTCCATGTTAGAAGCAGCTGTACATGATTGTCTGTTCCTCATGTCAGAGGCGGCCATTTATTTTGGAGCTAAGTCAGTGGCCTGCTATTGAGTAGTGCTCCCAGTCTTAATGACAATGGAAGACACCACATTCTACTTCATCCAATCATGATGGATGTCAAGACAGTCAATTGGTGGTGTTCTTAAGTGTTAAACCTAACATTGTCCCGATTATAGCACTACTCCCTAAATTTGTACCAATTCCACATGTGTGGGAGTGACTCCCAGAGTTGTCTAAGAACACCTACTCTGTCAATGACATCAGGGGGATTCTACCATAGGACTTACAGGAGTTCAAACTTGCCCAGGGAGGACTTATCCACCGGCCTGTTCCACTTTACACTGGAGCACACACAGCAACACAATTATTCTAGGCAAACTTTCTTTTTAACATGAAAACAAATGTTCAAAAGTGAAATTGCCCTTATATATATATTTTTTTTTAAGTCAACAAGATTCTAGGTAAAATAATATTTTTCAAGTATAAAGACTATTTTCAAACACAACAAAATTATTCATTGAATTTGTGTAATCTTTACACAAGGGGATAAGAAACAACAACAATACAGAGGGGGATGACCATCTGGTCACAAGGCTGTGTAGCTCACTAACTTTTGAGTTAGAATCCATTCAATATACAGGACAACCTCGCTATAACAAACTGGGGATACAGCGAACCTTCCCTTATAACTGATTTTACTGTATTCATATTAAAATGCATACATGAATCTGTGAAAGAAAAAAATATTTCGAGGGATATATCACTCTTTATAAATTTATTGCACAATAAAAGTAATTTACAAATTCTTGTAGATCACATGGAAACAACCATTTGAGAAAAAAATATTATTTCTTTTACAGACCAGGTACGCCTTTTTAATATGTTGTTATTGTTTCATATCCCCTTGTGCAAAGATTACAGAAATTCCATGTTCCTCAAGCTGTTTGATGATAAGCAGCGGCCTATCCCAAAGGTCCTGTTTAGTACATCTAATACAAGCCAAAATGTGTTCTGGAGCTGCAGGTGCTAAACTAAATTTTGGGCAAGTCGGGTAGAATTTGGTGTTATTTCCAATCTTCAATGGCCTGTTCTAAATCTTGTTAGTGTTGTTTGGTGCTGTCTGAGGTTCAGAGCGTTTTTAATGCAAATAAGTTTACAAACTTGTTATATTCTGGACTCCAGTTGAAGATAGCCCCTGAGAGTATTTTATATCTTGATAGGTAAAGTGAGGCAGTTGGAAGAGTCAAACCTGAGTCTGATAGCAATGAAGTCCAGTAAGGAACAAACACTTACTCCGGGACCTCGTTGTTGGGGCACATGATGTTGAAGATGTCGTTGATGAGCTTGTGTTTCATGACCCGGTCGTTGGCCGTGGTGGCAGTGAGGGAGGGGGAGGCATTCACCTCGATGAGCCAGGGCTTCAGGTCATTGCTGATTATGATATCATACCTGACACCACACTACCTCTGTACCACATCAATGCCAGCAAGAATGGAATTCTACTGCTGTACATCAGTCATGTGCAGGAGGCACCATTTCTGTCTTCCCAAGGGAACAACAATCTTTGATTTCTAGACTTAATCTACGGACAATGACTTTCTAGACCTCTGGGAAAACCCCAGGACTATAATAGAAAAGCTGAAACAATGGGACCTAATGGAGATCATTTAAACAATTTGAGGAATAAGCAACAACAACAACAACATGACTTTCCAGAATGGTTGCAAGGTTTTCCCACTATGCACTAAGTGTCAACCTGCAACCTCAAACCACATCATTGACTGTATTGGCTCATCCATTGATGAGCTTAACAGAATTTTTCCCAAAATATGTCACACACTATTAATTTATTTAGATTTGGTCATATTGTAATCACAACACACAGTTACCAAAACGTCACAAACATATTAATAGAGATTAGGTCTTGTTACCTTTTGTTTCTAATCTATAATCCAAACTCTGTACCTTATCATTAGAGGGGGAGGAATAGATAAACAACACTGCGAGGATAAGTATGAAGTTATAGAAGGAGATTGAAGAGAGAGAGAGAAGTACTGGAGAGATGGTCGAGACAGGAACATAGAGCAACCAACAATGTACCTGCCTCAGTGCATGGAGCATTCAACTTGGTTTGTCTGCAGCAATAGAGGATGTTAGCCATACATGTGGAAATACACACACAACCTTAATATTGTATGAAAACACAATTGTTCAAAACGATAACAATTTTATGATCATAGGACAAAATCAAGAAAAGATTTAATCCAAAAAGGTGAACTAATGTTTGAGTTGAAATGTGATCCTTCAAATAGAGTTATATAAAAATGGCATACCTGGCTCAGTGTAAGAAAAATTTCTACCTCTTTTATCAATTTATTGCACAGAAACTTTTTGTGTCATTGCACATTGTCTCTACATACATACAATAGTGCCTGGGGGAAGTAACATCCACTTGAAGTAAAAACAAGTAATGTCCAAATGAAGTCAAATATAAATAACATTCAAATGAGGCAAAACACCAGAACTAATTTGATTGTATTTGTTTTCAGGTATTGTGGGAGAGAGGGGTCTGTCCTCTTACCAAAGAGCTGCTAAATTGTAAAAATGATTATTTTGGTGATGAAAACTGTCCTTTGTAGAGATGTGTCCTCTATCATGAGTGTCCTTTCATTGAGGTTGTTCTACTGTATTGGTGATAAAAACTGTCCTTTATAGAGAGGTGTCCTCTAGTGCGAGTGTCCTCTCATGGAGGTTATTCTACTGTATTGGTGATAATAAAAGAAAATAAGGCCTAAACCAAATGTGACGTTTCAGCATCGACATTGTCACCAAAAGAATAAATGAGAAAAAATACGACAGCAAGTTCTTAAATAGTACTGTTATCAAGTGTTTAAACAAGATAAGAGATAAGGAAAAATAGTTTTTTAAGACAACTTGAAATATTCTTCTTAGAATTTAAAGTGTATTTTTTTTCTCATTTATTCTTTTGTCTGATGATGGTGACAATGTTGTTGCCGAAACATCACACACTAATACATTATTTGGATTAGGTCTTATTTTCTTTTATTATAATCTATAATCCAAATTGTGCTTTATCATGTATTGGTGATGAAAACTGTACTTTGCAGAGAGGTGTCCTCTCATGGACTACTGTACTAGGTGTCATGATACACAAGAGTACAAGTGTGACCCAACAGGGTAGATGGTCAAAGAAAGAAATGAGACAGTTACTCACCCATAACATTCGAAGCAATGACGGTCACACACCATCACACTCTACAAAAACAAGGTTTTTTGTAAAGAAATATATCTTAGTAAATTAAATTTAATTGCAATCTATCGTTAAAATTTTACACAAATAAATTTACTAGCAATGCGCTTCTTTTAAATATCATCAAATATTATCTCTACAGACCTTACTGCAATGATGTGAGTTATTGAACAACAAGCCCTCTCATTCAATAACTCATATCATTGCAGTAAGGTCTGTAGAGATAATATTTGATGATATTTAAAAGAAGCGCATTGCCAGTTTGTGTAAAATTTTAAAGAAATATTTGAACAATATTAAAGAAATGAAAAGAAAATCCAGTAAAACATGTCTCTAGCAGAAACCTGGAGCTAATACCATGTTTGTTTACTGGAGTGTGCTATCTAACCAGATCTAAATAAGGTGGTCGGTGGACCCCCCGAATGGACCCGCGATTCTTGCAAAAGTCCAACTCCACCAGTGGGTGCAAGTAACCAAACAGGGCTCTGGCACATTTGTAAGTGCAAAAGTCAAACTGCTTTTCACATGTGTAAATATGTG
>CP092874.1:80772742-80800659 GCA_030710605.1 Cordylochernes scorpioides
ATTATAGATTAGAACTACAAATAAATAAGACCAAATACAACAAATAATTGATTTGGTCTTATTACCTTGTATTTGTAAGAAGTTGTTAGTTTATATTTGGCTTAAAATATTTAGAGGACATTTTGTTTCTTACGCAGTGAGACAGACTTCTTGGCAGCTGTATGCATCTATCAACTTCATAGACTCCTATGTTCACCCCCAGACCAAGTATCAAAACATAAAATTTATCAAGAGAGGTCCACTTCTATAGACAATTGTGGATAAAGTTAACTGAAGATAGATCATTTCCCAGCAGATACAAGACTCTTATTCTTCTTTCTTATCTTCACTCAACAATCAATCTTAGGGTATCAAGCCTGTAGAGCGCGACAACCATCATGACTGGGTGAAGTAGAATGCCTTTGTCATTAAGACTGGGAGCACTACTCAGTGGCAGGCCGACTTAGCTCCAATATGAAATGGCCGCCTCTGACATGAGGAACAGACACCATGTACAGCAGCTTCTAACATGGAGTACATCCTGTATCCCTGGAGCCCTTACAGGGTACTATCAGCCGGGCCAGCTGAGCCCAGGTTTTTTTAACAAACTTGTTACTGCTCCCCCTCTTCCAAAACTAATGTTTGTAGGTTGACAACCTTCTTAATCAGACATCATATTCAGTAATTAACCGACCAGTGTTAACTATTATTAATCATTAATTATTTTTAAAAAATAATCATTAGAGTAAAGTTTGTTTAAAATAGCTTAATATTTTTGGCTCTAAAGGGAAAAAAAATCTTTAAATAAGTTTTCCTTGAAAAGAACAAAAAAGTCGAATTTATACCAATACAATGTACTATGATATTGTAAAAAACAAGGTTTTGACCAAGTTGTAGGACACCCTGGGTCAAGTTGTCTAGGTTAGGTAGCTGGCCATGCTTACTACCCATTTTAAAAGAAGAACTTTTTAAGTTGCATTTTATATTTTAAAAAATTGTTGTGTGCTTAGTGTACATTTAAAGTAAAAAAAAAAAATCAATGTCTTAATGCCTAATCATTTTTATTAATTTATTGCGACTTGTGTATATAGAACTAGTCTGTTGACCTCATCCTTGTGATAACTAGTGAGTCCTCTGGTCAAATTTTTTTTTTCACCTCTCTGTGAATTTTTCTAAAATAGTTTGTGTGGTTGTTCTATGTGTGAACCTATCATTATAAAAAAAATCTTATTGAAGCTTTAGAAACCTAAAGATTATTTTTAATTTAAAAAAAATCTTTCTGCAAGTTTTTTTTTTCTTAATTATTAAATTGAAACAAAAGAAAATATTAACTCTCTTCCTACCCACAAAACAAAATCAAATTGTAATATATTTTTTTAAAATGTTGACAAAAAAAATTGATGCATTTAATAAAAATTCTGATAGTTATTTATTATAACATTGATGGGGAAAGAAAAAAAAAACTAAATTTAATATTGTTAAAATACAACAAATTCAATGTGATATCTTTTTTTTTCTTCTTCTTATCTATGTTATAAAGTCCTTTCTCTTCCTTATAATTTTTAAGAATATAATATTTAAATATCATAGAAAATGTTTTTATTTCTCTTGACTATTGACCAGCAGAAATTGATTTGAAGAACAAATTGTGACTTTTTGTTGTTTAGTAGTATTATATTGTATTTTATATAAACTGTGTGTTTTCTTTTAATTTTTCTCCCTTACCTCTATCCCCACCCGTCCCTTAATTCCAAAAAAAGGGAATCTATCTAAATGTCTATCTTTTAAGACATCTGTGCATTAAAAAAAGAAAAAACAATTGTATCATAAATTAGGTAATTTTTAAACTTTTTAATCTTATTTGTTTCATGTACTGTTTTTACTAGCTATTTTGAAATAAATCTGCTTTACTATTTAAAAGGTGTTTTTGTGATTTATTTATTTCCTAGGCTCACACACACTTTAGTTTTAAACATAAAGTTTGATGATTGGAAGTTTGTCTGCTAATCACAAAAAACAATCTTTGCTTATTTTCTTCCCAATTTTTCAGTGACTTTGTCCTCAAGGGGATTGTTTCTGAACTCTTAGAATCATTCCCCTGAAAAAGATAAGGCACAATTTGGATTATAGAATAGAAATACAAGATTAAATGAAGTATGTGATGTTTTGGTAACAACATCAGACCATACCACCATTCAGTCTTGTGTCTGATGATGGTAACAACACTGTTACTGAAACATCACACTCTATTTATTGTTTCTTCATCTATAACAAATAGGGAGTCTTAACAAGTCATTTATTTAGAGTGAGCCCTAACTGGGTTAACCATTTCAAAGTGAAGTAGATGTTTTAACCAATGGTTTCTCAAACCTTACCAAAGCCAATCATAGCCTTTGTTTACATCGCACATCACACTGACGTCACAACCAATGAGAGGCTTAGTCTCAGATTGGGCCAAATGTCTAGGACTCACCCAAAGCCTCCTTGTTGGTAAGACAATGAGATATTGGGGGACACAAATCATTTATTCAGAGTGAGCTCTAACTAGGTGAGCCATTATAAAGTGAAGTACCCAGTCATCTCCAGCGTGGGACAGACTTGGACTTGGTGCCAGACCTCTCGCGTTGTTTGGACTCGGAGGATTCGTGGAGTTCCTCGTCATACCTGCACCAGTCACACAACATTCACTTTCATGGAGACTGTGGGGCTTCTTACTCTAGTTCATGGAGGTTTATAGGAACCTCCAGACTCCATACACTCACTTCTTCTTCCTTATCTCCACTCAATCATATTAGGGTATCAAGTTGTGACCCTTGATGGTGTCTGTTTGACAACCATCATGACTGGGTGAAGTAGAATGCGTCTGCCTTTGTCATTAAGACTGGGAGCACTATTCAGTAGCAAGCCGACTTAGCTCCAAAAGAAATGGCCGCCTCTGACATGAGGAACAGATGCCATGTACAACTGCTCCTAACATGGAGTACAAACACTGCTAATCCTGTATCCCTGGAGCCCTTACAGGGTACTATCAGCCGGGCCAGCTGAGCCCAGGTTTTTTAGTGAGGTTGTTACTGCTCCCCCTCCTCCTTTTTCATCCGGGCTTGGGACCGGCAAAGGCGGAGTTACACTCACTTGTAATAAATTTGAACTATTTTTGATGTCTTTATGGAATAAATACATTTTCTACTGCCTTTACTGCAATGCTAAAATAATGGGAGGGCCTGGCTCATCAGTGGTGAACCCTCCCAGTGGTTTTGCCAGTTTACACTCAGTTGTGTAAGCTGGAGTTCAGCACCTTTCAATGACATAGTTCACAGTCAATTGGAACTCTGTCGGTCCCAAGCTTGGATAGAGAAGAGGAGTAGTACCCTGTATGGGATCTAGGGATACAGGATGTACTACATGTTAGGAGCGGCTGTACATGGCATCTGTTTCTCATGTCAGAGGTGGCCATTTCATATTGAAGCCAATTCAGCCTTTTTTTTTTTGCTTATCCCTAGTACACGTGGTACAGGCCATGATTATCATGGTGGGTAGAAGTAGGCGACTGCTTTTACTGTAAGAGCACCACATATCTACACATGTGAAAAGCAGTTCGACTTTGCACTTACAAATGTGTCAGAGCCCTGTTTGGTTACTTGCACTCGCTGGTGGGGTTAGACTTTTGCAAGAATCGGGGGCCATTGGAGAATTTATGCCAAGTCAGCCTTCTACTGAGTAGTGCTCCCAGTCTTGATGACATAGTCAGACACATTCTATTTCACCCAATCATGATGGTTGTCAAGGCAGTCAATTGGTGGGGTTCCTTAACTGTGAGAAACCTAGCACTGTCCCGATTATAGTACTACTCCCTAAATTTGTATCAATTCCACATGTGTGGCACTACTGAATGAGCTGTATTTAGAACACCTACTCTGTCAATGACATGAAGATTCCAGACTTACAGGAGTTCAAACTTGCCCAGGGAGGACTTATCCACCGGCCTGTTCCACTTCACACTGGAGCATACACACAGCAAGCTAACACAACTATTTTAGGCAAACTTTCTTTTAAACATGAAAATAAATGTGAAAAAATAATACAAATGTGATATTGTACTGGGATAAGGTGCATAAATAACATGGTTAGCTTTTCTCGATTAATCAAGAATGGGTATTTAGCCAATTCTGGAATAATTAAAAAATCAACGAGAAGAGTTGATATTTATTCCAATAGATGACGCAAGCTATCATCAACTTTCAGTTGCACGATAAGGAGATGCCTTTTTCATGAAAATAAATGTTCAAAAGTGAAATTGCCCTTATATATATATTCTAAGTCAACAAGATTCTAGATTTTGAAAATAGGGCAATCCATAAATAAATTTTTAATTAAAAAGGCAATTAATATATTATAACACCTTGATAAAGGTTGGCGTTCAGCCAACTGAAATATTGGTAAAATAAATCATATTTTGATCCAATATATGTCTTTTTAATTAAAGATTCTAGATAAAATAATATTTTTCAAAAAAAGTAAGACTATTTTCAAACACAACAAAATTCTTCATTGAATTTGCGTAAACTTTACACAAGGGGATAAGAAACAACAACAATACAGAGGGGGATGACCATCTGGTCACAAGGCTGTAGCTCACTAACTTGAGTTAGAATCCATTCAATATACAGGACAACCTCGCTGAAACAAACCCGGGATACAGCGAACCTTCCCTTATAACTGATTTTACTGTATTTATAGTAAAAAGCATACCTAGATCTGTGAAAAAAAAATTTTTTTCTCAAAATATTTCGAGGGATGTATCACTCTTTATAAATTTATTGCACAATAAAAGTAATTTACAAATTCTTGTAGATCACATGGAAACAACTATTTGAGAAAAAAATATTATTTCTTTTACAGACCAGGTACTCCTTTTTAATGTGTTGTTATTGTTTCATATCCCCTTGTGCAATGATTACAGAAATTCCATGCTCCGCAAGCTGTTTGATGATAAGCAGCGGCCTCTCCCAAAGGTCCTGTTTAGTACATCTAATGCAAACTAAAATGTGTTCTGGAGCTGCAGGTACCAAGCTACATTTTGGGCAAGTGAGGTATATTTTGTTGTTATTTTCTATCTTCAATGGCTTGAGATGGTCTGTTCTAAATCTTGTTACTGTTGAAAAAGCACAATTTGGGTTATAGATTATAATACAAGAAAATAAGACCTAATCCAAATAATTTAATAGTGTGTGATGTTTCGGCAACAGCATTGTCACCATCATCAGACAAAATAATAAAAAATATATTTGTTGTATTCTTTTGTCTGATGATGGTGACAATGCTGTTGCCAAAACGTCACACACTATTAAATTATTTGGATTAGGTCTTATTTTCTTGTACTTGTTAGTGTTGTTTAGTGCGTGTTCAGAGCATTTTTTATGTAAATGAGTTTACAAACTTGTTAGATTCTGGACTCCACAGTTGAAGATAGCCCCTGAGAGTATTTTATCTTGATAGGTAAAGTGAGGCAGTTGGAAGAGTCAGACCTGTGTCTGATAGCAATCAAGTCCAGTAAGGAACAAACACTTACTCCGGGACCTCGTTGTTGGGGCACATGATGTTGAAGATGTCGTTGATGAGCTTGTGTTTCATGACCCGGTCGTTGGCCGTGGTGGCAGTGAGGGAGGGGGAGGCATTCACCTCGATGAGCCAGGGCTTCAGGTCATTGCTGATTATGATATCATACCTGACACCACACTACCTCTGTACCACATCCAGCAAGAATGGAAATCTACTGCTGTACATCAGTCATGTGCAGGAGGCACCAATTCTGACTTCCCAAGGAAACAACAATCTTTGATTTCTAGACTTAATCTATGGACAATGACTTTCTAGACCTCTGGGAAAACCCCAGGACTATAATAGAAAAGCTGAAACAATGGGACCTAATGGAGATCATTTAAACAACTTGAGGAATAAGCAACAACAACAACATGACTTTCCAGAATGGTTGCAAGGTTTTCCCACTATGTACTAAGTGTCAACCTGCAGCCTCAAACCACATCATTGACTGTATTGGCTCATCCATTGATGAGCTTAACAGAATTTTTCCCAAAATATGTCACACACTATTAATTTATTTAGATTTGGTCATATTGTAATCACAACACACAGTTACCAAAACGTCACACACATATTAATAGAGATTAGGTCTTGTTACCTTTTGTTTCTAATCTATAATACAAACTTTGTACCTTATCATTAGGGGGGAGGAATAGATAAACAACACTGCGAGGATAAGTATAAAGTTATAGAAGGAGATTGAAGAGAGAGAAGTAGTGGAGAGATGGGTGAGTCAAGAACATAGAGCAACCAACAATGTACCTGCCTCAGTGCATTTAACTTGTCTGACTCTGCAGCAATAGAGGATGTTAGCCATACATGTGGAAACACACAACCTTAATATTGTATGAAAACACAATTGTTCAAAACTATACCAATTTTATGATTATAGGACAAAATCAAGAAAATAAAAGATTTAATCCAAAAAGGTGAACTAATGTTTGAGTTGAAATGTGATCCTTCAAATATAGTTATATAAAAATGGCATACCTGTCTCAGTGTAAGAAAAATTTCTACCTCTTTTATCAATTTATTGCACAGAAACTTTTTGTGTCATTGCACATTGTCTATACATACATACAATAGTGCCTGGGGGAAGTAACATCCACTTGAAGTAAAAACAAGTAATGTCCAAATGAAGTCAAATATAAGTAACATTCAAATAAAGCAAAATACCTGAACTAATTTGTTTTCAGGTATTGTGGGAGAGAAGTGTCTTCCTCTTACCGAAGAGCTGCTAAATAATAAATTTGGTGATGAAAACTGTCCTTTGTAGAGAGGTGTCCTCTAGCATGAGTGTCCTCTCATGGAGGTTGTTCTACTGTATTGGTGATGAAAACTGTCCTTTGCAGAGAGGTGTCCTCTAACGTGAGTGTCCTCTCATGGAGGTTGCTCTACTGTATTGGTGATGAAAACTGTCCTTTGTAGAGAGGTGTCCTCTAGCATGAGTGTCCTCTCATGGAGGTTGTTCTACTGTATTGGTGATGAAAACTGTCCTTTGTAGAGATGTGTCCTCTATCATGAGTGTCCTTTCATTGAGGTTGTTCTACTGTATTGGTGATAAAAACTGTCCTTTATAGAGAGGTGTCCTCTAGTGCGAGTGTCCTCTCATGGAGGTTATTCTACTGTATTGGTGATAATAAAAGAAAAGAAGACCTAATCCAAATAATTTATTAGTGTGTGACGTTTCGGCAACAACATTGTCACCATCATCAGACAAAAGAATAAATGAGAAAAAATGCCACAGCAAGTTCTTAAATAGTACTGTTATCAAGTGTTTAAACACGATAACAGATAAGGAAAAATAGTTTTTTAAGACAACTTAAAATATTTTTCTTAGAATTTAAAATGTTTTTTTTTCTCATTTATTATTTTGTCTGATGATGGTGACAATGTTGTTGCCGTCACACACTAATAAATTATTTGGATTAGGTCTTATTTTCTTTTATTATAATCTATAATCCAAATTGTGCTTTATCATGTATTGGTGATGAAAATGTACTTTGCAGAGAGGTGTCCTCTAATGCGAGCGTCCTGTCATGATACATAAGACTTAGAGTACAAGTGTTGCTGTGACCCAACCGGGTAGATTGTCAAAGAAAGAAATGAGACCAAGGACAGTTACTCACCCATAACATTCGAAGCAATGACGGTCACACACCATCACACTCTACAAAAACAAGGTTTTTTTTGTAAAGAAATATTTGAACAATATTAAAGAAATGAAAAGAAAGTCCAGTAAAACATATCTCAAGCAGAAATCTGGAGCTAAGACCATGTTTGATTACTGGAGTGTGCTATCTAACCTAATCTAAATAAGGGGGTCGGTGGACCCCCCGAATGGACCTGCGATTCTTGCTAAAGTCCAACTCCACCAGTGGGTGCAAGTAACCAAACAGGGCTCTGGCACATTTGTAAGTGCAAAAGTCAAACTGCTTTTCACATGTGTAAGTATGTGGTGCACTTGCAGTAAAAGAGTCGCCAACTACTACCCACCATGATTATCATGGCCTCTACCTCGTGTACTAGGGATAAAAATATATAGCTAACCACTAGCTATGATGTCCTCTGCTAGGCCCTACTGGGAACCTAGTATCCTGTTGCATACCTACAGCTGACACTTACAGCAACTGCTCTGAGGGAATGCAGGATCAGCCAGTTGATGTTCTCAAAGAGTTTGTCTGTCACCTGCACAACACCACAAACACCGCTTACAAGGAATAGAGGGAAGGAACCAAGATACGGTAGAACCTCCCTGTAAAGGACACCTAATTACAGAGCCAAAGTGTCCTTTAGGGAGAGGTGTCCTCTTACTGGAGAGTTGCTAAATTGTAAAAATGGTAATTTTGCAAATGAAAACTGTCCTTTGTAGAGAGGTGTCCGCTAGTGAGGTGTCTGCTAAAGGTATGTTCTACTGTACTAGACAATCATCATTCTGCTACACAATTTATACAATAACTTTATTAACACCCTTTGTGTAGAAAAGAAACACTACACTGATGGAAAACTGAGTGGAAAGTATTGAAAAATGATAAGAAGTGAAAATAAGTATAGTAGAATGAGTCTCCATGAGAAGTTACTCCCGCTAAAGGACACCTCTATACAAAGAACAGTATTCTCATCAACAAAATTACAATTTGTGCAAATCAATAAGCTTGGGGGATAAGTATCTTTCATATACATTTATTTCTAGCTTTCGGGCATAACCACCCTTCGACAGGAAAAATTATAATAGCTACTACAGTTTTCGGATCTAATTTATATTTACATTTGTGAGACGCCCGTGTCCCAAGTGTAATGCGAGGCTTGCCGCGAGAGGGGATGAGATCTTTGAAAAATATGGCCGTTTAGCCCCTTGAAAAATCGGAAATAAAGGATTATTCATTGAATCGCAGAGTTTATGATACAGAGGGGGGTTTGGTGGCTGCAGGGAATATTACATTGTAAATTTCAGGTAAATCGATTTTTCTATTGAGGCTCTGGAATTTGCTTGACAGGATGGATTCAATGATTAGTCTTTGGTGTTTGTTGGCAATATTGGAATAGTGAATTTTCGGTGATGTAATGTTGAAGGAATGGCCAGTTTCGTTTATGTGCTGTACTATTAAGGATCTATGGTCTGAGTTATCGATATTTCTTTTATGTTCATGAATTCTAATATTGACATGTCTCCCGGTTTCGCCTACGTAGATTTTTGGGCAGTTCAAACATTCTATGGAGTAAATAGCGTTTCGTGGTGTGCTGCGAGGTTCATTGAGTTTCATGATCTGGTTTCGGAGAAGGGATCCGGAGGTAGGTGCGCAGGTGAAGTAGGTTTTGATTCCAAATTTCAATAAGAATCTCGCTATTGTGGAGGATAATGGTGAATACGGCATATTGCAAATAGATCTGTATATTGGAGACTGTGTCTTTTTAGTTGGGTCATAAAAGTGTCGCAAAATAAAGGATCTCGGGTATGCGCAGTCCCTGAGGTTAGCTAATATGTTCTGTGTTTCAAGGTTCTTGTACTTCTGGAGGGAGCAGTGGGTATGGACTCGTTTTGATAGAGCAATGACTGTGTTGATTTTGTGACTGGTAGGACAGAATGACGAGTATTGAACGTAATTAGGACGGAAGGATGGTTTATAATAAACGGTGGTGTGCAATTCATGTTGGTGCCGGATGATTTTAACGTCGAGAAATGGAAGGGTATTATCGGTTTCTTTTTCAACTGTAAAGTGAAGATCAGGGTGATAATTGTTTAGATTGTAGAGGATGTCATCGGTTTTGGTGGTGGTGCAAATGCAAAAGATGTCATCGATGTACCTGCGCCAAAAGAATATATCATGGGGGAAATTGGCGGTAATCCTTCGGTCTATTGCGCGCATAGAGATCTCAGCAATTGTGGTCGATAGAGGGCTTCCCATTGGGGACCCTTTAGCTTGCCTGAATGATTCGGAGTTGTATGCGAATATGCAGTTATCTAGACATATGGAAATGAGTTGTGTGATTTTTTGGATGATATCTGTATCAATATGCTGTTCCTGCAGAAGTTCTATTGTATCACTTATGATCAGAGGATGTGGAAGGCTGGGATATAAGGCTTGCACGTCAAAAGACATCATGATGCGGTCAGATTCAGGTTTGATCTTAAGGACTTCTCCTATAAAGGTTTGGGTGTTGGATATGGGGAATGGGGCATTCTGTAATTGGAGGAACGGTTTTAGGAAGTTGGCTATAAATCTGGAAAGAGGGGCTGTTGGAGAAGAGAAAAAGGCCACTATAGGACGCAAGGGAGTTTCAGGTTTGTGTGTTTTTGGGAGACCGTAAATATAGGGCTCATTGTGTGGGCTGGACAGGTTAGATAGGAATTCTTTAAGTTCATCGTCTGTGATCTTGTGGTCGGTATTCATCTTTTTCAGTTCTTTTTTGAATGATTTATAGGCAGAATTTTTATCACTTTCGGATATGGGATGGAAAGCGGTTCGGTCTTCTAGGATTTTGAGCATTTTGCTGTTATAGTCTGATCGATTAAGGATAACTGTCTGTCCTCCCTTGTCTGCTTGGGTGATGACGATTTCTTTTTTGTTGCTTAGGTATTGCAACAATTTCCGTTCATGAGGGTTGTGAAGGGGGAGATTGGGAGGTGACACTATTAAGTTGGTGACTTTGTTTCGTATAATGTTTCTTTCCTGTAGATTGAGTCTGGTAATGGCTGATTCAATTCCACTTATAATTCTAATGGGATCTGGTTTCTGGATTGTTCTATATTTCATTCCTTTTGCTAGTAGGATTTCTTCGTCCAATGATAAGGTGGCATTCGACAGGTTCATTATAGCGCTTGTTATGTTCCGTGGGTTCAGTTTTGGACAGTTATATTTGCGGGCCCAATGTTCCAGTTTTTTGTGGTGCTTGGTCGTAATCTCTGTCTTTAAAGAAAGCACTTCTGAGGTGACATGTGTCACCATCTCATACATTCTCTGAGGTGGCACTACTTGAGAGGTGAGGCAAATTAATTCTTTAATGGTTTTGGAGAGAATACGGATATGAGAATAACATCCCTGTGTTCTGCATCTTAAAAGTTTCATTTGAGTGTCTTTGATTACTTGGCAGGAGAATGGGTTCTTCACTGGGTCCTTAATTCTCAGAGGCGGTGGGATGAAATTTAACTCTTCACACCTGTGATTGAAGGCAAGGTGGCATCTCCATTTGGTGAGCTGGATGGACTTTTTCCGGATCTGCTGAAGATAATAGTGGACTTCTCTATCCGAAAACATATGATTCATGCTAAAACTTTGGCTAACAATTAATAGGTAATCCCCTAATAATATGTGCAAATCAATAAGCTTGGGGGATAAGTATCTTTCATATACATTTATTTCTAGCTTTCGGGCATAACCACCCTTCGACAGGAAAAATTATAATAGCTACTACAGTTTTCGGATCTAATTTATATTTACATTTGTGAGACGCCCGTGTCCCAAGTGTAATGCGAGGCTTGCCGCGAGAGGGGATGAGATCTTTGAAAAATATGGCCGTTTAGCCCCTTGAAAAATCGGAAATAAAGGATTATTCATTGAATCGCAGAGTTTATGATACAGAGGGGGGTTTGGTGGCTGCAGGGAATATTACATTGTAAATTTCAGGTAAATCGATTTTTCTATTGAGGCTCTGGAATTTGCTTGACAGGATGGATTCAATGATTAGTCTTTGGTGTTTGTTGGCAATATTGGAATAGTGAATTTTCGGTGATGTAATGTTGAAGGAATGTCCAGTTTCGTTTATGTGCTGTACTATTAAGGATCTATGGTCTGAGTTATCGATATTTCTTTTATGTTCATGAATTCTAATATTGACATGTCTCCCGGTTTCGCCTACGTAGATTTTTGGGCAGTTCAAACATTCTATGGAGTAAATAGCGTTTCGTGGTGTGCTGCGAGGTTCATTGAGTTTCATGATCTGGTTTCGGAGAAGGGATCCGGAGGTAGGTGCGCAGGTGAAGTAGGTTTTGATTCCAAATTTCAATAAGAATCTCGCTATTGTGGAGGATAATGGTGAATACGGCATATTGCAAATAGATCTGTATATTGGAGACTGTGTCTTTTTAGTTGGGTCATAAAAGTGTCGCAAAATAAAGGATCTCGGGTATGCGCAGTCCCTGAGGTTAGCTAATATGTTCTGTGTTTCAAGGTTCTTGTACTTCTGGAGGGAGCAGTGGGTATGGACTCGTTTTGATAGAGCAATGACTGTGTTGATTTTGTGACTGGTAGGACAGAATGACGAGTATTGAACGTAATTAGGACGGAAGGATGGTTTATAATAAACGGTGGTGTGCAATTCATGTTGGTGCCGGATGATTTTAACGTCGAGAAATGGAAGGGTATTATCGGTTTCTTTTTCAACTGTAAAGTGAAGATCAGGGTGATAATTGTTTAGATTGTAGAGGATGTCATCGGTTTTGGTGGTGGTGCAAATGCAAAAGATGTCATCGATGTACCTGCGCCAAAAGAATATATCATGGGGGAAATTGGCGGTAACTCTCAGGTAAGAGAACACTTCTCCCTAAAGGATACTTTGGCTCTGCAACTAGGTGTTGTCCTTTACAGAGATTTTTCTGTATCACCAAAAAAGAATATCCTCTATAAATAATCCTTCTGTCTCTTTCTTGGTTAGAAACCTAAGGTAACAAAACCACATCCAAATTAATATATCATACATGATGTTTTGGTAACAATGCTGTTGTTAGGAATATATCATGTATGATTTATTAATTTGAATATGTGGTTTTGTTACCTTATGTTTCCAAGCTATAATCCAAATGGTACCTTAGCATTGCACTGGAAAACAAAATATACATAATTGACTCATCAGTTGTGTGTGAACATCCCAGCAGTTTCCCAAATCTCCAGACTGCAATTGTACATAGCTCATATTGAAAGCAATTTCTGATGAAGGGACAGTGGAATCTTGTTATAACACCAACTTGGTCTTCTTCCTTCCTATCTCAACTAAATAATCATATCAGGGTATATCAAGCCTATAGAGCTTGAGATGGTGTCTGCTGGGGATGAGTAGAACTCATAAATGAATGAGCCAATACAGTCAATGATGTGGTTTGGGGTTGCAAGTTGACACTTAGTACATAGTGGGAAAACCTTACAACCATTCTTTCATTGTCCGTAAATGACCTGACTTAAGTCTGGAAATCAAGGACTAATGTTCTCCTGGGAGGACAGAATTGATGCTTGTCTCTCCTGCTCTGTACCAGTCTTGTGCAGAAGTAGATTTCCATTCCTGCAGGCATTGGGCCTTGATGGTACGGAGGAGGTATTTTTCGTCTAGTAGGATGGTAGATTGTCTGGCCTCAAGATAGCCAAGAGCTCCAGACTTTGCCAGAGAGTCTGCTAGCTCATTTCCAGGAATTCCAACATGAGCTGGAAGCACTGTGTCAGAGCTGTTGGCTGGGAGTCAGTTTACAGATTTGGAAATGCTCTTGAGAAGAGGTTCTTGGCTGGAGAAGCAGGTTTAAAGGGTATAAATGGCTGCTCTTGAGTCAGAGTAGATTATTATTTTGCGTGGTGAATTGATGTTTGTGAGAGCAGTATCTATTGCAGAGAGTTCTGACTTGGAAGCTGACAGGTGCTCAGAGTGGGAAAGGGAGATTTTTTCAAGGATCTTTGTAAATAGAAATTCCACTTTTCCAGACAGTCCAATTACAAGTTGGCTACCATCAGTGTAAATTGTGATATCAAAGAAAGAGAGAGTTATTTTCTTCATTGATTTTAGAAAAGCCGAGAGCTTTGAGTATTTCAGGGAGTTTCATATTTGTGAGGATTGGCTGGGAGATGAGAGGTAACCAACTTGGTTATAACCTCATAATTCTAAAGTCAAAGTCCCAATTGTTTAAACCTGAGCCTATAGCAACATAAATTCTTGGTCACAAATATAAAAATTTCGACTATAGAAAAATTAAAAAAAAAACACATACTTGATAAGGTACAATGTGGATTATAGATTAAAAACGGCAGTTAATAAGACCAAATCCAGATATATAAATAATGTGTGACGTTTCAGTAACAGTGTTGTTACCTTCATCAGACAAAACCCAGAGAAAAAAAAAAACATTCAGAGCTTTTGTTTGATGATGGTAGTAATGTTGTACCAAAATGTCACACACTATTAATTTATTTGGATTTGTGGTCTTATTATTTTGTGACACACACAAACTTCTTGTATAAAATATACAACAATTTATTTACAAAACTAATGCATTGAACAATTAATTTACTTTTAAATATAAAATACACAAAAGTAGATATAAAGCTGCATCAGGTGCAGTAGGTGTAAACATACCTCCTTTCCCCGGGTCCCCTCGAGATAGAGTTGTAGGTTCTGGATGGTCCACTTCCCTCCATGTACACTGTTGTACTCATCCTGTACATCCCACTCTTTATATACCTTAGGTGTCATATGGAGGATGGATAACAACTAGCTTTACACTGTTCAACAAAGGACAGCCAGTCTTAAACCATATTTGTGTCATTTAAATAAAGCTATACAGTAGAACTACCTCCCTGTAAAGGACAACACCTAATTGCAGAGCCAAAGTGTTCTTCAAGGAGAAGTGTCCTCTTACCTGAAAGTTGCTAAATAGTAAAAATGGTAATTTTACAAATGAAAACTGTCCTTTGTAGAGAGGTGTCCACTAACATGAGTGTCCTCTCATAGAGATTCTACTGTATATGATAAAAGTATGTCGGAAATTATATATTTTTTCTTATATATTTTAAAATATGCTTAATGCAAACTGAATAAACTTATTTGTAAGTTAATAGGTTTCACTAAAGGAGGAGGGGGAGCAGTAACAAGCTCGGTAAAAAACCTGGGCTCAGCTGGCCTGGCTGATAGTACCCTGTAAGGGCTCCTAATCCAGGGATACAGGATAAGCAGCGTTTGTATTCCATGTTAGGAGCGGCTGCACATGGCGTCTGTTCCTCATCTCAGAGGCGGCCATTTCTTTTGGAGCTAAGTCGGCCTGCCACTGAGTAGTGCTCCCAGTCTTGATGACAAAGGCAGACACATTCTACTTCACCCAATCATGATGGTTGTCATGCTTTTCAAGCTTGATACCATGATATGATTAAGTGAAGATAAGAAAGAAGAAGAGACTAAATTATTTGCCCCAATTAGCTGAATACACTCATGGAATAAACTTGAGGAAGTTCTATCTTCTTGTTTGAAAGTCTTCTTGGTTGGGAGTAATAAGAGTTCCTTGGGGGTTAAACATTTGCTTGTTCTTCTCCACGCTCTCTTTATATTCCTTCTCAAATGAATTTTACAGGAGTGCTTCAATTGAATCAGATAGAGTGTTATAAAATAATATTTTTCAACCCAGCTACTAAAAGTTTAATTCTCTCCCTCTCTTCCATATTTGGGGTTAAAATAATAGCACAGGAGTAGAGTTTCTTCTCTGTGTCTAATGGCGGATTCATTCCAACTATACGGTCTTATTCTGAGATCTTATTTATCATCTTCTCTAGACAATTCCTCAATAAGATGTTCTTTCAATGATTACTATTTGTTGAAACTCGGCTTGTACAGATCATACCACCTCTTGATCCTGCCTACAAAGTTCATAGCAGCATATCTGGCAATGATAGGTCCGTCAGTGATCAGAACCCAGCCTGACATTTAGAAGATTTGAGTTTTAGCACACGCAGTGTCTCATAGAGGGTGGGCTACATAGGGTAGTTATACATGGTAGATACGCTGTGTGTAGGCAGTATATATTTGGTGGTAGATGGTGGGGATTAACGGGTTGACTGAGGTTCCATGCACTGCGTGAGATGTTGTATCCAAGGAGCGGTTACCCCTTGTTTCTGGATGGAGACGTTGGTGAGGTGGACAAACATGTTGTCCAGTTCGCTCACGCTGCAGGAGTACTTCACCTGGCAGAACCGACAGAATCCCAGCTTGTAGCTAGGCCCACATATGGACGTCACACAAGACATTTTTTTATTGGCATCAATAGGAAGAATGGCTCCTTAAAGTTGGAGAAACTGTGCAAAGGTGGGTTTTGGTACACACACACAAGATACCAACACCGATTTAAATAAATATTGATTAGAAAACTAAAAGTCTTATTTTTTCTTATCTCCACTCAATCCTATCAGGGTATCAAGCATGTAGAACTTGTTGATGGTGTCTGCCGGGGAAGAGTAGAGCTCATCAATGGATGAGTCAATACAATCAATAATATGTTTTGGGGTTGCAGGTTAACACTTAGTACATAGTGGGAAAACTTGCAACCATTCTGGAAGTCATTGTCCGTAGATGACCAGACTTAAGTCTGGAAATCATTGACTGCTGTTCCTTTGTGTGGACAGAATTGGTGCTTGTCTCTCCTGCTCTGTACCAGTCATTAGCAGCAATAGATTTCTTCTTGCTGGCATTGGGTCTAGATGGTACAGAGAAGGTCTCTTTTGTCTAGTTGGGTGGTAGATTTTCTGGCTCAGAAGACTAAAATTCAAGGTAAAAAAATGGTACAAAATTAATTGTACTGGGGGATTAGATAGATAAATTAAGAAAAAAAAAGGTATCTCCTGATTGTGCAACTAAAAGTTGCAGATGGCTTGCACCATCTGTCGGAATAATTATCAACAAATCATTGAATCACGTACATGGCTAGTTTTCTTTATTAATCAAGGAAAGGTATTTGGCCAATTCTGGTATAATTAAATCAAAGATTAGCTGATATTTATTTAGACAGATGGTGCAAGCCATCAGCAACTTTTAGTTAAATGATCAGGAAATGCTTTTTTTTTATATTTTAAGTTAAGGGTCAATAAGACATCTAATCCAAATAGGAAAACTAAAGAGAGATATAATATACACAAGGTAATAAGACCAAATCCAAATAAATAAATAGTGTGTGATGTTCTTCTTATCTGTTATCTTGTTTACACACTTGCTAACAGGAACTATTTAAAAACATGCTGTGGTAAAATTTCTCATTCAGCACTTTTGTCTGAAGATGGTAACAATGCTGAAACGTCACACACTATTTATTTATTTGGTCTTATTACCTTGTGTTTATAATCTATAATCCAAATTGTGCCTTATCAGAGATATAATATTTACTGTCATTACAGTTGAACTTTGTTATAACAGCCTTGTTTATAACAGTAACATCATAACACATCTTGGTCCCAGGGGATGTTGTTATGACGAGGTTCAATTATATATGGACTAGAGTACAATAACTCTTTAGTACTCTAGTATGATTAGGAGTAAATTTATTGTAGAACGACATTTGAAAATATCCCGCATGTGTTTCTTTTAAACGAAAATCAAAATTTATTTTAAGGAGAAATAACAATTATTTCTTACCTTAGGGATGAAGTATGAAAGGATGAATTGTGAAGAGTAATGATAAATGGAAATCTTCACAGTTCATCCTTTCATACCTCATTCCTAAGGTAAGAAATAGTCGTTATTTCTCCTTAAAATAAATTTTGATTTATCGTTCAAAAGAAACACATGCGGGATATTTTCAAATGTCGTTCTACAATCACAAGCCGCATTATATTGTATAGTAAATTTATTGTTACAAAGATGAAAGCTATGTGTAGCTTTGGTCTTATTGCTCTTGTGGGGCCATCTCCACTACAGAGGACAGTCGTCATTTGGTATGTTTGTCATATGATAATCTGTGTTTTACTATCCCATTTTCCAGTCCAAAATACCTTGTTGTTTTTACAATACAACAATTAAGGCGATCAGTTTCCCTGTACAACATGTCCCACAGATGGCTGAACCTACATGTAAACTTTGTGAGAGAAAGTATTACAAGACTGCCACCAGCCTCATTGAGAGAGTTTTGAGGGTTTCAATTGGAGGGGAGAATAATGCAGATTCTAGTGTTCCTATTTTTCTACCCCCAATTACACTCATGGACAAAAGGAATTGGAAAGTCTTTGTGATGTCGCCAATCATCTATTTTTTCGATGAAGACAGAGGCAATTTTGTTCACACTTGATTATCTCATGTTTTGAAAATAGAGCAATCCATACTTAAATCATTAGATAATAAAAAGGCATATATTGGATTGTATAAAAGATATATCTGCCAATATTTTGGTCAGCTGAATGCAAACCTTTGTCAAGACATTTTGTATAAACATTGGCGGGGCTGAGTTGTTTGGCGTTCAGCCAACCGAAATATTGGGTAATAAATCATTTTTCTATTGACAAATTATCATACCAAGTTTTCTCCTGTAGAAGGGCATCTGTGCCCGAAAGCTAGAGAACAAAAATGTTTTTGAAAAGAAACTTTTCCCTGGAGGCCGGATTAATTTTGCTCAATAAATCTTTTATTCAATCCAATATATGTTTTTTGTATTATTTAAAGGTCACTGTAATATATATCTTTCAGAGTTATTGTCTTAATCCTAATGTATATGCTAAAAGGTACAACTTCCTTAAGTTTTGCCTATGAGTGCATGTTACTTATGTGTTCCTGTATCCAGCAGTGCCCCACATAGCTAGCTCACTCACATGTAAACTTTGAGGGGACGGAAGGAGGTGACCAGGATGTAGATACGGAGATCAAACTTCTTGCCCCCAATGAGTAGGGGGTTGTCGATGTATCGGGAAATGACGTAGGACTCCTTCACAGCAGCTGGGTTGAAGCTGTCACAACATGGTGTCAATCAAGGCTGGACTATGTGGAGCCACCCACCTGGGACTGTCTCGGGACCACTTCTTGAGCTGAGAGAGCTTGTTGATCAGGAAGATCCCCACTCCCTGGGCTGGCACACCACAATCCTCCCATGTTTCCTGACCCCAGCAAGTATCTCATCTGTGTTCATAGTCACATAGCACCATGTTTCCTGGGGGTCGGTGGAAGGCTGGTTAAACCGTTTGGTTTTCGACCACTACAACCCGGGTTCAATTACCACATTGGACATTTTTTTCTGTTAAAAAAAAAAATGCTCCAATGGCCCCCGATTCTTGCAAAAGTCCAACCCCACCAGCGAGTGCAAGTAACCAAACGGGGCTCTGGAACATTTGTAAGTGCAAAGTCGAACTGCTTTTTACATGTGTAGACATGTGGTGCACTTACAGTAAAAGTAGTCGCTAACTACCCACCATGATTATCATGGCTTTGAGATAAGAAAGAAGACCATGTTTCCTGACTCCAGCTCTAGCAAATATCTATAGATACATCTGTGTTCATTGTCACATAGCACCACGAGATGTGGATTTTTTCTGACCCAACATCAGAAAGTACCTACAGAAAAGATAAGGCACAATTTGGATTATAGATTATAAACACAAGGTAATAAGACCAAATCCAAATAAATAAATAGTGTGTGATCTTTCAGTAACAACGCTTTTACTGAAACGTCACACAATATTTATTTATTTGAATTTGGTCTTATTACCTTGTGTTTACCTACAGAAACTTTACAGTTCATCAAGCAACAAGACCAAATAAAATATGCACATAGTGACCATCAGAGCATTCAATAACTTGGTATTTAACCTTGCTGCCCATTAATTCCCATCCACCCCAGATGGTTATTTCCATTCCTTTGTCAAAGAAGTGAGGTGTAAAATCTTACAAGAATAACACAATTCCTCTGAGTTGACTGCAGTCACGCCATTTTTGTAACAAAATTCCTCTGAGTTGTAGGTTTTACTGCAGTCACACCATTTTTGAGGATAAAGAAGATCATTGTCTGCGCCCACTGAGTGGAGATTGTACCAGTTTCTAAAATCTATCTCCCAAAAAATTTGATATAGTTCTGGTAAAGTCCTAATTGTGCTTCAATATTATCAGCACTCAGTGTGTGTGCCATATTTCCTTTTAGTCAAGAGATTTTCACAGCAATTTCCCCATCCAATTTGAGGTAATGGTTTGATAACCATCCAAATTTGGGTTTTGTGAGAGCCACTCCACTTGTATTTGTAACTAGTTTAAAGTGAAAACACCAAGTTGCCATTATAGAAGAAGCTGTTATAAAAAGGTTCCACCATAAAAATATCTGCAATATAAATAATCAGCGCTACAAGGTAATAACAACCAAAAGAGGGCAACGTATTCAGTCTTTTGTCTGAAGATGGTAATAACGCTGAAACGTCACACACTATTTATTTATTTGTATTTGGTCTTATTATCTTGTGTTTATAATCTATAATCAAAATTGTGCCTTATGATAAGATTTAAAGTGAGTTCCACAAATTAGGTACAAGAGATTTATCTTAATGACTATATCTAAGCTAAGAAGATAGATAAAGCTAATAAAGCAACTTGTTGCTGTTAGCTTTCACCTCTTCTTAGCAATGTAATTCTACAATTCCTCCTATTCTAAAATTGCCTCCGTCTACTTTTAAAAAAAAATAGACGACTGCCGACATCAAAGATGTTCCACTTCCTTTGTCCATGAGTATAAATCACATCTATAGGAAACATGATTGTGCCTCCTGTTTGTCTCCCTTCTTGTTCACATGGCAATCACAGGGTTTTGTGGGCTAATAATTGTATGAGACACAAATTATCTCTCTCCTCCATCTGCATAGAATAAATTACACTACAGTAAAACTCCTCTAGAGCAACAATGGATCTCAACCTGTGGTTCACTATAGCCATGGTTCGTTATAGCCATACTTTACTGTATTATAGTATAGGGGGGTCGGTAGAAGGCTGGTTAAACCGTTTGGTTTTCGACCACGCATTGGGCACTTTTTTCTGTTTAAAGAAAAATATATTAAAAAATGCTCCAATGGCCCCCCCAATTCTTGCAAAAGTCCAACCCCACCAGCGAGTGCAAGTAACCAAACGAGGCTCTGGCACATTAGTAAGTGCAAAGTCGAACTGCTTTCACATGTGTAGACATGTGGTGCGCTTACAGTAAAAAAGCAGTCGCTATCTACCCACCATGATTATCATGGCCTGTACCATATGTACTTAGGGATAAGCAAAAAAAAAACTATTATAAAATAAAAATTGGGATTATTTCAGGTTAGTTATAAATTAAGGTTTTCTATATCCCATTTTAGTGAGGTTTTATGATATTTAGCATAATTTTTTTTTTTTTTCAGATAAAATAACCTACAACCGTCTTCAATAAAAAGAGAAAATATTGGTATGTTGGGGTGAGTGAAGCTGAGAACATAAAGTGTGCTCTGTGGTAATTCTAAGCCTGCTAGGTGAGAGTCCAGCAGGTATGGGGGCAATAACTTACATTTCCCACAGGGCTTCATGATCCAGGTACTGGAGGGATTCTTGCGGAACTCCTCCACAAACATGTTGTAGTCCGCCGGCAGGACAAACGTCACTGGGATAAAGTCTGGGCCATCAACAACCTATTTAGGTTTAAAACTTTCTCAATACACAAATATACTCTCTATCTACATTCATGAATAAAACTTATTGAAGTTGTACCTTTTAGCATGTATATCAGGATTCAGACAATAACTCTGAAAGATACACTCATGGACAAAACTTAAGGAAGTTGTACCTTTCAGCATGTATATTGGGATTCAGACAATAACTCTGAAAGATACACTCATGGACAAAACTTAAGTTGTACCTTTCAGCATGTATATCGGGATTCAGACAATAACTCTGAAAGATACACTCATGGACAAAACTTAAGGAAGTTGTACCTTTTAGCATGTATATCGGGATTCAGACAATAGCTCTGAAAGATACACTCATGGACAAAACTTAAGGAAGTTGTACCTTTTAGCATGTATATCGGGATTCAGACAATAGCTCTGAAAGATACACTCATGGACAGAACTTAAGGAAGTTGTACCTTTTGGCATGTATATCAGGATTCAGACAATAACTCTGAAAGATGCACTCATGGACAAAACTTAAGGAAGTTGTACCTTTTAGCATGTATATCGGGATTCAGACAATAGCTCTGAAAGATACACTCATGGACAGAACTTAAGGAAGTTGTACCTTTTAGCATGTATATCAGGATTCAGACAATAACTCTGAAAGATACACTCATGGACAGAACTTAAGGAAGTTGTACCTTTTAGCATGTATATCAGGATTCAGACAATAACTCTGAAAGATACACTCATGGACAGAACTTAAGGAAGTTGTACCTTTTAGCATGTATATCAGGATTCAGACAATAACTCTGAAAGATACACTCATGGACAGAACTTAAGGAAGTTGTACCTTTTAGCATGTATATCAGGATTCAGACAATAACTCTGAAAGATACACTCATGGACAAAACTTAAGGAAGTTGTACCTTTTAGCATGTATATCAGGATTCAGACAATAACTCTGAAAGATACACTCATGGACAGAACTTAAGGAAGTTGTACCTTTTAGCATGTATATCGGGATTCAGACAATAACTCTGAAAGATACACTCATGGACAGAACTTAAGGAAGTTGTACCTTTTAGCATGTATATCGGGATTCAGACAATAACTCTGAAAGATACACTCATGAACAAAACTTAAGGAAGTTGTGCCTTTTAGCATGTATATCGGGATTCAGATAATAACTCTGAAAGATACACTCATGGACAGAACTTAAGGAAGTTGTACCTTTTAGCATGTATATCGGGATTCAGACAATAACTCTGAAAGATACACTCATGGACAAAACTTAAGGAAGTTGTACCTTTTAGCATGTATATCGGGATTCAGACAATAGCTCTGAAAGATACACTCATGGACAAAAATTAAGGAAGTTGTACCTTTTAGCATGTATATCAGGATTCAGACAATAGCTCTGAAAGATACACTCATGGACAAAAATTAAGGAAGTTGTACCTTTTAGCATGTATATCAGGATTCAGACAATAACTCTGAAAGATACACTCATGGACAAAACTTAAGGAAGTTGTACCTTTTAGCATGTATATCAGGATTCAGACAATAACTCTGAAAGATACACTCATGGACAGAACTTAAGGAAGTTGTACCTTTTAGCATGTATATCGGGATTCAGACAATAACTCTGAAAGATACACTCATGGACAAAACTTAAGGAAGTTGTACCTTTTAGCATGTATATCGGGATTCAGACAATAACTCTGAAAGATACACTCATGGACAGAACTTAAGGAAGTTGTACCTTTTAGCATGTATATCGGGATTCAGACAATAGCTCTGAAAGATACACTCATGGACAAAACTTAAGGAAGTTGTACCTTTTAGCATGTATATCGGGATTCAGACAATAGCTCTGAAAGATACACTCATGGACAAAACTTAAGGAAGTTGTACCTTTTAGCATGTATATCGGGATTCAGACAATAGCTCTGAAAGATACACTCATGGACAAAACTTAAGGAAGTTGTACCTTTTAGCATGTATATCGGGATTCAGACAATAGCTCTGAAAGATACACTCATGGACAAAACTTAAGGAAGTTGTACCTTTTAGCATGTATATCGGGATTCAGACAATAGCTCTGAAAGATACACTCATGGACAGAACTTAAGGAAGTTGTACCTTTTAGCATGTATATCGGGATTCAGACAATAACTCTGAAAGATACACTCATGGACAGAACTTAAGGAAGTTGTACCTTTTAGCATGTATATCGGGATTCAGACAATAACTCTGAAAGATACACTCATGGACAGAACTTAAGGAAGTTGTACCTTTTAGCATGTATATCGGGATTCAGACAATAACTCTGAAAGATACACTCATGGACAGAACTTAAGGAAGTTGTACCTTTTAGCATGTATATCGGGATTCAGACAATAACTCTGAAAGATACACTCATGGACAAAACTTAAGGAAGTTGTACCTTTTAGCATGTATATCGGGATTCAGACAATAACTCTGAAAGATACACTCATGGACAAAACTCAAGGAAGTTGTACCTTTTAGCAAGTATATCAGGATTCAGACAATAACTCTGAAAGATACACTCATTAACAAAACTTAAGTAAGTTGTACCTTTTACCATGTATATCGAGATTCAGACAATAACTCTGAAAGATACACTCATGGACAAAACTTAAGGAAGTTGTACCTTTTACCATGTATATCGGGATTTAGACAATAACTTTGAAAGATACACTCATGGACAAAATATATATTATTAGCAGGTATATAGCAGGCAAACTGCCAATGGCTAGTACAGGATAGCTTCAATAAGGGTAGTAGATAACGACATGGTTTCAGTAGTAACATGATTTCCTTGGCAAAACCTGAGGTTGATTCTCACCAGTCTGGAAAGGCAACAAGATGCTCAAAGCAAATCTACCATCATTTCTACTTCAACATTCCCTGATGATGGTAGTACACATCTATTGTCATGTCCAGGCATTCTCTATGCTGCTCAGCTCCTCTAATGCCATAGGTCTTCTTCATTATCCTGTGCTACACATGGTACAGGCCATGATAATCATGGAGGGGGATAGTAAGAGACTGCTTTTACTCTAAGTGCATAATATGTCTATACATGTGAAAAGCAGCTCAACTTTTTCACTTATAAGCATGCCAGAGAGTTTGTGGTTAGTTGCACTTGCTGGTGGGGTTGGACTTTTGCAAGAATCGGGGGCCATTGGAGCATTTTTTTTTTTAATTATAAAAAAGGGTCAAATGTGGGCTTCAATCCCAGGTACCATTGGTGAGTTAACCTTTTTTTTCTCTTGTCCCAGGTCTGGATCCTGAAGGCCTCTTTATCGCCTCGATGACCACAGCTGGGTAGATGTCTGTTCGGAAATGCCCGATGCATTGCATGATGTGTGAGTTAACCTAACTGTAGCCAAGTAACCCACTGAGTAGACCCACTTGGTTCTAAAATATCTCAATAATACAAGGTAATAGGACCAAATCCAATTAAATGAATAGTATGTGATGGTTAACTCCGCCCTTGCCGGTCCCAAGCCCGGATGAAAAAGGAGGAGGGGGAGCAGTAACAAGCTCACTAAAAAACCTGGGCTCAGCTGGCCCGGCTGATAGTACCCTGTTAGGGTTCCTAATCCAGGGATACAGGATGAGCAGCGTTTGTGCTCCATGTTAGGAGTTGCTGCACATGGCGTCTGTTCCTCATGTCAGAGGCAGCCATTTATTTTGGAGCTAAGTCGGCCTGCCACTGAGTAGTGCTCCCAGTCTTAATGACAAAGGCAGACGCATTCTACTTCACCCAGTGTGGAGATAAGAAAGAAGAAGTATGTGATGGTAACAATATTGTTAACATCAGACAAAAGTATGGAATGATGATGATGGTGAAACGTCACATACTATTTATTTATTTGGGTTTGGTCTTATTACCTTGTATCTCTTCTCTATAATACAAATAATGTCTTATCAGTAAGGTACTGAGTAGGTTAGACAGAGCCAGCCTAGGAAGTGATGTCCCAACAATGACAACAATGACTACACTCACCCAACAGAACATATTTCCCATTCTCATCCTTCTCCGCCAAGGGACTGCCTTCCCTCTCCAGATCCTTGCGGTACCGTTTGATGTTGCGCACCATGAGATCCTTGCGGGTGAGCTCGTAGTGGTTGGGGAAGTGGTTGATGATTCTGTAACACCACATAGCTCAGACTATGTGGCTGCTGGGGAAAATCAAATTTGTATTTATTGCAGGATAAGGGCTGTAGAAATAAATTTTAATTACAATAGAACATCCATGAGAGGTCACTCGTGCTAGAGGACCCTTTTCTATAAAGGACAGTTTTCATTTGCAAAATTATCATTTTTATAATTTAGCAACTCTCTGGTAAGAGGACACCTTTCCCTAAAGGACACTTTGGATCTGCAATTAGATGTCCTTTACAGGGAGGTAGTCCTACTGTATTAGAAGAAAGGTTAAAATGTGTTCATAATAATTTTCAGCTATAGAGATGGTGGTAAGTTAATGATGATCCTTCTTCTTTCTTATCTCAAAGCCATGATATTCATGGTTGGTAGTTAGTGACTGCTTTTACTGTAAGCGCACCACATATCTACACATGTGAAAAGCAGTTCGACTTTGCACTTACAAATGTGCCAGAGCCCCGTTTGGTTACTTGCACTCGCTGGTGGGGTTGGACTTTTGCAAGAATCGGGGGCCATTGGAGCGTTTTTTTTTTTTAAACATAAAAAAAGTGTCCAATGCGGGAATCGAACCCGGGTCGTAGTGGTCGAAAACCAAACGGTTTAACCAGCCTTCCACCGACCCCCCCCTTTAATAGAGTATTCTTTGTCACTCTAAGTACATAGTGACCTTTATATAGAGGGGATAGAATTTAGAGATATTTTATAAAATATACAAGGTAATAAGACCAAATCCAAATAAATAAATAGTTATTATTTGGATTTGGTCTTATTACCTTGTGTTTATAATCTACAATCCAAATTGTGCCTCATCAATTTATAAAATATACTTGTAATGTACATTGAAATCATTTCCAACAAAGACCATTCCAAACCCCCCTTATTGTATATAAATTTGATACAGTAGAACCTCACTAAAATAGGACACAACATAAACACAAGGTAATAAGACCAAATCCAAATAAATAGTGTGTATTTGGTCTTATTGCCTTGTGTTTATAATCTATAATTCAAATTGTGCCTTATCAGGACACAACATATACAACTTGGAGCTTGGGCAAATTCCCAAGGAAAGCAGAGCTGCATGCTGCCAGGCGCGTCCCCGGGCTGTGGATAGGGGAACGGCCATCAGATATGATGGTTAGCTGCGAATAAGATCAGACAACTGGTCAAATAAGCAGTCGCGAACAAGCAGCGTCAGTGTTACCAGGGCGTGGTGGGGTATCAGGTGGCACTGGTACCTCTACAAAAAGCCACAAAAGCCCAATGACGACTCTGAGTCAAATGGCGAGTCCAGCCCGCCATGTAATCAACCAAAGGCTGTAGCCAACAACAACTACTCCAGCGTCTGCATCCATGTTAGGAACGGCTGATGAAGCGTCTGTCCTCCATGTTAGGAGCGGCTTCTTCCGAGGAAGGTGATGGCCGGCATGCGCCCTCGGGCTAGATCTTTTGATCGACAGATATCACCAACTGATGACCAAATATCCTTTAGGATATCCTGGTCTTTACAGCACTAATGAATAACATATACAAGAAAATAAGACCTAATTTAATAGTGCGTGACCTTTCAGTAAGAGCATGGTTACTATCATAAGACAAAAGTACTGGATACCAATCATAAGGCGGCGATGTTTTATTCATTTATTTATGTTCTTTTGTAGAAGGGCAGAGATGCCAGAAAGCTTGAGATTGCTTTAATAAAATTCTTTAAAAAACTAAAAAAAAAAACTTTTAAATTATTTATGACCAGGAGGTTTAAAATCAGATAACCGATGACTTATGGGGCACGAGTGATGTGGTAGAAGTAAATGTCCACCAGTGTGAACTTACTGGTTGTCATGTAGCCGGTAGCCAGTATCTACACTGAAGATGTTCCTCACAGTCAAGACTGAAGCCCTGCAGCAACACATCCTGTTTGATGGTAGGAAACCAAAGAGACAGAAGCAAGATAACTGGAAATGTTCCATTTAGAAAAATAAGGAAAGAATTATAAATTAACTATAAGGCATATGTAATTCTACTGTCCTAAAAACTTATGTCCATAGTTTGCTTTTGAATACCATATCTAAGATTCCACTCTTCAGTGTAGCATATATAAGCAGAATGATCCAATACAGTATTAGAGCTCTAAAAATGTGCAGTCTGATAGATTAAATTGGTGAAACTACTGGGAAGGTTCCCCACTGATGAGCCAAGCCCTCCCAATATTTTTCCATTGCAGTAAGGACAGTAGAAGTTTGTTTTATGTTTAAAAGAAACATTCGTGCTTTAAGGCTTTCGGTTCTTATATAAAGAATTAAATGTTAGTT
>CP092874.1:80800759-80874371 GCA_030710605.1 Cordylochernes scorpioides
GATCCATCTCTACAATAGGTGTGTCACTATGCTGGGCTGGCAGGGGAGAATGTTGACTGCATGGCTTTAATTTCTTTTAACTCAACCTAATTCTCTTTACATTTTCTTCTTTCTTATATCCACTCAATCATATTAGGGTGTCAAGCTTATAAAGCTTGAGACTTTTGAAAAAGAGATTTGACATTCATCATGACTGGGTGAAGTAGAATGTGCCTGCCTTTGTCATTAAGACTGGGAGCACTACTCAGTGGCAGGCCAACTTAGCTCTAAAATAAATGGCCACCTCTGACATGAGGAACAGACGCCATGTGCAGCCGCTCCTAACATGGAGTACAAACACTGCTCATCCTGTATTCCTGGATTAGAAGCCCTTACAAGGTACTATCAGCCAGGCCAACTGAGCCCAGGTTTTTTAGTGAGCTTGTTACTGCTCCCCCTCCTCCATCCAGGCTTGGGACCGGCAAAGGCGGGGTTACTATGAACCTAAACTGTTACAATTGAATCCCAAGAGACACCACCTTGGTCTCTCCATTCACTCGAGGCTCCTCACACATTTACATGAAAAAATATTTTAAAGTGAAACATTTTTGTTCCTTTTCAGCAACTCCCATTAATTTATTGTATTATGGGACTCTGGCACATTTGTAAGGGAAAAGTCGAACTGCTTTTCACATGTGTAGACATGTGGTGTACTTACAGTTAAAAGCAGTCACCTACTTCTAACCACCATGATTATCATGGCCTGTACCACATGTAGTAGGGATATACAAAAAAAAGTGTATTGTATTAAAATGAGTGTGTGTGCATGAGTGTGTATGTACGAGTGAACAGCCTCTGTTTGTTGTGTGTTGCACCCCCATTATTCTGTCTGTGGTTGTAGCACTGGTGTGTGAGAGAGCCCCCGTTCCTCCCCAGGGTCTTAGCTCTTCCTTTTGTTTTGTTGCAAATAAATATCAGATTACTTTTATGTTGGCCTTGTTTTGTTTTGTTTTTTTATTTATTTATTTACTTATATTTATTATTTGACATTTGCTGACATGTTCTGGTCACTTGGGGAATACACTCTGTCTTGGAATATCATGGAGGGAAGGTGACTTGGTGTGACCCCTGCATATCTTCATGGATGCTTGCCTTTCTGGTTCCTCCAAAGAATGGTGCTGATTTAAAGGATTAATTTTTAAAACTGTTTCACTCAAAGTGAACTACAGAGTATAAGGGTGTTGCAAGCAGTTTAACCATGTTCACTATTTCTGACACTTCGGCCAGTTTGAGTTTTTTATTTTCTCAACGTTTCGACAAAAATCTTTTGCCTTCGTCAGGAGAAGTAAATAAAGCATTTGGCATGGTGTTAAAAATTGTTCTTTTACAAGACAGAAGATTTTTGTCTAAACGTTGAGAAAATTAAAACCTCTAACTGGCCGAAGTGTCTATTTTTCACAGAAATATGAATGCTGGCCAGGCAGCCTCTATCTTCAGGATATGTTCACTATGTACATGGGCCCCTGCAAATCTTCATGGATGCTTGCCTTTCTGGTGTTTCACCTAGTCAAGAATGGGGATGATTTAAAAGGTTATTATGGCAAACTTTTATTTTTACTTATCTTAAAGTGATCCACAGGACATAAGGGTGCTGGAAGCAGTTTAACTTTGTTACATAGTACCTTGGTGAAGTGACATGGGCCCCTGCAAATCTCCATGGAATGCTTGCCTTTCTGGTGTTCCTCCTAGTCAAGAATGGGGATGATTTAAAAGGTTATTATGGTAAATTCTTTTATTTTTACTTATATCTAAAGTGATCCACAGGACATAAGGGTGCTGGAAGCAGTTTAACTTGGTACATAGTACCTTAGTGAAGTGACATTGGTCACTGCAAATCTCCATGGAATGCTTGCCTTTCTGGTGTTCCTCCTAGTCAAGAATGGGGATGATTTAAAAGGTTATTATGGTAAACTCTTTTATTTTTACCTATCTTAAAGTGATCCACAGGACATAAGGGTGCTGGAAGCAGTTTAAACTTTGTTCATGGTGCCTTGGTTCAGTGACATGGGCCCCTACAAATCTTCATGGAGGCTTGCCTTTCTGGTTCCTCCCAGTCAGAATGGCATGGTTTAAAAAATTGTAAACTTTGATCCATGGGACATAAGGGTGAGATGGAAGCAGTTTAAACTTTGTTCATGGTGCCTTGGTACAGTGACATGGGCCCCTACAAATCTTCATGGAGGCTTGCCTTTCTGGTTCCTCCCAGTCAGAAGGGCACTGGTTTAAAAAATTGTAAACTTTGATCCATGGGACATAAGGGTGAGATGGAAGCAGTTTAAACTTTGTTCATGGTGCCTTGGTTCAGTGACATGGGACCCTACAAATCTTCATGGAGGCTTGCCTTTCTGGTTCCTCCCAGTCAGAATGGCATGGTTTAAAAAATTGTAAACTTTGATCCATGGGACATAAGGGTGATATGGAAGCAGTTTAAATTTTGTTCATAGTGCCTTGGTTCAGTGACATGGGCCCCTACAAATCTTCATAGAAAACCTGGAAAATGTGAGAAACTTTTGAGACGCTATTTCGGACCCTACATCGTGCTGAAAAAAAATTCCGATGTGAACTACTCCATCGTGCCAGAAGATAACCCTGGGAACCGCACACAGCCTACAACAGTTCACATAAGCAGAATCAAGCCTTACTTTGCGAGAATGGAAGACGGTCACGAGGACGCGGCCATTTCGGAGGAGGGAGAAGTGTCACATTCTGCATAGTTATTTTGTAAAAATATGTAAATTAGTATAAAATAATTGGTAATAGAAATTTATGTAAATAAGGCTTTTGATATAAGGGCGAGATACAATTAGTTGACAGAGCTTCTTTTGTTTTTTGAGTTTAGTTCGCTGTTACTCTAAATCTCCTAGAGTCAGTTTAACTTTTTCATTATTAATAAAATATAGTTGCTTGTTTTATGAGAACGCGGTCTGGTTTATTTTATGAGATGGCGAACGCTAATCAGAAACCTTTAGAAGCACCTACGGTCGAGGCAGGTGTATCAACTGGTTCTGGTTCCTCCCAGTCAGAATGGCACTGGTTTAAAAATTTGTAAACTTTGATCCATGGGACATAAGGGTGAGATGGAAGCAGTTTAAACTTTGTTCATAGTGCCTTGGTTCAGTGACATGGGCCCCTACAAATCTTCATGGAGGCTTGCCTTTCTGGTTCCCCCCGGTCAGAATGGCACTGGTTTAAAAAATTGTAATCTTTGATCCATGGGACATAAGGGTGAGATGGAAGCAGTTTAAACTTTGTTCATGGTGCCTTGGTTCAGTGACATGGGCCCCTACAAATCTTCATGGAGGCTTGCCTTTCTGGTTCCTCCCAGTCAGAATGGCATGGTTTAAAAAATTGTAAACTTTGATCCATGGGACATAAGGGTGAGATGGAAGCAGTTTAAACTTTGTTCATGGTGCCTTGGTTCAGTGACATGGGACCCTACAAATCTTCATGGAGGCTTGCCTTTCTGGTTCCTCCCAGTCAGAATGGCATGGTTTAAAAAATTATAAACTTTGATCCATGGGACATAAGGGTGAGATGGAAGCAGTTTAAACTTTGTTCATGGTGCCTTGGTTCAGTGACATGGGACCCTACAAATCTTCATGGAGGCTTACATTTCTGGTTCCTCCCAGTCAGAATGGCACTGGTTTAAAAAATTGTAAACTTTGATCCATGGGACATAAGGGTGAGATGGAAGCAGTTTAAACTTTGTTCATAGTGCCTTGGTTCAGTGACATGGGCCCCTACAAATCTTCATGGAGGCTTGCCTTTCTGGTTCCTCCCAGTCAGAATGGCATGGTTTAAAAAATTGTAAACTTTGATCCATGGGACATAAGGGTGAGATGGAAGCAGTTTAAACTTTGTTCATAGTGCCTTGGTTCAGTGACATGGGCCCCTACAAATCTTCATGGAGGCTTGCCTTTCTGGTTCCTCCCAGTCAGAATGGCACTGGTTTAAAAAATTGTAAACTTTGATCCATGGGACATAAGGGTGAGATGGAAGCAGTTTAAACTTTGTTCATAGTGCCTTGGTTCAGTGACATGGGCCCCTTCAAAACTTCATGGCTACTATGGTGGGTAGAGGGTTTTGGCTGCTTGTCCTGAAGTACCCCACATGTCTACACATGTAGTTCCAGACAATGGTGGGTAGAGGGTTTTGGCTGCTTGTCCTGAAGTACACCCCATGTCTACACATGTAGTTCCAGACAATGGTGGGTAGAGGGTTGTGGCTGCTTGTCCTGAAGTACACCCCATGTCTACACATGTAGTTCCAGACAATGGTGGGTAGAGGATTGTGGCTGCTTGTCCTGAAGTACACCCCATGTCTACACATGTAGTTCCAGACATTGGTGGGTAGAGGGTTGTGGCTGCTTGTCCTGAAGTACCCCACATGTCTACACATGTAGTTCCAGACAATGGTGGGTAGAGGGTTGTGGCTGCTTGTCCTGAAGTACAACACATGTCTACACATGTAGTTCCAGACAATGGTGGGTAGAGGGTTGTGGCTGCTTGTCCTGAAGTACCCCACATGTCTACACATGTAGTTCCAGACAATGGTGGGTAGAGGGTTGTGGCTGCTTGTCCTGAAGTACACCACATGTCTACACATGTAGTTCCAGACTATGGTGGGTAGAGGGTTATGGCTGCTTGTCCTGAAGTACACCACATGTCTACACATGTAGTTCTAGACAATGGTGGGTAGAGGGTTGTGGCTGCTTGTCCTGAAGTACACCACATGTCTACACCTGTAGTTCCAGACAATGGTGGGTAGAGGGTTGTGGCTGCTTGTCCTGAAGTACACCACATGTCTACACATGTAGTTCCAGACAATGGTGGGTAGAGGGTTGTGGCTGCTTGTCCTGAAGTACACCACATGTCTACACATGTAGTTCCAGACTATGGTGGGTAGAGGGTTATGGCTGCTTGTCCTGAAGTACACCACATGTCTACACATGTAGTTCCAGACAATGGTGGGTAGAGGATTGTGGCTGCTTGTCCTGAAGTACAACACATGTCTACACATGTAGTTCCAGACAATGGTGGGTAGAGGGTTGTGGCTGCTTGTCCTGAAGTACACCCCATGTCTACACATGTAGTTCCAGACAATGGTGGGTAGAGGGTTGTGGCTGCTTGTCCTGAAGTACACCACATGTCTACACATGTAGTTCCAGACAATGGTGGGTAGAGGGTTGTGGCTGCTTGTCCTGAAGTACACCACATCTCTACACATGTAGTTCCAGACAATGGTGGGTAGAGGATTGTGGCTGCTTGTCCTGAAGTACCCCACATGTCTACACATGTAGTTCCAGACTATGGTGGGTAGAGGGTTGTGGCTGCTTGTCCTGAAGTACACCACATGTCTACACATGTAGTTCCAGACAATGGTGGGTAGTGGGTTGTGGCTGCTTGTACTGAAGTACACCACATGTCTACACATGTAGTTCCAGACAATGGTGGGTAGAGGGTTGTGGCTGCTTGTCCTAAGATACACCACATGTCTACACATGTAGTTCCAGACAATGGTGGGTAGAGGGTTGTGGCTGCTTGTCCTGAAGTACACCACATGTCTACTCATGTAGTTCCAGACAATGGTGGGTAGAGGGTTGTGGCTGCTTGTCCTGAAGTACACCACATGTCTACTCATGTAGTTCCAGACAATGGTGGGTAGAAGGTTGAAATACGTCTCTATGTATTGAAAACAGGAGATCCATCATGTATAAGGTCCACAAGTGGTGGACAGTTTTAACCTCCTTTGCACTTCGTCGTAACAATCGATTTGAAAAATCAGCACAGCACGGATCATAATCCAAATAAGTAAGGCCATCCGAGAGTTCTCCGCAAGTACAATCCAACAAACGTGGGAGTCCTCCTACCTAGCTACACCGTTCTGTTTCCTAGCTGAAATCTCTTTGTTTTAACCATTTAAATCACAGTTGTTGTGCGTCTATTCACTTTTGGTGGGTGGGTGGTGGAACTTCAGGGGGCCATTGAAGCAATAAAATGTGTGATTTTTCCAATGCGGGCTTCGTTCGAGGCCTGGTTATCGGTGGTTTGAGTCGTCTGCTTATTTTGTTTCCAAATATCATCATCAATTTACGTTCTAGTAGCTAAACCTAGGGCTGGATGGGCAGAATTTGGACTGCTGAGGCATGTTTCCATGATAGCTTGTCCTGTTTGTGAGGCGGGACATGTTGAGGAGGTTTTGTATTAATGCGGTCTTGAAATAAGGCGAGTTTTGGAACCATTGTGACGTGGGAAGGCACAAGCTCCAGAGTGAAAAAAAAAAATATTCAAAACAATTTCATCCTTATATATGTTGAGAAAAAGAACTAGATTCAAAATCCTTCAAATAAATTTGCAAAAAAAAAATATAGTCCCAGTTTTTATTTGTTTATTGATTATTTGTTAAACATTTTTTTTTTTGCTTATCCCTAGTACACGTGGTACAAGCCATGATAATCATGGTGGGTAGAGGTAGGCGACTGCTTTTACTATAAGTGCACCACATGTCTACACATGTGAAAAGCAGTTCGACTTTGCACTTACAAATGTGCCTGAGCCTCGTTTGGTTACTTCACTCGCTGGTGGGGTTGGATTTTTGCAAGAATCGGGGGCCATTGGAGCATTTTTTTTTTTTTTTAACATAAAAAAGTGCCCAATGCGGGAATCGAAAGGTCGTAGCGGTCGAAAACCAACGGTTTAGACCATCATTCACACGACCCCCCCCCCCCCCTTTGTTAAACATAATGTCAATTAGCAAACCCATACTCTTAAATGAATCCCCGCCTAGGAGAGTTCCATGCTATCCCGTTCATAGACAACCCTCAATATATATTGGGGGGCACTATCATGTTCTAGGCATGTACTGTATTCCATTTGCGCTAAGGAAAAGATGGACCGGCCTTGGCCAAGTTACCATTTATGGCTCGACTTCCCAAGGCTGTCTCCACAGAACTGTCTAAACTATGCCACATACCAGACTACAGATCTATGTTGTGCCTTTCCATTATAATTGTGAAGCGTTTCTTGCATCAACTTGAAGGTTTCGTGAGGCAACCAAACCAGGTTCATATCGTTTCCTCCACATTGAGTTCATAGGATGTTAATCAGTTCCAAAATCACTTTATTAGGTACCTCTCATCAAGAACAACCTAGTTTATGATAATTGAAACAATGAATAATATATGATGGTTATTCATATATTAAACAAAATGTTAACGTGGGATTCAATCCCGGTTCATGACTGTCGGGAATCGAGCGTGTTATCCACTCGTCCATCGGCTTCTTTTTTTGTATATAGGATGATAAATATGCTGTTTCCATAATATCGCAAATAAAACTGTATCTTCTATTCATGATAAAATTGTGAAAAAGTATTAAAATTACAAATATATTCTCAGATTGAGTGTCTTTTTTATTTAAAAAACGCTAGCTTTCAAGCATTAATCGCTCTTCAACGGGCTTACTATAATATCGACTTTATCCCACAAAAAATATTTACAAAAAACACGCGCGCAGCGTGGATATTTATAAATGAATATATAAAAATTTTCATTTATAAATATTCACGCTGCGCGCGTTTGTTTTTGTAAATATTTCTGTTTGGATCAAGTCGATATTATAGTAAGCCCGTTGAAGAGCGATTAACACTTGAAAGCTAGCGTTTTTTAAATAAAAAAGATACTCATTGTGAGAATATATTTGTAATTTTAAAACTGTATGTACATATTTTAGTTAGCGAAGATAATGAGTGGTTTTCAGTCGGAGAAGCTTATGTAAATATGATTCAATTCAACAAACCAATGGGAAGGCAGTTGATCAATCTAGAGTCTAGTAGAGACGAGGATGTAGACCAACCATCAGGATGGAGATATACCTCGGTAGATCTCTCGATGTATCTACAACTATCCCCGTCTCACATCTAGCACGTAGCATCGCAGGAGAAACAACAAGATTACACTAAATAGAACTCTAGATCTTCAAATTAAAGCTACTTCTTCTTCTTTCTTATCTCCACTCAATCACACTAAGGTATCAAGCTTGTAAAGCTTGTTGATGGTGTCTGCTGGGGATGAGTAGAGCTCATCAATGGATGAGTCAATACAGTCAATAATGTGTTTTGGGGTTGCAGGTTGACACTTAGTACATAGTGGGAAAACCTTGCAACCATTCTGGAAAGTCATTGTCCGTAGATGACCAGACTTAAGTATATACTTTAATTAACACAAAGCAATAACGCGCCATCTACGAGGTGTGTTAAAAAGTATCGCGACTTTTGTGTTTTTTCAAAAATTATTTATTTATTCATGAATACCTATTTTGTCCCCTTCAAAGTAATCCCCATGAGATATTATACACTTGTGCCAACGGTTTTTCCAATCTTCGAAGCACTTCAAAAAATCATTTTTTAAAAATCTTTTTCAGCTCCTCCTTCGATGCCGTCTTTATCTCGTCAAGCGTAGCGTAACGTCGTCCTTTCATGGGCCTCTTCAGTTTAGGGAACAAGAAAAAGTCACTGGGGCCAGATCTGGGGAATACGGTGGCTGCGCGGCATCATTAGTGTGTTGTTTTTGGCCAAAAAGTCGCGCACAAGCAACGATGTGTGAGCAGGGGCGTTATCGTGGAGCAAAAGCCAATTTTTGTTCTTCCACAAATCCGGGCGTTTCTGGCGGATTGCTTCGCGCAAATTGTGCATAACTTGCAGGTAATATTCCTTATTGACCGTTCTACCCTGTGGCAAGAACTCATGATGCACCACGACCCTGCAATCGAAGAAAACTGTCAGCAAAATGTTCACATTCGACCGAACTTGGCGCGCTTTTTTCGGTCTTGGTTCGTGCGGCAGCTTCCATTGAGATGATTGAGCTTTGGTTTCCACGTCATAACCATAAACCCACGCTTCGTCACCAGTTATGACCCTCTGGAGCAAATTTGGGTCGTCGCGGACAGAGTCCAACATCTCATTAGCAATGTTCATGCGATGCTGTTTTTGGTCGCAATTGAGCAATTTTGGTACGAATTTCGCGGCGACCCGTCTCATGCCCAAATCATTGATAAAAATCGAATGGCACGAGCCAATCGATATGTTTAGGTCCTCAGCAACTTCTCTAACGGTGATTCGACGATTGGCCAATATCATTTTCACCACTTCATTAATTTTTTCGTCTGTTGTTGAAGTGCTCGGGCGTCCGGCACGCTCTTCGTCGTTCACATCTTCTCGGCCTTCTGAGAACATTTTGTATCACCGATAAACGTTGCTTCGGTCCAAGGTAGCTTCTCCGTATGCCACAGTCAACATTCGGAATGCATCCGCGCACTTAATTTTGTTTTTCACACAAAATTTGATACAGGTTCTTTGATCCATTTTTTTTTTTAATAGGTAAAAATCGAAGACGATCCAAAACACCTGCAAGCAAAGCAGCTGTCAACAATTAAGTGAACATTCAAAATGGCCGAGCTTGTCGGCATAAGTGAGAGACATGAGTACCAACATAAAGCCACAAAAAGATCGAAATTCGAATATACGTAACCCGCGAAAATTCAAAAGTCGCGATACTTTTTGAACACACCTCGTATACATATAAAATGAAAGGATTTAAAAGCACGAATGTTTCTTTCATACATAATACAAACTTCTACTGCCCTTACTGCGATGAAAAAATATATTGGGAGGGCTTGGCTCATCAGTGGTGAACCCTCCCAGGTTTCGCCTGGTGGATTAAATTGGCGAAACCACTGGGAGGGTTCACCACTGATGAGCCAAGCCCTCCCAATATATTTTTTCATCGCAGTAAGGGCAGTAAAAGTTTGTATTATGTATAAAAGAAACATTCGTGCTTTTAAATCCTTTCATTTTATATACTTTAATTTGAAGAACTGCCGGCCAGACAGCCTCTATCTTCCCGATATAGAACTTCAACACACACTGAGTGATGCCCAGAGTCCATCTTCTATCGAACATCGATAATTCGACTGCCCCCCCTCATTAACTTCTTCTTTCTATGAGAAATTAATTAACATATGTTTAAAATAGTTTATTCAAACTTGTCTTTGATCGAGGAATATTCGTTTTTAATTTAACAAAGCAATTTATAATACAATATAATGTGGCTTGTGATTGTAAAACGACATTTGAAAATTATCCCGCATGTGTTTCTTTTCAACTAAAAATCAAAATTTATTTTAAGGAGAAATAACGATTTTTTTCTAACCTTAGGGATGAGGTATGAAAGGATGAATTACCCATACTCATTACTATTCACAATTCATCCTTTCATACCTCATCCCTAATGTTAGAAATGATCGTTATTTATCCTTAAAATAAATTTTGATTTTTCGTTGAAAAGAAACACATGCGGGATAATTTTCAAAAGTCGTTTTACAAAAAAAGCAATATAAAAATTCCCGACATCGCTAAATATGTCCAATTTCTGGGAAAATGTAGATTTTAACAATAGAATATCGGAAACGAATTTGAATGTAATTCTACTGTCCTAAAACCCAATGTCCATAGTTTGCTTAAATACCATTTATAAAATTCCACTCATCAGTGTAGCATATAAAAGCAGAATGATCCAATACAGTATTGGATCTTTAAAGAAGCGGTCTGGTTGATTAAAAAAAAAAAAAAATTGGCGAAACTGCTGGGAGGGTTCACCACTGATGAGTCAAGCACTCCTAATATTTTTTCATCGCCGTACGGACAGTAGAAGTTTGATTTATTTGTGAAAAGAAACTTAATGTCTTTATTCGTTACAAATATATATTGTATAAACATGGGGTTTACATCTATTCCTCAGTTGATACTCCATGTAATATTGGTTTTACAATGTATAGTGTGGTTCATCTCTTTTGGTTCTTCCAGTTGGTGAGAATATCTGCCAGGACATGTCCGATAAATGTTGTTGTTGTCGTGTCCAAAGAAGAGTTTCGAGTGTCTCCATGCACTCTATCACATCAGCAGCAATATCCACTATCTGCTCTTCATTGGAAAATGGGTGCCGTTGCCACGTTAGTCACCTTGGAAACGAACCAGAATTTGGTCGAATATTCCAAGGGTCCAGGGGGGACCGCAGGGAGGTGTGGTCAGACTTCTCCCTCCTTGTCCGATAAATGAATAGTGGATATGCAAAGTTATTCCCGTGGAAGTGCATTGAAGTAGAAAGGAAACGCAGAATTCGATATTGCCAAATTTCTTGGGTAATATTAATGGTCAAATCAACTTGTTTTTTCATTTTCTGTCATTATTGTAGGAAGGTTTGGGGGAAAAGAGCAATAAATATGCCATTAAATAGCCTAGAAGAGATGTACATGTATTGTTGAGAGATTAAGGAATATCACACACAAGCTTTTATTGACATTCCGTCTAATACAGACTCCTGTTAGAAATGAATCTAAAAAGAAATGAGAAGCAGGGGAAGAAACTGAATCCTGAAAAAAAGGTTGAAGGAGATTTTAAATAGAAAAATAAAACAAGGAAAGAATATCTATGTACAAGAGTTGAGACTATATACATCGTGCATAGAACACAACGAAGAAGTAGATATTGAGTAAATGGTTGTATCTTGTGAAGAAGTAAATATTTTCATACAGTTCAGTTACTTTGTTAGGTCTTTTTTCCTCCTTGCAGTCTTGAAAAAATTAAAGAATTTTAAAATAGCTGACCCATCATCCATCAAGTCTGAAAGAAAGAGATGAAGGGATATCAGTGGAGTGGAATGCTTCACGATTTTGCGTGTCATCCTTGCGCAGGGGCCATGCTAATCTTCTCTGTATCGATCCAAATATCAGTGGAGTGGGTACATATGTCATAGTGAGCATTCGCCCCGACCTATTCTCTCAGAACTCTTGTTGCCCAATCAATGCAAGTCTTAACGAAACTGTATCATCGACAGAGTCCATGTTTTATATTCAAGTACAAAATCCTTTAATTATTTCAAGACTGCAAGGAGGGGGAAAAGACCTAACAAAGTAACTGAACTGTGTGGAAATATGTTTTTCTTCCTCACAAGATGCAACCATTTACTTAATATTCTACTTCTTCACTGTGTTCTATGCATGAAAAACGATGTATATGGTCTTTGGTACATAGATATTCTTTCCTTTTCTTCTTTTTATCTTTTCTGAGCGAGAATTCAGTTTCTTCCCCTGCTTCTCATTTCTTTTTAGATTCATTTCTAACAGGAGTCTGTATAAGACGTAATGTCTTAATAAAGGCTTGTATGTATATTCAAGTACAACAAGTTAATAAGACCAAATTAACACTATTAATTTAGGTTATAAAATCACCTACAGAAAATTCATAAAAAATCGCGAAATCACAAGGCGAAAAGTTTCTTTTAAAGTTTTTAAATTATTTTTTCCGATAGCTTTCGAGCATTACTGCCCTTCAACAGGAGAAAAATATAAAAAGTATAAGATGTATTGTTTATATTCATATCTGCATAGTTACATATATTAGGAGATTTGCATTTAAAGAAAAAGAACGACAGAAATATATAATTATAAGAAGATATTTAAACACAAGGTAATAAGACAAATAAATAGTGTGTGACGTTTCAGCGTTGTTACCATCTTCAGACAAAAGTACTGAATAGTACTACTAGAATAAGAGGATATATGTAAAATTGTATTTAGTAGAAAATGAACGATGGAGAAAATTGTACAATAGCGACTATTTTGTTTTGTAATTAAATAAAAACGAAGAAATGTATTTGGATTAGGTCTTATTACTTTGTAATCTATAGTTGAGCTATATTCCAGTACAATTGTTGGTCCCATTTAAAACAGCATACCAGGACAGTATTGGATAAATTTGATGCCTTAGAATGTGATTGCCGTCCTGAATCAGACTATAAAAAATGTCTGGCACGATACCAAAACTGATGGGACAAAGCAGTGAATGACCTGTCTCTACCAAGCCAGCAACTGTCATCAAGTGTGATGTAGGAATCAATACACCCTATCGTACATGCTTCTCACTACATATAATTTTTATGTCGAGTGTAAACTTTTATATAAAATTACGAATTGCGTTGATTATTTTTAACTTTAATAAATTTACGAGATTAAAGACCTACGATTTCAATCCTCTCTTTAATGAGCAGATTCCGTTTTCCTTGAGTGCATCAAGGTTTGGATTGTGTGAAGTTTTAATGTCATGTACCTCGGCTAGTTCAGACTCAACTTCTTGGGTTACCCGCAGAGTTTCAAAAATACGTTCTATCATTATAAATTCTCTTTCCTAACTCCTGGCCATGTGGGTCTAACTCGTCACCCCCCCCCCCCCCCCCCCCCCAAAAAAATGACGAGTTAGGGTTGTAGATAACAATTTGGATTATGGTGGGTTTAAAAGTTGTCTTTGCCGGTTGATAGATGGCGCTGTAGGAGATAATCAACTGAGGTAAAACGTGCCGTAACAGTGTTGACTTCCCTGGGCTCGGTACATAGGTTATAAAACTACGGAGACAATAGAAATCCCCGATATGTAATTTACTGCCGGAAGAGATCCGTTTTACACTCATGGACAAAACTTAAGGAAGCGGAAAGTCTTTGTTGTCCCCGGTCATCTATTTTTTTTTAAAGAGACAGAGGTTGTTCACAGTTGGTTATCTCGTGTTTCTTCAATAAAGGTCACTGTAATAACTTTCAGAGATATTGTCTGAATCCCGATATACATATGTTAAAAGGTACAACTTCCTTACGTTTTGTCCATGAGTGTATCTTTCAGAGATATTGTCTGAATCCCGATATACATGGTAAAAGGTACAACTTCCTTAAGTTTTGTCCATGAGTGTATCTTTCAGAGTTATTGCCTGAATCCCGATATACATGCTAAAAGGTACAACTTCCTTAAGTTTTGTCCATGAGTGTATCTTTCAGAGTTATTGTCTGAATCCCGATATACATGTTAAAAGGTACAACTTCCTTAAGTTTTGTCCATGAGTGTATCTTTCAGAGTTATTGTCTGAATCCCGATATACATGCTAAAAGGTACAACTTCCTTAAGTTTTGTCCATGAGTGTATCTTTCAGAGTTATTGTCTGAATCCCGATATACATGATAAAAGGTACAACTTCCTTAAGTTTTGTCCATGAGTGTATCTTTCAGAGTTATTGTCTGAATCCCGATATACATGCTAAAAGGTACAACTTCCTTAAGTTTTGTCCATGAGTGTATCTTTCAGAGTTATTGTCTTAATCCCGATATACATGCTAAAAGGTACAACTTCCTTAAGTTTTGTCCATGAGTGTATCTTTCAGAGTTATTGTCTGAATCCCGATATACATGCTAAAAGGTACAACTTCCTTAAGTTTTGTCCATGAGTGTATCTTTCAGAGTTATTGTCTGAATCCCGATATACATGCTAAAAGGTACAACTTCCTTAAGTTTTGTCCATGAGTGTATCTTTCAGAGTTATTGTCTGAATCCCAATATACATGCTAAAAGGTACAACTTCCTTAAGTTTTGTCCATGAGTGTATCTTTCAGAGTTATTGTCTGAATCCCGCTATACATGTTAATAGGTACAACTTCCTTAAGTTTTGTCCATGAGTGTATCTTTCAGAGTTATTGTCTGAATCCCGATATACATACTAAAAGGTACAACTTCCTTAAGTTTTGTCCACGAGTGTATCTTTCAGAGTTATTGTCTGAATCCCGATATACATGCTAAAAGGTACAACTTCCCTAAGTTTTGTCCATGAGTGTATCTTTCAGAGTTATTGTCTCAATCCCGATATACATGTTAAAAGGTACAACTTCCTTAAGTTTTGTCCTTGAGTGTATATTGAGATTTCGCTATCTCAGTTCTATACAGTCCCAAATTGTACTGTCGGTTACACCTACCTTCAACACCCAGTTTGGTTCATTTCATCCCCCAGGTTGGACATGTGCAAGGACCAACTGAAACACGTGATTCTTAAATAAAAAAGACGATTGCAATACGGGCTGCCGAGATTCTGTTAGCTTGTTGTTAGCGTCCATCAAGTTCGACCTTGGTGACCTGACAGATATTCTCCAATTGGCAATAGGTATCCTACCTCCACTGTACTGAGTTAACCGATCATCAGAGCTGGACCTACCTATGGGTTGTGTATGTGCAACCTTAGAGTGGAGGGCGGGCGATTCATGAGGTAGTCTAGTGTAGCTTCCTTGTCTGCCAGGTTTAACTGCGAAATTCTTAAGATGCCGTAAACAACCTTCGGTATTGGAAGACTGAAGTTCTCAGGACATGGCATCCTGTATTTGAATGTTCCCTGGACGTAGCCGTTGAGGAGGTTCGGTGGTAGCATGTTCTTGTAGGGTCGATGGCTGCGCGCCTCAATAAATTATCCTGATGTCATCAAATCGAGATTTTTTAAAGACACTCATGAACAAAACTTAAGAAAGTAGAAAGTCTCTAATATCGCTGGTCATCTGTCTTTTTTAAGTAGACAGAGGCTGCTCACACTTGGTTATCTCGTGTGTCTTCAATAAAGGTCACTGTGTATCCCTTCAGAGTTATTGTCTGAATCCCGATATACCTGCTTCTTCTTCTTTTTTATCTCCACTCATTCATATTAGGGTATCAAGCTTGTAAAGCTTGTTGATGGTGTCTGCTGGAGATGAGTAGAGCTCATCAATGGATGAGTCAATAGTCAGTAATGTGTTTTGGGGTTGCAGGTTGACACTTAGTACATAGTGGGAAAACCTTGCAACCATTCTGGAAAGTCATTGTCCGTAGTTGACCAGGCTTAAGTCTGGAAATCCAATACTGTTGTTCTCTTGGGAGGACAGAATTGATGCTTGTCCCTACTGCTCTGTACAAGTCATGTGCAGCATTAGATTTCCATTCCTGCAGCCATTGGATATACATGTTAAAATATACAACTTCCTTTTATCCATGAGTGCAATTAGTTTCCCAGTGTTTGTGAACGTGGACAGCGCTAAGATGAAGAAAATGTTATAACGAGAGTTGTGAGAGAATATTGATGAAAGAAGAAGAGACAACGGATAAGAGCTCTTGCTACATAACGTTTTAGAAAGTGTGGCGCCGTGAAAATGAGGAGGATTCAAATTCTTAGCGCAATCAAACGAGATCCGTGTAGTCCACCGTACCGTGCTAATTAAAAGAAGAGCATCCACCGCCCGCCGTCGAGGAAATGACCACGCGGAAGTGCCGACGCACGGCGGCGCCACGGGCGTACGTGGGGGGAGGGACGATCACATCCTACGTGCCGCCATGAAGCTCTGGACCAAGTTCCGCCGGTCGTAAGTACCACTTCTCTTTACTCGCTTTTGACAAGTTCTCCCGTGGAGATGTTTATCCCCAAGTAGCTCCCTTCCCTCTAACTGCCGTGAATGATGGCTGACGGTATGGAAGAACAACTCCCGCTTCACTTTCGTTTCCCATTTTTTTTGATAATTCAACGATTCTATCTAGTCATTCTGACCATTATAGCCACAAGGTAATAAAACCAAATAAATAAATAGTGTGTGACGTTTCGGTAACAACGCTGTGTGATTTGGTCTTATTACCTTGTGTTTATAATCCAAATTGTACCTTATTATCCATTATAGCGCTAAATGTGTGGCATCCTCACAATGGAGACTCCAACAGCATTTTCCTGTGGCTTCTAAAAGTTTCGAGTTTACATCGATGCTAGGAATATATACAGAGACCGAGATCTCCCGAGACCAAAGTATATATTTAACTACAGTAGACTCTCCTATAACGCGAGTTTTTACAACGCGATAAAAAAAAAATGTAACACATTTATTTATACAACGCGAATTTTCGTATAACGCGTTATAAAATAAAATGCGGAAATTTCCTTATTGACAACTGTACAAACATTTGCATATAAAATAATATAACATTTAGGTTTGTTTTAGTATATAATTATTTTTCCTATATACATCATTTTATACAATACATTTTTACATGATATTTGTCACTAACAATTTACCCTAACAACATTCGCGTTATACAAGTTTTATTTCGTACAACGCGAATTCCTATAACGCGATTTCATACAACACGGAACACATTAATCGCGTTATAGGAGAGTTTACTGTATATTTCTAAAATGACAGAGTTGGTTCTGAGCATGTAACCTTTTTCATAGTTTGCTATCGAGTTATACCCGTGTTTGTTTATAAACAAGCTCTGATGTAAACAGTGATGTTAGCAATTTTGACAGGCCTCCAACCTGGATTCACCCCCTGTTGTGAAAGTTGACTTTCTGTTTTCCTTTCTTTCTCCAGTTTCAGTTGGCAATGAGTGAGCAGCAAACACTGATTCATTATATCACTTAGAGAGATTGCTATAGGAGAATGTAAACAAATATCAGATTCTCCACTCTGACGTAAACCAACAGCCTGAAACACGTGCGCCTGATTTCCTGAATCATCAGGATAAAGGTATCCTTTTCTGTTCTATTTAAGAAATATAAATGATACAAAGAGTTATTTCGTTGATCATGTTTTTTTTTTTTTTTTTTTTCTGGCAAATTTTAGCTGCATGAGTAGGTCAACAGAGTTTCCTCACCAGATCCCAGGAATGTCCTTCTTCCTCTCCCACCTCCCTGGGAGGACATTCCACCAAATTGGCTGTTCCTGCTGCCTGAGATCTCTTTGCAGGTCTGTGGTCGTTGGCCTTGTTCAGTAGGGATGTCTTCTTCATGTGAGCTTGGCGAGTCGTCTTCTGGATCCTCTACTTGATGGTCCTCTGGGTTTAAATAAGGCTTTTCATCCTGAAACCGTGAACTAAATCTTTTTTTTTTTTTTTTTACGACGAACTTGATGGTTTCCTAATGCCTCCTCTTCGTAAGTCACATTGGATATTTTTCGGGTTACTGGGCCGAAGTAACGTCTCATAAGTTTTCAGAATATCCAACTTTACCCACGGGGATAAAGATCCATACGAGGTCTCCAGGCTGGTAAATTATATTTCTGTGATGGGCGTCATAGCGAAGTTTATTGCTTTCCAATAACCTTCACATATTATTCATTGTTCAATTATCATGAACTAGGTTGCTCTTGCTGAGCGGTACCTATTAATGTGAATTTGAACCAGTGTTGCTTTCCTGAGACCTCATGGCGTGGGTACCTGCCAGTTGCCGTGCTTCTTCGGTTCTTGACTCCAGCGTTTGGATGAAGTATATCCACGGAGGCTTAGTTTCATCGAATGTTCATTTTCCGTTATACCCTCATGGACAAAGGAAGTTGTACCTTTTAGCATGTATATCGGGATTCAGACAATAACTCTGAAAGATACCCTCATGGACAAAACTTAAGGAAGTTGTACCTTTTAGCATGTATATCGGGATTCAGACAATAACTCTGAAAGATACCCTCATGGACAAAACTTAAGGAAGTTGTACCTTTTAGCGTGTATATCGGGATTCAGACAATAACTCTGAAAGATACCCTCATGGACAAAGGAAGTTTTAACTTTTAGCATGTATATCGGGATTCAGACAATAACTCTGAAAGATACACTCATGGACAAAACTTAAGGAAGTTGTACCTTTTACCGTGTATATCGGGATTCAATAACTCTGAAAGATACCCTCATGGACAAAGGAAGTTTTAACTTTTAGCATGTATATTGGGATTCAGACAATAACTCTGAAAGATACACTCATGGACAAAACTTGAGGAAGTTGTAGCTTTCAGCATGTATATCGGGATTCAAACAAAAACTCTGAAAGATACACTCATGGACAAAACTTAAGGAAGTTGTACCTTTTAGCATGTATATCGGGATTCAGACAATAACTCTGAAAGATATTACAGTGACCTTTATTGAAGACATACGAGAAAACTAAGCGTCAACAAAATTTCCTCTCTCTCTCCAAAAAAAAAAAAAAAGTAGATAACCGGCGATATCAAAATATGACACTCCCTGTTGAATTTGAAAAAAAAAAAAAATGTGGGGAAGGTCAATCTTACCCAGATTGAAAATAGAGATTCACCAGTTGTGTTTGCACAAGTTGTAGAAATAAAATTTAACAAAAATGGCCTAAATATATATTTTATTTTGCTTATCAAAAATGACTGGGCAATAAAAATAAATAAACAGATAAAAAGGGTGATAATCAAATTGGCCAAAAGGTTAGATATATTTAAAATTAGAATAAACAAAACAAGTGATACAAGTTAAATATACATAAAAACAAATAATGTAGAGAGCAAAATAACTTGGGTTGGAAAGGCAAAATCTTTTTCAATCAAAGTTTAAAAATACTTATCTAAGCTTCTGTTTATAAAAACAAATCTTGTTTTCGATTCTGTCGATAAATTTGATCAAGAGTTCACTTGAAATAATTCTTCACTTGAGATAATTTTCCAGATTAATTCTTCTGTTCCTTAACAGGAAACTATATCGCAACCCACTTAATTGGTGCGCAATTCTATAACAACGCTCTTCTCGTTATCTTCTTTGTTTCATTCACACGTGGTTACTCATTCCTTCTGAGGCGGGAGCTCATATTTGGCGGGAGCTCATATTTCCCGGGAGCTCATATTTCCCCGAGCCTATACACCAGCGCTGCCGGTTGTCCTTTTCTTCTTTTTTCTCCCCGTCACCGCGCATAGGTGCTCGCGCATGGGATGGGGGGGCGATGTCTTGTTTGTTTACAAATCTTGCTCTTTCCATTCTTATTCCTTTCCACCCATTAAGAGAAAGAGGCAACAAAAATAAAATAAAAATATATATACATAATAATAATAGAGGAAAATCTATAAAGCATACAATTATAAATTATCTATTTTTAACATACTCCCACCTTTTTGTATGGGAATACAAAAAAAAAAATCTTAATTAGGAAAGATTATTGGTGTACACCCCCAATCTCGTAGGTTTTTTCACTTCTCTTCCAGACCTAGTAAAAATTGACTGTTCTCCATCTGTTGGAATCCCCTGGGCTTTGATCCCTTCTGTCTTAGGTAATCTCACCTCCCTGGAAATATCAGAACCAAGTTCCAAAGAGAAAAGTCTCTTTAACGGTCTTACAAATTCACCCGTAGCAGTCCTAACTCTAGCTACACGTTCTCTGCCATCCTTCCCGGGGGTACCGTTCCAAGATTCTGCCTAGTGGCCAGAATATTCTTTTTTGATCATCTCGACCAATCAGCACAACTTCGCCTGGAAGAAACCTTCTACCCTCTGTTTCATTCCTCTTTTGTACGAGCATGGCGAGGTATTCCTTGTGGAATCTTTCCTTCTCATCTGTACCTAAGGTCTGAAAAGCTTTGCGGATGTCAGCGATGGCTCCTATTTTCTTTTCCTTAAATCTTATCAGGATTTCAGGTAAAAGTTCAACCAGATTAGGTCCAGTCTCTAAACATTCATTTAGAGACAAACTTCTCTTACTTGCTTTACATGATGCATCGTAAACGGGTCGAATAGGAGTAGTCTCACTCTGAACCTTATATATTGGGCGATGTGGTAGATAATGTCCAATAGGTCTGATGTCTTCCCCGTCAACTTCTTCTATAAGGTTTTCCCTGAACCAGGATCGGAATAATTCATCATAAGGAACAAACTGACCCTTTTGTGTCAACTTTTGAGTCATAGCCTCTAAGCGCCTTTTGGCTATTTCCAAGTTATTAGGTATCGTCCCAATTCCTTCCTTCCATGGAAGAGATACAAGATAACGTCCATCATGGCCTCGACAGATTTTCTCACGAAACTTTTCTTGCATGAGAACATTTTTCTCTTTCATAGAGATGACCTCTGTAGGATCTCGTATCCCTATTGTTTCTAATTCCCATAAGGACGCTACTCTCTGTTGGGTTGTAAGTAAGGTGATAACCATTTGAGCACTTGTCTCTGGTCTCTCTGATGAGGTATTACCTATTAAAGTCCAACCAAGAACTGTTTGAATTGCGGTCAATCCTCCTGCCAGCTGTTCAATTTTTCCTGTGAGAAGTTGCCCATAATAGTCTCCACCGATTAGGATGTCTATTTCGGTTTTATTATTGTCTACCTTAGTCAAAGTGATTCCTTTCTTATCCAATTCCCATTGCCTGGGTCCTGTTTCAACGGGTGAAATATTGCCACAAATTATTGTTTCCTCTAACGCTTCCATTTTGAAAGCCTTTCCCTCATCAACATTGTCCAACTGGAAATAAAATATTGAATGAGCCTTTTCTCCTGTGGTTTGCCCTCCAAACAAATATTTATTCAATTTGACTTCTCCCACCTTGGGTAAGTCTAACTCCTTAGCTAGAGACCTTCTGATGTAAGATTTTTGACTACCAGAGTCTAAAAGCACTCTTACCATTTTGGAACGTTTCGGCCCTTTAAGTTTTACAATGAGAGTCATTAAAGAGATATTATTTGTGCATACTTGATTCGCCATTGCTGTTACAGGCTCATTGTTACCCTCATTCTGCTCTGCTAAACTATTGTGAGATCTGTTATCTGACCTCCAATTTAAATTTTCCTGACTATGTGAGGTTCCTCTGCACATTATCTCAAAATGAGGTCCTTGGCAACGCTTGCATCTTACAAAAGACCGACAATCCTTCTTTAAATGATTCTTTCTCAAGCATTTAAAGCAAACTTTCGCATCCTGTACCCTCTTTAATCTGTCTGATTCCAACATCTTGGCTGCCTTAAAACAGTTTTGGCTAAGATGGTTATCTTTTTCACAAAATAAACACGGTAAGTTGGTCTTACCAACAAATAATGCAGACGCTGTGTGGATCTTAGGGGGATTATTTTCTCTCTTTCCCTGTTTTAGAGGAAAGGAAGGTTCAAATCCTTCAGCAACAAAGGAAATGCGTTCTGCATTTTTAACTTCCTGCTTTAAAAATTCTATCAGACCCTCTAATTTATCAAAAGCTTTAGCCCCACTATGTTCAATTCCCTCTTCAATCTCGGAGTAATCTCTTTCTTTGAAAGGTGTACGGGAACGTTGCCATATTTTGATAAGTTCAAGTGGCAAACTTGACTCCACCAACGGGTACAAGAAAGCACCACCCCCAGACTTAGTATCCACTCCCAGAGATCCCAAAGAATGGAGATGTGCAACCAAATCATCATAAAGTTGAGCCAAGGTTCTTTTTTCAGACCTGGCACTGGCAATGACTAACTTTAAAAGCTTGCGCACATACAACTCAGTCAGCATATCTCTGTCTCCAAACCTATCTTTTAAATCTCCAATGACTTTGTTGTAATTCTTTTGGGTAAGAGGGAAGCTAGTCACAAGTCTGTGGGCCTTTGACCCAACAACCATGGATTGTATTAAGTATTCAAATTTATCAACATCAGACAGTGACTCATCTAAATGTATTTTTTCAAAATGACTCCACCATGATAGCCATTCCTCTAGCTCACCTGTATACTTTTTTAGTTCAAATTTTGGAAGTTTAATTTGTCTTTTAACATCTGAAGTGCTAGATTGTGACATTTTATCATCACAGGGTGCTGCCAATTTAGACTCATATTCTTTCACCTTCTGTGCGACAATTCCTACTTGTAGGCTATAAGTCTCACATAGTTCCATCTCATCATTGATTTGAGCTTCTGTGGACCTCGGATCATCCAATAAGATCTCTTTTATTTTATCATCAATCAATATCAGTCTCTCACTAAGAATGGTTAACCTTTCAAATTTGGCCCTTATTAAAATTATATCCACTTCCTCTAGACTTAGACCTGATTTTATTTCATTTGTGGTACGAGTTATAGTATTCCTTAAGGGAGTTCTTTCTCTTTTAAGCTTATCCATCTCCACAAATTGTATAAACACCACAAGGTGAAATCACGTCCGGCTCACCAAAAATGTTGAATTTGAAAAAAAAAAAAAAATGTGGGGAAGGTCAATCTTACCCAGATTGAAAATAGAGATTCACCAGTTGTGTTTGCACAAGTTGTAGAAATAAAATTTAACAAAAATGGCCTAAATATATATTTTATTTTGCTTATCAAAAATGACTGGGCAATAAAAATAAATAAACAGATAAAAAGGGTGATAATCAAATTGGCCAAAAGGTTAGATATATTTAAAATTAGAATAAACAAAACAAGTGATACAAGTTAAATATACATAAAAACAAATAATGTAGAGAGCAAAATAACTTGGGTTGGAAAGGCAAAATCTTTTTCAATCAAAGTTTAAAAATACTTATCTAAGCTTCTGTTTATAAAAACAAATCTTGTTTTCGATTCTGTCGATAAATTTGATCAAGAGTTCACTTGAAATAATTCTTCACTTGAGATAATTTTCCAGATTAATTCTTCTGTTCCTTAACAGGAAACTATATCGCAACCCACTTAATTGGTGCGCAATTCTATAACAACGCTCTTCTCGTTATCTTCTTTGTTTCATTCACACGTGGTTACTCATTCCTTCTGAGGCGGGAGCTCATATTTGGCGGGAGCTCATATTTCCCGGGAGCTCATATTTCCCCGAGCCTATACACCAGCGCTGCCGGTTGTCCTTTTCTTCTTTTTTCTCCCCGTCACCGCGCATAGGTGCTCGCGCATGGGATGGGGGGGCGATGTCTTGTTTGTTTACAAATCTTGCTCTTTCCATTCTTTATTCCTTTCCACCCATTAAGAGAAAGAGGCAACAAAAATAAAATAAAAATATATATACATAATAATAATAGAGGAAAATCTATAAAGCATACAATTATAAATTATCTATTTTTAACACTCCCTTAAGTTTTGTCCTTGAGTGTACTTAGGTGTGTGCAAATACGTGTTGTTGGTGTTATTCATAGATTGAAGCACATATGCTAGTTAGAGTTGTCCAAGGTATTCACATTAGAAACACACAATATTGTAGACGTGAAGTTGTGCTTGTCAAGTACTTCGTTTAGTGTGTTACTTGTATTTACCAGGTTCGGCCCAAAATTGGAACGCCCATGAAAGTGATTGTATGGAGCAAACAAACAAAGCGTCTCTTCACACTCCCATCCTCTGGTTGTTTTACTACACGAGGTAGATTCGTGTTTATTTAGATTTTGTCTCTGCACCCGCGCGTGTTGGGAATAGTTTAGCTGAGGTTCCTACTTCAACCTGCAGAATGATGCTCTCTCTCCCTGTCGGCTCTGAACAATGATGCTGTAGTGTGTTGGAGTTATCTCTCCCCCACATGGTCTCTCAGACGTTTACTCCTGTGTTCCATTTCTATGTTGTACACTTGCTAGCTCTTTCCTGGACTCACTGGCTTCTGTCGAAGTTAAAACACAATATCGAATGGGCTGCAACGGTCACTGTAAATACATAAATGTTTCCTTTATATACATTCACATGGACAAAACTTAAGGAAAACAACGATAGGATTGTTTCTTCTTATTAAACTTAAGGAAAGTTTATCTTTCACCATGTATATCGGGATTGAGACAATAACTCTGAAAGATAAACTCATGGACAAAACTTAAGGAAGTTGTACCTTTTACCATGTATATCGGGATTCAGGCAATAACTCTGAAAGATACACTCATGGACAAAACTTAAGGAAGTTGTACCTTTTACCATGTATATCGGGATTTATACAATAACTAGGAAAGATACACTCATGGACAAAACTTAAGGAAGTTGTACCTTTTAGCATGTATATCGGGATTCAGATAATAACTCTGAAAGATGATACACAATGACTTTTATTGATGACACATGAGATAATCAAGTGGGAACAAAATTTCCTCTGTCTCCTTAATAAAAAATAGATAACCATCAACATCAAAATATGAAACTTTCTTAAGTTTTGTCCATGAGTGTATTTCTCTCTTTCCAAAGGGTGATTTACACCCGTTAAATACCCTTTCAATGGTTGGATGAGAAACTATAATACTATCTCGGGTGGTAGTAATTCCTTGAGGTACACTATGCACAACAGTACGCTTTAGGCCTTTAGCCAATAAGTCCACCTACAGAATATGTTTAGCTCGACTATCAGATTTGGACATTAAGAAGTGGTATCCATACAACGTTAGACTTTACGGTCAGACCTAGACTTTTCGCCTAGTATTTCTATATGGGGGGATGTGATTATAGAGAATTTTTTTGGAAAAAATATATATATACATGAGTTAGAAAATTGGCCTCAAGTTTTAAAAAATAGAAACAAAATTGTATTGGTCCCTTTGGAATTCCGTAATAAAAACTTGACATACCACATTTAGGAAGGTCGATGTCTTCCGACCTGACACTAGAGTTTTATGGCCGAACCACTGCTGTACAAAGTTTGCCAAAAAGATTAAACTGAGTGGGAATAGCCTCGTATTCCCCCAAGCCAGAAAATATCTCTCTTAACTCAATAACAAGATATATTTTGTCTATATTATTGACAATATTCTTCTTCTTCTTTCTTATCTCCACTCAATCATATCAGGGTATCAAGCTTTGACAACCATCATGACTGGGTGAAGTAGAATGCGTCTGCCTTTGTCATTAAGACTGGGAGCACTACTCAGTGGCAGGCCGACTTAGCTCCAAAAGAAATGGCCGCCTCTGACATGAGGAACAGACACCATGTGCAGCCGCTCCTAACATGGAGTACAAACACTGCTCATCCTGTATCCCTGGATTAGGAGCCCTTACAGGGTACTATCAGCCGGGCCAGCTGAGCCCAGGATTTTTACTGAGCTTGTTACTGCTCCCCCTCCTTTTTCATCCGGGCTTGGGACCAGCAAAGGCGGAGTTTTGACAATATTAAGTTGTAATAGTAAGACGTGACAATATTAAACTCCTGAAAATTAATGAATAGGATTTTCAGATATATAATAAAGTAAGTTTTGAACTGGTCTACCGGGGCGGTGTGTAGACGTTGAGAGATGACATCGGCCAGCATGGTCTACAAGCTCAGTTGTAGATAATCGCCACTTTCCCGCGAAGTTGAAACCCTAGACGTCGTCCCTGACCTTCAATTGCCCCCACTTTCCCGCCCCCACCTTGGAGGGGGACCGTGGGGGATATCTCGTTGTGATTCCAGAGAGATTCTGGTTTCAACCGGCTTTGATGATAAGGATTTTACCAAGGAAGAAGTCCTTTTCCATATAACGAACAGGGTCTTCAGTTTCTCCCTTCATTTAAGGATTTAGGAAATACAGTAAGATCAAATATCTGCGGTTATTCTGCTATATTCAAAGCCAAAGTGGGCAGTTTGTGGAGTTGGTCTAGTGCAGTGACAACTGTATATCTATAGTGTCGAGGGAGTTGGTCTAGTGCAGTGACAACTGTATATCGATAGAGAAAATTGTACACTTGAGGGATGAGATCGCCTTGAAGAGACTCGCCATAGGGAGGTTTGGCTGTACTTGGAAATCCTTGATTTTGTTGAAACTTTTATTGTTTGTCGCACTACAAGGTTTCGACTCTGAAGTTCAAGGTCTGGTAGTTGTCATGTTCCATGCCTTGGTTTGAACGTGTTGGTGTTAGTCCACCTCACAGATGTGAATACCGGACCTCGGTCGAAGGTCCCACTAGGATCTGTCCCAGTGTTGGACCGAGCGCCGTCACATCCTGGAAGTCCGTGCGTGTCGCGTCCCATGGTATCGGAGGTCAGCTCTACATCCGTCCGTCCGTCCGTACGACCTACATCCCGCTGGACGGTCGCAGCAATCTGGCCGATATCATCGGTCGCCATGTCAGGATGAGAGATCGGTCAAACACTTCCCTCCTAGTAGCCACTTCACTCATCGAAACTTCTTCTTTTTTGACAAGCTTCAATGTCCTTTCACATTCCTGTCCAACCTAACAATGATTCACCAAATCATCTTGAAAATACGAAACCTTATCTCCCGAATTGACAGCTTGGGACAAGTTAAACATTGCTCCACACTTCGGCCCATAATAAAACGCTGCTATTTTAGTTTTCTGCTCCTTTCACTATTTCATTACCACCTCTTCTATCTCTTTTCTTTTTTACGCGAAACCTGCTTTCTGATCTCAACATAATAAGTCCTACAAGTGAAGCACGGGTATTATAATAGATGGTATCGCTGGAGACCCGTTGGCGATTCTCAACCAAACTCTGCAGCGGGGGTAGAGGCGCCATATTCATTGTACATAGTATCAGTGTTAGAATAGTGAAGTCTGCGCACTTTGCATGTATTTACAAGATGTCAATAAAATTATTTTACTTGTCTATAACAAATAAAATAGACACCAAATTGGAACAGCGCAGTGAAAAATGCAAACTTGTACATATGGGATGTAATCACATCACCGTGTTCAACTCACTTCTACATACACGTTTATACACGTGCTGTATGCTTATACACGTGCTGTATGTTTATACACGTGCTGTATGCTTATACACGAGCTGTATTTACAGTGTAATATACCCCTTCTTACCATGATTATCATACCAGCCAGCACCGCGGTAGTTGGGATAAAGTCCAGAACTTGCAACAAGTCCAACCGTCAGATCACGGAATGATGAAGGTCCCTCAGTATCGATACTCCAGCCAACGATATCCGAGGTGACATGGTGCAATAGATGTTCAATTGACAATCCCGAACCAGTAAAGTCAATCAGTTTTACTTCTGTTCTTCACTCCCCTGCGTAGAAGGTAACGTTTTTATCTATTTCTGTAAAAGCTAAATATTTTAATGGCATTTCAATTTGTGGGCTACATGGGGTTTTACTTGAACCTCTCGTTCCTTCGTTTTGAACGTTTTGCTCTAATAGCCCATCCTGGGCTGTAATGGATATTGTCCGCGGTGTCCTCTCGGTCAATTCCGCCCGGATACGGCCCGTCGACCGCTGACGCCCAAAAAAAAAAACTGGGTCGCCATTCCAATTTAGGGAAGCGATCCCGGGCGATTGGCGTTGTTCTTTTTTTTTTCTTTGGCGTGCGGTCTTTAATGGTTCTTGAACGTGTTGAACGCCGTTTTTTACACCGTTTATTTTTTCTTTTTTTTTTTTACCTAAGCTTTTTGGGGATGACACTTGTGCTCCCTCAGCTTGCCACCGTCCGGCCAAGTCAGCCTTTGTCCCTTGTAAGAGCGACGTACAAGTTAACGACAAGAAAAACATGTTCTAACTATCTGGCAGACAGTTACCACGATATCTCTTTGAGAGAAGTTTGTTTTGTTTTCATATTTATACGTGTCTGAAGATATATACACTCATGGACAAAAGGAAGTTGTACCTTTTAGCATGTATATCGGGATTCAGACAATAACTCTGAAAGATACACTCATGGACAAAAGGAAGTTGTACCTTTTAGCATGTATATCGGGATTCAGACAATAACTCTGAAAGATACACTCATAGACAAAACTTAAGGATTTTGTATCTTTTAGCATGTATATCGGGATTCAGACAATAACTCTGAAAGATACACTCATGGACAAAACTTGAGGAAATTGTACCTTTTAACATGTATATCGGGATTCAGACAATAACTCTGAAAGATAATTACAGAGACCTTTATTGAAGACACACGAGATAACCAACGTGAACAACCTCTGTTCCTTAAAAAAAAAAAAAAAAAAGGAGGACCGGCGACATCAAAGACACTCCACTTCCTTAAGTTTTGTCCCCATGAGAGAACATTGATCGTCATCCCACTAGCTGCTCCTAGTGAACACTGAGTTTCTAACAGCCGTTGAAGTTAGGATTTTTAGGATTTCTTGATGTATGTGGACAGGATTCAGTTTAACGTAATAGGTCTTAAACACTTTCTAACCTGGCCATGTTTGGAACTGAGGTTCAGTAGGAAGCCCGCCGTATAGCTAGTATCTGCCGTGTGATGGAAACTTGGGGAAACTCACCTATGTTGCTGCGTTGATGGCTTTCTGCTTGATTGGCGTCTTGCTACAGTGAACTGCCTGCTTGGTGTGATCACGGAGTAGGACTAGAAGGTATCAGTTGGTGAATCAGTCGGAAGATAGGGATGGCATTAGGATGACTGTCCTGGATGTTCTGTCCTGACCTTGGTGTCACATCGACCTACCCACCTTGGACTACCACAGATCCTCACTTTCCCTTGCTCAAGTCCTATCTACTCGGTAAACATGTGGCCACTGTCGTTGGTCAAAACTTCCTCGAGACCACCGTTATCTTCTTGGGAAATGCCGGAAGTGTTGCTACATGGGAGGAATGTGATAGATTGCGCGCGCGTGCCGTTGAGTTTTATTTTACCCCTTGTAGGATATGAGACAAGTATTTTGAACTCTCGTAGATTTATTGACGTCTTCCTGTCTATAAACGTTTCTCTATCTCCCTAATAGAAGTTTCTGTGATGTATGCTGTTCCTTCTGTGGTACTCCATCCCCGAGGTTGCGAAGGGAGATCAATCTTATCTTCCAAACAAAGCAGAATGGATAGAGTGTCCACAGGGAAGTGTGAAGTCTACCTACCGTACCAGGAATGTGAGGCCACTGTGTTCACACATGTTCACGATGACATATCCCCTTCATTTTCAGTGACTTCCGAACGTCCTCTATTCTGCCTAGAGGTTTACACTCATGGACAAATCTTAAGGAAGTTGTAAATTTTAGCATGTATATCGAGATTCAGATAATAACTCTGAAAGATACACTCATGGACAAAACTTAAGGAAGTTGTACCTTTTAGCATGTATATCGGGATTCAGACAATAACTCTGAAAGATACACTCATGGACAAAACTTAAGGATGTTTTACCTTGCAACATGTATATCGCGATTCAGACAATAACTCTGAAAGATATTTAATACACAGCTAACTTTATTGAAGACACGCGCGATAACCAAGTGTGAACAAAAATTGCCTCTGTCTCCTTAAAAAAAAAAAAAAATAGACGGCCGGCGATATCAAAGACATTCCACTCCCTCAAGTTTTGTCCATGAGTGTATGTCTTATCTGTAGTGAGTCTTCTTGAGTATTGATGTTGGGAGGATCTCTTCTCCAAAAAGATGAAGCTAGGATTAATTTAGGGAAAGTTGAACTGATCTCGTGTCTAAACGGCGGATGAAAGATGACCTCTGTAACCTCACAGGTCGATTTGCGCCGGTTCACCTAGGATCGAGTAAACAGCCCGAACAACTATTATTCTATTCACACACAGGTTTTATCCTATTTTTAGTATTATTTCTTCTTATATTGAAATATTATCTATATTTCGCTATTCGTGTGTATGTCTGAAATATGTGATAGGGTGAGAATGCTTGCCATACACCGACCAAGTCGGTCCAAACACACACACATGCACAAGTCGGTCCCAAGATCTGGGAATTACTTGCTGAAGACTTCCAAACACACACACATGCACAAGTCGGTCCCAAGATCTGGAAATGTCTTGCTGAAGACTTCCAAACACACACACAGGCACAAATTGGTCCCAAGATCTGGAAATGTCTTGCAGAAGACTTCCAAACACACACACACAGGCACGAGTCGGTCCCAAGATCTGGACATGTCTTGCAGAAGACTTCCAAACACACACACACAGGCACAAATCGGTCCCAAGATCTGGAAATGTCTTGCAGAAGACTTCCAAACACACACACACAGGCACAAGTCGGTCCCAAGATCTGGAAATGTCTTGCTGAAGACTTCCAAACACACACACACAGGCACAAGTCGGTCCCAAGATCTGGACATGTCTTGCAGAAGACTTCCAAACACACACACACAGGCACAAGTCGGTCCCAAGATCTGGACATGTCTTGCAGAAGACTTCCAAACACACACACACAGGCACAAGTCGGTCCCAAGATCTGGAAATGTCTTGCTGAAGACTTCCAAACACACACACATGCACAAGTCGGTCCCAAGATCTGGAAATGTCTTGCTGAAGACTTCCAAACACACACACACAGGCACAAGTCGGTCCCAAGATCTGGAAATGTCTTGCTGAAGACTTCCAAACACACACACATGCACAAGTCGGTCCCAAGATCTGGAAATGTCTTGCTGAAGACTTCCAAACACACACACAGGCACAAATCGGTCCCAAGATCTGGAAATGTCTTGCAGAAGACTTCCAAACACACACACACAGGCACAAGTCGGTCCCAAGATCTGGACATGTCTTGCAGAAGACTTCCAAACACACACACACAGGCACAAGTCGGTCCCAAGATCTGGACATGTCTTGCAGAAGACTTCCAAACACACACACACAGGCACAAGTCGGTCCCAAGATCTGGACATGTCTTGCAGAAGACTTCCAAACACACACACACAGGCACAAGTCGGTCCCAAGATCTGGAAATGTCTTGCTGAAGACTTCCAAACACACACACACAGGCACAAGTCGGTCCCAAGATCTGGACATGTCTTGCAGAAGACTTCCAAACACACACACACAGGCACAAGTCGGTCCCAAGATCTGGACATGTCTTGCAGAAGACTTCCAAACACACACACACAGGCACAAGTCGGTCCCAAGATCTGTCTTGCAGAAGTCCAAACGAGATAACACAAACAAAGAGATAGAAGGCGAGGAGGCGTGCCATTGTGGTCCCATTGAGGCGCCGATTGTCGACCTATTGCTCTCCTTGCCCGTTGGTGCTATTCTAGCCGTGGCTCGGCTCCAACAGAGCTATGTGGTGCTGCCGCAGGGTGCCCCGACGTCGCCGCGGCCCCATGCCGAGCCCCCCGCTCCACAACGGGGGAGACCAAGGTGAGTTCCTGCCGCTAGTTGACTGGAGTCCAGTTTGTAGAGCTTTGGTTTTACTTCTGTATTGTTACAACGCCCAACTACACAGACGTTAAACATGAAGGTGACGCTATTCGGTAATCACTCCTCTTAATTCGAGTACCGAAGCTAAATCTTTCACGGGTCCGAGTACCTTCAGCCCCTGGAATATAGATTAGGAATACACCGAGTGAGTACAGAGGATGACAAAGTACAGGAAAGAGAGAATACACATCCAGACAGGTAGCTGGTCACCTATTTTATGGCATTCTTATAGAGAAGGTACAGTTAAACCTGTCTATAGCGCTCCCTCTAAATAGCTTCTTCCTCTCTATAACGCCCGATTTTGAATACGTAGTACGATGCGATTTACATTAAAAGTGACCTGTCTATAGCACCCTATTTTGGTGAGTCCCAAGAGGGGGCGCTATAGACAGGTTTAACTGTATATTTATACTGAAGACGAGAGATAACCATTTGTTGCTGAATCATATCGAGTCGATAGGCTTCCGTCCAATGAAGGCTGTGGGTGGCCGAGGATATCCTGACAAATTGTCCTATCGGCAGGAAATCGTTGCGTCTTTACTAATTTTCCTGTTCTCGGATAGTTTGGGTGCATTTCTCATGGAACCTTGCCTCTCTCTGGGCTTAATGAGTAGTGATGATTCAACTGTTAGGTGATTAACAAGGTAATTAACAGCAGGTGTAACCAGCGAGGTTACATCAGACATGAACTATGTAACCGCTTCAACGAAAAAAGAAACGTGGAATGTTTTCATCTTAATAACGGTATTTCTCACATGCTTCCAAGTACACGTAGATCCTGACAGGACATATGTAAATAGGGCAGCTTGAATTATCACTTATATACATATTGACAGCTTCGATTTGTGGTTTCCATCAGAGGACGGACTACTGCAGGAATTTTAGATCATTTGAAAGCACCTTTTTTTTTTTTTTTTTTAATGTTTTTTCCACTATCGAAAACGTTGTTTTCATTTGTGTATTTGGTGTTTGATGTTGTTCAGTCAGTGTTTTGTTCTCGTTGTTGGGATGCCACGGTATGATCCCATCTCTGATGTGGTTCTTGCCAACTTCTCTGTCATTTCACCCTCCTACATCCTCATCTACACACGTTACTCCGTAGACGGACGTTGGGTTCTACGTCCTCTCCTAGGAAGAAGCGTCCGCGCCACGTGACCGACCGGTTTCTCAAGGACTGACCCGATGTTTGGGATTTCTTCCTTTTTGATCGACCTTTCATATGGACGATTTGATTGAGTGCTGAGCCGTTAGTTATCCACGGAGGATAAAAACGCTACAAAGTGGACGGATCTCTTCAGGAATGAAGGTTCCGTTCTCTCGCAGTCTTGTGAGGTTCTTAGTCTTCCTCTTTCCTCGTTTAACTTTCAGAATATTGGATGAACGGGGTGTTCCAACTTCTACGTACTTGTGCTTTCTATAGTTTTTTTTTGTTTATCCCTAGTACACGTGGTACAGGCCATGATAATCATGGTGGGTAGAAGTTAGTGACTGCTTTTACTGTAGGTGCACCACATGTCTAGACATGTGAAAAGCAGTTCGACTTTGAACTTACAAATGTGCCAGAGCCCCGTTTGGTTACTTGCACTCGCTGGTGAGGTTGGACTTTTGCAAGAATCGGGGGCCATTAAAGCATTTTTTTTATGAGAAAAAAAAGTGCCCAATGCGGGAATCGAATCCGAATCGTAGCGGTCGAAAACCAACGGTTTAGACCATCGACCCCCTATAGTGTAGTGTATATAGAGGAGAGTGGTGTGGAGTATCCCTGGAGCCCTTACTATCAGCCGGGCCAGCTGAGCCCAGGTTATTTAGCGAGCTTGTGTTGTGTGGGGTAGCAGCCACAACTACACAGAGCCGCTAATGTTCTTTCTCCACAAGTGACCGGCCATTTACTTCCCCCCACAGCCATCAAACTGGGGATTGAAATGAGCCGGTCGATCGGGTTAAAATTAAGGTGGAATCGATGTGGGTGATGGCTGGCAGCTATATATAGAGATGGATGCTGCGTGCACACCGCTCGCTATACCTCCTCACATAGCGTCTACCTAAACTGTAGATCAACTCGGAAAGTAGATTTATAACTCACTGTTCTCCGTTTCCAGCGGAATTCCCACCCAAATGTGACTGATTAATCGTAGCTTCTTGTAAGTTCAAAGTCTCTCCACAGTTGAATAATTCGAAATATTTTATTGACACTTAGTTAATTGGGTTATATAATCGCCTGGAGAGCAAAGTTATATAAAACACGGAATCATAAGTCGAAAGGTTTCTTTTAAAGTTCCTTATTGCCAAGCTCCTTTTCGAGCATTTCTGCCCTTCCACTTGAGAAAAATTGAAAACGTATAAGAAGATGAAAAACAACGAAAACTGACGTTTGCTGGATATGTGATGATCAGCAGGAGAGACATTGCTGACAGTGTTGGAGGGGAAGTTCCGGGGGAAGAGATCGAGGGGAACGACAGGGATACACACAGACAAGCATGTCAAACTCAAATCCTAACACGGGCTAAATAAAAAAGTAATAAGATTATGTGGGCCGCAAAAAAAGAAAACAAGTAATTAAATTTTTATAGTAACATTTATGTAGGTTTATTTTAAAAAATACTAATAAGAAAAAAGAAAGTAAAGTTAATATTTTCTCCCTGATATTTGGCATCTCTTTTCTGCTACCATCTTTCCTACTTTTTTTTATTAAAATATATTGTCTGGTGGGCCGCAAATTTATTCGTTGTGGGCCGCATGAGGCCCGCGGGCCGCGAGTTTGACATGCTTGATCTAAAACAATGGACTGGACGACACACCTACGAGGAGATGAAGAGGATGGCGGAGGAAGTATGGAGTGACCATGTGGCCCACCCTCAGTAGAGGAAGGTATTGAATGAGGGAGATATGGAGTGACCATGTGGCCCACCCTCAGTAGAGGAAGGTATTGAATGAGAGAGATATGGAGAGACCATGTGGCCCACCCTCAGTAGAGGAAGACATTGAAGGAGGGAGATATGGAGAGACCATGTGGCCCACCCTCAGTAGAGGAAGGTATTGAATGAGGGAGATATGGAGAGACCATGTGGCCCACCCTCAGTAGAGGAAGGTATTGAATGAGAGAGATATGGAGAGACCATGTGGCCCACCCTCAGTAGAGGAAGACATTGAAGGAGGGAGATATGGAGAGACCATGTGGCCCACCCTCAGTAGAGGAAGGTATTGAAGGAGGGAGATATGGAGAGACCATGTGGCCCACCCTCAGTAGAGGAAGACATTGAAGGAGGGAGATACAGAGAGACCATGTGGCTCACCCTCAGTAGAGGAAGGCATTGAAGGAAGGATAAGAAGATGAATTGTTTATATATTACATATTTGCATATTTACAAAAATGAGAAATTAAACAAAGATAAATGATAGTATTCACAATTTGGTGATAGAATATATACAGCTGTTCTCAGGAAGGGTTCCATCTTGTCCTCCTCCAGACAAGATGTACCTCTCAGTTCAACGTTGGGATAATACTTATAATATGATGCACTAGCGCGCCATCTGTTATCAAAATTCGAAACTATTTTAAAGGCGTAAGATTCTTTTTGAAATTAAACAATTTCTACTGCCCTTACTGCAATGGAAAAATTAATGGGAGGGCCTGGCTCATCAGTGGTGAACCCTCCCAGCGGTTTCGCCAGTTTAATCTACCATACCGCTGTTATATTGAATTTTTGGAACTTCTTTTTATAGAGATAATGTTGCTAGACTCTTGGAATGGGTATTTTAGAAGAACTATGGACATAGGCTTTGAGGACAGTAGAATTCATTTTATCACTATAAAAGGAAGTTCCAAAAAATGCAATATAACAGCGGTATGGTAGATTAAACTGGCGAAACCGCTGGGAGGGTTCATCACTGATGAGCCAGGGGCCCTCCCATTAATTTTTCTATTGCAGTAAGGGCAGTAGAAATTGTTTATTTTCAAAAAGAATCTTACGCCTTTAAACTAGTTTCGAATTTTGATAATACTTATAGAGACAGTCCCGTGTACCTCAAGATCTATCTACAGCGATGACGGCAGGGAAATGATAAGTATGTAGAGTACATTCACAGCGCTATCTGGCACACTATCCTTATCTCTAAATCCATATTTACATACCGCGGCCTCATCCGATACTTCCAATTGGGACAGCCTACTGTCCTTGCCTACATATGGTCCAACTTCTCTTACTACAAACATGTAATCCTTCTTTCTTCAAATAGAATCCATATAGAGATGGTCAGATGGAAATTAAGATCATGAAATAGACTTTCAGACGTTTTACTTGCAGTTCCCCAGTACAGCGTAGGTGCTGTGGGTTTATTCCTATGGCCAGAATTTTAGGATAGTAATCTGTACTGTCGAATTTGGGCCAGTCTCCCTGTTGTCTTATATTGTAACCGGATTTAAGGGATTTTTATTAAAATGTAACCTCTTTACTAATCGTTTTTATTATTTTTCAAACTGAAATTCCCGGACTCAAAAATAATTGGCGTTAGAAAGAGGTCTGTCGTTGAGCTAACAGCACCGTGGGTCTCGCTATAATTTGAACGGAAGAAAATGGCTCAAGTTGGATTCGTCGAATTGTCGTAGTTTCTAACAGAGAGATTTGGAAAACTTGGGGGAATAAACCTCGTTGATCGTAGAATTGTCACGGCAGGTATTTATTGTCATCAAATCAGACGCGATATCTCCACAAAGGATGCTTGCCTCAAGTAACAACACTAAATTCAGAGAACTATTTTATATAAACAATTGAAACCAAAACAACCAATGAAATAAATACAAATTTCTGTCTTTAACGCACAATATGTGGAAAAAATAATAATAATGGTATTGATCTATAATATTAAATATAATTATTAGCTGTATATATACTGAATTTAATATTTTCATCAAAGATACAATTCTTTCATTGGCCTTGTAGAACGAGAGTGGTGTACGCGTGCTCGCATGTTCTAGTGAAAAACACAAACATCCTCCATAAAGAGTGGCGAGTTGCCCCTCGAAATATTGGAACAATAAAATAATTATAAATCCAATATATGCATCTTTTTAAAATATAATTTTAATTATGGATTGCTTAATCTTCAAAATACAAATATATACATAGTTTTTATCAATTAAGGTTTTTTTTTTAACCAAGAGAGAAAATCATAGATATATTTACAGATTTTCCTAAATTTTAAATACGAGTACTTACTGTTTATAAACATTTTAAAAAAATCCTTGTATTCAATGTTTTCTCGATTTCTATAGTTCTGGAAGATTGGAAATTCAATAAGCAGGTTACCCTGCCTTCTCTCTCCACACCCTGGATCATCTATAGCCCCTATTCGAAACAGAAAATCTCCGAGGTTTCCATGGTTGGTAACGAATTGCACATTGTAAAAGTAAGGGCGGAAATATTTTGGGATGCTTGAAGGGGGGGAACACGGTGCACGAAGAGTTATCGCGGAACACCACGTCCAACTGGACACAACGGCTGAGTAAGGTAGGGACAGGTAAAGCTGTAGCGACCGATACGGAACTAGCTACTCCCTCTGAAGGCTTCAACTCGGGTCATACTGTACTCATGAACTTTCCCAAGAGGCCAGCTTCAGTATCGGTAAACAGCCCAATGTGGATAGATCCACACCAGGATAACTGTCCTGTAGGTTCATGTTATGTCCACCCAATTGTGGGACGTACAAAGAACACCCGCTGTACCAGTGACGTGTTGGCAGTACTGTATCCAGCTGTCTTTATTTACTTATCCAGAGTCCAAGTGAGTGGGATAGAAATAACCCCTGTTTAATCCCTGTAAACCTTTACTTGGAATACTTGGGTGTACTGGCAAGCTGACTTCCATTCTCTGGGGAGGTTGCTGGATTGTGCAGATGGCGATTGTACAGCGATTGTTTGTTTTTGTTGTTCCCCCGTAGACACTCGTGGATAAATCTTAGGAAGTAGAAGTCTCGCCGGTCGTCTTTTTTTTTTTTTTTTTGAAGGAGACAGAAGCTGTTCACACTTAATTATCCCGTGTGTCTTCAATAAAGGTCACTGTAATATCTTTCAGAGTTATTATCTGAATCCCGATATACATGTTAAAAGGTACAACTTCCTTAAGTTTTGTCCATGAGTGTATCTTTCAGAGTTATTGTCTGAATCCCGATATACATGCTAAAAGGCACAACTTCCTTAAGTTTTGTCCATGAGTGTATCTTTCAGAGTTATTGTCTGAATCCCGATATACATGCTGAAAGATACAACTTACTTAAATTTTGTCCATGAATGTATATTCAAACCTTGGTTCGTTCCTAGTTTAAAAAAAAAAAAAAAAAGTCCTCTTCAGTTCATTCCTAGCATGGCTACCATCTTGAGAAGTTTATTTGCTTGATTAGATTAATGCGTTTTCAGAATGTTGGATTTGGAAATGTATATTCAATAATAGCATTTTTTCAAAGAAAAGATTAACTAGTCATCAATAAGTGAGATGAACAGGTCTATTATACACTCATGGACAGAACGTAAGGAAGTTGTACCTTTTAGCATGTATATCGGGATTCAGACAATAACTCTGAAAGATACACTCATGGACAAAACTTAAGGAAGTTGTACCTTTTACCATGTATATCAGGATTCCGACAATAACTCTGAAAGATATTACAGTGACCTTTATTGAAGACACACGAGATAACCAAATGTAAACAGCCTCTTTCTCCTTAATACCCTCGCTGGGAGGGTTCACCATTGATAACCCAAGACCTCCCAATATATTTTTTCCTCGCAGTAAGGGCAGTAGAAGTTTGCAATCAGGCAAGTTTACAGAGTAGCAAAATATATATACAGTAGAACCTCCCTTTAGCGGACACCTCTCCACAAAGGACAGTTTTCATTTCCAAAATTACCATTTTTGCAATTTAGCAACTCTCCGGTAAGAAGACACCTCTCCCTAAAGGACACTTTGGCTCTGAAATTAGGTGTTGTCCTTTACAGGGAGGTAGTTCTACTGTATATATAAATGAATAATCCGTACGTAAAATAAGACATATTTCGCTACATAGCTCCTTCCCAATGGGAGCTGTGACTCACAGCTTGCAATCGTGCTGTTACTGACATAGATCTGACGTGATCTGTCAAGAATTCCATCGGAGTCTTGAAACTTTGTCCCTAGTTTGGTTAAATACCATTTCTAAGATTCCATCCTTCATTGCAGTATATATAAGCAGAATGATCCAATACAGTATTAGAGCTTTGGGAAGCGGTAGATATGGTAGATTAAATTGGGTTCACCACTAATGTGAAAAGCCCTTTCAATATTTTTCACCGCAGTACGACAGTAGAAGTTTGTTTTAGGTTTAAAAGAAACATTCGTGCTTTGATTCCTTATATCCGTCCCAATGTGGCTATACAGCGGTACCTCGGTTTTCGAGCATAATCCGTTCCAGAGACATGCTCGTGATCCAATACGCTCGTAGAGTATACAGATCAAAATTCCCCATTATTATTATTTTTTTTTACTTGCTGCGTGAAGAGCGGCTTTGTTGTCGTATCGTCTATAGGGACATCGTCATCTTGGAGGGAAGTCTTGGCTTTGATACAGCGGTGGAATCCTGGAACGCCTCTCGGAAAATGTAGATCACAGCAACCATGGCCTCAATGTCTTCTCGGCAACCTTCATTTTGTCTTCCCTAATCTACCCAGCATCTCCACCAAAATGTCACATAGAAAATTATGAAAGGCAAACTTCACGATGACACGGCAATTTATTCAAGGTAAGAACAAATTAAAATTTATAAAATACTTGAGCAGCAATGAGGCAAGTTTACAGAGAGTAGCAAAATATTTTAACATAGTATTTATTAATTTTATTTATGTAACATAGTATTTATTAATTTTATTATTGTTTTATTAACAGAGTGGTCATTTATGTTTATATCTTGCGACTCTGTAAATTTCCCTCGTGGCTTATCTTTTGTTTACCTTTGATAGTTTGTCCTTCCCTGAAATAAATTTTGTTTCCTCCTGAAGTTTTTGTCTTCCCTAATTTTCCACGTGGCAATATAAATATCAAAATTAATAATATGTACATAGAATAATAAATATTTCGATACAATATTTATTTAACGTTTGGATAATCCATCCCGTGATTATTTCTGAACAAGGCATTGTGACCGGGGGATATTGTATTTGCTTCAGCGAAGGTCCTCTTTGGCGTCTTTTTCAAGTTGTCCTGTTTTACCGCAGTTTTGGCCCTCGGAAATAACGAGGAGCTTCTCGGTCTCCACTTTGAGGAATGACATTTCTTCTATTCGCTTTCTTCGTTTTGACAATTTAAACAATTTTAAGGTGGAAACATAAAACCTCCAGGGATAGGCTTCTTTTTTTCTATTCACAAATCTCTTTAGATTTCGGTCACCGAAGCCAGTCTACAGGAGCAAAACACAATACCATGATCGTGTTAGAAGCCCTGTAGAAGTGGCTTCCATTAGCGAAAGCTAGAGAGTTTTATGAATAAAAATTTGATAAAGAAATCTAACCCTGGAAGCTCGATGTTTCCACCTTAAAATTGACACAAGGAATTATTTTATCGAATTAAACAATTTTGCTGATTCTTCTGTTGATGCGGTGATGCTGATGATGATGTTTTCTGCTGATGCACACGGCTGTTTGACCCCGTCATATAAAAGATATTCTTCGCAGATTGAATTCAAGATTACAGTAGCAATTGCTAGTTGCTTCTCGTTTATCCACACAGAAACCAATTTTTCTACTTATTCTAGACTAGACGAATGGCCCGGGCAACGCCCGGGGTTTACCCGAGTGCGAATATATTTTAAAAACGTTGTCTTGGGTGGTCGCTATTGACAGGGTGGTCTGTATAGTCAGGTGGATGTATCACACAGCTGATAACAGGGTTGTCTAGAGTGGTCGCTATAGACAGGGTGGTCTGTATAGTCAGGTGGATGTATCACACTGCTGATAACAGGGTCGCCTAAGGTGACCGCTATAGACAGGGTGGTCTTTATAGACAGGTGAATGTAACACACTGATGATAACAGGGTTGCCTAAGGTGGCCGCTATAGACAGGGTGGTCTGTATAGACAGGCAGCTGATAACAGGGTTGTCTAGAGTGGTCGCTATAGACAGGGTGGTCTGTATAGACAGATGGATGTATCACACTGCTGATAACAGGGTCGCCTAAGGTGACCGCTATAGACAGGGTGGTCTGTATAGACAGGTGAATGTAACACACTGATGGTAACAGGGTTGCCTAAGGTGACCGCTATAGACAGGGTGGTCTGTATAGACAGGCAGCTGATAACAGGGTTGTCTAGAGTGGTCGCTATAGACAGGGTGGTCTGTATAGACAGGTGGATGTATCACACTGCTGATAACAGGGTCGCCTAAGGTGACCGCTATAGACAGGGTGGTCTGTATAGGCAGGTGAATGTAACACACTGATGATAACAGGGTTGCCTAAGGTGACCGCTATAGACAGGGTGGTCTGTATAGACAGGCAGCTGATAACAGGGTTGTCTAGAGTGGTCGCTATAGACAGGGTGGTCTGTATAGACAGGTGGATGTATCACACTGCTGATAACAGGGTTGCCTAAGGTGACCGCTATAGACAGGGTGGTCTGTATAGACAGGTGAATGTAACACACTGATGATAACAGGGTTGCCTAAAGTGACCGCTATAGACAGGGTGGTCTGTGTAGACAGGTGGATGTATCACACAGCTGACAACAGGGTTGCCTAGAGTGGCCGCTATAGACAGGGTGGTCTGTATAGACAGGTGGATGTATCACACTGCTGATAACAGGGTTGTCTAGAGTGGCCGCTATAGACAGGTGTATGTATCACACAGCAGATAACATGGTTGTCTAGAATGGCCGCTAAATACAGGGTGGTCTGTATAGACAGGTGGATGTATCACACAGCTGATAACAGGGTTGCCTAGAGTGACCGCTATAGACAGGGTGGTCTGTATAGACAGGTGGATGTATCACACAGCTGATAACAGGGTTGTCTAGAGTGGCCGCTATAGACAGAGTGGTCTGTATAGACAGGTGGATGTAACACACTGCTGATAACAGGGTTGTCTAGAGTGGCCGCTATAGACAGGTGTATGTATCGCACAGCTGATAACAGGGTTGTCTAGAGGGGGGCAGGGAGGCCACGTGTTCGCTGGCAGCCAATAGGCGCGCATTCTATCCGTGAGCTTCAGACATACAGACAAACAGACAGAATAAGGCAAATATATAAGTAGATATATGCGTTGCTTTGATAGTCTTGCGACTCCTCTTTTACTAAATCTCCTTACTTCTTTTTCCTTCTTCGAGGTTGTGCAAATATTTGGTGTAGACTTCTAATCTTGCTATATCTGACACGTTCGTGTTTTTCAATCATTCCCCTCTCAACCACCATCGCAATAATGTACTTCTTCTTTCCCAATTCCCATTCAACAGATTTCTTCACGGGGTCTAACTCGCAGTAGTTATTGGGTTTTTGATGGAACTTTTTTCTGCCATGTATTTCCTTTATCACAGATAATTTTTATCGCCGCGGAAGATGGGAATGGAAGAGATGGAGGCAGTTATCACGATTGGCTTGTAATTTGATACTTCTCTCGTATTCCGAGGTAAAGTTTTTTCCCCAAAATGTTTATCCGTATTGCAAAAAAAATCTCCTTCTTCAAATTACTTGTAACCGGAGTCCCCCGGACCTGCAGTCCTGGATCTTTCCGGTTGGTCTCGAGGACCACGCCATCACCATCTCTTCAGCGGTGAAGCACGCGATCTACGTATTCTTCGTAGATCACGAAATACGTGGTGTCGCTGGAGACCCGCTGGTGATTCTCCACCAAACTCTGCAGCGGGGGTGCCATGTACAGTGTATATAGTTGTATATCTTCTTCTATATATATAAAAATGAATGTTTGTATGTTTGTTTGTTTGTTGGTTTGTATGTCCGGTATACAAATTCGCAGTAGTTCACTAATTCAAACCAAAATTTCCATACATAGGTAAAAAAATACGGGGAAGACGATAGGCTATTTTAAAAATATATATAAATCAATTATTAAAACTATATATTCAAATTATTCTACTTAGCTCACGAACAGCGCCCTCTATCAAAGATTAGATTAAATTATGCTGATGCAAACAAATAGATAATGCTAATAACAAACAATTATGAAAAAAAATCTAATCTAAATATATATCACTCGGGTAGATATGCACACGGGTCAATCCCGGGGCGAAGCCCGGGTCACCCGTCTAGTACTGAATATACAGTAATCCATAATAACAATATTTTTAAAAAATAAAGCTTATTTTGGATTTAATAAGTTTTTTTTTTAAGCCAGTGTATTCGTGAAGCAATGCGTGAATAGGTTGAGTACTGTAACTCCGAATTACCAAGAATGTGAAGCCACTGACACTGAAGCCACTGAAAGGAATTTTGAGAGTTGAGAGTTTTTAATAGCAGTTTCTCATTTCACTCTGTGTGTTCACTGTATAGGTCTGTGGATAGTATAGTTGTCTTCCCAACTCCACGTCCTAAACTCTCTAAGCCATCCTGCCTGGCCTTCCAGCCATCTGGCTCGCTCCCAATTTGGCCTGTGACCATGGGCCCGTCGTCCACGGTGTAGTCACATACTGGGATGGATGGATGGATAGTTCCTCTCCCGCCCGCATTGTGCGAATTTATTTCTTAACTAGATTCGATTTCAAACCAATCTACTAGCGGTGGTGTCTTGTCCACACATTTCAGGTTTCCATTGAGCTTGGTTTCCTGGAGACATGCTACATCGATGTGATGTTCATACAGCAGTTTACTCAGCTCTCCCATTTTCCTCTGAGTTCCATTTATATTTAATTGTAAGATGTTCAGGGTCCTCATTGCTCCATGGAAAGTAGGGTGTCATTGCCCCGTTAGTCAGCCACATTTTAGAGTTCCCTGTTCACGGTTACCGTAGCGGCTCGGCGCTCACGACACCGTACTTCGTCCTACAGGGCAGTCCCTTACTTGTGCTGCTTCTCCCGCCCGCCACTAAGAAAATCTACTAGTAGTAAACATATAAATAAGCAAAACGAATATTTATCGCACAGTGTCTACTCGGCAACTGAACCAATATCTCTGGAGTAGACGAAAGCGATGTGACACGATATCACGCCGAGCTTCACCTTGGTCTCTGCTGGCCCATTCCTTTTTGGCCAATTTTGGCTGCTAATTCCTGTCATGTCACGCTACAAAAACTGCCATACAACTTCCAAATGTTACACCCGCAATATTTGTGCCTTATACCTTACCTCAATATTTGACCAATCTGGCCGAAATGTAACAGGATGGAAACATAGCAAGACTAAATCCAAATTAATGATATGTTTGGAACGTTTAGGTAGTGGTGTCTTGTCCATGGAGTAGATAAGATCGGTCCGTGCACCCTGATCACAATACCAGCCAACTGAGGTGCCTTGTCCATATAGATGTCCTCTTCTGGATTGATGGTGGTGGTGTCTTGTCCATGGAGCAGATCAGATCGGTCCGTGCACCCTGATCACAATACCGGCCAACTGAGGTGGTGGTGTCTTGTCCATAGAGCAGATCAGATCGGTCCGTGCACCCTGATCACAATACCGGCCAACTGAGGTGGTGGTGTCTTGTCCATAGAGCAGATCAGATCGGTCCGTGCACCCTGATCACAATACCGGCCAACTGAGGTGGTGGTGTCTTGTCCATAGAGCAGATCAGATCGGTCCGTGCACCCTGATCACAATACCGGCCAACTGAGGTGGTGGTGTCTTGTCCATAGAGCAGATCAGATCGGTCCGTGCACCCTGATCACAATACCGGCCAACTGTGGTGGTGGTGTCTTGTCCATAGAGCAGATCAGATCGGTCCGTGCACCCTGATCACAATACCGGCCAACTGAGGTGGTGGTGTCTTGTCCATGGAGCAGATCAGATCGGTCCGTGCACCCTAATCACAATACCGGCCAACAAAGGTGCCTTGTTCGTATGGATCGGAATGGGGAAGGGTGCCTCGTTAGTCAGCCACATTTCAGAGTTCCCTGTTCACAGTTACCGTAGCGGCTCACGACACCGTACTACAGGGCCTTACTTGTGCTGATTCTCGCCACGTAGAGGAGAACTTCTGGGCAAGATTCAATGTTTAGATAACAACGTTATTAGCACCATCAGACAAAAGTACTGAATGGGAAAAATATTACAGAATGATTTTAAATAGTTGGTACTGTTGAAATTTTTCCTCACTCTGTTCTTTTGTCTGATGGCGATAACAACGTTGTTACTGAACCATCACAAACATTTCGTTAATTCGCATTTTGATCCTGTTATACTTTATGTTTCTAATCTCTAAAACAATACAGGATTTTTTTTCCATTGCAGTAAGAGCAGTAGAAATTGTTTAATTTTCAAAAGAAACATACACGTCTATAATAGTTTCGAAATTTCATAACAGATGGCGCACTGAATGCATCATATTACAATACAGGATATAAAGTTAAATCTTTTTGAAAATAGAGCAATCCATAGATAAATCTTTAATTAAAAAGGCATATATTGGATCAAAATATCATTTATTTTACCAATATTTCAGTTGGCTGAACGCCAACCTTTATCAAGGTGTTATAACATTTTAAAGTATATCAAAGGTTGGCGTTCAGCCAACTAAAATATTGGTAAAATAAATGATATTTTGATATGCCTTTTTAATTAAAAAAAGTTAAATCTAGAAGGAGTACTTGTTACATTTCCAACCAAGAAAATTTCAAATTAACACCAAATATTAGAATTTACTTATATTTAATTAGAAGATGATAATGTGATAATATTGCTGCATGTTTGATGGGCAAGATTCCTTCTAATTAAGGTGAAAATATCAGGAATACGTTTCTAAGTAGATCCACGTGGACTTTTTTATTTTTTATCCGAGCGTTTTCTTTAATTGTCGTCTATTTTTATTTCTAACTAGACATCAACTTTCCATCGCGATACGCGTATTTGACAATATTGGCGTTTGTGTTGCTATAAACAATTTTACCACAAATGTATTGGTGCTAGTAATCAATATTGGGAGATTATTTACCTCATTGTTGTCATTTTCCGACCGATAAACAATTTGTATTTCTCCATTTGACATTGTTAAGTCATTCATGGTAAACGGATTGCGGATTTCGACAATTTAGAAATAGGAGATCATATATCGCCGCAACTCTTTTTTTTTTATTAACGCGATAAAAGGAAGCTTTCGGGCAAGCCCTTCTTCAGTTACACTATAGTTAGCTGAAGAAGGGCTTGCCCGAAAGCTTCCTTTAATCGCGTTAATAAAAAGAGTTGCGGCGATATATGATCTCCTCTTTCTAAATTGTTAAGTCAGTTGAAGATCTTTGTTGCTCGAAAAAAAGGTCGAAATTTCACAATAAAAAGATACGTTTGAGTCAAAAGGCGATCCATCAATTAAGTTTATATAAAAAGGGCGTACCTGGATCTGTAAAGAAAAAAAAAAATCTCAAAATATTTCGGGAGATTACTCCCTCTTTATCAATTTATTGTAAGTTAAGTTTACTGTACAATAAATTGATAAAGAGGGAGCAATCTCTCGAAATATTTTGAGATTTTTTTTTTTCTTTACAGATCCGGGTACGCCCTTTTATATAAAAAATATACGTGTTGTTAATTTTTGAGTTAATTTGAATAAGAATATGTGTACATGCAATATGCAGATAGGGAGAGAAGTGTGTGGGAATTAAAGAAACAGACGAATGTCGTCGTCCAGGTGGCAGCGGCCGTTGACATGTTCCCAGAAATAGTCGTTCCGCTGTTCCACTTTCCTGACTGCGGGCGGGGACCACGTGTTTTCTCTCTCTGGCGCGTCATACCATCGGTTTGCAATCTTGTTTATTCTTCTCTTTAATGTGCTGGTTGATACTCGAGGGATGTTGGCACTATAGGTAACTCCCGACTTCTCATCTCACACCTCCTACAGCAGATTCGTTCCTGGCCAACATACCTTATTACTTGTTAGATTTTTTATTAAATGTTAATAGAGTGGAACTTGGACAATTCGAAGCCTAAGTGATGTATATAGTTGTTTATTTGTTTTGCATAATATTTCATTTATAAATTAATCTCATAATTTAGTCTGTGTAAATAAAAATATTGGACCGGTGACAAAAACAAAACTGAAAATAGATGGCTTAATGTTATGTAGTTATGATATATAATTGTTTGTGATGGTAATTTTGATCTTCATTGAATAAAATATATAAAGTTTAAATGTGTTTTAAACTTTAATCACAAGCACAAAACACTAAGGGACCAAAAAAATTTCAAATTATCCAAAAATTCGATTTAAAAACGGAAATTCTATTTATAGGAAATTCTAGGGACCAAGATAAATATTCGAATTGAAGATGTTTTCGAATTATCCAAGTTCTACTGTACCTGAATTCAAAAAGAAGATTTGAAAGGAATTTCGTTTCTTTCTTTAGCAATTTCTTTATCCATAAATCTGTCTACTGTCTAGCAAGACCTTCGATGTCTCTGTTTACACCATTATCTCCTTGGTAACGTCTAGCCATCTTGAGTGGTTCCCAACACACATTTGTGATGTTCACGCTGAGCTGATCAAGTGAAGGGAATAAGTTTAACGATACTGTTTTCTTCCATTTATGTTATCAAAGGGGGGTCGGTGGAAGGATGGTCTAAGCCATTGGTTTTCGACCGCTACGACCCGGGTTCGATTCTCGCATTTGGCACTTTTTTTTTCTGATTTAAAAATTTAAAAAATGTTCCAATGACTCTCGATTCTTTCAAAAGTCCAACCCCCACCAGCGAGTGCAAGTAACCAAACGGGGCTATGGCACATTTGTAAGTGCAAAGTCGAACTGATTTTCACATGTGTCGACATGTGGTGCACTTACAGTAAAAGCCAGTCGCCTATTTCTACAGAGATAAGAAAGAAGAAGATATTATCAAAGTATTTTTACATTTGAGTCCCGTAGAGTATGAGAGTACTGGCGTAGATTGTGCTAGATAACATCACTGGAGGGTAGATTTCTTACACTGAGTCTCCCACATTTTACGTTTATTCCCTACTTCGACAAACAGCAAGTGGAATGCTATCCAATTGTGGAGCAGACCTAGCGTCCTTGCAGTCTCCACATGGGCGATGTACAGCCAGTGATTGCAGTAGTTTGGTTTGGGAAGAAGTAAGGAGAGAATGAAACAACGAGAGAATAGTAATCAAAGAACGAAACTAACTAGATCGAAGAAAGATCGACTAGGAACTGAAGTAGTTGAAGGTACAAAACTCTCTCTCTTTCTCTTGAATCGATTGGAGTTTAGCACAGAAACTAGGCTGCTATTATTTTATTTAGTTTCTTGTATAACTAACTATCACAAAGCAATAACGCGCCATCTATACACACAAAAAAATGAAAGGATTTAAAAGCACGAATGTTTCTTTTATACATAATACAAACTTCTACTGTCCTTACTGCGATGAAAAAATATATTGGGAGGGCTTGACTCATCAGTGGTGAACCCTCCCAGCGGTTTCACCAATTTAATCCACCAGACCGCTTCTCAGAGCTCTAATACTGTATTGAACGATTCTGCTTATATACGCAGCACTGAAGGGTGCTAACTAACTTAAGGGTAACTAACTATACTGATGCAATTATAAATAGTTTGAAAGTTTACTTTTTATTCTTTTATTTCTATTTTTCATATTTTTTTGTAAATTAATGTGATGGGGTTGGCCAACAATGGTAGTTGGGTGGTACAAAGTAGTTGGGAATGCCGACACAGTGCAGCCTACAAAGCACCAGTTCATAATCTCTTGTGCCTTATGTAGAAACCATGTTTCCTTTAAAGCAACGAACAACGGATTTAAAACCCGAGAACAGTTTAACGAAAGTTTTACTGGTATCTCGATCGGATCTTGAGTATTTTTACGTACGTTTTACGGCCATGAACTGTTTCCTTTCCCCTGACAAGTCAGTTCGCCACCATCCCGCTACGTTCAGCAAGCAACTTCAGTTAACAAGGCCGCGTTTGGAATTCCACATTTATACATTAACGGGCAAAGAAATTTACACATCAAGAAGTAAGTAAGTAACGTCTAGATATGCAAATAAAGTAGGATAAGTTGAATATGGGAATGGCCCAATTTGGTGCGGATGGTCGTGACTCACCAGTCGGAGGCGGTGAAGCAAGTTTTACATACTGGTTATTGTGGAGGCTCCTATATTGGATTTACATCAATCCACTCTGTCTAAAAAGTTTGTTCGAGCCCGTAGCAAGCGTACTCATTCCAGTACTCACTCCAACTCTGGAATGAACTTTATTCCACAGAGCACTCCACAAGAAACCTTAGAAGAATATCTGCATCCCAAACCACATTCATTGCGATCCTCCCCAAAATAAAATGTTGTGGTACCGCCGCTACAATCCTCACAGTGCACGACTTTGTCAAAGCCGATTCTGCAAAAATATCTAAAGACGATCCTACTTGCCCACATTGCCACGAGGAAGACCAAACTGTGGACCACCACAGATGTCCCACCTACCTCTTTCATAGGTTCCAAACATCCATCCTCCTAGGAATATTTACTCCTGTACAGAACATTCCCAAGTACAGCCTGGTGACATGTGATAAACTGGATGTCTGCTGCCACCAGTAGACTTGTTGGCGACTTTAGTACGTGGTGGCTCCAGGAATAAGGGTTACCTCAAGAAAGAGAGAGAGATTTAAATCAACTTAACATTTTTAAAAAGTACGGGAATTTGAGGTATCATCGTTGGTTTGATAATTGGATAGGATTGTCCAATATTGTCATGTAGCAGGTCACGCAACCGCTCTGACTGACTCAACATCCGATTGTGTTGGGAGTAGTGGAGACAAGATGGCGCCCACACACAGGACACACTAGAAAGACGACGTGAAGACCGTGTAACGTACAGATCCCAGAGGTCCAAACAGGCCGATGTTAAGACTCCAGTGTGTTCAGGAACCATGTCAAATCTCCTTGCGAAGGCGAATCTGAGACCTCAGCGTCATGACGGGATATACAACTACAGTAGAACCTCTCTGTAAAGGACAACACCTAATTTCAGAGCCAAAGTGTCCTTTAGATAGAGATGTCCTCTTACCAGAGAGTTGCTGAATAGTAAAAATGGTAATTTTACAAATGAAAACTGTCATTTTTTAGAGAGGTGTCCGCTATCGGGGTGTCCTCTCGTGGAGTTCTACTGTACTTGTATATTTTCTCACATATTAATGGAACACTCGCTATTTTGCGAAGTGCTATCTTGACGTGAAAAGATAGAATTCCAAAGACATGGAGATAGAAATGAATGATATTGTAGAAGGGTTTATGCTATATATTGTGAAAATGTATAGTTCATATATATATATAGATAAATTATATTACCAAAACATGGAACAGCATTGGGTACCATCATGATTGTAGCAAACAACGCTATGGCGTCAGTAAACAACAGGATCATTGAAGAATCAAACAATGGGAAAGATTACATTGATGGCGGTGTTGAGAAGTGGTTCCTTGATGAAATCATTCCCAGACTGATGATCTTGAGGGAGATACAGCTGAGTTTGAAAAAACTATGAAATATGAAAAACAGTACAAAAGTGAATTTGTACTTGGATCAGGTAGAAAAATTAAGAAAAAAAGGCATTTCCTGATCGTGCAAGTTGCTGTTGGTTTGCGCCATCGGAATAAATATCAATTTAGGTATTTGGCCAATTCTGGAATAATTAAAAATCAACGATTAGTTGATATTTATTCCGATAGATGGCGAAAGCCATCAGCAACTTTCAGTTGCACGATCAGGAAATGCCTTAAAAAGAAGAAAATTGGGCATTTCTGGATGTGCAATAGATCCGATAAAGTGATGGTTTTATTTCTAAGAAGAGCTTGCCAACCTTATATCGCTTTAATATAGAATCTCGTTGCCTTGAGATTTAATTCCTTCTTTGAAATGTTATCTTGCTATTGTGATGGGGTCATCTTGACCTCTTCAGAAAATCATCTAACCGCTATTCTTCTATCAATTTATATCACGAGAAACAGTCTTCTTCTTTCTTATCTCCACTCAACAATCATATCAGAGTATCAAGCTTGTAAAGATTGTTGATAGTTTTGCTGGGGATGAGTCTCTTCTTCTTTCTTATCTCTATTCAACAATTATATCAGGGTATCAAGCTTGTAAAGCTTGTTGATGGTGTCTGCTGGGGATGTCTCTTCTTTCTTATCTCCACTCAACAATCATATCAGAGTATCAAGCTTGTAAAGATTGTTGATGGTGTCTGCTGGGGATGAGTCTCTTCTTCTTTCTTATCTCTATTCAACAATTATATCAGGGTATCAAGCTTGTAAAGCTTGTTGATGGTGTCTGCTGGAGATGAGTCTCTTCTTCTTTCTTATCTCTATTCAACAATCATATTAGGGTATCAAGCTTGTAAAGCTTGTTGATGGTGTCTGCTGGAGATGAGTCTCTTCTTCTTTCTTATCTCTACTCAACAATCATATCAGGGTATCAAGCTTGTAGAGCTTGTTGATGGTGTCTGCTGGGGATGAGTCTCTTCTTCTTTCTTATCTCCACTCAACAATCATATCAGGGTATCAAGCTTGTAGAGCTTGTTGATGGTGTCTGCTGGGGATGAGTCTCTTCTTCTTTCTTATCTCCACTCAACAATCATATCAGGGTATCAAGCCTATAGAGCTTGTTGATGATGTCTACTGGGGATGAGTCTCTTCTTCTTTCTTATCTCCACTCAACAATCATATCAGGGTATCAAGCTTGTAGAGCTTGTTGATGGTGTCTGCTGGGGATGAGTCTCTTCTTCTTTCTTATCTCCACTCAACAATCATATCAGGGTATCAAGCTTGTAAAGCTTGTTGATGGTGTCTGCTGGGGATGAGACAACAATAAACAGTGAAACACATATAAATATATTATTACCTATATAATCTATTTATGAATTGCTCTTTATTTATAATACAAATTTATCCACTTTGAGAGAGTCATCTTTCAGACAAGGAGAGAGGGTCTAGAAAGACGAAAAATTATAATTTCGGTAGTTTATAATTCAGGTTTAGAGAAACGGAATCGAGCCAGGTGGAAGAAGGATCTACAGCAAGGGAACTCTACGACGTCCGAGGAGCAGTTCACTTTTTTGTCCTTTCTATATATTTTTTTGCTTGGAGCGTGAGTTCACGCGACCTGCAGCACGTGTGGCCCCAGAATAGCTCCAACCGCCTCCCGAAATACCTGAGTCCTGGGGGGACGTCGTAGCCGGTCGGGGGGGGGGGGTAGTTGTCGGTGGCTGTAGATCTATGTAGATCTGCTGCCTGTATTGTCGTTTCATTGTCACCACGTTCCACCGTTCTCTGCTGTGTCATATCTTCTGAATATATGTTACATTGGTCTATCACACGTCGGTGGACAAGTAGGTAACACTCTCGATTCCCGACAGTCATGAACTGGGATTGAATCCCGCGTTAACATTTTGTTTAATATGTGAATAACCTTCACTTATTATTCATTGTTTCAATTATCATAAACTAGACTGCTCTTGTTGAGCGGTACCTAATAAAGTGATTTTGGAACCGAACATTGGTTTAGAAATCTAAGATCTCTTCGGAGAGTTCTTGGAGATGGGGATATTAACATTGGTATAAGCAAAACATTTATTAAGTTAAAAAAAAAGGCATCTCTTCTGATCGTGCAACTTAAAGTCGCTGATGGCTTACGCCATCTATCGGAATTATATGGCGTTCTCAAGCCCTTCCGGCCTAAATACCTGTTTCATGGTTTTTCAGGATGCCTCAAAAGACCAGCTTTTTTTTTTTTGGTTGTTGAGGTATAACTTGTACCATACTGATGAAGACCAACAAGCCTGAAACGCGTACGTGGTTAGCTTTTCTTGATTAATCAAGAATGGGTATTTTTGGTCAATTCTGGAATAATTATAAATCAACTATTAGTTGATATTTATACCGATAGATGGCGCAAGCTATAATCGACTTTAAACTTTACGATCAGTAGATGTCTTTTTTCTTAAAGATCCCAGTACAATTTCATTGTTGTATTTCATTCTGTGCCTAACCCTGGAGCGGACAGTCGCCAACTGTCCGGACTTTGTACCATTTTCCCCCCAAAACATTTATTGCTGACAATGGTCAAATATGTTCAAATCTAAAAGCTTGAGGGATGAGTTTCTTTTGCAAATAAATTTATTTCGAGCTTTCTCGGGCAACGCCCTTCTACAGGAAAATTAAAAATAAATTAAATTAAATTATATTACACTGAGATTAAGCGAGGCAAATGTATAACAAACTATATAAAATAAATATCAGAAACAAACACACATGAGACTACTCGTGCGTCAGATACATATGAATAAATCAATGGTTGTTTCTGATATTTATTTTATATAGTTTGTTATACATTTGCCTCGCTTAATCTCAGTGTAATATAATTTAATTTACTTTATTTTTAATTTTCCTGTAGAAGGGCGTTGCCCGAGAAATCTCGAAATAAATTTATTTGCAAAAGAAACTCATCCCTCAAGCTTTTAGATTTGAACATTATATTAAGGGATTAGTCTATTAATTAATGGTTAAATATGTTATAAATATTTTTTTATAAATTTTTGTAAAAATTAAATTTATAACTAAAAACTTCTTATCGTAAAGATAGAGGCTGTCTGACCGCCGGCATTCCTATTTCTTGAAAATAAAGATACTTCGGCCAGAAAAGATTTTTGTCGAAACGTCGAGGTAATAAAGATTTACTGGCCTAAGTATCTTTATTTTAAATCCAAAAGACAAAAAACCTCTCGCAATAAAAGATACTGATTGCGAGAGGTTTTTTGTCTTTTGGATTTAATTTTATGCGCAAGTTCTTTGATCTTATCTTTATTTTCAAGAAATAAAAACTTCTTGTTGTTTGTTATATAGCATTTAATTTTAAAAATAAGATCTATTTTGAAATTACAAATATGTATTCTTTGTACATTTCCTTAGCTAATCTCTGTTTTCCTCTTTCTCTATCCTTGAAGATAAAAGTTACCTGGCCGGCATTCATATTCTATGAAAAACAGACACTTCGGCCAGTTGGAGTTTTTTATTTTCTCAACGTTTCGACAAAAATATTTTGTCTTCATCAGGAGAAGTAAATAAACCATTAGGTAAGGTGTTAAAAATTGTTCATCGACGAAGACAAAAGATTTTTGTTGAAACGTTGAGAAAATAAAAAAAAACTCTAACTGCCCGATGTCTCTTTTTCTCTATATTAAAACGTATTTTATTTTTAACATTACTTAAATTATATATTCAAAGAGAGAAAATATATATAAATAAAAATATAGGATATTGATTTTAAACGAAAGATATTCATGTGAGAATATTGCGTGCAATTGGTGCACAGAAGTGCTATAATGAATCTCTTATATGTGAGTTGGAGGGAGGGATGGAGTATTGCTTTCAATTCTGGAACCTGGGGCTGTTGGCGAAATACAAAAACTGGTGAACTCTGGGGAAAGTTTATTTTTACCTGCACCACCACCACACCTCGGCGGTGTATTTCTGGAGCCACCTTGGCGAGTGTAATGATCGCTGTCGAATTAGCGAGGGTGACGCTATGTATGGCCGTCACACCTATCGTCTGCTACTGTCAAATATGAAATTGAAACTATTTTGGACATGTATGATTCTTTTTTAAATCAAACAATTATCTACTGATCTCACTGTAATGATTAATTAATGGGAGGGCCTCTGGTTCAACAGTGATGGAATCACAGGCTAACAAAGTTTTTTGATAGAAAATTTATTTTAAAATCTGGTAAGAAGATTTTGATGAAAATTCTATCCTATAAATAACTTCAAAATATGAATATAGTTATATAACCACTTTACCCACCAACAATAATAATTTATTCACTACAATGACAATGTACCCGCAACAATGAACTTTATTGGCAACAATAGCACTTTACCCACAACAATGACAATTTACCCGCAACAATGCTAATGTACCCACAACAATGGTAATGTACCCACAACAATGGAAACGTACCCACAACAATGAACTTTATTGGCAACAATGGCACTTTACACACAACAATAATAATTTACCCACAACAAGGTAACTTTACACACAACAATAACAATTAACCCACAACAATGAAATTTATTGGCAACAATGGCACTTTACACGCAACAATAACAATTAACCCACAACAATGAACTTTATTGGCAAAAATAGCACTTAACCCGCAACAAATATACCCACAACAATGAACTTTATTGGCAACAATGGCACTTCACCCACAACAACATCAATTTACCCACAACAATGGTACTTTACCCACAGCAAGGACTACTTTATAGCCCAACAATAGCACTTTACACACAACAATGACTACTTGATCTGTAACATTTACATACTAGCAATCAAATAGCCAGTCGAAGAGCTGCTTGTTTTTCGTACGAAAGCTCATTCTTCTTTTTTTTTTTTTTTTAGCTTTAAAAAAAAATACCATTGCGACAGTTCTGTTGTTGTTGTTGTCGTGTCCAATGAAGAGCCTCAGATGTCTCCATACATCTCCATCACAGCAATGTTCTCTATCTTGGGTGTGGGTGTGTTGGCTAATATTGCGATATACGGCGGAGACCCTCCGCGGTCTCGGATTTGGTGTTAATTGGAGGTTTGTTGACTTCCCCGCATCGTCATCCCAACATTCTCTCTGAGACTGGCAGAACACCTGTCCTGGCGGAAATGTCGCCACACAAGGTCGCCACTAACGGCGTACCGGTGTTTCTATGACGACCTTCCAAGACACTTTGAGACCTCCCATAAGCAACCAACACTTCTGATGAGTGACTACCTTTGTGTAACGACAACTGTCCAGGAGTTGCAAAGTCTAAAGTGCTTCTAGATGTGAAGACATGCAGTGGCAAAGCACTACTTACCATGGTCTGTGTACGTGGAGTGGGATAAGGGGAAAATAAATATTGCATTTTAATAAAGAACTTATTATGAATTTGAAATATTTTCAATTCTCCAATATTTATTTATAGAATATTTTTGCTCCTTTTTGTTGTTGTTTAATTGCAAATGACTGCTGCCATTTAAAAAATAATAATAATAACAAATCATAGACGAACCGCCTCTATATCAAAATATTGGAGTTGGACCCAATTCTAAATTAGCACCTGATTCACAATGTTTTATCTATTATGGATGGTTATATATTTACTTGGCCGCACAGATGACGCTGCCAGTCCGACAGCCAACGGGATCCCCGTGCTAGAGAGCCTGCTATCTTACATAGAGAGCCCTTCCTCTTCTAAAGACGATGTCTTCTTGAGGACGCTCTTGAAGAGCCGTTCCCTGCAAGCCCTGGTGGCTGTGAGTATCTGTCCTCCCCGCTGGAGCCCCTGACCGCCGCCCCTGTCTGCTTCAGATCCACGACATCCTCGAGTGTCTCGAGGCCTCCCCCGCCCATGATCATCTCCTCACACTCTCCAAAGAAGTGAGTACTTCACCCAAGCACTACCACACCATTCCTGCTATGTTCTACTGAAGGAAGGGGAATGTTTCCATTCTTTCTCCAGCCTTCTGAAGCATAATTAAAGGGAGAAGTGCCTCTTTATGTATACGAATATATACATAGCATTATAATTACAATTATATTCTCACAATGAGTATCTTTTTTATTTAAAAACGCTAGCTCTCAAGCGTTATTCGCTCTTCAACGGGCTTTCAAAAATATCGACTTGATCCCTCCAGAAATATTATATTTACAGTAAATATTTCTGGAGGGATCAAGTCGATATTATAGTAAGCCCGTTGAAGAGCAAATAACGCTTGAAAGCTAGCGTTTTTAAATAAAAAAATATACTTATTGTGATTGTAATTATAATACTTTTTCACAATTTCATCATGAATATACATAGTTTGATTGTTGTACTCTAGTAAAATAAAACGGAAATTGAATAGGAGTATCTTGTTCGAATTTTATTAGCAAGCTTTCAGACGCATGTGTCCTTCTACAGGATTTTTCGACAACACGGGAGTTATCGAAAAAGCCTGTAGAAGGACGTCGGAAAGCTTGCTAATAAAATTCGCACAAGATACTTCTCTTCAATTTCCGTTTTATTTTTCTATTTTAACTCGAAGAGTTTATTTTAGTCGATTGTTGTACTCTGTAAGAGCGCAACTTTTATTTTTCTGTTAAACTAGACGGATGACCCGGGATTGACCCGTGTGCATATCTACCCGAGTGATATATATTTAGATAAGATTTTTTTTATAATTGTTTGTTATTAGCATTATCTATTTGTTTGCATCAGCATAATTTAATCTAATCTTTGATAGAGGGCGCTGTTCGTGAGCTAAGTAGAATAATTTGAATATATAGTTTTAATAATTGATTTATATATATTTTTAAAATAGCCTATCATCTTCCCCGTATTTTTTTACCTATGAATGGAAATTTTGGTTTGAATTAGTGAACTACTGTGAATTTGTATACCGGACATACAAACATACATTTTTATATATATAGAAGATATAGTTCCCTTTGGCCTTAACAAGTCACCTCGTATGGTTACTTGTACATGTACTAAGCGAAGTTTTCACATTCGACGTAACTACAGAAGTTGGCGAATTAAGTAAAAAGACTTGGGGTAAAACGATAGCAAACCACGCTGAGAAACGTCAGACCTGCTGTCGTGTGGATTTTACGGATTCCATCACCTCTCTACCTCTCTAGTGTGGACTTTCAGAATGTAGCGTCCTTTCTCAACCAATCGATAGAAGAATAGCAACGACGGGAGAGGCGACCTTTGTCTCTTTAGATCAATATCCTCCCGGCAAAATTTCCATCTATATTTTAGCCATAGATATGGCCCAGCCACTTTGCCAGCTAAACACCTCTTTGGTAGATTGTCAAGATTCCATTAGATCCCATGTGGATCTCATGGAATAAAGTCCGCCCTAGACTGACGAGGGCCATTAGCCCGAAACCATGGTCTCTAGGTGGACGCTTTTCAGTTTGCCAAAGCTGGTGTTGTGGCTCTGTCACCGACCCGAGGCCGCTAGTTGCGGCGACGGTCAATAGATGGCGTCTAGTTTTGACGTCTATTTTGACGGGAGAGGCGACCTTTGTCTCTTTAGATCAATATCCTCCCGGCAAAATTTCCATTTATATATATATATGTCGTATCTTTTGTGATCGAATGGAAGGGCACAACGGTTATGCATGTAAGCTTCGAAAAAAGAATTCGTTCCACACTAGTGACCTCGCGCACGCGGCGGCGTGCCTTAGCATTCGCCCGCGCGCGCTGACTCCCACGTTATTTTGTACAGTGTATTTATAGATGGATGAATTTGTATTTACATTTTAACATACTTATTATGGTGAAAGGAATTTGGGCATTAGGCAAATTATGACATATATATAATGAAGAAGTCGAGTTTGTTCTACAAATCAGTTCTGGTCGCCTGAACCCATTAGACGTATCGTGCGGGAATATAAACCACGCAACCAAAAAGTACTGGATGAACACAAAGCTAACGTTCTATGAACAACAATACGTTTCAACGAAAGGCAAAAATTACCTTCAAACACGTGTCGCGTACTAAATACCTGTAAACCCGTCAATTCGATTGTTCTGCTACCAGGATAGAAATGACATCAGTGGGACTTTCCAATTGACATCTCCTCGACGCCATCTAGAACTGAGAAGAATTATTAGCGCTGTGATCAGGTTTTTCTCAATTTGTACTTAGTGGTACTTTGACTCAAATATCTGAATGGATCTAAGTAAATAATTCTCCTTTTTGTCTAAATACGCCGCCTCTAGAAATACCAGGAAATGAAATGGCAGATTCCTTTCATGTCAAAATTGCCAACTCACCACAAAGCAATTAACAAAACTGACTAAAACCTGACGCTGTTTCCTACTTGGGACTAAAAAAAAAAAAGCTAACCATGGAATAGCCATTGATATAAGTAATTTTAAAAGCACAAATCTAGTTTCTAATCAACAAGGTGTCGGTCGAATTGAATTCTGCCCTCTCTAGTGGATAACACCTGTCCGCAAAAACAATTATTGATGACAATTTTGACCAATAAGGTTGTAGTATTATAGTAAATGACCACAAACACGATTCGCCAATAAATAACTGGTTTATTAACCGGTTCAAAATCACTTTATTAGGTACCGCTCAACAAGAGCAACCTAGTTTATGATAATTGAAACAGTGAATAATATGTGAAGGTTATTCACATATTAAAACAAAATATTAACGTGGGATTCAATCCCGGTTCATGACTGTCGGGAATCGAGGGTGTTACCCTCTCATCCACCTTTTATGTTTATTACTGACTGGTTCAAATCACATTAATAGGTACCGCTCAGCAAGAGCAAGCTAGTTCATGATAATTGAAATAGTGAATAATATGTGAAGTTCACATATTAAACAAAATGTTAACGCGGGATTCAATCCCAGTTCATGACTGTCGGGAATTGAGGGTGTTACCTACTCATCCACCGACTTTTTTGTTTTTAGTTTATTAAAATATTATAGTCAAAGTACATATATTATTTTGTAATACACCAATACCTCGCTTTGCGTCGTTTCGCGTTTTTTTCGAAGTTGCGTTGTTTTGGATTCGAGTCTTTAATTTTTTTTTTTTTCCTAAAATATGACAACACCTTTGTTTTTGATTGCGCCTTCACATATTTTCACTTTGCGTCGTTTCAATTTGCGTCGTGTTTTTTTCGAACGTAACCCTGACGCAAAGCGAGGTATGGGTGTATAAGGAAGTGGTAGTTAACAGAAAAATTAATTAAATTAAGAACTAAATATAGTTTTAGGTATAGAAAAATGTAATATAAATATAAACATAAAAAGATTTGGGAATAAAAGGTATAATATCCAATTAGCTAAGGTTTGTCCTTACATCTATGTACAGTTTTAGAAACTATTTATCCTACAAGGTTGTGAAGTGCCCTGTTTATGTGTAAAAGAAACATTCAGGCTTCCATTCTCTATATATAGATGGCGTGTTATATTAACTTGCTCATTTCACGATGTTGATGTGCAGGTTCTCAACATCCTCTATCCCGTTCCTCTTCCAGAAGCCAGAGAATTGTCGCACATACTTAGTCTTCCACATGTTCAGGTGGGTCTCTCTGTATGACATAAACCTGCTGCTGTGTGTGATTCAATCTTTTCCGATACTTCTACAAAATAACAAAAGACAAATACCTATATCTATAATGAACACGCTTGTTCGGCGGTACATATACCACAACTAGCCGAATGACCCGGGCAACGCCCGTGTTTTACCCGATTGAATGTTTTGATTCAAATACTATTTGTTACAATTATAAATTGGCGCCTTAAATAAATGCATATTTTAGTTAATAACTATAACCTATGTGCTTTATCTGTCTATGTACTGTTGGCTTCCGTAGGCGTCTCTTACTGGGAAAAAGAAAGAGAGGATTACATTTGGTTATTAACTAATATATGCATTTATTTAAGGAGCGACCCGCTCCAACACAATAGTTACAGAAAAAAAGGGGGGGGGGGGTGCATGATGGGGGGGGCAAAGGTGGCGTGATCGTAGCCGACCAATAGGAGGGCGCCATTCCAAAAAAAAAAGCAAACCGTGACAGAGGCCACGCATGACGCTCGTAACTGTATATAGAATTGGAACGATACAGAGAAGATTAGTATGGTCCCTGTGATACCAGTTCGGCGGTACAACTACTACAATAGGAAGGATACAGAGAAGATTAGCATGGTCCCTGTGATACCAGTTCGACGGTACAACTACTACAATAGGAACGATACAGAGAAGATTAGCATGGCCCCTGTGATACCAGTTCGGCGGCATATATATATATATGGGCCCCCATAATAATCACAATAATGACTATGCAAATTTGTTGCCTCCTTATTTTACCACATTTAGAAATGGAGGGCAGGCAGGCCATTGTTCTCCGGTACCTGAGTATTTTTTCCTCTGCCCAAACCTTGGCCATTGTGATGGGTCTAATTAGCGATTGGCTCTAATCACCATTCTTTTTTCATTTCATATTCCATATTCATAAAGGTCGACATTTTTATTGAGAGCGACCTGAAATTTTTAATGAAAAAAATATTCAGAGAAATCAATATTAGATACTATAATGTTTTAAAATTACAAAATAATTTCTCACAATGAGTTTCTTTTTATGACAAAACGCTAGCTTTCAAGTGATAATCGCTCTTCAACGGGTTTACTATATAATATCGACTTTATCCCACCAGAAATATTTATAAAAACAAACGTGGATATTTATAACTGAAATTTTTAAATTGGTTTGTTATTTAACAATGTTATGGATCTATTTACATTTTTAAGGCATCCAGAACCTATAAAATTGATTTATTGATTTCTTCTGAGCCTACAATAAAGTAGAGATTGTGAGATGTTGTCTGGAGCTTGTTGAGATACCGTTAAGTATGTTGTTGCGTACAGAGAGTCAAAAACTCTCTACAGAAATTCTACAAAATCTCTTCCATTTAAATTTGGTCATTTTTTATAATTATCATTGGAACATTCTGTTCGAGAATGTTATTGGGAAATATCTTAGATTATTTTTGCTGGGGTGTTGTTGGGATGCTATTAAAACGTTGCTAGTACCTGTAAACTAAAAAAATTGAGATCTAGCAGATGTAAAATACAATCAATTTGTCAAATTCTTCAAAAAAATGAGTGTCAATGAATGAGCTATTCCCCCTGATAACCCATCCCCACTAGTTTTGTTTACCTCGCCATGTTTGTAGGAATCTTAGAGAATCTATATTTCTGTATTTCCCCATCCTATCTCCTGGATACCAAATGCGTAACGTAGCTCACTCTACGTATACTCGATAGAAAGTTTGCCATTGAAACCTACTGTCTAGGGATATGTCAAATGTTTGTTTTTGCAGGCACTGATAGAAGCCCATGATCAAGTAGCCAGAAAGGAATTCCTTCCAACTCTACCCTCTGTGCCTTCTTTAGCCAACCACGATGCCATAAAAATTGTCCAGTTAATCAAAAACAAGGAGCCGCTAGTAAGTCTCGAGCAGTCGGTCTGACCAGCGGGTGGATGTAAGCCGGGGGGTTGTCCAGGGCGCCACGGTCAAGTTTGACGAGAACACCAGCAGCCTGATTGTTGCTCACGTCCAGCAGGGCGGCGCTGCGGAGAGGAGCGGTGAGTACATCTGTCAGAATAGAAATTCGGCTCAATCACAGACTGAGCCAGGGATGATATAGGCTCAACAGCGGCCCTTGCATCCCGGGCTTTCGCTGAAATCTAGATCCACACACAGCCAGAAGGAATGATGCATTCTCCATGCACCGAGCGGCCATTGGTAGGCCCCTCGCGCCCGCCATTATGGTCTGGCTCTGTGGGGTTGACCACTCACCCACGGGCGTCATCGAGAGTCATTGGCAAGGTTGCTGACCGAGCCCTCTCGTCGGACTTAGAAGAACCCGTCCTACGCTCCAATAGGACTCCCCCCCCTTTAGCCCTCGAACCCTTATCCAGTACTCCCTGAATCTGCCGTCGAATCAAGGACCTCTGAGGTACTGAGGTTTACACGGGGAACGTCGCGAACGCGGGGGGGTGGTACTACTGTGTGCACCCCTTGGTTTTTCAACACCAGGCCTAGCCCTGGTGCAATTTTCGCGCACGGCAAGGACGCTCCCAATGACGCACACACAGAGCGAAGACCCAAGAGTTTCAAGACACGTGTGCCTCGCCTCAGACAACCAAGGAAAGAGGGCCAGCTTACAGCTTCACTGGACGTCAGTCAGTGGCACCCCTACGGAGGACAACACGCAGAGACGCCTCTCCACTCACTCCTCTAGAGTGATTGTAGAGGACGGGAAAAACTTCTTCCCCGTAGTACATCTGTCAGGTGGTGTGTTAGAGATTATATGGTTGTTCCAAAAGTTCGTTAACATATTATGGTTTTGTAAAACGACATTTGAAAATTATCCCGCATGTGTTTCTTTTGAACGAAAAATCAAAATTTATTTTAAGGAGAAATAACGATTATTTCTAACCTTAGGGATGAAATATGAAAGGATGAATTGTGAAGAGTAATGATAAACGGAAAAATAAAAGTGTCCAAGTTTTTCCGTTTATCATTACTCTTCACAATTCAACCTTTCATACTTCATCCCTAAGGTTCGAAATAATCGTTATTTCTCCTTAAAATAAATTTTGATTTTTTCGTTCAAAAGAAACACATGCGGGATAATTTTCAAATGTCGTTTTACAATCACAAGCCGCATTATATTGTATTATATTGTGGTTTATATTTTGCAAGTGTTTAAGAACTTTTGGGACAACCTTGGTAATTATGGTAACCTTGGTAAAATTATAACAGAATTCTTATAGAAGAATGATTTAACCTCTGATGTTCTATATTTGGGTAGCCAATCAGCAGGTGGGCCAAGTTTCAGAATTACAAGGTTTTCCTAAAAGTTCGTAAACATATTATGAACTTTTGGGACAGCATTGTTTTACTAACTGTGTATAATTTTGTAAGATATTTGACCATCTGGTTACATGTGTAAATTAACTGTATATATCTATACCACATTATTGGTTGGAAATAAAGTTAGTTAAGTTGTATAAGACCAGTACTTAAAGAGTAGTTAAGATTCTGGGAAGCCCGCTACATTTTAAGGAAAGACTCTCGCCCGCCAACTATACCTCAAGTTTAAAGTTAAAGAGTGAATTGCAGAGAGAGAGAAAAAACAGCAAAAATAAGTTTAGTGAACAGGATGTAGCCTAGTTTGTTTCGGATATAATCCCTCTAGGCAGCCAGCATTATATATATGAACTAAAGTCGTGACAGCAAGAACTGGAGGATCCCACCTAAGCACAGTTGGTACAGTGGAGTGAACCCAGGAGGAGCTCTGAACATCAGAAATAGACAGCATCAAACGACACTTACAAGATTTAGAACAGGCCATCTTAATCCATTGAAGATATAAAATAATAACAAATTTACCCCACTTGCCCAAAATGTAGCTTGGCACCTGCAGCTCCAGAACACATTTTGGCTTGCAATAGATGTACTAAACAGGACCTTTGGGAGAGGCCGCTGCTCATCATAAAACAGCTCGAGGAGCATGGACTCATGGAATTCGTGTAATCTTTACACAAGGGGATAAGAAACAACAAAAAAGTCGTGACACTATACAATGGATATATTGGAATCTAGATAGCCATGGAATAATGGAAGTTGTGAAGTCTAGGAAACTATAGAACTTGTATTCTAGGAAACCATAGGATTTAATGTTAGTAAACCATAGACTTGTTGAACTGGAGTATAGGAAACCACAGAATGGATGAACCGGAGTATATGGAGTGTAGTGAGTAAACCATACAATGGATGTGTTACAGGTCTCATCTACGTCGGGGATGAAGTCCGCGAGGTCAACGGTGTCCCGGTCAAGGGCAAGTCTCGTCCGGATGTCCTACAAGTCCTGGTGAGTGAATCCTCCCTGTCTTGAGTCCGGGGACTCCCTTCTTAGAACATACTCAATCTCCAGTTCGACATACACACTTATTCGGCGGTACATATACTACCATATGAACACTACAGAGAAGATTAGCATGGCCCCTGTGCAAGGATGACACGCAAAATCGTGAAGCGTTCCACTTATACGCAATATACATAAGTATTGAAAATAGAGCAATCCATATTTAATTCATTAGATCATAAAAAGACATATATTGGATTTAATAAAAGATTTGCCAATATTTCGGCTGGCTGAACGCCAACCTTTATCGAGGCATTACATTTTTGTATACACTCCAATATATGCCTTTTTATTATCTAATACATAAGTATATGTCTGTAATGGGAGTAAGTAGGTCTCATCGATGTTTCTCTACAGCGGGGGCACCAGGGGAAGGTTGGATACTCTCTCTCTCTCGAAAATTAAAAAAATATTTGATTTACAACAGGCCAAATATTCCCATGTTATTTTACCATGGTCTTACAGAAGTCTAAATCCCATAATCCTGAAAAACACTTATTTTCTATAAATATTAACATTCCCAATTAGATATATACTAAACTATTAGAAAGAAGGAATCATATATCGCCGCAACTCTTTTTATTATTATAGCGGTTAAGGAAGCTTTCGGGCAAGCCCTTCTTCAGCTAATTATATTGTACAAACAAAGAGAGATTATATATCGTTTTTAATATAAATCAAAATAAACGAAAAGAAATTTACCGCGCCCCTATCGCCCTCGTTTCAATAGCACCGCGTGGCCAATTGAAACGAGGGCGATAGGGGCGTGGTAAATTTCTTTTCGTTTATTTTGATTTATATTAAAAACGATATATAATCTCTCTTTGTTTGTACAATATAATTAGCTGAAGAAGGGCTTGCCCGAAAGCTTCCTTAACCGCTATAATAATAAAAAGAGTTGCGGCGATATATGATTCCTTCTTTCTAATTTGTCGAAATCCGCAAACCGTTTACCATGAATACTAAACTATGTACACTCATGGACAAAACTTAACGGAAGTTTTACCCCTTTTAGCAAGTATATTATTACATTTATTATTAGAGTCGAACCTGGATAATCGAAGTCCAAGGGACCAAAAAAAAAATTAGAATTATCCAAAAATTCGAATTAAAAACGGAAATTCTATTTATAGAAAATTCTAGGGATCAAGATAAATATTTGAATTAAAGACTTTTTTTCGAATTATCCAAGTTCTACTGTAATTTATTTATTATTATTTTCTTAAAAGAGAACGTTCAAATTTACATATATGGGAAGTCCACCGTTATATAAGCAAATAAGGAATGGTTTATACTTAAAATATGGAACTCTCTTCCTTAAGTTTTGTCCATGAGTGTGGATACACACACAACCTGTTGCAATGCAACATTCCATCGTGCTGATCCCATAAGTCGAACAAGCCGTTGCGGTGTGAAGCTTAAAACTGTTGGAGGGTTCACCGCTGATGAACCACGCGACGTTTCCATCTACTTCTTGTCAAAACAATTAAGAAAATGAATTAGTAAATTAAATTAACACAAAGCAATAACGCGCCATCTATACATATAAAATAAAAGGATTTAAAAGCGCGAATTTTTCTTTTATACATAAAACGAACTTCTACTGTCCTTACTGGGTTCACCACTGATGAGCCAAGCCCTCCCAATATATTTTTTCATCGCAGTAAGGACAGTAGAAGTTCGTTTTATGTATAAAAGAAAAATTCGCGCTTTTAAATCCTTTTATTTTATAGTAAATTAAATGTTAATTATGATTAATGAGAGAGATGGATCACAGCAGACAGGTTTGTCGCGGGAGGTGGGTAGCCGAAATATAGAAAATGTTTGATTCAGTAAAGAGCAAATCCTTAATTCGGTAATAATGCCGGGGAACTGAAATCATTCCAATCAATTCCCTGTTATCTCTATTCAGGGCAGGAATGTTATCTATTAGGAGCAAGTGTCAAACCGCAGGTTGTACATAGCTACTGGTCATCCCCGGCCTCTACACCGGGACAACGTGGAACATTCTGTTTTAAGCAGAAGTATCAGGCTCTGGTGAACAGAAACTCTTCGACATCAGGATAACGTCCAACCAGCTCGAGCGAAGCAAGAAAAACTCCAGTAACTTGAATCAATAATACTGTTGCTACACCCATCGTAAAGATAGAGGCTGTCTAGCCGGCATTCATTGTTCTTCAAATTAAAGACACTTCGGCCATCTTTTTCAATAAAATTTAATAAAAAAGATTTACTAGCCGTCTTTAATTTGAAGATCTCAGCATATAGTTCGGTATAGTACGGGATATAGTAGTGGTCAACTAGTGCCGACTTGTTGTGGTCAATGATCCTCCACGGACGGCACTTCAGCGACCGGAATGAGTTGGAAGCTGAGGTGAGGGAGTTCTTCGCTTCCAAGTACCAGAATTGATATCACTGCAGGATCTAAGAACAGGCAAAAAGGTGGATCAAACTTGTGAAACCGATTCTTTGAATGCAATATCACAGTGGTATGGTAGATTAAACAAGCGAAACCGTTGGGAGGGTTTACTTCTGATGAGTAAGGCACTTCCATGAATTTATAATTGCAGTAAAGGCAATAGAAAATTGTTTTCAAAATAAAAAAGGCATATCCTGACCAGGAGCACATGTGCTTTACAGAAGGCATAGCACCATCTGGTGGAACAGAAATCAACTAAACATTGATTTAGCCTGTTCCCTGATATTTGGCCAACCCAATTTCTTGATAAATCAATAAAAATTGTTTTAATTCAATTAGAATGATATTCGCACCTCACTTCTGGGAGAATAAGAATGTCCCGTCCTCGTAGAACACCGTAGCTGCTATCCATGGTGAGGCAGCTTAATGACCGTGTCTACAGATGGGGCATTGTTCCTGCCAGCCTGGGGGGGGCAAAATCTATTTGTATGAGTCGTTTTGTCTCACTTGAGGAAGAGAATCCCCCTCTGACCTATTTCACATTAAAAATCGAATGCACTAAAATATCATCTGGGAATATAAATAAAGACGTTTGAACGCCATTTTTTCCCTTTCATTCTCCTAATAAGTTTGTACTATTTATAATTTGAAAGGAATATTGGAAAGGAAACGTTTTACTCTCCGTCATTGGAGGAGAAGCGAGAAATTCTCCGTCAAGAGATTGGTTATAAAAACAATCCTCCATATGTTCTAATGGTAGAAGTAGTCAAAAGCAAATTCAATGCATTAGCTTTTCACAAATTCTGGAGACAGCACAGACACAACACAGATGATGGATCCAACTTGAAGAAAGGTCGATCTTAATTTCCACTTTCTGTAGATAACTGTTATGTTTACCTCTGTTTACCTATCTGTTTCACGTCCGTGGACTTTTCTCGACTTTTCAATTCAATGAAACGTCGTTGTTATAACTCGTGCTACTGAGCTGAGTCTCCAGTTCCGTCAGTTTAACTGTTGAAATCACATATTGAGGGACATTATAGGATGGGTGAGTAGTATCTACCTATCTAATATTTCAATATCTTTAATTTATATCTATTTTTTTTTTTATGTAGAAGGTTTCGTTTGAATGGCAGTTTTTCCTGAGTTTCTGAATCTAGCAATTTGTGAAAGATAAAATGTATAGTTCCATTCCATGTCTCCCCACCTTATTCCTCTTAAATGTGTTTCTACATCCGAGTGTCCCCTGACGAGTGTGTGGTGTTGGCAGGAGGTAAGTCGGTCCCAGTTCTCTCTCCCTGGCTGCCCCACCGTCACTGTGACTGCCGGCAGCAAGTGCGGGACGGTCCGATCGTGCTGACCCTCGTCCCCTTCACCCACCGCAACGACGTGACCCACATGAGGGCCCACTTCACCACGGACCCGGCCAAGGACCCCGAGATCCCGTGCGGGGATGTGGGGCTGGCGTTCAGCCGCGGGGACGTGCTGGTGGTGGTAAACAGAGAGGACCGGCTCTGGTGGCTGGCGTACAAGGAGGGCGAACCTCCCGCCAAGACAGGACTGATACCTAGCCCCGGACTGCAGCAGAGGTACGTGTCCCCTCCTTCTAGCAGAGGTGACTCCTGACTTAAAGTCTCCTCCTGCAAGTAAATGTATATCTTCTAAGTTCCGTCTCCACATTTCTCCCTCTTGGAAAACTCCAGACAGATTCTTGCATCTTACTTCATCAATCAAAACTTGGGCCAATGCGAACTTTATTTAAGTTAGGAATTCTTTTCCATACCTCTGGAATCTTACAGGAACACTCGAAAAACGGCTTCAGGTGTCCTGTCCCACCATAGCAGCAGCAGTAAAACCTCGGAGAATTTGGGCATCTCTATTCTCTCAGTTCGGCGTCGAACCTTGTCTTCCTGACACAGTCAGCTTGACAGGAACTTGGGACAATAACCTCTGTACAGCTCTACTGTAAAACTTCCTATGTAATACGACCCAATATACACTCATGGACAAAACTTGAGGAAGCTTCATATCTTGATGTCGCCAGTTATCTTTTTTGACGTGACAACGTCTTAAATTAGGTTTCGGCTGGGAGTCACTTATGAAAAAGTGTAACGCCCGGTAACGTTACGATGAGTCATCGAACGAGAGTGCTGCGCGCGCAGCGCTAGAGAATTAGGCGCATTGAATCGGCGCATGCTTGTCTCTGTCTTTGTCTTTCTCGAACGTTCTTGGCGTTGGAAAAACAAGAAAGCGTCATAATACAAGTTCACACGTGTGGTTAAAGTATCGTCAGCTGTGTCTGTAGTGAAAATGTGGAGTGCTTAGATTCGTCATTTACAACAACTACAACAATAAAGGTAAATAATTGTACACTGATATTTCATTATCGTAAACTATGATTGATTGATTAATTGTTAGATTGACACAAAAGTTGAGAAACTGAGTTTATAGGTTATGTCATACTATTGATAAATGTTGATAGTGTTAAGTAAATTATTAGTTTAAAATTAATTAATTAATTAATTATTATTTTACAAATTTTAAATAGTTTCAAATTTATTTAGCAAAAATTTGAACCTTCGATCTGAATAAATGTTTTGATTTTCGAATTGATTCTTTAAAATTACAAATATTAAGAAAAAGTGGCAGATATAAGAAAACTTTATTTAAACTGTGTTGAGCAAGAATTTTAACATCTAATTTAAGTAAATGTTTTAATTTTCAACTTCATCATTTACAATTACAAATTTTATTTAATTTCAAATTTATTTAGCAAAAATTTGAACCTTCGATCTGAATAAGTGTTTTGATTTCCAAATACCAACGCGGCTGGTGGAGTGGCGATCTATCGTAAATTATCATCGACATCTACGGCGGAAGTGTTCCAAGTTGCGATTACAGACGTAACTCGTGTCATTAAAACCAAGGGTGACATGTGCATGACTGAAGTTACTTGCTTCGCCGCTAATACTAGCTTCAAGTTTATACTCGGTGCTGTATATATTCATCCAGGAGCTAGTATGCAGGATATTGGAATGTTACTATGGCAAGGACTCGGTCCGTACATTCACAACAGCCAGTACGTGCCACCGTTCGTGCAAGTTGATTCTAGTATACCGATTCTTCTGTGTGGTGATTTTAACAAAAACGTAAAGCCTGACAACTCGTTTCTTAAATTCATGAAAAATACGTATAATCTTGATTGCGTATCAAACGTTTCTAAGTCAACTACGTTAAAAGGAACAACTATCGACTTGACTTTCGCAAGACACATTACAGCAGAAACACTTCCTTTCATTTCATATTTCTCCTATCATCGTCCTATCCTCAACAAAATCACTCAAATAGGAATTAGTTAAGTTTTAGTTTACATGTACAATGTTTTAGTAAACAAGATATATTTCTATAGTTAAAATTTGTGCAATTCTTATTTTCATTCAATTCCTTGTTCCTATTGTGCAATTTAATTATATTCATATCAATAAATATTCTACCGTTGTCAGGTAAAATCTTCGCCCGTAAAACCGACTTTACAGGCAACCATTGTTTTTTTTTAAGGAGACAGTTTAAATTTTGTTCACACTTGGTTATCTTGTGTGTCTTCAATAAAGATCACTGTGTATCAATTATATCTTTCGGAGTTATTGTCTGAATCCCGTTATACATACTATAAGCTAATGTCCATAGGTTCCCCTAAACACTCCTAAGCTGCCTTCCATAGTAAATACAGGGTATATAACAAAACCAATACAATAGTAGAGCGGTCTGGAGATTAATTTGGTGAAACTGCTTGTCCAATAGTGTATAAGGCCTATCTTTCTATGAAGATCTCTCTCCTAGTGTTCCATTGTACAAAGTTGTCACATAGTGGCTTCCCTACGACATCATCCCTGTAGACTTGTCCCTAGCTCCCTGTGTCCAGGAGGATAGCGTCCAACTTGGAGACCTGCCCCATCTGTATAGAACTCCTCAGTACAAATGTACACGCCTACAACCAGTGCCCCCTCAGACTGTCCTACGAGATCACGACAACGCTAGGTACGTGTGTCACCCTGCTGTGAGTGTACCGTGTATAACGGCCGCTCTGTGTAGACATCTCCTCTAAGAACATCATCACGTACACCCCCGTGGCCAAACTCCATCCTTCCGACTCCCGCCACCATCGCCCCATTGTCCTCATCGGTACGTCTCCTTGTTGTGACACAGCTGAGCAACACCATCAATTAGGGCAATTTCTACACATGTAGTACCAGACCGTGGTAGGTAGAGACTGCTTGTACTGTAAGTACTCCCCATGTCTACTTTTGTAGTACTTTAATATATAAGATTAAAATATCATCAACTTAGAGCCCCCTATCTATGGAAATTCTAAATTTATTTTTATCGCTACCTTACTTTTTGAATGTATACCAGGGGTATACAATTAAAACATAATCCTACATTCCTGTTATGGTTAATAGAATGACCGTATCTGGATGTCACCTTCGAATTGACCGCTCCTTAGAAGAATAAATTCGTAGGACACGTTGCATTGTTGCATATTTACACTCACCACTTCGCCCAAGTAGTTTCACAACTATCCCAAGTGTTGGATTACTACAAAAGATTGTCATATCAGAGAGTTTTTTTTTTGGTATGCAAATTCATCCCTATTTGCTGAGTTCAACTGACCCAGTTGATGGACCTTAGCAAGGGTCCCACTCCAGGGATACAGAGGAACTGTGTCTGTACTCATGTTAGAGTCGGCAGCAAAGGCTTCCATGTTAGGAACAGTCTCAAACTACAGGCAAAGTTTCACCAAAGTGTGCCAGGATCATAGTGCCATGATTAACGAAAGCTGCATCCCTATACCCCATTCCATGAGATCATGGAATTTGTGTACTCTTTACACAAGGGGATAAGAAACAACAACAACATAAATTCGTAGGTCATTTGAAGCATATGAGATGGTGTAAATGACATCAGAACATATAATCATCTTTTTAATGAAATTCGGGTTTTGTTATATAATTATTTTTGGCAATGTCTCTCACATATATCATAAAATCTCTACAGACCTTAATGTAATTAGAAAAGTTACTGAATGAGAGGGCTTGGCTCATCAGTAGTGAACCCTCTCAGCGGTTTCGCCAAAATTAATCTCTAGACCGCTCTACTATTGTATTGGTTTTCTTACATACCCTGATTTTTTTAACTAAGGAAGTCGGTTTAGAGGAATTTAGGAAACACATGGACATGGTCTTACAGGCCTGTAGAGGTACATACATAGAATTTCAAGGAATTGCATCGAGCAATGCTCTTTCGCAAATAATGGTTTCATATCAAAGGTATTATTATCAAATTACATTTATAAATTTGGTTTTGTTGATGTTCTGAATACCGCTATTGTAGAGTTTCTTGTACTATCTCCTTCTGCAGGTGTGGGGGATGAAATGGGCTGTTCTGTGGTGCGGCAGGACCCCCCGGTGTGGGCAGGAACGAGCTCAAACAGAAGCTGGTGTCCAGTAACCCCGACCATTTCAGGACCACAATACCATGTAAGTACACGTACTGTACACCATCTACAGGCTTGGTACCTTAATATGATTGAGTGGAGATAAGAAAAAAGAAAATATGTACTGTACAACGTAAGATGGATTCCTGAGTGTTCTTTTCATATCCGATCGTTTGCTGTGGCTTGCCCACTCAGAGGATACTTCTTGCGGTTCGTCTACTTCTCAAAACCTTTTTGAAATTCCGTAAACTTAGAGTTTTTTGTACCCAAACCACTCATTTATCTCCTTTAGCGATTTTCCGGCACGAAGGGACTCAAGGATCTTCTGTCTTGTTCCCGGCTCATGTTCTAGCTTGTTTGTCTCGTGACGGACGGTATGAACTACACGTTAAATAAGCTATATATCCGCAAGTATGCACTCAAAAACCGCCAGAGGGGAGTTAATTCTGGATTTACCTCGACGTAGAATAAAATGTAACAATAAATGTATCACTAGAGAGATCTAGGGGTATTTATTTCCTTTTACGATTCTATATTTAAAGAGAAATATAGAAAATATATGGTGGTGTCTTGTCCATTGTTGCTCCATGGAAAGGGGGATTCCATTGCCCCATTAGTCAGCCACATTTCAGAGTTCCCTGTTCACAGTTACCGTAGCGGCTCACGACACCGTACTACAGGGCAGTCCCTTACTTGTGCTGCTTCTCCCCACGTAGAGGAGGGGTGCCATTGCCCCGTTAGTCAGCCACATTTCAGAGTTCCCTGTTCACAGTTACCGTAGCGGCTCACGACACCGTACTACAGGGCAGTCCCTTACTTGTGCTGCTTCTCCCCACGTAGAGGAGGGGTGCCATTGCCCCGTTAGTCAGCCACATTTCAGAGTTCCCTGTTCACAGTTACCGTAGCGGCTCACGACACCGTACTACAGGGCAGTCCCTTACTTGTGCTGCTTCTCCCCACGTAGAGGAGGGGTGCCATTGCCCCGTTAGTCAGCCACATTTCAGAGTTCCCTGTTCACAGTTACCGTAGCGGCTCACGACACCGTACTACAGGGCAGTCCCTTACTTGTGCTGTTTCTCCCCACGTAGAGGAGGGGTGCCATTGCCCCGTTAGTCAGCCACATTTCAGAGTTCCCTGTTCACAGTTACCGTAGCGGCTCACGACACCGTACTACAGGGCAGTCCCTTACTTGTGCTGCTTCTCCCCACGTAGAGGAGGGGTGCCATTGCCCCGTTAGTCAGCCACATTTCAGAGTTCCCTGTTCACAGTTACCGTAGCGGCTCACGACACCGTACTACAGGGCAGTCCCTTACTTGTGCTGTTTCTCCCCACGTAGAGGAGGGGTGCCATTGCCCCGTTAGTCAGCCACATTTCAGA
>CP092874.1:80874471-81047584 GCA_030710605.1 Cordylochernes scorpioides
GTGCACTTCCAGTAAAAGAGTCACCAAATACTACCCACCATGATTATCATGGCCTTTACCATGTGTACAAGGGATAAAAATATATATATATTATATATATATAAAAAAAAGAGATGATTTTCTGTTTGAATTTAGATCATATTGATGATTATGCTATGGTGGTGCAGTCGTGGTTGAATAATAATCTTGATAAAAATATAATAGTCTTGATCAGAGGTTTCTTTAATTGAGCTAAGTGATATATATGAAAAACATAATTTGATTAAAGTACTGCCTGGCTTTAGGCGTAAGAATAATAAAAGAAAAGCTTATTTACATAATGTACAAAAGTTTTGGGTCGACCAACGGGAAACAACAACAATGAGTATTTATAGAGAAAGCGTGACCTCTGGCGGTCGATTTAAACAAAGAGTATTTGGATCTATGAAATATATATATATTTTTTAAATAAAACAATACCTTAATATAACATTTTAAATAATACCTTTATATAACATTTCAAATAATACCCCTATATAACATATATATGTATCTAACCACTAGCCATGCTGTCCTCTGCTAGGCCCTACTGGGTACCTAGAATCCTGTAGTATACTGTGGTACCTACAGCAACTGCTCGGAGGGAATGCAGGATCAGCCAGTTGATGTTCTCAAAGAGTTTGTCTGTCACCTGCACAACACCACAAACACCATCTAAAAATGTTGGACACAGAGGGAATAGAGAGAAGATACAGTAGAACTACCTCCCTGTAAAGGACAACACCTAATTGCAGAGCCAAAGTGTCCTTTAGGGAGAGATGTCCTCTTACCTGAAAGTTACTAAATTGTAGAAATGGTAATTTTGCAAATGAAAATTGTTCTTTATAGAGGGGTGTCCTCTTACTGGAGAGTTGCTAAATTGTAAAAATGGTAATTTTGCAAATGAAAACTGTCCTTTGTGGAGAGGTGTCCACTAGTGAGGTGTCTGCTAAAGGGAGGTTCTACTGTACTAGACAATCATCATTCTGCTACACAATTTATACAATAACTTTATTAACACCCTTTGTGTAGAAAAGAAACACTACACTGATAGAAAACTGAGTGGAAAGTATTGAAAAATGATAAGAAGTGAAAATAAGTATAGTAGAATGGGTCTCCATGATAAGTTACTCCCGCTAAAGGACACCTCTACAAAGGACAGTATTCTCATCAACAAAATTACAATTTTTCTATTTAGTAACTCTCAGGTAAGAGAAAAACTCTCCCTAAAGGATACTTTGGCTCTGCAACTAGGTGTTGTCCTTTACAGAGATTTTTCTGTATGACCAAAAAAGAATATCCTCTATAAATAATCCCTCTGTCTCTGTCTTGGTTAGAAACCTAAGGTAACAAAACCACATCCAAATTAATATATCATACATGATGTTTTGGTAACAATGCTGTTGTTAGGTATATATCATGTATGATTTATTAATTTGGATATGTGGTCTTGCTACCTTATGCTTCTAACCAATAATCCAAATGGTACCTTAGCATTCCAATGGAAAACAATATATACATAATTGACTCATCAGTTGTGTGTGAACCTCCCAGCAGTTTCTCAAATCTCCAGACTGCTATTGTACTTGGATGCATAGCTCATATTGAAAGCAATTTCTGATGAAGGGACAGTGGAATCTTGTTATAACACCAACTTGGTATTCTTCCTTCCTATCTCAACTAAATAATCATATCAGGGTATCAAGCCTATAGAGCTTGAGATGGTGTCTGCTGGGCATGAGTAGAACTCATAAATGGATGAGCCAATACAGTCAATGATGTGGTTTGGGGTTGCAGGTTGAGAATTTCACTTAATACATAGTGGGAAAACCTTGCAACCATTCTGAAAAGTCATTGTCTGTAGATGACCAGACTTAAGTCTGGAAATCAAGGACTAATGTTCTCCTGGGAGGACAGAATTGATGCTTGTCTCTCCTGCTCTGTACCAGTCTTGTGCAGAAGTAGATTTCCATTCCTGCAGGCATTGGGCCTTGATGGTATGGAGGAGGTATTTTTCGTCTAGTAGGATGGTAGATTGGCCTCAAGGTGGCCAAGAGCTCCAGACTTTGCCAGAGAGTCTGCTAGCTCATTTCCAGGAATTCCAACATAAGCTGGAAGCACTGTGACAGAGCTGTTGGCTGGGAGTCGGTTTACAGATTTGGAAATGCTCTTGAGAAGAGGTTCTTGGCTGGAGAAGCAGGTTTAAAGGGTTTAAATGGCTTCTCTTGAGTCAGAGTAGATTATTATTTTGCTTGGTGAATTGATGTTTGTGAGAGCAATATCTATTATAGACTTGGAAACTGGTAGGTGCCCAGGGTGGGAGATTTTTTCAAGGATCTTTGTAAATAGAAATTCCACTTCTCCAGACAGTCCAATTACAAGTTGGCTACCATCAGTGTAAATTGTGATATCAAAGAGAGAGTTAATTTCTTCGTTGATTTTAGAAAAGCTGAGAGCTTTGAGTAAATCAGGGAGTTTCATGTTTATGGGGATTGGCTGGAAGATGAGGTAACCAACTTGGTTATAACATCATAATTCTTAAGTCAAAGTTCCAATTGTTTAAACCTGAGCCTATAGCAACATAAATTCTTGGTCCCAAATATAACAATTTCAACTATAGAAAAATGTTTCTTCTTCTTCTTTCTTATCTCCACTCAATCATATTAGGGTATCAAGTTGTGATGGTGTCTGTTTGACAACCATCATGACTGGGTGAAGTAGAATGCGTCTGCCTTTGTCATTAAGACTGGGAGCACTACTCAGTGGCAAGCTGACATAGCTCCAAAAGAAATGGCCGCCTCTGACATGAGGAACAGACGCCATGTGCAGCCGCTCCTAACATGGAGTACAAACGCTGCGAAAAATTTAAAAAAACACATATGCTTGATAAGGTACAATATGGATTATAGATTAAAAACGGCAGTTAATAAGACCAAATCAAGATAAATAGATAATGTGTGACGGTTCAGTAACAGTGTTGTTACCATCATAAGACTTTGGTCTTATTCATTTGTGACACACACAAACTTCTTGTATAAAATATACAACAATATATTTACAAAACTAATGCATTGAACAATAGATTTACTTTTAAATATAAAATACACAAAAGTAGATATAACACCAGGTGCAGTAGGTGTAAACATACCTCCTTTCCCCGGGTCCCCTCGAGATAGAGTTGTAGGTTCTGGATGGTCCACTTCCCTCCATGTACACTGTTGTACTCATCCTGTACATCCCACTCTTTATAAACCTCAGGTGTTGTGGAGGATGGACAACAACTATCTTTACACTGTTCAACAAAGGACAGCCAGTCTTAAACCATATTTGTGTCATTTAAATAAAGCTATACAGTAGAACTACCTCCCTGTAAAGGACAATACCTAATTACAGAGCCAAAGTGTTCTTCAGGGAGAGGTGTCCTCTTACCGGAGAGTTGCTAAATAGTAAAAATGGTAATTTTACAAATGAAAACTGTCCTTTGAAGAGAGGTGTCCACTAACATGAGTGTCCTCTCATAGAGATTCTACTGTATATGATAAAAGTATGTCGGAAATTATATATTTTTTCTTATATATTTTTAAATATGCTCAATGCAAACTGAATAAACTGATTAGTAGGTTATTAGGTTTCACTAAATTATTTGTCCCAATTAGCTGAATATATATACACTCATGGAATAAACTTGAGGAAGTTCTATCTTCTTGTTTGAAAGTCTTCTTGGTTGGGAGTAATAAGGGTTCCTTGGGGGTTAAACATTTTCTTGTTCTTCTCCATGCTCTCTTCATATTCCTTCTCAAATGAATTTTACAGGAGTGCTTCAATTGAATCAGATAGAGAGTGTTATAGAATAATATTTTTCAACCCAGCTACTAAAAGTTTAATTCTCTCCCTCTCTTCCATATTTGGGGTTAAAATAATAGCACAAGAGTAGAATTTATTCTCTGTATCTAATGGTGGACTCATTCCAACTATACGGTCTTATTCTGAGATCTTATTTATCATCTTCTCTAGACAATTCCTCAATAAGATGTTCTTTCAATGATTACTATTTGTTGAAACTCGGCTTGTACAGGCCATACCACCTCTTGATCCTACCTACAAAGTTCATAGCAGCATATCTGGCAATGATAGGTCCGTCAGTGATCAGTCACCAGCCTGGCATTTAGAAGATTTGAGTTTTAGAGCATGTAGTGTGCCATAGAGGGTGAGTTACATAGGGAAGTTATACATGGTAGATACGCTGTATGTAGGCAGTATATATATATATATATATTTGCTTATCCCTAGTACACGTGGTACAGGCCATGATAATCATGTCTACTACACATATGAAAAGCAGTTCAACTTTGCACTTACAAATGTGCCAGAGCCCTGTTTGGTTACTTGTACTCGCTGGTGGGGTTGGACTTTTGCAAGAATCGGGGACCATTGGGGCATTTTTTTTTTTTTTAAATCAGAGAAAAAGCCCAATGGGGAATTGAACCCGGGTTGTAGCGGTCGAAAACCAACAGTTTAGACCATCCTTCCACCAACTCCATATATATTTGGTAGATGGTGGGAATTATCTGGTTGACTGAGGTTCCATGCACTGAATGAGATGTTGTATCCTAGGATATTTTAGAGTGGTTACCCCTTGTTTCTGGATGGAGACGTTGGTGAGGTGGACAAACATGTTGTCCAGTTCGCTCACGCTGCAGGAGTACTTCACCTGGCAGAACCGGCAGAATCCCAGCTTGTAGCTAGGCCCACACAACATACATTTTTTATTGGCAATCAATAGGAAGAATGGCTCCTTAAATAACTGTTGTTGGAGTGACCTACGAACTGTACCGGGGTGGTTTTTGTGGTACACACACAAAGAAACTTAGTTAAATAAATACTGGGATGTGGTGGAATAATTAAGAAAAAGGCATCTGATTGTACAAATGAAAGTTTTTGATGGCATCTGTCAGAATAAATATCAACTAATCATTGAAACATGTTAGTTGATATTTATTCTGATAGATTAGTTGAGATGGATTTGTTTTCTAAGTTAAGGGTCAACAAGACACCTAATCCAAATAGGAAAATTATAAGAGAGATATCATTTTCACTGTCATTGCAGTTGAACTTTGTTATAAAAGTAACATCATAACACAATTTGGTCCCAGGTGATGTTGTTATGGCGAGGTTCACTGGAGTACACTTTAGTAGCCATGTGTGATTAGAGGTAAAATTACTGTTACAGAGATGAAAGCTATGTGCAGCTTTGTTCTTATTGCTATTGTGGGGCCATCTCCACTACAGAGGACAGCCGTCATTGTTTGTCATTTGATAATCTGTGAAGTTTCTTTTACTATCCCATTTTCCAGTCCAAAATACCTTGTTGTTTTTACAATACAACAATCAAGGCGATCAGTTTCCCTGTACAACATGTTCCACAGAATCTATATGTAAACTTTGTGAGAGAAGGTATTATAAGACTTCCACCAGCCTCATTGAGAGAGTTTTGAGGGTTTCAATTGGAGTGGAGAATACTGCAGATTCTAGTGTTCCTATTTTTCTACCCTAATTACACTCATGGACAAAACTTAAGGAAGTGGAAAGTCTTTGTGATGTCGCCAATCATCTATTTTTTCGATGAAGACAAAGGCAATTTTGTTCACACTTGGTTATCTTGTGTTATCACTGTTTTGAAAATAGAGCAATCCATACTTAAATCATTAGAGAATAAAAAGGCATATATTGGATTGTATAAAAGATATATCTGCCAATATTTTGGTCAGCTGAATGCTAACTTTGTCAAGACATTTTGTATAAAAATTTGGCGGGGCTGAGTTTGTTGGTGTTCAGCCAACTGAAATATTGCTTAATGAATATTTTTTTCTATTGGCGAATTATCATACCAAGTTTTCTCCTGTAGAAGGGCATCTGTGCCCGATAGCTAGAGAAAAATATGTTTTGTAAAGACACTTTTCCCTGGAGGCCTGATTAATTTTACTCAATAAATCTTTTATTCAATCCAATATATATATTTATTATTTAAATGACACTGTAATATCTTTTATTGTCTGAATCCTAATATACATGCTAAAAGGTACAACTTCATTGAGTGTATCTTTAAGAGTTATTGTCTGAATCCCAATATACATGCTAAAAGGTACAACTTCATTGAGTGTATCTTTCAGAGTTATTGTCTGAATCCCAATATACATGCTAAAAGGTACAACTTCATTGAGTGTATCTTTCAGAGTTATTGTCTGAATCCTGATATACATGGTAAAAGGTACAACTTCCTTAAGTTTTGTCCATGAGTGTATCTTTCAGAGTTATTGTCTGAATCCCGATATACATGGTAAAAGGTACAACTTCCTTAAGTTTTGTCCATGAGTGTATCTTTCAGAGTTATTGTCTTAATCCCGATATACATGGTAAAAGGTACAACTTCCTTAAGTTTTGTCCATGAGTGTATCTTTCAGAGTTATTGTCTTAATCACGATATACATGGTAAAAGGTACAACTTCCTTAAGTTTTGTCCATGAGTGTATCTTTCAGGGTTATTGTCTGAATCCCGATATACATGCTAAAAGGTACAACTTCCTTAAGTTTTGCCTATGAGTGCATGTTACTTATGTGTTCCTGTATCCAGCAGTGCCCCAACTAGCTAGCTCACTCACATGTAAACTTTGAGAGGACGGAAGGAGGTGACCAGGATGTAGATACGGAGATCAAACTTCTTGCCTCCAATGAGCAGAGGGTTGTCGATGTATCGGGAAATGACATAGGACTCCTTCACAGCAGCTGGGTTGAAGCTGTCACAACATGGTGTTAATCAAGGCTGGACTATGTGGAGCCACCCACCTGGGACTGTCCCGGGACCACTTCTTGAGCTGAGAGAGCTTGTTGATCAGGAAGATCCCCACTCCCTGGGCTGGCACACCACAATCCTCCCAAGTTTATCTGACCCCAGCTCTAGCAAGTATCTTAATGTCTTCATTTGTTAATTATCTATAGTATTGGCTATAGGTTAATGGTATGTTGGGGTGAGTGAAGCAGGAATTAGGGAACATAAAGTGTGCTCTGTTCTGAAACCTGTGGTAATTTTTTTTTTCATTATCCCATTGTATAATTATATAAAGTCATGGAGACTAAATTGATAGATCAAATTTACAATCTTGGTAGGGTTGGAATACAGGTCCTGTCTTCAGGCTCCCATGCATTCCAAGAGGTGGTCTGGTGAGGCCTCTTTGGTCCTGGATATGGGAAGATCTTTACACCATCCTGAAAAAGGAGCGGTCTTGTATGGCTGCCAGTTTTGAGCCTGTAAATACAGATTGCTGCCTGTCGGCTCATCCCATATTCTAGGCATTTGGTTCAGGTACCAATGATGGAATGTTGACTCCTGTATTTTTGCTTGGATGTTTCTTTTTTTTATGCGTTTGAAAGAGTCGAAATCAAGGTCTGAGTTAGATATTGCTGCTGATGTGGTAATTCTAAGCCTGCTAGGTGAGAGTCCAGCAGGTATGGGGGCAATAACTTACATTTCCCACAGGGTTTCATGATCCAGGTGCTGGAGGGATTCTTGCGGAACTCCTCCACAAACATGTTATAGTCCGCCGGAAGGACAAACGTCACTGGGATAAAGTCTGTGGCACCAACGAATGTTTAAATATACAACCTAAATAGGTCTAAAACATTTTCACACACACACAATATGAAAATATACTCCCTCTATATATATCTCTTTATTAAATTCAAAAGACAAAAACCTCTCGCAATCAGTATCTTTTATTATTACAAATAACGGACGCTAGCTTTCGAACAATTAGTTCTTCAACGGGCGTTTTTACAAAACGAAATCAGATTCTTATTAATATATATAGAGGTAATAGAAAAAATATATACAAATATTCGCTCAAAGATATGCTAAAAAGGTAATTAGAGAATTGAAAAATTAATCAGATATGCAAAAACTTCTTTAAAACTGAATTAAGTTTAAAACTAAGTGGGGAAGGGGGGACATAGCAGAATTCGTTCTTCAAATTCTTTTAAAAAAGACAGCGGAACTGTTCTGGGACATCTATTCTTCTGTTTATGCTGTCTTTACAACCAGAAACCAAGGATTCCAAAATTAATCTTTCCCCTTTGTATCTGATGTTGTTGTAATGGCAGATGGGGTTATCCAGATCAAAACTATGTCCTGTGTTTAACGTGTGTTGGTACAGAAGGGATTTTTAAAAGAATTTGAAGAACGAATTCTGCTATGTCCCCCCTTCCCCACTTAGTTTTAAACTTAATTCAGTTTTAAAGAAGTTTTTGCATATCTGATTATTTTTCAATTCTCTAATTACCTTTTTAGCATATCTTTGAGCGAATATTTGTATATATTTTTTCTATTACCTCTATATATATTAATAAGAATCTGATTTCGTTTTGTAAAAACGCCCGTTGAAGAACTAATTGTTCGAAAGCTAGCGTCCGTTATTTGTAATAATAAAAGATACTGATTGCGAGAGGTTTTTGTCTTTTGAATTTAATTTTATGCGCAAGTTTTTTTGATCTTATATATCTCTTTATAAAAGTCAACATAAGTATATATGTTTGTCGGCTATGCATGTCCTCAACTTGTAACTAATCTGGTTGAAATTTTAACAGTATATGAAGTTGAATCTGAAAAAACGTATAGTCAAAATTTCTGGTCTCTATCTTGAATATCTTTGGAGTTATTTACAAATTTGTGAATTTCACTCACAACCAGCACCCCACTACAGAACTGAGAGAATTACATCAAGGACATGTGCAGTGACTTAAGTAAGAGATAGATTTCAGTTTTGACAGGAAGCCTGCTGCACCTTAAAGTATTTAGTAATACAATTTGCAAATATTGTAAAACTTTACATTTAGTTTTTATATTTTGAGGCGCAACATCTTAATTTTTTTAAAAATAATGTATGGTATTTATACTTTTTTAACATTTATTTATAACATATATAATGTAGTTTAAACATTTTGCCACAAAAAGTACCTACATACAAGGTGCATCTGAAAAGTAGTGAGAAATACTCTCTAAATATTTGTAAAAATATTATTTAGTCATTCTGTTATCACATCATTGAATAGTGTAGCCATTTTGCTTTACAATGATGTCAAAACAATACTGTTTGGACAATTATTATTATTTTTTTTTAATTTTGTTTCAGATAGAGAAGAAATCAACTTGTAGCCAAAAACGACAAAAAACTATGGGACAAGCAAAAGATCAAATTGACAAAAGAAAAAATGTCAGAATGCCCTGGACTTGTTCATCGAGAGGAGCTACTTAATTGAATGCATAATCACTGGGGATGAAACATCTCTTCTTTTTCTTATCTCCACTCAACAATCATATCAGGGTATCAAGCCTGAAGAACTTGTTGATGGTGTCTGCTGGGGATGAGTAGAGCTCATCAATGGATGAGTCAATATAGTCAATGATGTGTTTTGGGGTTGCAGGCTAACACCTAGTACATAGTACCTTGCAACCATTCTGGATGAAACCTAGGTGTATGCATTCGAGCCAGAAACAAAAGTGCACAGATGTCAAAGTCACCGAGGATGAGGAGATGAACAAGAAAAAGCCCATCTGGATGAGGAATGCTGATGACATCAGCCAAGAGGAGTATGGAGAGTTCTACAAGAGCTTGACCATTAAGGTCATGCTCTCTCTCATTACATTTTTTGATTTTAAAGGACTGATCCAATATGAATTTGTGCCAGAAGGGCAAGCAACATTTCTATAGAGAAGTTCTGGATTGTCTTTTTACCAGAATTAAAAAGAAAAGAAGACAACTCTGGTCCACAAAAGACATCCGGACCTTTCATCTTGCAACTTTTTTTGTTTGTTTGGTGGGTTGAAAAAAATAACTTGAAGGATCAAGATATTTGACAATCTATATATATATATAAATGAATGTGTGTCTGTGTGTACTCTATAGATTCAAAAACCGTACATCCAAACGCCGTGAAATTTTGGGATATTATTAGGCATATCCCCGGGAAGGTTTTTGAAAAATAATATCATGAATATCTTTAATATCCTTAGAGTTATTTGCAGATTTGTAGCTTTAACTCGCAAGCAGCGCCACCTTGCGACGGAGATAGGCTTAGGTCGGCCCCACCCCGTCGAGAGAATGGATTCGTCCGGCCGCCGGCCAGATGGACAGTCCAAGTACCCACCGACCAGTCAGGGCAGAGTTGGTCACACAGCTGTGCCAAGTACACAAGAAAAAAAGCCTCGCGGGAGCTTGCCCAAGATGACCTCCGGGAACTTCGTCCATCTTCCATAAACGACCATGAATTTATTCAACCTTATAGAGTATTTTTCAAGGGACCGGGAAAAAAATGTTCACTAGATAAAACGATGATTTTGTAATGTAGAAAATTAGGAAAGACAAAATTCAGAATGACATGGCACACAGGGACCGGGAAAAAATTATCACTTTATCGAGAGATTCAAATTTACGAGCTTCAAATTATCAAAATATATCTATTTCTTTTTATAAGTTTATAGAGAATTGTTTTAACAAATGCTCGTTAGACAAACCTTTACTCGGGTACCGATTAATATTGATTTTATTCAACTTATCGAGTATTTTTCAAGGGACCGGGAAAAAATGTTCACTTTATCGAGAGATTCGTTAGACAAACCTTTACTCGGGTAAAACACGGGCGAAGCCGGGTACATCCGCTAGTTGATATATAAAATGAAGCAGGCCACAGTTGAAAAATTGAACAGTGTCCAAGCCTGTGATTTCTAATCTTATTTTTAATTTTTATTGAAAAGATGGGAAAAGTGGTGATGGTTTGAATTTCTACTCCAACATTGAGATGTATTTATTCATTTACTGTAAATGCACCACAGGTCTACACATGTTAGAAGCAGTTCGACTTTTGCACTTAGAAATATGCCAGAGCCCCATTTTGTTACTTGCACTCGCTGGTGGGGTTGGACTTTTACCAAGAATTAGGAGCCATTTGTGCATTTTATTTTATTTGAAAAAAAGTGTCCAATGCGGGATTTGACCCAGGGTGCCATAGGTGAGTTGGCCATTATTACTTAGCCATCTAAACTGTGGCCAAGTAATCCACTGAGTAAACCCATTGGTTCTGAAATATTTCAATAATACAAGGTAATAGGACCAAATCCAATTAAATGAATAGTGTGCGATGGTAACAATATTGTTAACATCAGACAAAAGTATTGAATGATGAGGATGGTAACAATGCTGTTATTGAAACATCACACACTACAGTCGAACCTCTTTAATTCAATACCCCAAGGAATCAGAGCTTTCGGTTGAATTAAAGGAAGTGTTGAATTAAAGTTAGATGATTAGCTAATCATCTAACTCGCTAAAATAATATTTTTTAAAAATAGCCTTGTAATATAAATTAATTATATTAATTAAAACTATTGTGTGTGTATACTTTTTTGTATTTTATTTTCATGATTAACTTTAGTATCAGGGACAAAATAGCATTAATACATATTTTTGAAACATAAATAATTACAAATAATATTTTATTCTAATTGAAGAAGAGCATTGAAAGGTAATAAATATGGAAAATAAAATAAAATTTAAAAATATTATTTATGAAGAATCATGAAGATCTTTTAAAAAATTCCTTTATAGATGTCTGTTTTTGCTCTGAAATTCTTTTCAGGATGTATTCCAAATGGTCTCTTTTTAAAAAACATGCATGTCTTTCTTCCTCTGAAATGTGTTTTAAATAACAAAGAGATTTTATTGTATTAAAACCATCCACTGCTGCTGCTGGTGTTATTGATTTTGTGTTTAAATCTTTTATAATAACACGGAAATGTAATATTGAAATAAAATGTTATCATAATCATTGTGGCTACATTTTATAAAGATTTATTTATTTAAAAGGTAATTATTTGTAAATTTTAAAATAACTAAAATATTTCAATGCTGAAAATTAAAAAGAAAATAATATTATCAATTAGTGCACGATGCCTAAATTCCGCGTAAAAAAAAAAAGAAACAATAACACTCGCGACGTTGCGCAACGGCACTACAAAGTGAAACTTAAATTAACCAAAAGTGGGCAGGCACGATCCTACCGTTTTAGCAATAAAGTTGTATATAAAAAAACATTCAACTGTCGAAATTCGAATTTTAAAATGGTCGAACTATCGGAAGTGTCGTTTTATTAATATTGTCGAATTACGGTTTCTATTTGATAGGCCGGAGGTCGGGACATCAGAATATGGTCGAATTATCGCTGAGTGTCGAATTGGCGTGTGTCGAATTAGCGAGGTTATACTGTATTTACTTATTTGGATTTGGTCCTACTATCTTGTATCTCTACTCTATAATCCAAATTGTATCTCATCAGTTATATTTCAAAAAGGGACTGAGTAGGTACAACAGGGCCAACCTAGGAAGTGATGTCCCAATGGTGACAACAATGTGGTGTCAGTAAGGGACTGAGTAGGTTGGACAGAGCCAACCTAGGAAGTGAAGGTCCCAACAATGACAACAATGTGGTGTCCACTCACCCAACAGAACATATTTCCCATTCTCATCCTTCTCCGCCAAGGGACTGCCTTCCCTCTCCAGGTCCTTGCGGTAGCGCTTGATGTTGCGCACCATGAGATCCTTGCGGGTCAGCTCGTAGTGGTTGGGGAAGTGGTTGATGATTCTGTAACACCACATAGCTCAGACTATGTGGCTGCTGGGGAAAATCAAATTTGTATTTATTGCAGGATAAGGGCTGTAGAAATAAATTTTAATTACAGCAGAACATCCATGAGAGGTCACTCGTGCTAGAGGACCCTTTTCTATGAAGGACAGATATGGCACAATTTGGATTATAGATTATAAACACAAGGTAATAAGACCAAATTCAAATAAATAAATAGTGTGTGACGTTTCAGTAACAGCGTTGTTACCATCTTCAGACAAAGGTACTGAATGAATAAATACTGAATAATACTAAATGTTTCAGTACTTTTTTCTGAAGATGGTAACAACACTGTTACCGAAACGTTACACACTATTTATTTATTTGGATTTGGTCTTATTACCTTGTGTCTATAAAGGACAGTTTTCATTTGCAAAATTACCATTTTTACAATTTAGTAACTCTCTGGTAAGAGGACACCTCTCCCTAAAGGACACTTTGGATCTGCAATTAGATGTCCTTCACAGGGAGGTAGTTCTACTGTATTAGAAGAAAGGCAATGTTAAAATGTGTTCATAATAATTTTCAGCTATAGAGATAAGTTAATGATAATAATAGAGTATTCTTTGTCACTAAATACATAGCTTTCTGTCAGAAATGACCTTTGTGAATATTTATAGAGGGGATAGAGTTTAGAGATATATTTTATAAAATTAAAAATAAAGAAGGCATTTCCTGACCACGAGCACATGTGCTTTTTAGATGGCAGAGCGCCATCTAGTGGAGCAAAAATAAACTAAATGTTTATTTAGCTTGCTCCGTGATATTTGGCCAAACCAATTTCTTGATAAATCAGGAAAAGGTATCCACGAATGCGTTTTGCATTGTTGGCGCTCGTCAGCATGAAGTAGGCTGTAACCACTGCAACCAAAATGACTTTTGGTCCCAGAGGCTTCTTGAGATTTTATAAAATATACTTGTAATGTACGTCATTTCCAACAAAGACCATTCCAAACCCCCCTCATTATATTATATAAATTTGATATATATACAGTAGAACCTCACTAAAATAGGACACAACATATACAAGAAGACCTAATCCAAATAATTTAATAGTGCATTCAGTAACAGCATGGTTACTCCATAGAAGCATAGGGCGCCTCTTCCGTCCAAATAAACATCAAAAACTGACGCCATCTATTGACTGTCACTGCAACTAGCGGCCTCGGGTCGGTGACAAAGCCACAACACCAGCTTTGGCAAACTGAAAAGCGTCCACCTAGAGACCATGGTTTCGGGCTAATGGCCCTTGTCAGTCTAGGGCGGACTTTATTCCATGAGATCCACACGGGATCTAATGAAATCATGGTTACTATCATAAGTACTGAATGCCAATCATCAGGCGGCGTTTTATTCATTTATTTATGTTCTCCTGTAGAAGGGCAGAGATGCCAGAAAGCTTGAGACTGCTTTAATAAAATTCTTTAAAAAACTAAAAAAAAAACTTTTTATTTATTTATGACCAGGAGATTTAAATCAGTTAACAGATGGGCATCAGTCTGGCAGGATGTGGTAGAAGTAAATAAAGATGTCCACCATTGTGTAACCAGAACTTACTGGTTGTCATGGAGCCTGTAGCCAGTATCTACACTGAAGATGTTCCTCACAGTCAAGACTGAAGCCCTGCAGCAACACATCCTGTTTGATGGTAAGGAAACCAAAGTGACAGAAAGCAAGATAACTGGAAATGTTCCATTTAGAAAAATAAGGAAAGAATTAAATTAAGGCATATGTAATTCTAGTGTCTTAAAAACATATGTCCATAGTTTGCTTTTGAATACCATATCTAAGATTCCACTCTTCAGTGTAGCATATATAAGCAGAATGATCCAATACAGTATTAGAGCTCTAAAAATGTGCAGTCTGGTAGATTAAATTGGGGAAACCACTGGGAAGGTTCACCACTGATGACCCAAGCCATCCCAATATTTTTCAACACAGTAAGGACAGTAGAAGTTTGTTTTATGAGTAAAATAAACATTCGTGATTTAAGGCTTTCGTTTCTTATATAAAGAATTAAATGGTCAATTAATGGATTTCCACCTACAATTGTACTTTGTCTTTGGAACTCCATGACTCCATAATGCTCACAAACTCCACCTTTGCCGGTCCCAAGCCCAGATGAAAAAGAAGGAGGGGGAGCAGTAACAAGCTCACTAAAAAACCTGGGTTCAGCTGGCCCAGCTGATAGTACCCTGTTAGGGCTCCTAATCCAGGGATACAGGATGAGCAGCGTTTGTACTCCATGTTAGGAGCGGCTGCACATGGTGTCTGTTCCTCATGTCAGAGGCGGCCATTTCTTTTGGAGCTAAGTCGGCCTGCCACTGAGTAGTGCTCCCAGTCTTAATGACAAAGGCAGACACATTCTACTTCACCCAGTGTGGAGATAAGAAAGAAGAAGAAGAAGATAATGATCACAAATGCTTCTGTTAACACAGTAGCAACTCCGCTTTTGTTGGTCCCAAGCTCGGATGGAGGAGAGGCGGAGCAGTAACAATCTCACTAACAAACCTGGGCTCAGCTGGCCCAGCTAATAGTACCCTGTTAAGGCTCCTGTCCAGGGATACAAGATGTACTCCATGTTAGGAGCGGCTGCACATGGCGTCTATTCCTCATGTCAAAGGCAGGCATTTCATATTGAAGCTAAGTCAGTGGCCTGTTACTGAGTAGTGCTCCTATTCCTAATGACAAAGTCTGTTTTAATGTCCATCTATACAGAGAGCCAAACAACAACTGACTCACCCGTGCAGCCGAGGTCACGCTCCGCTGCGTCACGTGGGGAAACATAGGTAGATGTTTTCTTACATCTTCTCAGCACATCCCCCTTTTTAAGACTTGAAATATATATATACATTACAAACTTTAAATGCATAATATAATTAATAATGAAGGCGATCCACAGGTTTAACAATTCGTCCACTCCGGGTTCTTATCTGGCCGTCTTCTGAGTCGTTAGAGGGATGATCCACAACTGGGGTCTTTTCATTTTCAACCAGTTCCTCCCCCGAAAAGGTCGTGTTCGATGGGTCGGGTGGATATTGCACTGCATATCCTTTTCGTAGATGGAACCTGTTTCGACGTAAAGTCCCAACTGGAGTATCAACCATATACGACCTTGGTGTCGATGCTTTCTTCTTTACAATCCCCCAGGTTCGCATATCTGTAATCCAAACAGTGTCACCTTCGGATAGCTCCTCCATGTCCGTAGCTCCGCAGCGTCGATCATATCTGGATTTCATATCCTTTCTCCTTCTCCCCTCCTTTCTTTTCAGGGTCTGAGAGTCCACCAACTTTGGATTAAGATTCCCTGGTGCAATTGGCAAGGTCGTTCGGCGTTTACGTCCCAGATGGTTCACCATGCCAAGAAATCTTCTTACGCCATGAACATCTGTCGGAGCAGGCATCCTCGCCACCGCTTCGATTTTCGCTGGATCTGGTCGAATACCGTCTTCATCCAGTATGTGCCCAAGAAAATTAATTCTTGGCACGCCGAAGACACACTTGGCCTTGTTTAGTGTAACTTTCGCCTCTTTCAGTTTTCGGAGCACTAAACGAAGAATTCGATCGTGAGTCTTGGAGTCGGAGGCAAATATCAGGATATCGTCCAGGTAACACATTACACCGTCCATGCCTTGCAAGATTATTGACATAACTTTCTGAAAATACTCTGGGGCGAGTGATATTCCAAATGGCATCCTGCAGTATTTATATCTCCCAAAAGGAGTGATGAAGGTCGTTAAATGCTGGCAGCCCGGGCTCAACGGAATCTGGTGAAAGCCACTGTTCGCGTCCAGTTTCGAAAAGAATCTTGCTTCCCCCAGTTGCCCCAGCATGTGCTCCACCACTGGCATGGGATGCACTTCGCGCTGTACATGTTCGTTCAGCCTTGAGAGATCCACACAGAGTCGTATATCGCCATTCGGTTTACCAGCAATCACAGTCGGTGCACACCATTCAGTCGCAACGTTAACTTGTGCTATGATTCCGGCCTTCTCGAGCTCTTCCAATCTTGTTTTGAGCTTCTCCATCAAAGGTATTGGTACCCGTCGAGGAGTATGCACAGCATATGGTTTTGCTCCAGGTTTCAATTTGATTTCGTAAGGGTTTCCGATCTGTCCCAGTCCTTCAAATACTTCAGGGAATTCTTTGATCGGGTTAATTCTCGTCGCAACCACTTCAATTCGCCTCGCCAGGTTCAAGAGCTCACATGCCCGGCGACTCAGAAGAGGTTCACTCAAACGACGAATGACGTAAATCTTCTCCTTGATTTCATAATTGCCATTTCGCAGCGTTGATATAAACATACCCACAGTCTGAAGTTCGGAGAATTCAGCAGCTCTAATGTTGATATCACTTTCCACCAGTCGTTGCTGTCCCATTATCTTCTTGAAGAGACACAGAGGAACACATGTAACATCCGCCTGGGAGTCGAGCTTGAACTTCACCTGTTTCCCGTTCACTTGGATTTCTGCTGTCCATCGCCTCCTGCACTCGTCTTCATCATCATCGAGATTAGATGAATCCTCCACAGCTGAGACCTCCAGGAGAAAACCAATTTCTTCATCAAGTTCAGAAACAGCTTTGACTTCCGCAGTCTTCGCCTGCTTATCTGGGCAGCAATTTGAAAAATGGCCAGTTTTTGAACACAGGTTACATCTTTGTCCTTCAGCACGGCAAGCCTGTGCTTCCCTGTGGTTGAAACCTCCGCATTTTGGACATCGTGATCTTGTTTTGGCTGACTTCTCCTTCTTCCTCGAAGGCTGCTGTTGTTGTTTCGGTGATTGTTTCTTCGAGTTGAACTTCACCTGATTGACCTTTTGGCTTGTTGAGGGACGCTGCAGGTCGACTTGCTGCTGTCGAACGGCTTCCTGTTGTCGAACCATTTTCACCGCCTTTTCCAAAGTCAGTTCGCTGTCCAACTGCATTCTTTCAGATAAAGCCTTGTCCCTCACTCCAACCACAATTCGGTCACGGATCAACTGCTCATGAAGACCCTCAAATTCGCAACTATCAGCCAATTTGTACAATGAAGTGATGAATTCGTCCACTGGCTCCCGATCCTCTTGGATTCTTGAATTAAATTTCGCACGTTCGTAGATAATATTCTTTCTGACACAGAAGTGGCTGTCGAACGCCTTGAGGACGGAATCAATTTTCGTTGCCTCTTCCTCCTTTTCGAACTTGAAGGTCCTGAATATATCATCCGCGCGGTCGCCCATCAAGTACATGAACAAATCGATCTTGTCCGCCTCTTCTTTCTTCTTCATTCCACTGACCACGAGGTATCGTTCGAATCTTTTCCTCCATTTGGGCCATTCGTTGGGAGTCGAGAAGTCGAAAGTTTCTGGAGGTTGAATCTGAGCCATGTTGAATTATCTTCCAAGGTACGCAAAAATCGATATTTTGCAATATACGGGTTCGTATTTTATCCAGTTATCGCTGCCACCATGTTTTAATGTCCATCTATACAGAGAGCCAAACAACAACTGACTCACCCGTGCAGCCGAGGTCACGCTCCGCTGCGTCACGTGGGGAAACATAGGTAGATGTTTTCTTACATCTTCTCAGCACAAAGTCAGACACATTCACCCAGTCATTATGGTTGTCAAATCTCCATTGATGAGCTCTACTCAGCATCTCCAGCAGACAGCATCCCCAGCAGACATACCCTGATATGATTGTTGAGTGGTGATAAGAAGAACTCAGCATCTGGTGGATGGGATTCACCTCAGAGAATAAAAAAAGAGATCAAAAATGAAAATGGCATATCCTGACCAGGAGCACATGTGCTTTACAAAAGGCCATCTGGTGGAACAGAAATCAGCTAAACATTGATTTAGCCTGTTGTAGGCCACAAAGAAGGATTTTCTAAGAAAAAACATTGAAGAATGGTCTAGAAGATAGTTTCCCTAAAAGAAGTTGAAATAGTGATGACTCTGTATCAGAGATGTCTGTACTAAATTACAATGATGATAATCCACCATTAACCTTAGACAATGACAATTAAAATAATTTTATTGACATCTTGTCAATATGTACAAAGTGCACAGTCTGCACTATTTAAAAAATATATATAATATGGATTATATACACTATGTACAATGAATATGGCGCCTCTGCCAGTGCTGAAGAGTTTGGTGGAGAATCACCAGTGGATCTCCAGCGACACCACGTATTTCGCGATCTACGAAGAATACGTAGATCGCGTACTTCGCCGCTGAGGAGATAGTGATGGCGTGGTCCTCGAAACCAACTGGAAAGATCCAGGACTGCAGGTCCGGCTGCTGGCTGATGATGTAGAACACCTCTCGGATGACAGGGCAAATGGCACTGCAGGACCAGTAGCGGTGGGCCAGCGACAGGCCACCATTAACCTTAGAAGAATCTCTTACCAGCCAATAGGATACATCCTAGGAGTAGTGGCCACCCAAACCTTTCGGTCCCTAAGCCTTTCCATTTTCACTAGTCACCGTACCAAAGGAATGATGCATTCTCCATGCACCGAGCGGCCATTGTTTGGCCCCTCGCGCCCGCCATTATGGTCTGGCTCCATGGGGATGACCAATCAAACCCACAGGCGTCTCCGAGAGTTCATGGCAAGGTTGCTGTCCGAGCCCTCCCGTTCGGACTTAGTTTAACCCGTCCTACGCTCCAATAGGACTCTCCCCCCTTTGGCCCTCGTATCCTTTGTTCACAGTACTCCCTGAATCTGCCGACAAATCAAGGACCTCTGAGGTTCCGAGGTTGACACGGGGAATCGCGCGAAGGCGGGAGGGTGGTACTACTGTGTGCACCCCTTGGTTTTCCATGGCGCGTACGGCAAGGACGCTCCCAATGGCGCACACACAGAGTGAAGACCCAAGAGTTTAGAGACTCGTGGCACCCCAACGCGAGGACGAGACACGCAGAGTCGCCTCTCCACTCCCCTATTCCCAAGGGTGAGTGGGGGGTGGGCGTCCCTGCCCTTTTCCCAGCCTACAGGCTGGTGCCAAGACAGGGCTTCTTTCCCAGTAGCCAATAGGATACAATGACACTATTACACCCATACAAAAAAAGCATAATATGCTGCAACTCTTTGTATCTACTTGATTAAAAGAAGCTTTCAGACACAAGCCATTCTTTAGCTAACTAACATGTATAAACAAAGTAATTTCTCTTTTAATTACTTGTTTATACGTTTAAGTTGGCTGAAGAAGGGCTTAAAAGCTTTCTTTAACCAAGTAAATAAAAATAGTTGCAATGTCTTATACTTTTTTTTTTGTCATTTGTCAAAATCCACCATCTTGTGATAGTAAATGACTTTATGTTAATTTAAATAAACAATGGGTTTCAATGATCAATATTAATTCCCTTAATTTTTTTTTAACAATTAAATTTACTGGCAATGTGTTTCTTTTTAATAATATATTCGATGATATTATATTGCAAAGAAACACATTGCCAGTAAATGTAATTGTTACAAATTTTATCGATATATGGTATTTAAATTTATAAATTTAATATCTCCCCCCCTTTCACAAAAAAAAAAGACAAATTTTCAAATTAATTTGTATAAAACACACACAGTTATTAGATGAATGGTGTCAATTGATATTTTTGGTATCCTTAATGGGGATGAAGGCATGCGTTCTCAAAATAAAATGTATTACCAATAAATGTTCCATTCGTCGTCTGCTGCGACTGGTAACCATCCTCTTTTTTCAAAGTTAGATATCAAAACAGATTTATCAATATCACAGCAATATGTAACTTCGCTCATTTTTGGCCAGTTATTTTATATAAATAGACTATATATATAACAAATATTTACTTAATAACATAGAAGAACAAAATCGATGTCAAGTATCATTCCAAAACACAAACAAATATGCAGAGTGACCAAGCTTATGTAAATATTTGATTAATAGATCCAAATTAACCCACTTTTTCGCTTCGTTTACTGTAAGCTTATGTAGCAAAAACTCTAGGAATGAATTGATATCAATAGTTAATAAATAAATATTCATTTCACTTTTTGTTGTATTAAATCAATAGTTTTGACACAATGTGCATTTAATTTTACAGCTTCGTGTGTGTGTGATTCATCTTAATCATAGATTTTATGCTCATTTAAATAAACTATATTTTTAAAAATTGTATTAAGGACAGTTTTAAAAAGAATATTTTAACGTTTGCACTTTTAAAATACATTTATCAACAATTCAATAGTTGAAACAAAATATTGTAGAATATTTACAATTTTATATTATCGATACTTTTTGAAGTTTGAAACATTATATTTAAAACATAGCAACATTTTGTAGTTTAAAAACATAATTATCAAATTAAATAATACTATTTTAGAGTTAATAATAGCATTTTCGATTTGAATCGGAATTTTATTTTTGGAAAAATTTCATGTGATAACTTTTTTATATCTCTCTCTATTTATTACATGAAACTCGTTTTTATAAAATAAGAGAAAGGTATAGATAAGCCAGGTTCCTGGAGCTCATAACGCCAACTATCTGGAATGCCCAGCTCACTTGTACAGATTAGTGCCAAGCACTTTTAATCGCGTCCTGAATGGATTTGTGAGCAGAATCAATTGAATAGGAAACTCCATACTGAGGTCGAATATGGGAGGCTGGCCATAAATATAGGATTGAAAACCAATAGTCCAAGCAGCGTTTTTTAAAACAGTGAGGGCAAGTTGGATCTGTTTCAAGATGCCCAAGTACAAGGTTTTCCAGGACTTGGCGATAGCCTGTGAGGATAGTAGGAGTGGCCTCTCCTCCATGGTGTATTTTGGATAGAAATTAAAAGGTACAGCGTGGAGTGGAGGCAATTATCTTGAAAGATCTGATCGATTGAGCCTTGAAATATATTTATTTTCAGAATTCTAGAGCAGCCAAAGTGGAAATTTACTTGCAGATCACTTCATGTAACACTTTTCTAAAGTATAGGATAAAGTGCCATCTAATCTAACTGATATTACCTATCATCGCCAACAACAACAACAAAAAACTACCAAAGAAGTAAAAAATAAATTATTATAAAACTAGACAATCATTAATCTCTAGGGCATCACAAATGGTCAAAAACCATCGCATCAAATGGGTAGTTTCCTCGTTGGAATCTTCTATGTTGCGCGACACCTGTTCTCTTTCCCAAAGACCTAGAAGGAAGCGAGAGCATGCTATAATTATAATTATTCCATTAAAAAACTCCGCTAAATCACCTGAAGATCCCAGATTCATCAGCCTCATCATCGAGCAAACAACAACAAAAAAGACCCATCAGCCTTTTTCTCCCTATTGACAAGCTATACAAGAGAATAGTTCTTTGGGGATTGTAGACCCATTTAGATTCAACTGACTTTCTTATATTTCAACATAAGGAACCATCCATGCACAATTAGTGTTACAATTTTAGCAAATTGGCTAAATTGCTGGTAGGGTTTGGTAGAGTTCATTACTAATGATCCAAGCCCCCACCCAATTATAAACGACTCTATAATAAAAGGTATATAAGTAGTTTGAAATAAAATAATTATTTTAACTCATTAATTTTGTGATTTATGCATTTTTAACAACACTAAAAAATCGAAGTAGCGATCTAATACTTACCTCCATCTCGTCACAAGTTCTCAGACTGTGACTTCATTTTTTCAATGACCTTCGCAGTTCGCTAGTTGAAGATCTGTTCGCTGTCCACTGATGTGAGGCTATCTTTGAAGCGGTTGTACCCGTTCCTTATCCGTAAATTGCTCATGATATGATCTCTGGAAGCTTATTTTATCTTGCAAATATTTTTCACTTGGGCAATATTTTGTCAAAATTTGATGTAATATCGCTGCTCTTGTTGTTTTAGCGATTTTTACTACTTGCAGGAAATATTCTGCGCTCAATAATTCTAAGCAAGGGAATGAAGTTTTCTGTATGGGCGGTAGAAATACATACAAATACCTATATCGAGAATTTGAAATGTTTTATTTGAAAAATATGTTAAATAGTTTAGAATATCTGTAGATGTTGTGTATAAAAGTGGGCCTTGTATTTGGAATGATAAGGTATGGGTTGATTTTAAATGTTTTAATTATCTAGGAATGAGATTACATAATATAACACACAATAAAAATAAAAGTACATACTTGAGGTGTGACATCGAAGGCGGTAAACAATTGAAAAAAGTTTATTCTATTACATCTTATATTTACAACACAACGTTGTCGAATCTATTTCTAACATTATTAAAAATATATAACAGTAGATGACCCGATATGGCTTTAAAAAATGAAGAAAGCTAAGAAGATGGCTGGGAAGTACCTAGTAATGGAACTCCTGCGGGAATTGAATTGGCCCACACACGTGGTGTAAAGAATTCAACGGGCGGCTGAGTGTGTTCTAGTGATGAGCTAGGCAAGTTCTTTTTTAGTCCTGATGTCATCATTCTTTAGGGTATAGATAGCACTAACGCCAGACAATAACTAAGACATCTAAAAAGACAAAGGTCATCTCTCCTGTCAAAATAGACATCAAAGCCGGACGCCATCTATTGACCGTCACCGCAAACTAGCGGCCTTGGGTCGGTGACAAAGCCACAACACCATCTTTGGCAAACTGAAAAGCGTCCATCTAGAGACCTTGTAGCTTTGTCACCGACCCGAGACCGCTAGTTTGCGGCGACGGTCAATAGATGGCGTCTGTCTTTGACTTCTATTTTGACGGGAGAGGTGACCTTTGTTTTTTTTATATCAATATCCTCCCGGTAAAATTTTCATCTAAGACAAGAAAGTATTAAAACACGAATTTTTCTTTTACACATAAAACAAACTTCTACTGTCCTTACTGCGATTTAAAGTTTTCTTGTCTTACCAGGTCTATTAGTATGAAACGCGAAAATGGGCGCCAGAGGCCGCTGTGCAACTTTATTTGAGCCGACGGTGGCGCTGTTGTAGGCGTTTTGTTCTTTGACTCACGTGGCATCAGCATGCGTGCAGTGTTCGAAAAATTCAAATCGTGAAAAATTTCTGGAGCCCGTGGAAAATGGCGATTTCCGAGCCAAAAAGTGCCCATTTGCGGGAAGTTTTGTTGTTCGCCTTCAACTGGAAGAAAAGTGCCAGTGAAGCCCACCGAATGCTCGAGGAAGTTTACAGCGACCACGCTCTGAGCAAATCGCAGTGTTACAGGTGGTTTAAAAAATTCCAAAGTGGAGATTTCGAACTTGATAATGAACCACATGGAAAACCGCCCCAAAAGTTCGAGGACGCTGAACTGCAAGCTTTGTTGGATGAGGACAGTACCCAAATGCAGGAGTACTCGCAAAACAGCTCCAGGTGTCTCAAGGTGCTGTTTCTCTACGTTTAAACAGCCTCGGAATGACCCAAAAGCTTTCCAGATGGGTCCCCCACGAGTTGAGCGAAAAGCAGCAATAACGGCGTCTGGTAACCTGCGAAGGGCTGCTCGCCAGGCATGAAAAGAAGTCATTTTTGCACCGAATCGTAACTTCTGATGAGAAATGGATCCACTTCAGCAATCCTACGCGCCAAAAGTCGTGGGGTCTGCCCGGCCAATTTCCAAAACAGACGCCTAGGCCCAATCGCTTCGTAAAAAAGGCAATGCTTTGCATATGGTGGGACCAGACCGGCGTAGTATATTTCGAGTTCCTGAAACCTGGCAAAATGGTCAATACTAGTCGCTACGAACAACAAATGCACAGTTTGAGAGAAGCGTTGAATGAAAAAAGACCGGAATGGCGTGAAAAGCACAATAACCTGATACTGCAGCATGACAACGCTCCAGCCCACAACGCTACGGTGGTCAAAAACACCATAAAAGACTTGGCCTGGGAACTCTAACCCCACCCGCCGTACTCACCAGACTTAGCACCGTCGAACTACCACCTTTTCACATCTTTAGGACACGCCCTAAAAAACCAGGAATTTTCGAACTCAGACATACTCCGAAAATGACTTGTTGACTGGTTCGACTCAAAAGGAATAGAAATTTTCAGACAAGGAATTCGAAAATTGCCTGAAAAGTGGTCCGAGTGTATAGCTAATCAGGGCAGTTACTTTGAATAAAAAATCTTTTGTTGTATGGAATTGGTGAACTTTTGAATTCACTGAAAATTTTCGCGTTTCATACTAAGAGACCTGGTATATATAGATTGCGCGTTATTAGTTTGTGTGAATAACATTTCTAAGATTCCACCCTTCAGTGTAGCATATAAAAGCAGAATGATCCAATACAGTATTAGAGCTCTAAGAAGCGGTATGGTAGATTATATTGGCAAAACCGCTGGGAGGGTTCACCACTGCTGAACCAAGCCTTCCCAATATTTTCCATCGCAGTAAGGACAGTAGAAGTTTGTTTCATGTGTAAAAGAAACATTGATGCTTTCTTGTCTTACATATAGATTGGGTGTTATTGACTCATAGTTAGTACTATCACCTTCGACTCTGTCTAGTGGAGTTTGTCATACAGTGTTAACATAAATACATATTTTGAAGATTGAGCAATCCATAATTAAAGTTATATTCAGAAAATATGCATATATTGGATTTATAAATATTTTTTTTTATATTTGGGGGGTCGGTGGAAGGCTGGTTAAACCGTTTGGTTTTCGACCACTACGACCAGGGTTCGATTCCTCGATAAAGAGAGGCGAGTTGCCCCTCGAAATATTGGAATAAAACAATTTTTTTTTAATAATAAAAATATTTATAAATCCAATATAGGCATATTTTCTGAATAAATACATATATTCCTACATTACAATATATAAAAACTACAAAAAGTATCTCCCAGACCTATTATAGCATATCACCAGACCCCCACTATAAATATCTCTAGATATTTGGGAGGGCCTCCTATTGCAGTAGGGGCAGTAGAAAAATCGATTGATTTTAAAAAAGAATCATACAGTCAACAATAGTTCAAATTTATAAGTGTAAGGTGTATTAAGTCAAGTGACCGGATAAAACGGCATGGGACTTAGGAGGGGGGAACAACTCTAAACACTTGATTTAAAAAAGAAAATTGAAAAATATTTCTGTACACAATCTTTTTTATATAAAATCCGCCAAATTGGAATGTCACTATAAAAACCTAAATAATTGCAATCAGTAATTTAAGGAAGAAAATTTTTTTTTTGCAACAAGTTTCTTTTATTCTGCAATTTGGCAAGCTTTCAGGCGTTAGCCTATCATCAGGCCGATTGGAATGTGTTAGAAGGATAGAATGATCTGTGATTTATCATTGAACCTTCATAGCACACACAATAAACTTTAGTGCCGTGTCAAGATTTAAGTAAAACACACGAAATAAATTTATAAATTATTTATTTCACAATTTTGGAAGTATTCAGTATCGAAAGTATAATCTTTGGAAACACAAAATGTCTAGCTAATGTACACAATGGCATTATAATGTTTCTTTGTACAGAGTGCGTTTAATGTGTTATAAATAAATATATATATTATCATCTCATATACACATACTTGTACACAATATATAGAATCAACATTAACAAAATAATTCTATATTCACCAACATTTATCGTGGCAGGGAAGGTCAGTTGAGGAGGGGACTTTGGAGTAGGGGAACAACGCTAAACACTTGATTTGAAAAAGAAAATTGAAAAATATTTCTGTACACAGTCTTTTTTTAAATATAAAACTCGCCAAATTGGAATGTGTTAGAAGGATAGAATGATCTGTGATTAATCATTGAATAATATATAAAATAAATACATTTGACCAGATTCATCAACCCGCCAAATAGGAATTGGTTATAGGGATAGAATGATCTGTGATTTATCATTGGGTTCGGTGCTGCCACTTTTTTCGGGGCTCAAAAATCATTCTTTTTGGTTAGCAGACCCATAAATAAAGATATTTCCGTGATTTATCATTATAGTACGCTCTAGGAATCCGGGTTACATCAAGAGAGAGATTTATCATTGAACCTTCTAATAAAAATAAAGACATTTGACCAGATTCACCAACGAAGAGAAAAAAGATGCTAGTTTCTTCTAGTTCTTCACATATTCAATATAATCAGACTTCACCATGCACAGGCCATCTACGTCCAATGATTTTCACAAGTGGATCCAAAACCGAATTGCACCAAATGTCAGGATTCTCCAGTGAGCCCAGAACACATCACATCGGTCATTGCCGAACAGACATCTACACCGACCCAGCTGTGGTCATAGAGGCGATAAAGAGGCCTTCAGGATCTGGTCTAGACTTGAAGTCCAGACCTGGGACAAGAGAAAAACAAACATATTCAATATAAGCGATGCGATGGCATATTTGAAGTAGCAGAAAAAAGAAGTGATTCTATTCAATATGTAGAAAAGCATGTGATCTTCAAATCATCAAAAATGAAGCCATTTATTGAAAGTTTTGAGGAATAAAAACTACAAACGTTCCACTATCTATCCGATTGTATTTATATGGAGGAGGAAAGGTTGAAGGCCATCAATCAGATCTATGTTGAACCAGTTTAACTGATTATAATCCCATCAGAAAACAGAACTGTATAACTGTCATAAAGCGGTCTTAGGAAAAATAACCTCACAGAATAAAACTCAAAACATGTATATATATTTTGTTTTGAAAATAGAGCAATCCATAAATAAATCTTTAATTAAAAAGGCATATATTGGATTAAAAAAATAATTTATTTTACCAATATTTGTTTCAAATGTTCAGCCAACTGAAATATTGGTAAAATAAATGATTTTTGATCCAATATATGTTTTTAATTAAAGATGTATATATATATATAAATAACAACACTCTTCTCATACCCTTAATTATGCAAATATTTGGTTTTATTTTTCCTTTTCTTTTTTGTATGGCGAATTATTACAAGGCGGAATACCTTAATAAAGATTTTGCTGTTGTTTGTAATATATATAATATTTAAACAGTAAAACATAACTACAACATACCAATGATGCAACAGAGATTAAAATATATAGTAAATTAATTTAATCTTTAAAAAAGCAATCTAGTCATGATACATTTGTCGATTTCTGTTCGCTTCAAAAATCTGGTTTGTGCACATAATTTTACGAATTTGAAAAACATATAAACTTGAAAAATTTAAAGCATTTAACAAATATATGCTCTGACTAACTAAACAAATTAATCTACCCAACCTTTATTCAACTTGCCTATATATTTTCTCCACTAAATAAATGTTTTAAAAATGATTTAAATTACTGAGTCGTTTATCAATCTAATTTAATTATATTCTCTAATATGTATATTTTTATATAAATTAAAACTTCTCACATTCGAACATAACTAAATACGTACCTATAATCCCTCAAATACTATACAGTATTGGGGTAATATTTCCACCTAACAATTGTTCGTATGCCCACAGAGGATACAAGATTTGGTAATATGAGAGACAATATTGTAGCGTAGAAATCAAGTCTTTGTATATCTGAAGATATGAAAGTATTTATTGATGACGTCACCACGACCCGTCGACAATTATTAACAAACCAACCAAACTATCTACATCTAGAGAATATCGAGCAAGCAAGCTAGGTAACTAAATGATGATTTTACAAATAATAAATCTGTTTACAAATATTTTCATTGAATAATTAAATAATAAATATTATTTCTTTGCCACAATATTCTAAAGATAAAAGTTATCCTGTGTCAGATATCGAAACAGAAAACTGTCTCGAACACCGAGGAAGTTTGGTACAAGACACTTCACGTAAATGTTGAGTTACTTCACGGAATAGTGCATGCTTTGGTTTCAAAAATTAATTAACAAATTTAACAATAATTTTTTTAATTGGAAAACGATATTTTGAGAAACGACGCTCTTCTACTGGCTTAACAATGTCAGGTGGAGACATGTTAATAATATAAAATCCTTTCGGTAAAATTATACAGTTAAACCTGTCCATAGCGCCCCCTCTTGGGACTCATAAAAATAAGGTGCTATAGAGAGGAAGGTGCTATAGACAGGTTGCTTTTAATGTAAAATGTTTACATTTTAATGTTTAAAATCGGGCGCTATAGAGAGGAAGGCGCTATTTAGAGGGGGCGCTATAGACAGGTTGCTTTTAATGTAAAATGTTTACATTTTAATGTTTAAAATCGGGCGCTATAGAGAGGAAGGCGCTATTTAGAGGGGACGCTATAGACAGGTTTAACTGTAAATCAAAATTCGCTGAGGGAAAATTTACCTTTTTTATCACGCACGCCGAGTATGGTGGGCAAACACTGCTAGCGACAACTGTACCATCGATGGTACCACGAGTTCTGTGCGGGACCAAGAAGACGTTGGTAGTGTTCCCATCATGGTCAGTGGCTGTCCCATGGTACTGTGATAGTAAATGGTGTCAGCGCGCATTATAATGTTATCAGAAATTTAAACTTTTTTAAATTATTTTTGAAATAAACAATTTTATACTGCCCTTAAAGCTTATGTCCATATTTCATTTAAAATACCTTTTCCAAAAGTTTATCTTTCGTATCAGTATATATATAAGTATGGAATTTTTTCCTGGAGGATATTGATCTAAAGAGACAAAGGTCGCCTCTCCCGTCAAAATAAGACGTCAAAACCAGACGCCGTCTCTAGGTTTGGCCCAGCCACTTTGCTAGCTAAACACCTCTTTGGCAGATTGTCAAGATGCCATTAGATCCCGCGTGGATCTCATGGAATTAAAGTCCGCACTAGGCTGACGAGGGCCATTAGCCCGAAACCATGGTCTCTAGGTGGACGCTTTTCAGTTTGCCAAAGCTGGTGTTGTGGCTTTTTCACCGACCCGAGGCCGCTAGTTTGCGGCGACGGTCAATAGATGTTTTGACGTCTATTTTGACGAGAGAGGCGACCTTTGTCTCTTTAGATATATAAGTATACCATTATATCATATAACAGTAACCAATACAATATTACAGCGGTAGATTAAAGTGCCGAAACCGCTGGAAATTTCCCCATTGATGAGCCAGGCTGTCCCATTATTTTATCAACAACAACAAAAAAGCCTTTATTTAGGGTCACTGACCCTATACAGGATTCACCAGAGGTATGCATCCATTATTTTATCATTGCAGTAAGGGCAGTAGGGAATTCTTTATATTTAAAAGAATCATACGCGCACGCGTCAAAAATAGTGTAGATTTCTGATATTAAATGGTGTGTTTCTCTGTAGTTGTGTTTTCTTTCAAATTTCATTGAACTTTGGCGCAAGCTGGATGTTCAAACTCAAGTCAACTATGTGGTAACACCATTCTCTAGTCTGTTACTGGTTACAGTGAAGTCTGTGGATGAAAGGGTAACACGCTCGATTCCCGACAGTCATGAACCGGGATTGAATCTCGCGTTAAAAATTATTTAATATGTGTGAATAACCTTCACATATTAATTATTGTTTCAATTATCATTAACTAGGTTGCTCTTGCTGAGCGGTACCTATTAATGTGAATTTGAACCAGTGATTATAGTGACGGCACATCTAGTTTACCTATTTATCTCTCGGGTTAAGAATTTTCAAATATTAATTTAAGGATTTCTTAGAGCTCAAATTAACATGAAAAAGCACCGAAACAGCACACAAATTTGACATACATGCTTAAACTACAAGCTAAACCTCATACACCAGAATATATTAGCTATAGTATTTAATATATATATAAATAATCTTATTCGCGATCGAACGTTGTTGCTGTAACATCCTCGTGTTTGTTGGTTGACGTTAATCAGCAAGAAGTATTTGGAAGTTAAAAAAGAAAAGTCTTTATTTCTTTTAGGCTAACATCAGACATAACCTCAATTATATCAGACATAAGTTTACATGTGGATATATATTACAATAAGTTAACTCCACAGAGTACCATCGGTGATGTGCTCACTGTTAATTTACTATATAGGCATGCCAGCTGCCGTTACAGTGGCCTCCGTGCCTGCCCCTCCGTTGCCGACCGGCACACTTCCAAGTGCGCCAACTGCTGTGCCAAGGGCCTCACAGACAAGCACGAGGCGAGAGTCTCAAGCTGCCCCATCTTGAAGCTTAGAGCCCTCAAGTTCTAGGCTTCCAGGACCTCCTGCCTCCTTAACTGGCCTCCATCCAGGCTTCTCACCCATCAAGGCGCTGTTTCCCTGACCTCTCCAGCTTCCTCCCCCCCTGCGATGACACCTCCACTGCCAGATCCTAGGATCCCTTGCCACCAGCTCGCGTTCTGCGGCCATAGTAGGGCTAGAAGACCTTATTTGTAGGCCAACTAGCCCGGATTCTCAAGAAACCTTCCCCGCTGGCCTTCGGGGCTCAAAAATCATTCATTTTGGTTAGCAGCCCCGTAAAATAAAGATATGTTCTCTCTCTTCTGTTACAGTGGCCTACTGTACGTATTACATCCCAAACATGATGCGATGCCAGCCATCTCTGTCTTGAGCTTGATATACCATCTGGGCGACCGTTAAGCCAGTGAGATTGTATTATTTAATTATATGGTATTAGGTATATAGTCGTACCTGCCCTCTGTCACGGTAGTTTTCCATCTCCGGGCTGACTCCACCATGTAGTCCAAGAATAGCAGAAGATATTTTGTTCTCAGCCTTCTTTCCAATCTTTTTATTTAAAATACACTTCGGCCAGAAATTGTTTTTATTTGTTCAACGTTTCGACAAAAATCTTTTGTTGTCATCAAGAAAAAAAAAAAAAAAGCATTTGGTGTTAAAATCATTTTCAGCTATAAACACGCCAGGCAACTTCTATCTCTTCAAATTTATTGTGTCCCAATCCATGACAAGCTGCTCATCCTTCAGATGTTCTACTGAGGTAAATGTTCTCAAATTACAAATCCGGAAAAATAAAATCCTCTACAAATAATATGATGCACTAGTGTACCATCTGTTATCAAAATAACATGGGTTATTTTGGCGAATTACTCCTCAATATTCTAGCAAAATGTCAATAAAAACCTGGAAGTAATATATATTAGGATTTCACAGAGAAACAAATATTTAACGAAAACAAAGGTAAATTATTTTATAAAGAAACTAGAGCAGAAAATTTTACAGATGTTTCACTCGGGCAGGTTAGGTAATACAGTAGAACTACCTCCCTGTAAAGGACAACACCTAATTACAGAGCCAAAGTGTCCTTTAGGGAGAGATGTCCTCTTCCTGGAGAGTTGCTGAATAGTAAAAATGGTAATTTTGCAAATGAAAACTGTCCTTTGTAGAGAGGTGTCTACTAAAGGGAGGTTCTACTGTACCAAAGTTTTATCTAGGAAAATTTAAACAAAACATATGTGTACAAAGCAATAACACGCCATCTATACATATAAAATGAAAGGATTTAAAACCACGAATGTTTCTTTTATACATAATACAAACTTCTACTGCCCTTACTGCGATGAAAAAATATATTGGGAGGGCCTGGTTCATCAGTGGTGAACCCTCCCAGCGGTTTCGCCAAATTAATTCTACTGTCCTAGAAGCTTATGTCCATAGTTTTCTTGAAAACCATTTCTGAGATTCCATCCTTCAGTGCTGCGTATATAAGCAGAATCGTCCAATACAGTATTAGAGCTCTGAGAAGCGGTCTGGTGGATTAAATTGGAGAAACCGCTGGGAGGGTTCACCACTGATGAGCCAAGCCCTCCTAATACATATTTTTTCATCGCAGTAAGGACAGTAGAAGTTTGTATTATGTATAAAAGAAACATTCATGCTTTTAAATCCTTTCTTTTTAAAACATATGTGTATTTATATATATTAGTTTATATTTAATATACAAATATTTAAAAATATAAATTTTATTAAATCAATATTAACAAACATGAAGTATATAGAAAAAACATTTTCACAAAAATATTATTATACACAAACAAACAGTGCTTTTAAATAATAAAAATATATAAATCGGTGACCAAAAAAAAAAAAAATACATCTAAAATATGTGCATTAGGGGTAAAAAAAAAAAATGAGCAAAATTTTTTTATCAAAATAATAATTAAAAAAAGAACATTAAAGATAATTTAAATAATTATATATTTGGCTTTTTATTATACTCCGTTTTTTTTTCAGTTAATTAAAAAAAAATGATAATTATTATCAAAATATTTGAAAACTTTGGCAGACGAATATGTGCACCTTATATTTACACGATGATTTACTTTGGGAGAGAGAAAGATGATGAACGTAGGGATTCAAAGATGATAATAATCATTATGACAATTCTCTGTGTTAGGAAGCGTGGTTTTACTCCATAATATGTTGACATAACTTAAACACACTAACTGACAATAACAACTGATTTATCAGTGATAGAACTTGGTCAAAAATAAATATATAAAAATTATTTAATAATAGAATTTCAGAATTTAACAAAAAAAATCGACATTAAATTTTAAACGAGTGTTTAAATATTATGTGTGTTGGTTTAGAAAATCGGCTTTGTTAACATTAGAGAAAAAAATTATATATGGTAAAACTTTTTTTTTGTTTATATAATAACTTTAAAAAAAAATTAACAAAAATGTTGTTGTGACCAAAAAAAGTAAATTTTGAACAAAGACGCTCTTTAACAGCTTTCTATCTTTAACAGAAAAAGAGAAAGTTGGGTCGAAAACTGAATTATTTTTGGAAATATTAGTGAACAAAATTGACAAATATTCGCTTCTATAGAACCATGATCTATAAAATGATATTTCAAATCGAATTTTTCATTTAGAACGCGGTGTAATTCCGTTTAATTCGTCTTTCAGCAAACAGTTCAGTGAAACCAAAAGTATCTTTCTCCTAACTAGAGATAAGTTAGTTCCTTATCATTTGAGATAGTCCACACCTGACTCAAAAAAAAAAAAAAAACGTTTTAAAAAAATTATACATATTATTGAAAACAAAAAAAGGCATATCCAGACTGCTTATGGCATGACAGAGCACCATCTAGTGGAACAAAAATCAACTAAACGTTAATTTGTTCCGTGATATTTGGCCAACCCATTTTCCTGATTAATCAAGAAAAGCTAACCACATACGTGTTTCGTCTGTTGGCCCTCGTTGTCTGTTGGCCCTCGTCAGCGTGGTACAGGAAAACAATGTACACGAATCATTTCCAATATCCACTAAATTAGATTTTCAAATCTGTGCCTAAAAAAATACAAATAATTTTTAAATGGGCATGAAGTAATTGTTTAATATCTATGACCTATTTGTTAACTGAATTTGCATAATCAAATTCCAAGGAACTACAGTAATTTATTATATTAAGTGTAGGTGCAAATTAGAGCTAAAACCGAATATTAGCAGGTTTATATATTTAAAAAATCACTGATAACGTACTCGATAATAATGCACGTTTATTTGACAAAGATCTAGATAAATACAGCTGCCCTTATACCGATTGTCATTAAAAAAATTGCATTGTTGAAATAACCAGAAATTGTGACAACAAAGTACATACATTATGAGTTGATACTGATAATAAACACTAAGAAAAAAAAGAGTTTTTCTAGATATTTACTGTAAAATAGGTCCATAAATAGAAAATACACTATGCAACTTGGATGTTTAGAAGCCATTTTAAAGATAACACGATACCATTTGGACATTAGACCGAACTACATTGATACAACGAAGTTAAAGCTGATTGGTTAAAGATTCTATTACCACTTCTGCATTGAAAAGGGGAGTAAGTTTTCTGATCAATATTTACCATTAAAGCTTCTTAATTGATTCAGTGACATCTTGAGATAACATGTAATGCCCTAGAAATTGAAGACATTTTTGGTGAATTAAAAAGGTTTCGTGAAAACAAAGATACTTTGGCCAGTAAATCTTTTTATTACATCGACGTTTCGACAAAAATCTTTTGTCAGGATTTAATGGCCGAAGTATCTTTATTTTCAAGAACTATGAATGCCGGCCAGGCAGCCTCTATCTTTACAATAAAAAGTTTCTATTTTATCCAGTAGATGGCGCAGTAACTTTTTTAAAATTTAATTTTTAATAATTTGAATTTTTCCTTTTGCGTCTAAAAATTTCAGCAAATTTCAGCTCGGTGCCACCGTCACCTAACAAGGATCTCTTGATAAGTAAGATATAGATATATTTTGCTAATCCCTAGTACACGTGGTACAGGCCATGATAATCATGGTGGGTAGTTAGCGACTGTAGTAAGATATAAGATTTGTTGCTACATCACCAATGCTACCGCAATATAACCTATTTCATCTTATATTTTTACCATAACCAATACTCTTCAACTTTTCCAAAACTTTAATACTCCTTGAATTTATTCCTAAATAGCCTTTTCCTTTACTCTAAATTAAAAATGATCAGGAATTGAAGCTTGGTAACAAATAACTGAAAAACAAATCGCCAAGGGTAAAAGAATATTTGAGAAAAACAACTTTTCAAGCTTGTTTAGTTGGCAAGGAAAAAAATTGTAATTGCGGTGCCTATTCTGTAGAAGGATCTTGTATTTTGAAGATTAGATAGAGAGAAATTAAGTCAAAAAAATCATTATTTATCGTTTAAACAAATTCCTGAGGCCAGTCCACTGGAACTCTTCTTTCTTATTTGCACTCATTCATATCAGGGTATCAAGCTTGTAGAGCCCACTGAAACTATTTGACCAAACCTTGGAGGTGCTAAGATGAATTCGGTGTACCATTTGGATTTTAAGTACAGATAAATAAAATGTGTAGTTTGGGAGATTGGAAATATAAAGAAAGATCAATCCATCACAAGGCTGTTAACATATTGTACTGTTAAAGAAAATAATCTCTTGTTTCAATACTATGGTGGAAATACCAGACTTCCAGGGGAAAGAAGTTTATTTTTTAAAACTATTTATTTAACAAGTCTCTAGCTTTCGAACACCAAAGTATTCAGCATTGTTGTTTCTTATCCCCTTGTGTATAGATTACACGAATTTCATGAGTTCATGCTCCTCAAGCTAGTATTCTGCATTCAAATAACTGTTGTTGTTTCTTATCCCCTTGTGCAAAAATTACACGAATTCCATGAATCCATGCTGATCTCATTTAATGGGATGTAGGGGTGCAGTTTTCGTTGATCATGGCACCATGCACACTTTGGCCAAATAACTGTAAACAACTCAGTATTTGATGTTTAAATTTGAGTCCTATTGATATATTTTAGAGTGTTTTCTCTTGTAGAAGGACTTTGGTGACCGAAAGCTAGAAAGATTTATGAAATAAATGATTTTAAAAAGAAATTTAAACCAGGAAGCCTGAGATATTTCCACCTAGATGTGTTGTCACCACTATGACCAAACTATCTTAAAGTTGTTTTTGTAGGAATCTAAGGAAAACCTCAAGACAAGAGCCATAGTCTGTCTAACCATGGTCCATAGCTGAACTTGCCTATAGAGACAAACTAACCAACGAGCTGCCAAATAGTCGAATATTTTGCTAGTTTCCAATAGCTTTTGTTAACACCTTGTTTTCAACCATATTTATCTATATTTGCATATCAAAATTCGAAACTATTTTAAACGCATAAGATTCTTTTTGAAATTAAACAATTTCTACTGCCCTTACTGCAATGGAAAAATTAATGGGAGGGCCTGGCTCATCAGTGGTGAACCCTCCCAGCGGTTTCGGCAGTTTAATCTACCATACCACTGTTATATTGCATTTTTGGAACTTCCTTTTATAGTGATACTGATGCTAGACTCTTGGAATGGGTATTTTAGATGAACTATGGACATAAGCTTTGAGGACAGCAGAATTATACACAATTATAAATATGCTTAGAGCAATTGCTATTTGCATATAATTACTAAATTTTTAAAAAATAATTCTCGAAAACTAATATTTTTACCTTTTTAAAAAAAATAGTAAAAGGAACTAAAAAACGAGCATTTTTTATCTATCAAAAATAATTAGAAAAATTCTGTGCTAAGTTTTTAAAGGGATAAACAATTTTTTGTTTAGAGTTTAGAAGCTATAAGAATCTAATATATATATATATATTTCACACAAAATATAGATTTTTTAAAAAATATATCTTTACATTTATAATAAGGTATACATTAATGTATATCTTTGCAAAAATTTCCATTAAAAAAAAAAAAATTAAACATATTATAAATTATCTGTTGATAAAAAACAAAACAAAAACAATTTTATTTATATAAAAAAAACTATATTTACACACAATAGCATATAACTAGATATATAGGTTTAACAAAGAATAAAAACGTGAAAAAAATAGTACAAAAGTGAAATTGTACTGGGATAAGGTGAATCAATTTTTAAAAAAGGCATCTCCTTATCGTGCAACTGAAAGTTGTTGATGGCTTGTGCCATCTATCGGAATAAATATCAACTATTCTCGTTGATTTTTAATTATTCCAGAATGAACGAGTTTTTTGGTCGTTGAGGTACAGCTTGCACCACGCTGATGAGGGCCAACAGCCCGAAACGTGTCCGTGGTTAGCTTTTCTTGATTAATCAAGAATGGGTATTTGGCCAATTCTGGAATAATTAAAAATCAATGAGAATAGTTGATATTTATTCCGATAGATGGCGCAAGCCATCATAAACTTTCAGTTGCACGATAAGGAGTATACATTTTTTTTTTTAAATTAAAATGAATTAAATGTTGTTTTTCTCTAGAGATATTCTGTGCTATACCTGAGAGGGAGAATTGCAAACGCAAGATTCTGGGAGGGAATTGCAGGACATCTCACTAGACAGGTAGGCCACAATCCACCTAGCATCCTATATTGCTGCGCTAGATATTCCAACAAGACCCAAATCTACCATTAGAGTATTTTACAATACCGATACACTCAATATGTTCAATAAATACGCTAAAGACAAGCATTGAAACAGAGAAGATATATAGGCAGAATTTTAAAAGAAAAGAATTTGAGAATATTCGTGAGTTTTGAAAAAAATTTCATTAAAAAAAAAAAATGAGTTTAAGTCAAATCCGACGATTTTATGAAAGCAAGCAAACTCACAAGGTATCTTCAGAATGTCAAATTGGTAATTTTTTAGTTTTTCTGTAATGTTTTGTTGTATGAAATTCGGGTTTGTCTGGTCTATTAAGTGTGGCCTGTCTATTTGAGACTCTACCTTTTGGTATTGACCTCAGAAGAAAGAACAACGCGGGGCACGTCTGCTTGAGAAGATAACCGATCTATTCCATGGAGATTTACCATGTGAACTCAACTTCCAATTTCACTAGAAGTCACGTTTCATTTGCCAATCCATTTACACGGTAGTACCAGAATGTCTGGATGGTATAACAAGGAAACCTCGGATCTATTTGGAAGGCCATTTAACAACAAACAAACAGAAATTTACAAAAATCAATAAGTTTACATGCGATACCTCTAAAACAGTGTTATCATCACTACACAGATTGGTACATCCCATTTGACTGAATATTCTTACATTAATGCATGTCTCATGGCAACAATGTTGCTATAGAAGCCATGGGTAGAAATCCGTTGGGTTGGAAGTGAACAACTTGCCATCATGGTACGTAAGTGAACGCTAGCTTTATTCGCCATAGGATACAATAGAGGACCTCGAAGCAGGCAATGTCAAAACAACAACAAGACATTGATGGACAGACAGAGAGACAAATAGAACAATACGACAATATATTTTCAACGGGCAAACTTAGAACTGCTCAACCAAACATTAAGGCAAGCTTTTTTAAATCGCTTTTTTAACATCACATTTATACGCACTTCCAAAAATATCTTTTATATATATGGAATTTGAAACAAAAATAAGGATACCGTTTGTCATTGCACTTTTACAAGTGTTTTTAACTTGTACATGGAAAAATATAATGTTGTTCTATTTATAGGATTGAAATAGGGGCATGTGGAAAAAAACGATGTTTTTTTGTGTGAGTAATATTGTCTCTCATTTAGGATTCTATTCTCCAAAGTAGAAGAATCAAAACTCAGCAAAAAGGATCAAATAGGTGATAACATCAGATATATCTATAGAGGTAACGCTGAACTGAAGATTTCGTTGACAAAACAGGAGGTGGTGCTGGAAGAGAAGGATCAAAGAAAGCGGGAGGAGACTACAGTTAACTACTACAAAGTTTGTTTAGTTAATAGTTACCTGAATAGAGAGAGAGAGAGTGAAGAGATAGAGAGAAGTGTTTGTAAGAAGAGCGTACAAAAGGTTATCAAAAGTTGATGAATCGCCCAAGAGCAGTTGGTGAGGATTGTTGTTGAGCAGACAATGAGATGGTGTTGCCACGTTAGGTCCTCGTGAGAAGTTGTAAAAAAAGAAGAAACACTGGAGAGACAGGAAGGAAGCCTACAGTGCCATCTAGTTGGGAGGTTGCCAGTCAGCCGGGGCCCACTGCGGCTCCAGCTCCACCAGCCTGGCGGCCACCAGCAGCTCCTGGAAGGCCCGCGGGAGGTCATCGTTGATGATGGTGAGGTCGAACATGTGGCCGTACACCTGCTCGATCTTGTGGGCCGTGTCGACCAGCTCCTCACACTCCTCGTCCTGCACACTCTGCCGTCACATCTGGGACACTTGGTCCAACCAGGCTTCCACAAACCATTGCTATTCAACGCTGGAACGAGTTAGCTTCCTGTATCTGACATGCGATGGTGGATGTTTTATCCTAGAAGGTTGGGAGGTAGCCAAGAGTGAGGTGTCGCTACACTGAGGCAAACGGACTCCAGTAATCTCGTTTATTAACATAAATTGACTGACTGCCGCCGCTAAAAACTGTCGCTATTTATATACAAAACTCTATGAAAACCATTATGCAAAACAGGATATTTGCATATCCATAATTCAATATGCAAATACACTACAGTGGAAATCAGCTTTGGTGTGAGATAGGTCAGGTAGAGAGGTCACGTATTGGACAAATCATTGATTGCACCCTGAGTTATGGGCTTTAAGTTGTACTACTCTATGGGTAGAGCTACTAGGCTGATGGTCTGGTACTACATGTATGGAGTGTACTTGCAGCAAAACTGGCACAACCTGTCCTACCAGTACTCACGTTGAAGTTGTGGTAGGCGGGGATGTGGGAGGTACAGGAGGAGAAGCTGGGACACTGCCGACATTCCCGGAGCACCTCCAGGGACGGCGGCTTGATGAACACTACGTAGGGCTTCAGATCCGCCGTGTAGAGCCTCGGTAGAGCCTGCCGCACCGCTCAGTGTCAATGGTTCGTCTTCAAATACATGTGTCTACACCACAACTGTGTGTAGATGGAAGTCTGTCACAACAGTCTACCTCACCGCTCAAAGTCAACTGAGTGGCTGCTTCAGACAGTCATAGTACAGATGACGGAAACACTTTCAGGATATCTGAGCCGAACTTGCTTTGGAAGCTTCATTTATACATTTAAATTAGAAATATAAAGTTGCGAAAAGAGAGATAGAGAAATGGGTGAAGTAGCATTATCTCCGACCAATCTTTCTGGTCCAGGGGTCGGCCATCTTTTGAGTCGGAAGAGTCAAAAATTACAAATTTTCTGAATTTTTAAAGAGCCATAAAATGTTTTTATTGGCAACAATAAATAGCACTCGCATAAATAAGTATTTGTGTATGGAACTAAAGAGCTTCACATCCAAAGAGCCGCATGTGGCTCGCCAACCCCTGATCTGGTCAACAGTATTGACCGAGTTCCGTGGGCCTACCTGGGGAATGGGGTTGATGACACACACGTAGCCATCCCGCACAATGTCCAGCACCATATCCAGGCTGGTGCCGTACAGGTGGCTGCGGTACTGGCCGTACTCCACAAACTTGCCACGGTGGATCTCCTGCTCCATCAGCTGGCGGTCCACGAAGTGGTACTCGTGGCCGTCGTGCTCCCAGTCCTGCCGCGCCCTGCTCGTGTCTGTGAGACACACCCCTCGTTCAGCACAGCACGGTTATTTGGTACATGGATTGGTTATTTATATCTTATGTGTAATATAATATAATACGGCTTGTGATTGTAAAACGACATTTGAAAATTATACCCCATGTGTTTCTTTTCAACGAAAAATCAATATTTAATTTTAAGGAGAAATAACGACTATTTCTAACCTTAGGTATGAAAGGAGAATTGTGAAGAGTAATGATAAACGGAAAAATAAAAGTATCCAGGGATGATTTTTCGTTGAAAAGAAACACATGCGGTATAATTTTCAAATATCTTATGTGTGTTTAATATATTTTCTATCTTGCCCAGAAGTCCTCCTCTACATGGTGGGCGGGAGAAGCAGCACAAGTAAAGGACTGCCCTGTAGTACGGTGTCGTGAGCCGCTACAGTAACCGTGAACAGGGAACTCTGAAATGTGGCTGACTAACGGGGCAATGATACCCCCATCTCCATGGAGCAACAATGGACACCACCACCATATACTTTCTATATTTCTCTTTAATTATAGAATCAAAAAGGAAATACCTACTCCTAGATATCTCTAGTGATACATTTATTATTTATATAAAATAAAATGATTTAAAAGCGCGAATGTTTCTTTTATACATAAAACAAACTTCTACTGTCCTTACTGCGATGAAAAAATATATTGGGAGGGCTTGGCCCATCAGTGGTGAACCCTCCCAGCGGTTTCGCCAATTTAATCCACCAGACCGCTTCTCAGAGCTCTAATATTGTATTGGATCATTCTGCTTTTATATGCTACACTGAAGGATGGAATCTTAGAAATGGTTTTCAAGTACACTATAGACATAAGCTTATAGGACAGTAGAATTATATTCAAATATTTGCTTCGAGCAATGCTCTTCAGCAAACTATAAAGACAAGGTCGTTCTACTGTCCTATAAGCTTATGTCCATAGTTTACTTGAAAACCATTTCTAAGATTCCATCCTTCAGTGTAGCATATAAAAGCAGAATGATCCAATACAATATTAGAGCTCTGAGAAGCGGTCTGGTGGATTAAATTGGCGAAACCGCTGGGAGGGTTCACCACTGATGGGCCAAGCCCTCCCAATATATTTTTTCATCGCAGTAAGGACAGTAGAAGTTCGTTTTTTGTATAAAAGAAACATTCGCGCTTTTAAATCATTTTATTTTATATGTATAGATGGCGCGTTATTGCTTTGTGTTAATTTATTCCTAATGACCTTGTCTTTATAGTTTGCTGAAGAGCATTGCTCGAAGCAAATATTTGAATATAATTCTACTGTCCTATAAGCTTATGTCTATAGTTTACTTGAAAACCATTTCTAAGATTCCATCCTTCAGTGTAGCATATAAAAGCAGAATGATCCAATACAATATTAGAGCTCTGAGAAGCGGTCTGGTGGATTAAATTGGCGAAACCGCTGGGAGGGTTCACCACTGATGGGCCAAGCCCTCCCAATATATTTTTTCATCGCAGTAAGGACAGTAGAAGTTCGTTTTATGTATAAAAGAAACATTCGCGCTTTTAAATCATTTTATTTTATATGTATAGATGGCGCGTTATTGCTTGTGTTAATTTATTCCTAATGACATTTATTATTACAATTTATTCTACGTCGAGATAATCCGGGATTTGTTTATTAACTGCCCTCTAGCTGTTGTTGAGTGCATACTTGCGAATAGAACATGTAGTTCATACCGTCACGAGACATATAGCAAACAAGCAAGAACATTAGCCGGGAACAAGACAGAAGATCCTTGAGTCATGCCGAAAAATCGCCAAAGGAGATAAATGAGTGGTTTGGGTACAAAAAACTCCCAAGTTTACGGAATTTCGAAAAAGTTTCGAGAAGCAGTCGAACTGGATGAAGTATCCTCTGAGCGGGCAAGCCACAGCAAACGATCGGATACGAAAAGAACACTCAGGAATCCATACTACGCTGTACAGTACGTTTTTTTCTTCTTTCTTATCTCCACTCAATCATATTAGGGTATCAAGCCTGTAGATGGTGTACAGTACGCGTTTTCTTATCTCCACTCAATCATATTAGGGTATCAAGCCTGTAGATGGTGTACAGTACGTGTTTTCTTATCTCCACTCAATCATATTAGGGTATCAAGCCTGTAGATGGTGTACAGTACGTGTTTTCTTATCTCCACTCAATCATATTAGGGTATCAAGCCTGTAGATGGTGTACAGTACGTGTTTTCTTATCTCCACTCAATCATATTAAGGTATCAAGCCTGTAGATGGTGTACAGTACGTGTTTTCTTATCTCCACCCAATCATATTAGGGTATCAAGCCTGTAGATGGTGTACAGTACGTGTTTTCTTATCTCCACTCAATCATATTAGGGTATCAAGCCTGTTGATGGTGTACAGTACGTGTTTTCTTATCTCCACTCAATCATATTAAGGTATCAAGCCTGTTGATGGTGTACAGTATGTGTTTTCTTATCTCCACTCAATCATATTAAGGTATCAAGCCTGTAGAGCTTGTTGATGGTGTACAGTACGTGTTTTCTTATCTCCACTCAATCATATTAGGGTATCAAGCCTGTAGAGCTTGTTGATGGTGTACAGTACGTGTTTTCTTATCTTCACTCAATCATATTAGGGTATCAAGCCTGTAGATGGTGTACAGTACATGTTTTCTTATCTCCACTCAATCATATTAGGGTATCAAGCCTGTAGAGCTTGTTGATGGTGTACAGTACGTGTTTTCTTATCTTCACTCAATCATATTAAGGTATCAAGCCTGTAGATGGTGTACAGTACATGTTTTATTATCTTCACTCAATCATATTAAGGTATCAAGCCTGTAGAGCTTGTTGATGGTGTACAGTACGTTTTTTATTATCTTCACTCAATCATATTAGAATATCAAGCCTGTAAGTGGTGTACAGTACATGTTTTCTTATCTCCACTCAATCATATTAAGGTATCAAGCCTGTAGAGCTTGTTGATGGTGTACAGTACATGTTTTCTTATCTTCACTCTATCATATTAAGGTATCAAGCCTGTAGAGCTTGTTGATGGTGTACAGTACGTTTTTTATTATCTCCACTCAATCATATTAAGGTATCAAGCCTGTAAGTGGTGTACAGTATGTGTACTTACATGGTATTGTGGTCCTGAAATGGTCGGGGTTACTGGACACCAGCTTCTGTTTGAGCTCATTCCTGCCCACACCGGGAGGACCTGCCACACCACAGAACAGCCCATTTCATCCCCCACACCTGCAGAAGGAGATAGTACAAGAAACTCTACAATAGCGGTATTCAGAACATCAACAAACCAAATTTATAAATGTAATTTGATAATAATACCTTTGATATGAAACCATTATTTGCGAAAGAGCATTGCTCGATGCAATTCCTTGAAATTCTATGTACGAGGTGTGTTCAAAAAGTATTGCGACCTTTGTGTTTTTTCAAAAATTATTTATTTATTCATGAATACCTATTTTGCCCCCTTCAAAGTAATCCCCATGAGATATTATACACTTGTGGCAACGGTTTTTCCAATCTTCGAAGCACTTCAAAAAATCCGCCTTTGCCGGTCCCAAGCCCGGATGAAAAAGGAGGAGGGGGAGCAGTAACAAGCTCACTAAAAAACCTGGGCTCAGCTGGCCCGGCTGATAGTACCCTGTTAGGGCTCCTAATCCAGGGATACAGGATGAGCAGCGTTTGTACTCCATGTTAGGAGCGGCTGCACATGGCGTCTGTTCCTCATGTCAGAGGCGGCCATTTCTTTTGGAGCTAAGTCGGCCTGCCACTGAGTGGTGCTCCCAGTCTTAATGACAAAGGCAGACGCATTTTACTTCACCCAGTCACGATGGTTGTCCCCCGGCAGACACCATCAAAAGGCTCATGTTTTACAAGCTGATTGAGTGGAGATAAGAAAGAAGAAGAAGATTTTTAAAAATCTTTTTCAGCTCCTCCTTCGATGTCGTCTTTATCTCGTCAAGCGTAGAGTAACGTCGTCCTTTCATGGGCATCTTCAGTTTAGGAAACAAGAAAAAGTCACAGGGGGCCAGATCTGGGGAATACGGTGGCTGAGGCATCATTAGTGTGTTGTTTTTGGCCAAAAAGTCGCGCACAAGCAACGATGTGTGAGCAGGGGCGTTATCGTGGTGCAAAAGCCAATTTTTGTTCTTCCACAAATCCGGGCGTTTCTGGCGGATTGCTTCGCGCAAATTGCGCATAACTTGCAGGTAATATTCCTTATTGAGCTTTCTACCCTGTGGCAAGAACTCATGATGCACCACGCCCCTGCAATCGAAGAAAACTGTCAGCAAAACTTTCACATTCGACCGAACTTGGCGCGTTTTTTTCGGTCTTGGTTCGTGCGGCAGCTTCCATTGAGATGATTGAGCTTTGGTTTCCACGTCATAACCATAAACCCACGCTTCGTCACCAGTTATGACCCTCTGGAGCAAATTTGGGTCGTCGCGGACAGAGTCCAACATTTCATTAGCAATGTTCATGCGATGCTGTTTTTGGTCGCAATTGAGCAATTTTGGTACGAATTTCGCGGCGACCCGTCTCATGCCCAAATCATTGATAAAAATCGGATGGCACAAGCCAATCGATATGTTTAGGTCCTCAGCAACTTCTCTAACGGTGATTCGACGATTGGCCAATATCATTTTCTCCACTTCATTAATTTTTTGCGTCTGTTGTTGAAGTGCCCGGGCGTCCGGCACGCTCTTCGTCGTTCACATCTTTTCGGCCTTCTGAGAACATTTTGTACCACCGATAAACGTTGCTTCGGTCCAAGGTAGCTTCTCCGTATGCCACAGTCAACATTCGGAATGCATCCGCGCACTTAATTTCGTTTTTCACACAAAATTTCATACAGGTTCTTTGATCCATTTTTTTCAATAGGTAAAAATCGAAGACGATCCAAAACACCTGCAAGCAAAGCAGCTGTCAACAATTAAGTGAACATTCAAAATGGCCGAGCTTGTCGGCATAAGTGAGAGACATGAGTACCAACATAAAGCCACAAAAACTCCCCTTAAGCTGCCTTCCATAGTAAATACAGGGTATATTCCAGTCCAATACAAGAGTAGAGCGGTCTGGAGATTAATTTGGTGAAACCGCTGAGAGGGTTCACTACTGATAAGCCAAGCCCTCTCATTCAATAACTTTTATCATTGCAGTAAGGTCTGTAGAGATACTATTTTATGATATATGTGAAAAAGAAACACATTGCCAGTAAATAATTATTACAAAAACCCGACTTTCATTAAAGAGATGATTATATTTTCTGATGTCCTTAACACGAGCTAACGTGATTCAAATGACCTACGAATTTATTCTTCTAGGGAGCAGTCAATTCGAAGGTGACATTCAGATACAGTCATTCTATTAACCATAGCAGGAATTGGCTGTAGGATTATGTTTTAATTGTATACTCCTGGTATACATTCAAAAAGTAAAGTAGCGATAAAAATAAATTTAGAATTTTCATAGATAGGGCTCTAAGTTGATGATATTTTAATCTTATATGTTAAAGTACTACAAAAGTAGACATGGGGAGTACTTACAGTACAAGCAGTCTCTACCTACCACGGTCTGGTACTACATGTGTAGAAATGTGGTTATTTCACTGTTTGATGGTGTTGCTCAGCTGTGTCACAACAAGGAGACGTACCGATGAGGACAATGGGGCGATGGTGGCGGGAGTCGGAAGGATGGAGTTTGGCCACGGGGGTGTACGTGATGATGTTCTTGGAGGAGATGTCTACACAGAGTGGCTGTTATACACGATACACTCACAGCAGGGTGACATACGTACCTAGGGTTGTCGTGATCTCGTAGGACAGTCTGAGGGGGCACTGGTTGTAGGCGTGTACATTTGTACTGAGGAGTTCTATACAGATGGGGCAGGTCTCCAAGTTGGAGGCTATCCTCCTGGACACAGGGAGCTAGGGACAAGTCTACAGGGATGATGTCGTAGGGAAGCCACTATGTGACAACTTTGTACAATGGAACACTAGGAGAGTGATCATCATAGAAAGATAGGCCTTATATACTATTGGACAAGCAGTTTCACCAAATTAATCTCCAGACCACTCTACTATTGTATTGGATTGGTTTTGTTATATTCCCTTCATTTACTATGGAAGGCAGCTTAGTGGTGTTTAGGGGAACCTATGGACATTAGCTTATAGTATGTACAGTAAAACCCCGCTAATACGAACCCTGGATATAACGAACCTTTCCTTATAACGAACCCACGCCGATTCCCAATTCCATTGAAAATACCATCGTTATAACGAACTTTGCGATTTTTAGAATAACGAACTACCCCTATAACGAACCTATTTTCGGTCCCAAAATAATAAAATCTATTTAAAATACTATGCTTATAACGAACTTAGAATTGTAATTTAAAAAAAAATTAAAACAACCAAATTTTGAGCATGTTTCAGCTCGCGGATCGCGATTTCAAAACAATAAATTTAGCGGCATTGTTTGTTTTGAATTTTGCACTTTATTTTTGCTGTATGTTGTATAAATTTTAACACATTATACTTTTTATTAAATACAATATATTTGCATCCATTAAATTTGAAATATAAAAATACAAATGGCTTCCAAAATGAAGAAAACAAAGGCATTTTAAAAACAAAAGCGTTATTTCTTTAAAAAAAGGCCATTTTCAAAACTTTTCAAAGTGAAACAATACAGGCAAAATGTTAAGAACATATTAAAATAAGAGAATATAACTTTTCTATTATAAAATATAAAATATAAAGCCATTAAAAATTGTTACAAAGAGAAATCAACCTCAACTTTTGCCGCGATCGCGTTTTAGGGCTAAAAAAAAAAAAAAATCCAAATAAATGGTCCCGTGATGAAACAAAAACTATTTTTATAACATTAACTATGGTGATTTTAAAGTCAGCAATGTTTTGCATGGCAGGTTTGAAAAAAAAAAAAAAACGAAATCTAGACCTAGAAGAATATGTGGGAAAATGAAATGGAAGAAAAACACCAACTTTATTTGAATGGTGCAATGCTTGAAGAATGCTTTGAAGCAACAAGGTGTTAGAGCCATTTTTACAAGTAAACAATGAATTATATAATGTGATAATGATGTTTTAAAATCATTTTATATCTTTGAATATATATTTAATAAAACTTTGCCTAGGATTTGTCTTGATTTTTAAATTAGACATAGAGGTACATGTATGTTAATGATAAGAAGAACCTATCATCTAATGATTTCTATTATTATTCAGTATTAATGTAAGGAAATTGGTCAATTAAGGGAATTAAAACAAAGTGACCACTATTAAGAGGCAGCCTCTTCTTGTGTGTATAGCTGTCCTTTAATTATACGGTCTAAAAATTTTGAAAAGTAAAAAAAAAAATAGCCAAACCGTGGCTATAGTGAACCAAAAGCTCTGTCCCATTGGGGTTCACTATAGAGGGGTTTTACTGTATATCGGGATTCAGACAATAACTCTGAAAGATATTACAGTGATTTTTATTGAAGACACACGAGATAACCAAGTGTGAACAAAATTTAATCTGTCTCCTTAAAAAAAAAAAAGAAGATAAATGGGGGCGAATTCAAGATATGAAGCTTCCTCAAGTTTTGTCCATGGGTACATATAGGGTCGTATTACATAGGAAGTTTTACAGTAGAGCTGTACAGAGGGTATTGTCACAAGTTCCTGTCAGGCTGACTGTGTCAGGAAGACAAGGTTCGACGCCGAACTGAGAGAACAGAGAAGCCCAAAGTCTCCGAGGTCTTACTGCTGCTGCTAGGGTGGGACAGGAGGCCTGAAGCCGTGTTTCGAGTGTTCCTGTAAGATTCCAGAGGTATGGAAGAATTCCTAACGTGTTCTGTCGGCATTGGCCCGACGTTTGGCTGATGAAGTATGATGCGGGAATATGTCTGGAGTTTTCCAAGAGGGAGAAATGTGGAGATGGGACTTAGAAGATATACATTTAAGTCAGGAGTCACCCCTGCTAGAGGGAGGGGACACGTACCTCTGCTGCAGTCCGGGGCTAGGTATCAGTCCTGTCTTGGCGGGAGGCTCGCCCTCCTTGTACGCCAGCCACCAGAGCCGGTCCTCTCTGTTCACCACCACCAGCACATCCCCGCGGCTGAACGCCAGCCCCACATCACCGCACGGGATCTCGGGATCCTTGGCCGGGTCCGTGGTGAAGTGGGCCCTCATGTGGGTCACGTCGTTGCGGTGGGTGAAGGGCACGAGGGTCAGCACGATCGGACCGTCCCGTACTTGCTGCCGGCAGTCACAGTGGCGGTGGGGCAGCCAGGGAGAGAGAGCTGGGACCGACTTACCTCCTGCCAACACCACACACTCGTCAGGGGACACTCGGAAGTAGAAACACATTTAGGGATATAAGGTGGGGAGCCATGGAATGGAACTATACATTTTATCTTTCACACATTGCTAGATTCAGAAACTCAGGAAAAACTGCCATTTAAACGAAATCTTCTATGTGAAAAAATATATATAAATTAAAGATATTGAAATATTAGATAGGTAGATACTACCCGCCCATTCTATAACGTCCCTCAATATGTGATTTCAACAGTTAAACTGACGGAACTGGAGACTCAGCTCAGTAGCACGAGTTATAACAACGACGTTTCATTGAATATCAACAACAACAAACAAAAAGCCTTTATTGAGGACCTCTCGTCCTATAAAGGATTCGCCAGTTTACAGAGTAATTGAAGAGAACTAAGAATACAGAGATATATGTAGTAGGTATAGTATAGTATTTTCTACACTGTGACTATATACAACAGCAACAACAAGCCTTTTACTGGAATCAAAGTCCCATACAGGATTCGTCATTCTAATCCTGACAAAGATTATTTACATATAATTATTTACATCAATTAGATTATGTATATAGCTTCCCTTTCTCTTCAGCCGTCTTCAAAAATTTGAACAACGCAAAAGCTCCAGCTCTGTTTCTCACCACCTCATTCAACAGGAACTCCAGAGAGAGTCCCTCAGGGCCTATTTCAATGAGGAGCACTTCTCGTTCGTCTTTCAGCCCCATACATGAGAGTATATGCGTTTCATTGAATTGAAAAGTCGAGAAAAGTCCACGGACATGAAAGAGATAGGTAAACTGAAGTAAACATAACAGTTATCTACAGAAAGTGGAAATTAAGATCGACCTTTCTACAAGTTGGATCCATCATCTGTGTTACACCTATTGTCTGTGCTGTCTCCAGAATTTGTGTAAAGCTAATGTATTGAATTTGACTACTTCTGCCATTAGAACATATGGAGGATTGTTTTTATAACAATCTCTTGACGGAGAATTTCTCCTCCAATGTCGGACAGTAAAACGATTCCTTTCCAATATTCCTTTCAAATTATAAATAGTGCAAACTTATTATGAGAATGAAAAGGGAAAAAATGACGTTGAAACGTCTTTATTTATATTCCCAGACGATATTTTAGTGAATTCGATTTTAACATGAAATAGGTCAGAGGGATTCTCTTCCTCAAGTGAGACAAAACGACTCATACAAATAGATTTGGTCCCCCCCAGGCTGGCAGGAACAATGCCCCATCTGTAGACACGGTCATTAAGCCGCCTCACCATGGATAGCGCAGCTACGGTGTTCTATGAGGACGGGACATTCTTATTCTCCCAGAAGTGAGGTGTGAATATCATTCTAATTAAATTAAAACAATTTTTCTTGATTTATCAAGAAATTGGGTTGGCCAAATATCAGGGAACAGGCTAAATCAATGTTTAGTTGATTTCTGTTCCACCAGATGGCGCTATGCCTTCTGTAAAGCACATGTGCTCCTGGTTAGGATATGCCTTTTTTATTTTTAAAACAATTTTCTATTGCCTTTACTGCAATTATAAATTGATGGGAGGGCCTGGCTCATCAGAAGTAAACCCTCCCAGCGGTTTCGCTTGTTTAATCTACCAAACATTGCATTCAAAGAAATGGTTTCACAAGTTTGATCCACCTTTTGGCCAATTCTTACGTCTCGCAGTTCTGGTACTTTGAAGCAAAGAACTCCCTCACCTCAGCTTCCAACTCATTCTGGTCGCTGAAGTGCCGTCCGTGAAGGAACATTGACCACAACAAGTCACTAGTTGACCACTACTATATATGGCATACTATACCGAACTATATGCTGGGATCTTCAAATTAAAGATGGCGGCCAGTAAATCTTTTTTATTAAATTTTATTAAAAAGATGGCCGAAGTATCTTTAATTTGAAGAACTATGAATGCCGGCTAGACAGCCTCTATCTTTATGCTGGGTGTAGCAACAGTTTTATTGATTCAAGGTACTGGATTTTTTCTTGTTTCACTCGAGCAATCTGTGATTGGACGTTATCCTGATGTCGAAGAGTTTCTGTTCATCAGAACCTGATACTTCTGCTTAAAACAGAATGTTCCACGTTGTCCCGGTGTAGAGACCATGGATGACCAGTAGCTATGTACAACCTGCGGCTTCACACTTGCTCCTAATAGATAACATTCCTGCCCTAAATAGAGATAACAGGACATTTATTGGAATGATTGAAGATTCCCCGGCATTATCACAGAATTTGGAATTTGCTCTTTAATAAATCAAAATTTCAGTATAAAGGTCTATATATCGGCAACCCACCTCCGGCGACAAATCTGTCTGCTGTGATCCCTCTCTCTCTGATAATCATAATTAACATTTACTTTACTAATTGATTTTGTTAATTGTTTTGACAATGTGGCATGGCTCGTAAGCGGTGAACCCTCCAACAGTTTTAAGCTTCACACCGCAACGGCTTACTCGACTAATGAAATCAGTACGATGAAATGTAGCATGGCAACAGGTTGTGCATCCACACTCATGGACAAAACTTAAGGAAGAGAGTTTCTTATTTTAAGTATAAACCATTCCTTATTTGCTTATATATATGGTGGATTTCCCATAACATGTAAATTTGAACGTTCTCTTAAAAAAAAAAAAAAAAAAGCTACAGTAGAACTTGGATAATTCGAAAAACGTCTTTAATACGAATATTTATCCTGGTCCCTAGAATTTCCGTTTTTAATTCGAATTTTTGGATAAATCTGATTTTTTTTGGTCCATTGGGCTTCGAATTATCCAGGTTTGACTGTGATAATAAATGTAAAATATTGCTAAAAGGTAAAACTTCTTTAAGTTTTGTCCATGAGTGTACATAGTTTAGAATATATCTTATTGTGAATGTTAATATTTATAGAAAATAAGTGTTTTTTCAGGATTATGGGATTTAGACTTCTGTAAGACCATGGTAAAATAACATGGGAATATTTGGCCCGTTGTAAATCAAATATTTTTTTAAATTTTCGAGAGAGAGAGAAAGTATCCAACCTTCCCCTGGTGCCCCCGCTGTAGAGAAACATCGACGAGACCTACCTACTCCCATTACCGACATATACTTATGTATTAGATAATAAAAAGGCATATATTGGAGTGTATACAAAAATGTAATGCCTCGATAAAGGTTGGCGTTCAGCCAGCCGAAATATTGGCAAATCTTTTATTAAATCCAATATATGCCTTTTTATTATCTAATGAATTAAATATGGATTGCTCTATTTTCAATACTTATGTATATTGTGTATAAGTCGAACGCTTCACGATTTTGCGTGTCATCCTTGCACAGGGGCCATGCTAATCTTCTCTGTAGCGTTCATATGGTAGTATATGTACCGCCGAACAAGTGTGTACGTCGAACTGGAGATTGAGTATGATCTAAGAAGGGAGTCCCCGGACTCAGGATGATTCACTCACCAGGACTTGTAGGACGTCTGGACGGGACTTGCCCTTGACCGGGACACCGTTGACCTCGCGGACTTCATCCCCGACGTAGATGAGACCTGTAACACATCCATTGTATGGTTTACTCACCACACTCCATATACTCCGGTTCATCCATTCTGTGGTTTCCTATACTCTGGTTCATCCAGTCTATGGTTTACTAACTACACTCCATATATTCCAGTTCATCCATTCTGTGGTTTCCTATACTCCAGTTCATCCATTCTGTGGTTTCCTATACTCCGGTTCATCCATTGTATGGTTTACTCACCACACTCCATATACTCCGGTTCATCCATTCTGTGGTTTCCTATACTCTGGTTCATCCAGTCTATGGTTTACTAACTTTAAATCCTATGGTTTCCTAGATTACAATTCCTTCTATAGTTTCCTAGACTTCACAACTTCCATTATTCCATGGCTATCTAGATTCCAATATATCCATTGTATAGTGTCACGATTTTTTTGTTGTTTCTTATCCCCTTGTGTAAAGATTACCAGAATTCCATGAGTCCATGCTCCTCGAGCTGTTTTATGATAAGCAGCGGCCTCTCCCAAAGGTCCTGTTTAGTACATCTAATGCAAGCCAAAATGTGTTCTGGAGCTGCAGGTGCCAAGCTACATTTTGGGCAAGTGGGGTAAATTTGTTATTATTTTCTATCTTCAATGGATTAAGATGGCCTGTTCTCAATCTTGTAAGTGTTGTTTGATGCTGTCTGATGTTCAGAGCTCCTCCTGGGTTCACTCCACTGTACCAACTGTGCTTAGGTGGGATCCTCCAGTTCTTGCTGTCACGACTTTAGTTCATATATATAATGCTGGCTGCCTAGAGGGATTATATCCGAAACAAACTAGGCTACATCCTGTTCGCTAAACTTCTTTTCGCTGGTTTTTCTGAAAAATTCACTCTTTAACTTTAAACTTGAGGTATAGTTGGCGCTTGAGTCTTCGATAAAATGTAGAGGGCTATTCAAAATATTAACTACTCTTTAAGCACTGGTCTTACACAACTCAACAAACTTTATTTCCAACCACAATATATAGATAGATATATACAGTTAATTTACACACGTAACCAGATATTCTCGGTCAAATATCGTACAAAATTATACACAGTTAGTAAAACAAGGCTGTCCCAAAAGTTTGTAATATGTTTACGAATTTATGGGACAACCTTGTAATTCTGAAACTTGGCCCACCTGCTGATTGGCCATCCTTGATATAGAACATCAGAGATTAAATCATTCTTCTATAAGAATTCTGTTATAATTTTACCAAGGTTACCAATATTACCAAAGTTGTCCCAAAAGTTCTCAAACACTTGCAAAATATAAACCATAATATAATACAATATAATGCGGCTTGTGATTGTAAAACGACATTTGAAAATTATCCCGCATGTGTTTCTTTTGAACGAAAAAATCAAAATTAATTTTAAGGAGAAATAACGATTATTTCTAACCTTAGGGATGAAGTATGAAAGGGTGAATTGTGAAGAGTAATGATAAACGGAAAAACTTGGACACTTTTATTTTTCCGTTTATCATTACTCTTCACAATTCATCCTTTCATACCTCATCCCTAAGGTTAGAAATAATCGTTATTTTCCTTAAAATAAATTTTGATTTTTCATTCAAAAGAAACACATGCGGGATAATTTTCAAATGTCGTTTTACAAAACCATACTATGTTAACGAAATTTTGGAACAACCATAAAAGATCTAACACACCACCTGACAGATGTACTAAGTCCGACGAGAGGGCTCGGTCAGCAACCTTGCCAGCGACTCTCGATGACGCCTGTGGGTGAGTGGTCAACCCCATGGAGCCAGACCATAATGGCGGGCGCGAGGGGCCTACCAATGGCCGCTCGGTGCATGGAGAATGCATCATTCCTTCTGGCTGTGTGTGGATCTAGACTTCAGCGAAATACAGTGGACGCAAGGGCCGCATTGAGCCCATATCGTCCCTGGCCCTGCTTCGCAGGGCCGAATTTCCTATCTGACAGATGTACTCACCGCTCCTCTCGGCAGCACCGCCCTGCTGGACATGAGCAACAATCAGGCTGCTGGTGTTCTCGTCAAACTTGACCGTGGCGCCCTGGACATCCCCCCGGGCTTACATCCACCCGCTGTACAGACCGACAGCTCGAGACTTACTAGCGGCTCCTTGTTTTTGATTAACTGGACAATTTTTATGGCATCGTGGTTGGCTAAAGAAGGCACAGAGGGTAGAGTTGGAAGGAATTCCTTTCTGGCTACTTGATCATGGGCTTCTATCAGTGCCTGCAAAAACAAACATTTGACATATCCCTAGACAGTAGATTTCAATAGCAAACTTTCTATCGAGTTTAAGTCGTGTGAGCTACGTATTTGGTGTCCGGATAGGGAAATACAGAAATTTAGATTCTCTAAGATTCCTACAAAAACGTGCCGAGGTAAACAAAACTAGTGGGGATGGGTTATCTTATCAGGGAGAAATAACTCATTCATTGACACTCATTTTTTTGAAGAATTTGACAAATTGATTGTATTTTACATCTGCTAGATCTCAATTTTTTTTAGTTTACAGGTACCAGCAACGTTTTAATAGCATCCCAACAACATACCAGCAAAAATAATCTAAGATATTTCCCAATAACATTCCCGAACAGCATGTTCCAATGATGTAATTATAAACAATAGACCAAATTTAAATTGAAGATATTTTGTAGATTTCCGTAGAGCTTTTGACTCTCTGTACCCAACAACATACTAACGGTATCTCAACAAACTCCAGACAACATCTCACAATTTCTACATTATAGTATGCTCAGAAGAAATCAATAAATCAATTTTATAGGTTCTGGATGCCTTAAAAATGTAAATAGATCCAAAACATTGTTAAATTACAAACCAATTTAAAATCTCAGTTATAAATATCCACACTGCGCGCGTTTGTTTTTGTAAATATTTCTGGTGGGATAAAGTTGATATTATATATAGTAAGCCCGTTGAAGAGCGATTTTCGCTTGAAAGCTAGCGTTTGTTTAATAAAAAGAAACTCATTGTGAGAAATTATTTTTTAATTTTAAAACATTATAGAATCTAATATTGATTTCTCAGAATATTTTTTTTCATTAAAAATTTCAGGTCGCTCTCAATAAAAATGGCGACCTTTATTAATATGGAATATGAAATAAAAAAGAATGGTGATTAGAGCCAATCGCTAATTAGACCCATCACAATGGCCAAGGTTTGGGCAGAAGGAAAAAATACTCAGGTACTGGAGAACAATGGCCTGACTGCCCTCCATTTCTAAATGTGGTAAAATAAGGAGGCAACAAATTTGCATAGTCATTATTGTGATTATTATGGGGGCCCACATATATATATGTATATGCATATCAACTAGCTCGTATTTCTTCTACTAGGATCAAAATGGAATTTTGCGGGAGAATGATATTTCTGTGTGAGGTAAACTTATTTTGACGTTTAAAATATGAAACAAAAAACTGATAATCCCTGAAAAAAATCTGCAATCCATACCCAGGAATATGGTATTTGCATACGTGCTTAATACGTGCTAATCTTCTCTGTATCGTTCCTATTGTAGTAGTTGTACCGCCGAAATGGTATCACAGGGACCATGCTAATCTTCTCTGTATCCTTCCTATTGTAGTAGTTGTACCGCCGAACTGGTATCACAGGGGCCATGCTAATCTTCTGTGTATCCTTCCTATTGTAGTAGTTGTACCGCCGAACTGGTATCACAGGGGCCATGCTAATCTTCTGTGTATCCTTCCTATTGTAGTAGTTGTTCCGCCGAACTGGTATCACAGGGGCCATGCTAATCTTCTCTGTATCCTTCCTATTGTAGTAGTTGTACCGCCGAACTGGTATCACAGGGGCCATGCTAATCTTCTGTGTATCCTTCCTATTGTAGTAGTTGTACCGCCGAACTGGTATCACAGGGGCCATGCTAATCTTCTGTGTATCCTTCCTATTGTAGTAGTTGTACCGCCGAACTGGTATCACAGGGGCCATGCTAATCTTCTGTGTATCCTTCCTATTGTAGTAGTTGTACCGCCGAACTGGTATCACAGGGGTCATGCTAATCTTCTCTGTATCCTTCCTATTGTAGTAGTTGTACCGCCGAACTGGTATCACAGGGGTCATGCTAATCTTCTCTGTATCCTTCCTATTGTAGTAGTTGTACCGCCGAACTGGTATCACAGGGGCCATGCTAATCTTCTCTGTATCCTTCCTATTGTAGTAGTTGTACCGCCGAACTGGTATCACAGGGGCCATGCTAATCTTCTGTGTATCCTTCCTATTGTAGTAGTTGTACCGCCGAACTGGTATCACAGGGGTCATGCTAATCTTCTCTGTATCCTTCCTATTGTAGTAGTTGTACCGCCGAACTGGTATCACAGGGGCCATGCTAATCTTCTGTGTATCCTTCCTATTGTAGTAGTTGTACCGCCGAACTGGTATCACAGGGGCCATGCTAATCTTCTGTGTATCCTTCCTATTGTAGTAGTTGTACCGCCGAACTGGTATCACAGGGGTCATGCTAATCTTCTCTGTATCCTTCCTATTGTAGTAGTTGTACCGCCGAACTGGTATCACAGGGGCCATGCTAATCTTCTCTGTATCCTTCCTATTGTAGTAGTTGTACCGCCGAACTGGTATCACAGGGGCCATGCTAATCTTCTGTGTATCCTTCCTATTGTAGTAGTTGTACCGCCGAACTGGTATCACAGGGGCCATGCTAATCTTCTGTGTATCCTTCCTATTGTAGTAGTTGTACCGCCGAACTGGTATCACAGGGGCCATGCTAATCTTCTGTGTATCCTTCCTATTGTAGTAGTTGTACCGCCGAACTGGTATCACAGGGGCCATGCTAATCTTCTGTGTATCCTTCCTATTGTAGTAGTTGTACCGCCGAACTGGTATCACAGGAGTCATGCTAATCTTCTCTGTATCCTTCCTATTGTAGTAGTTGTACCGCCGAACTGGTATCACAGGGGCCATGCTAATCTTCTGTGTATCCTTCCTATTGTAGTAGTTGTACCGCCGAACTGGTATCACAGGGGCCATGCTAATCTTCTGTGTATCCTTCCTATTGTAGTAGTTGTACCGCCGAACTGGTATCACAGGGGTCATGCTAATCTTCTCTGTATCCTTCCTATTGTAGTAGTTGTACCGCCGAACTGGTATCACAGGGGCCATGCTAATCTTCTCTGTATCCTTCCTATTGTAGTAGTTGTACCGCCGAACTGGTATCACAGGGGCCATGCTAATCTTCTGTGTATCCTTCCTATTGTAGTAGTTGTACCGCCGAACTGGTATCACAGGGGCCATGCTAATCATCTGTGTATCCTTCCTATTGTAGTAGTTGTACCGCCGAACTGGTATCACAGGGGCCATGCTAATCTTCTGTGTATCCTTCCTATTGTAGTAGTTGTACCGCCGAACTGGTATCACAGGGGCCATGCTAATCTTCTGTGTATCCTTCCTATTGTAGTAGTTGTACCGCCGAACTGGTATCACAGGGGCCATGCTAATCTTCTGTGTATCCTTCCTATTGTAGTAGTTGTACCGCCGAACTGGTATCACAGGGGTCATGCTAATCTTCTCTGTATCCTTCCTATTGTAGTAGTTGTACCGCCGAACTGGTATCACAGGGGCCATGCTAATCTTCGCTGTATCCTTCCTATTGTAGTAGTTGTACCGCCGAACTGGTATCACAGGGACCATGCTAATCTTCTCTGTATCCTTCCTATTGTAGTAGTTGTACCGCCGAACTGGTATCACAGGGACCATACTAATCTTCTCTGTATCGTTCCAATTCTATATACAGTTACGAGCGTCATGCGTGGCCTCTGTCACGGTTTGCTTTTTTTTTTGGAATGGCGCCCTCCTATTGGTCGGCTACGATCACGCCACCTTTGCCCCCCCCACTATTGTGTTGGAGCGGGTCGCTCCTTAAATAAATGCATATATTAGTTAATAACCAAATGGAATCCTCTCTTTCTTTTTCCCAGTAAGAGACGCCTACGGAAGCCAACAGTACATAGACAGATAAAGCACATAGGCTATAGCTATTAACTAAAATATGCATTTATTTAAGGCGCCAATTTATAATTGTAACAAATAGTATTTGAATCAAAACATTCAATCGGGTAAAACACGGGCGTTGCCCGGGTCATTCGGCTAGTTTTAGTATATGTACCGCCGAACAAGCGTGTTCATTATAGATATAGGTATTTGTCTTTTGTTATTTTGTAGAAGTATCGGAAAAGATTGAATCACACACACAGCAGGCTTATGTCATCCAGAGAGACCCACCTGAACATGTGGAAGACTAAGTATGTGCGACAATTCTCTGGCTTCTGGAAGAGGAACGGGATAGAGGATGTTGAGAACCTGCACATCAACATCGTGAAATGAGCAAGTTAATATAAAGCAACAACAAGCTATATATGTATAGAAAATGAGCCCGAATGTTTCTAAAACTGTACATAGATGTTAGGACAAACCTTAGCTAATTGGATATTATACCTTTTATTTTTATATTTATACTAGCCGAATGACCCGGGCAACGCCCGGGGTTTACCCGATTAAATGCTTTTATTCAAATACTATTCGTTACAATTATAAATTGGCGCCGTGGATGTCATTCTTGTATAATATATAAATGAGTTTTAAAAGCCAAAAGCAAACGGTGACAGAATTAAGAACGCATGACGCTGATAACTGTATATATTGTAAAAAAAAAAAAAATGCATCGGCCGGGAATCGAACCCGGGGCGCCCGCGTGGCAGGCGAGCATTCTACCACTGAACCAAAAGCAAACGGTGACAGAATTAAGAACGCATGACGCTGATAACTGTATATATTAATTTTAATAATATAAATGAGGGATTTTAAAAAAACTTTTCTATACCTAAAACTATATTTAGTTCTTAATTTAATTAATTTTTCTGTTAACTACCACTTCCTTATATTACAAAATAATATGTACTTTGACTATAATATTTTAATAAACCCAAGTCGGTGGATGAGAGGGTAACACCCTCGATTCCCGACAGTCATGAACCGGGATTGAATCCCACGTTAATATTTTGTTTTAATATGTGAATAGCCATCACATATTATTCATTGTTCAATTATCATGAACTAGGTTGCTCTTGTTGAGCGGTACCTAATGTGATTTTGAACCAGGTTAATAAACTAGTTATTTATTGGCGAATCGTGTTTGTGGTCATTTACTATAATACTACAACCTTATTGGTCAAAATTGTCATCAATAATTGTTTTTGCGGACAGGTGTTATCCACTAGAGAGGGCAGAATTCAATTCGACTGACACATTGTTGATTAGAAACTAGATTTGTGCTTTTAAAATTACTTATATCAATGGCTATTCCATGGTTAGCTTTTTTTTTAGTCCCAAGTAGGAAACAGCGTCAGTTTTTAGTCAGTTTTGTTAATTGCTTTGTGGTGAGTTGGCAATTTTGACATGAAAGGAATCTGCCATTTCATTTCCTGGTATTTCTAGAGGCGGCGTATTTAGACAAAAAGGAGAATTATTTACTTAGATCCATTCAGATATTTGAGTCAAAGTACCACTAAGTACAAGTTGAGAAAAACCTGATCACAGAGCTGATAATTCTTCTCAGTTCTAGATGGCGTCGAGGAGGTGTCAATTGGAAAGTCCCACTGATGTCATTTCTATCCTGGTGGCAGAACAATCGAATTGACAACGGGTTTACAGGTATTTAGTACGCGACACGTGTTTGAAGGTAATTTTTTGCCTTTGGTTGAAACGTATTGTTGTTCATAGAACGTTAGCTTTGTGTTCATTCAGTACTTTTTGGTTGCGTGGTTTATATTCCCGCACGACAGGTCTAATGGGTTCAGGCGACCAGAACTGATTTGTAGAACAAACTCGACTTCTTCATTATATATATGTCATGATTTGACTAATGCCCAAGAGATATAATTCCTTTCGCCATAATTAGTATTTTAAAATGTAAATACAAATTCATCCATCTATAAATCTGTACAAAATAAACGTGGGCGCCAGCACGCGCGGGCGAATGCTAAGGCACGCCGCCGCGTGCGCGCGGTCACTAGTGTGGAACTAATTCTTTTTTCGAAGCTTACATGCATAACCGTTGTGCCCTTCCATTAGATCACAAAAGATACGACATATATATATATATATTAATTTATTAGAGAACAATTGGAACGAGTTGCTCTTCTTTTATCGATTTGTTGAGACGCTACATTCCACACTGAATAAGTCGAGAGGTGATGGAATCCGTAAAATCAACACAACAGCAGGCCTGACGTTCCTCAGCGTGGTCTGCTATCGTTTTACCCCAAGTCTTTTTACTTAATTCGCCAACTTTTGTAGTTACGTCGAATGTAAAAACCTCGCTTAGCACAAGTAATCATACGAGGTCACTTGTTAATGCAAGGAGGAACTATTTTACATAAAAATAAAAGTTACGCTCTTACAGAGTACAACAATCGACTAAAATAAACTCTTCAAGTTAAAATAGAAAAATAAAACGGAAATTGAAGAGAAGTATTTTGTGCCAATTTTATTAGCAAGCTTTCAGACGTCCTTCTACAGGCTTTTTCGATAACTCCCGTGTTGTCGAAAAATCCTGTAGAAGGACACATGCGTCGGAAAGCTTGTTATTAAAATTCGCACAAGAAACTCCTATTCAATTTCCGTTTTATTTTACTAGAGTACAACAATCAAACTCTGTATATTCATGTTGGAATTGTGAAAAAGTATTATAATTACAATTATATTCTCACAATGAGTATCTTTTTTTTATTTAAAAATGCTAGCTTTCAAGCGTTATTCGCTCTTCAACGGGCTTTTAAAAATATCGACTTGATCCCTCCAGAAATATTTACTGTGAATATTTCTGGAGGGATCAAGTCGATATTTTTGAAAGCCCGTTGAAGAGCGAATAACGTTTGAAAGCTAGCGTTTTTTAAATAAAAAAGATACTCATTGTGAGAATATAATTGTAATTATAATACGATGTTTATATTCGTATACGTAAAGACGTACCTCTCCCTTTAAATATGTATCAAAACGACGGAGAAAGAATGGAAAAATTCTCCTTCCTTCAGTAGAACAGAGCAGGAATGGTGTGGTAGTGCTTGGGCCAAGTACTCACTTCTTTGGAGAGTGTGAGGAGATGATCATGGGCGGGGGAGGCCTCGAGACACTCGAGGATGTCGTGGATCTGAGGCAGACAGGGGCGGCGGTCAAGGGCTACAATGGGGAGGACAGATACTCACAGCCACCAGGGCTTGCAGGGAACGGCTCTTCAAGAGCGTCCTCAAGAAGACATCGTCTTTAGAAGAGGAAGGGCTCTCTATGTAAGATAGCAGGCTCTCTAGCACGGGGATCCCGTTGGCTGTCGGACTGGCAGCGTCATCTGGGCGGCCAAGTAAATATATAAACATCCATAATAGATAAAACATTGTGAATCAGGAGCTAATTTAGAATTGGGTCCAACTCCATTTTTTTGATATAGAGGCGGTTCATCTATGATTTGTTATTATTATTATTATTTTTTTAAATGGCAGCAGTCGGCGCGTTTTGCAATTAAACAACAACAAAAAGGAGCAAAAATATTCTATAAATAAATATTGGAGAATTGAAAATATTTCAAATTCAAATAAAGTTCTTCATTAAAATGCAATATTTATTTTCCCTTATCCCACTCCACGTACACAGACCATGGTAAGTAGTGCTTTGCCACTGCATGTCTTCACATCACTTTAGACTTTGCAACTCCTGGACAGTTGTCGTTACACAAAGGTAGTCACTCATCAGAAGTGTTGGTTGCTTATGGGAGGTCCCAAAGTGTCTTGGAAGGTCGTCATAGAAACACCGGTACGCCGTTAGTGGCGACCTTGTGTGGCGACATTTCCGCCAGGACAGGTGTTCTGCCAGTCTGAGAGAGAGAATGTTGGGATGACGACGCTGGGAAATGCCGAGAGTCAACAAACCTCCAATTAACACCAAATCCGAGACAGCGGAGGGTCGCCGCGGTATATCGCAATGTTAGAACTGGCGCAATGGTATTTTTTTTTTAAGCTAAAGAAGAAGAAGAATGAGCTTTCGTACGAAAAACAAGCAGCTCTTCGACTGGCTATTTGATTGCTAGTATGCAAATGTTACGGATCAAGTAGTCATTGTTGTGGGTGAAGTGTCATTGTTGCCAATAAAGTTCATTGTTGTGGGTTAATTGTTATTGTTGTGGGTAAAGTGCTATTTTGCCAATAAAGTTCATTGTTGTGGGTTAATTGTCATTGTTGTGGGTTAATTGTCATTGTTGTGGGTAAATTGCCATTGTTGTGGGTTAATTGTTATTGTTGTGGGTAAATTGCTATTGTTATGGGTAAAGTGCTATTGTTGCCAATAAATTTCATTGTTGTGGGTACATTGTTATTGTTGTGGGTAAAGTTACCTTTATGTGGGTTAAGTGCTATTGTTGCCAATAAATTTCATTGTTGTGGGTACATTGTTATTGTTGTGGGTAAAGTTACCTTGTTGTGGGTTAAGTGCTATTGTTGCCAAAAAAATTTATTGTTGTGGGTACATTGTCATTGTAGTGAATAAATTATTATTGTTGGTGGGTAAAGTGGTTATATAACTATATTCATATTTTGAAGTTATTTATAGGATAGAATTTTAATCAAAATCTTCTTGATTACCAGATTTTAAAATAAGTTTTCTATCAAAAAACTTTGTTAGCCTGTGATTCCATCACCGTTGAGCCAGAGGCCCTACCATTAATTTATCATTACAGTAAGAGCAGTAGATAATCGTTTAATTTAAAAAAGAATCATACGCGTCTATAATAGTGTCAATTTCTTATTTGACAGTAGCAGACGATAGATGTGACAGCCATACATAGCGTCACCCTCGCTAATTCGACAGCGATCATTACACTCGCCAAGGTGGCTCCAGAAATACACCGCCGAGGTGTGGTGGTGGTGCAGGTAAAAATAAACTTTCCCCAGAGTTCACCAGTTTTTATATTTCGCCAACAGCCCTAGGTAGTTCCAGAATTGAAAGCAATACTCCCTCCATCCAACTCACATATAAGAGATTCATTAACTCCGCCTTTGCCGGTCCCAATCGGAGGAGGGGGAGCAGTAACAAGCTCGCTAAAAAACCTGGGCTCAGCTGGCCCGGCTGATAGTACCCTGTAAGGGTTCCAGGGATACAGGATGTATTCCATGTTAGGAGCGGCTGTACATGGTGTCTGTTCCTCATGTCAGAGGCGGCCTTTTATTTCGGAGCTAAGTCGGCCTGCCACTGAGTAGTGCTCCCAGTCTTAATGACAAAGGCATTCTACTTCACCCAGTCATGATGGTTGTCAAACAGACACCATCACAACTTGATACCCTAATATGATTGAGTGGAGATAAGAAAGAAGGAGAAGATTCATTATAGCACTTATGTGAACCAATTGCACGAAAAGATTTTCCAATATTCTCATATGATTTTCTTTCGTTTAAAATCAATGGTCTATATTTGTATATATATATGTAAATTTTCACTCTCTATTTGAATATATAATTTAAGTAATGTTTTAAAACAGGTTTTATTAGAGAGAAAAAGACATCGGCCAGTTAGTTTTTTATTTTCTCAACGTTTCAACAAAAATCTTTTGTCTTTCGTCGATAAACAATTTTTAACACCTTACCTAAATGCTTTATTACCACAACAACAACAAAAAGCCTTTATTTAGGATCACTGACCCTATACAGGATTCACCAGAGGTATGCATAAGAACAAAGCAGTGAGACAAAGGAAACAACGATATAGACAGAAGAAAAAGAAAAATAAGAAAGAGGGAAGCAAGAAAAACAACACAAAAAGAGTAGCAGTAAGAAAGTGAGGAGTGAGTGTCACTTGGCCTTCTTCTGAGATATGGACTAGTGGAAACCATAAAACGCCGTAGCAATATACTTATTCTGGGTCATATTGTCAATTATTGATGGAAGTGAAGCACCTAATGCTTTATTTACTTCTCCTGACGAAGACAAAATATTTTTGTCGAAACGTTAAGAAAATAAAAAACTCTAACTGGCCGAAGTGTCTATTTTTCACAGAAATATCAATGCCGGCCAGGTAACTTTTATCTTCAAGGATAGAGAAAGAGGAAAACAGAGATTAGCTAAGGAAATGTACAAAGAATATACATTTGTAATTTTCAAAATAAATCTTATTTTTAAAATTAAATGCTATAAAACAAACAACAAGAAGTTTTTATTTCTTGAAAATAAAGATACTTCGGCCAGTAAATCTTTTTATTACCTCGACGTTTCAACAAAAATCTTTACTCTCTGGCCGAAGTATCTTTATTTTCAAGAAATAGGAATGCCGGTCAGGTAGCCTCTATCTTTACGATAAGAAGTTTTTAGTTATAAATTTTATTTTTAGAACAATTTATAAAAATATTTATAACATACTAGACGGGTGACCCGGGCTTCGCCCGGGATTGACCCGTGTGCATATCTACCCGAGTGATATATATTTAGATAAGATTTTTTTTTTATAATTGTTTGTTATTAGCATTATCTATTTGTTTGCATCAGCATAATTTAATCTAATCTTTGATAGAGGGCTCTGTTCGTGAGCTAAGTAGAATAATTTGAATATATAGTTTTAATAATTAATTTATATATATATTTCTTAAATAGCCTATCGTCTTCCCCGTATTTTTTTACCGATGTATGGAAATTTTGGTTTGAATTAGTGAACTACTGCGAATTTGTATACCGGACATACAAACAAACAAACATACAAATAAACAAACATACAAACATTGATTTTTATATATATAGATTTGACCATTGACAGCAATAAATGTTTTGGGGGGGAAAATGGTACAAAGTCCGGACAGTTGGCGACTTAAGTCCGCTCCAAGTTCAGGCGCAGAATGAAATACAACAATGAAATTGTACTGGGATCTTTAAGAAAAAAAGACATCTACTGATCGTAAAGCTTAAAGTCGATTATAGCTTGCGCCATCTATCGGAATAAATATCAACTAATAGTTGATTTATAATTATTCCAGAATTGACCAAAAATACCATTTCTTGATTAATCATGAAAAGCTAACCACGTACGCTTTTCTGGCTTTTTGGTCTTCATCAGTATGGTACAAGTTATACCTCAACAACCAAAAAAAAAAAAAAAACTGGTCTTTTGAAGCATCCTGAAAAACCATGAAACAGGTATTAAGGCTGGAAGGGTGTGAGAACACTAAACAATTCCGATAAATGGCGTAAGCCATCAGTGACTTTAAGTTGAATGATCAGGAGAGATGCCTTTTTTTTCTTACTAAATGTTTTGTTTTATCCCAATGTTAATATCCCCATCTCAAAGAACTCTCCGAAGAGATCTTAGATTTCTAAACCAATGTTCGGTTCCAAAATCACTTTATTAGGTACCGCTCAACAAGAGCAACCTAGTTTATGATAATTGAAACAATGAATACTATGTGAAGGTTATTCACATATTAAAACAAAATGTTAACGCGGGATTCAATCCCGGTTCATGACTGTCGGGAATCGAGGGTGTTACCCACTTGTCCACCGACGTGTGATAGACCAACGTAACATATATTCAGAAGATATGACACAGCAGAGAACGGTGGAACGTGGTGACAATGAAACGACAATACAGGCAGCAGATCTACATAGATTTACAGCCACCGACAACTACCCCCCCGACCGGCTACGACGTCCCCCCAGGACTCAGGTATTTCGGGAGGCGGTTGGAGCTATTCTGGGACCACACGTGCTGCAGGTCGCGTGAACTCACGCTCCAAGCAAAAAAATTATAGAAAGAACAAAAAAGTGAACTGTTCCTCGGACGTCGTGGAGTTCCCTTGCTGTAGATCCTTCTTCCACTGGCTCGATTCCGTTTTTCTAAACCTGAATTCTAAACTACCGAAATTATAATTTTTCGTCTTTCTAGACCCCCTCTCCTTGTCTGAAAGATGACTCTCTCTCGCTGGATAAATTTGTATATTACTATTTGTATTATAAATGAAGAGCAATCCATAAATAGATTATATGGGTATCATCCTGATTGTAGCAAACGTCGCTATGGCGTCATTAAACAACAGGATCATTGAAGAATCAAACAATGGGAAGATTACATTGATGACGATGTTGAGAAGTGGTTCCTTGATGAAATCATTCCCAGACTGATGATCTTGAGGGAGATACAGCTGAGTTTGATAAAACATATGAAAGTTGGGCATTTCTGGATGTACAATAGATCCGAAAAAAGGATTGTTTTATTTCAAAGCTTATATCGCTTTAATATAGAATCTCGTTGCCGTTAGCTTTTAGTCCTTCTTACAATGGTCCCCCTCCTAATGTGATGATGTCATCTTGACCTCTTCAGGAAATCATCTAACCGCTATTCTTCTATCAATTTATATCACGAGAAACAGTCTTCTTCTTTCTTATCTCCACTCAACAATCATATTAGGGTATCAAGCCTGTAGAGCATGTTGATGGTGTCTGCTGGGGATGAGTCTCTTCTTCTTTCTTATCTCCACTCAACAATCATATCAGAGTATCAAGCTTGTAGAGCTTGTTGATGGTGTCTGCTGGGGATGAGACAACAATAAACAGTAAACACAATAAACAACCGCCTTTGCCGGTCCCAAGCCCGGATGAAAAAGGAGGAGGGGGAGCAGTAACAAGCTCACTAAAAAACCTGGGTTCAGCTGGCCCAGCTGATAGTACCCTGTAAGGGCTCCAGGGATACAGGATGAGCAATGTTTGTATTCCATGTTAGGAGTGGCTGTACATGGTCTGTTCCTCATGTCAGAGGCAGCCATTTCTTTTGGAGCTAAGTCGGCCTGCCACTGAGTAGTGCTCCCAGTCTTAATGACAAAGGCAGACGCAATCTACTTCACCCAGTCATGATGGTTGTCAAGTCTCAAGCTCTACAAGATTGATACCCTAATATGATTGAGTGGAGATAAGAAAGATGAAGAAGGATGATACCCAATGTTTTGTCAGTATAGTTTAGCTCTATATATGAACTATACATTTTCAATATAGAGCATAAACCATTATACAATATCATTGTCTTCTATATCCATGTCTTTCAAATCCTATCTTTTCACGTCAAGATAGCACTTCGCAAAATAGCGAGTGTTCCATTAATATGCGAGAAAATATACAAGTACAGTAGAACTCCACGAGAGGACACCCCGATAGCGGACACCTTTCTACAAAGGACAGTTTTCATTTGCAAAATTACCATTTTTACTATTCAGCAACTCTCTGGTAAGAGGACACCTCTCCCTAAAGGACACTTTGGCTCTGAAATTAGGTGTTGTCCTTTACAGAGAGGTTCAACTGTAGTTGTATTTCCCGTCATGAAGTTGAGGTCTCAGATTCGCCTTCGCAAGGAGATTTGACAAGGTTCCTGAACACACTGGAGTCTTAACATCGGCCTGTTTGGACCTCTGGGATCTGTACGTTACACGGTCTTCACGTCATCTTTCTAGTGTGTCCTGTGTGTGGGCGCCATCTTGTCTCCATTACTCCCAACACAATCGGATGTTGAGTCAGTCAGAGCGGTTGCGTGACCCGCTACAAGGCAATATTCAACCATCCTATCCAATATCAAACCAACGATGATGCCTCAAATCGCCGTACTTTTTAAAAACGTTAAGTTGATTTAAATCTCTCTTTCTTTCTTGAGATAACCCGGATTCCTGGAGCCATCACGTACTAAAGTCGCCAACAAGTCTACTGGTGGTAGCAGACATCCAGTTTATCAGATGTCTCCAGGCTGATTTTTCTTGAGAATGTTCTGCAGGTCTTCAGGAGTAAATATATTTATTCCTAGGAGGGTGGCTGTTTGGAACCTATGAAGGTGGTAGGTCTGTGGTGGTAGACAGTTTGGTCTTCCTGGTGGCAGTGTGGACAGGTAGGGTCGTCTTTGGAGGATTGTAGCGGCGGTGCCACAAAATTTTATTTTAGGTAGGATCGCAATGAGTGTGGTTGGAGATGCAGATATTCTTCTAAGGTTTCTTGTGGAGTGGTCTGTGGAATAAAGTGCATTTCAGAGTTGGAGTGAGTACTGCTTGCTACGGGCTCGAACAAACTTTTTAGACAGAGTGGATTGATGTAAATCCAATAAAGGAGCCTCCACAATAACCAGTATGTAAAACTTGCTGCACCGCCTCCGACTGGTGAGTCACGACCATCCGCACCAAATTGGGCCATTCCCATATTCAACTTATCCTACTTTATTTGCATATCTAGACGTTACTTACTTACTTCTTGATGTGTACATTTCCTTGCCCGTTAATGTATATAAATGTGGAATTCCAAACGCGGCCTTGTTAACTGAAGTTGCTTGGTAGATGTAGCGGGATGGTGGCGAACTGACTTGTAAGGGAAAGGAAACAGTTCATGGCCGTAAAACGTACGTAAAAATACTCAAGATCCAACCGAGATACCAGTAAGTCTTCTCGTTGAACTGTTCTCGGGTTTGCAATCCATTGGTCGTGGCTTTAAAGGAAACTTGGTTTCTACATAAGGCACAAGAGATCGTGAACTAGGGCTTTGTAGGCTGCACCGTGTCGGCATTCCCAACTACTTTGTACCACCCAACTACCATTGTTGGCCAACCCCATCACATTAATTTACAAAAATTATGAAAAATAGAAATAAAAGAATATAAAGTAAACTTTCAAACTGATTATAATTGCATCAGTATAGTTAGTTACCCTTAAGTTAGTTAGCACCCTTCAGTGCTGCGTATATAAGCAGAATCGTTCAATACAGTATTAGAGCTCTGAGAAGCGGTCTGGTGGATTAAATTGGCGAAACCGCTGGGAGGGTTCACCACTGATGAGTCAACCCCTCCCAATATATTTTCTCATCGCAGTAAGGACAGTAGAAGTTTGTATTATGTATAAAAGAAACATTCGTGCTTTTAAATCCTTTCATTTTTTTGTGTGTATAGATGGCGCGTTATTGCTTTGTGATAGTTAGTTATACAAGAAACTAAATAAAATGATAGCAGCCTAGTTGCTGTGCTAAACTCCAATCGATTCAAGAGTAAGAGAATCTGTTTTGTACCTTCAACTACTTCAGTTCCTAGTCGATCTTTCTTCGATCTAGTTAGTTTCGTTCTTTGATTACTATTCTCTCGTTGTTTCATTCTTGCCTTACTTCTTTACAAACCAAACTACTGCAATAACTGACTGTACATCGCCCAAGTTGAGACTGCAAGGACGCTAGGTCTGCTCACAATTGGATAGCATTCCACTTGCAATGTTTGTCGAAGTAGGGAACAAACGTAAAATGTGGGAAACTCAGTGTGAGAAATCTACCCACCAGTGATGTTATCTAGCACAATCTACGCCAGTACTCTCATACTCTACGGGATTTAAATGTAAAAATACTTTGATAATATCTTCTTCTTTCTTATCTCTGTAGAAATAGGCGACTGGCTTTTACTGTAAGTGCACCACATGTCTACACATGTGAAAAGCAGTTCGACTTTGCACTTACAAATGTGCCAGAGCCCCGTTTGGTTACTTGCACTCGCTGGCAGGGTTGAACTTTTGCAAGAATCGGGAGCTATTGGAGCATTTTTAAAAATTTTTAAATCAGAAAAATGTGCCCAATGCGAGAATCGAACCCGGGTCGTAGCGGTCGAAAACCAACGGTTTAGACCATCCTTCCACCGACCCCCCTTTGATAACATAAACGGAAGAAAACAATATCGTTAAACTTATTCCCTTCACTTGATCAGCTCAACGTGAACATCACAAATGTGTGTCGGGAACCACTCAAGATGGCTAGACGTTACCAAGGAGATAATGGTGTAAACAGAGACATCGAAGGTCTTCCTAGACAGATTTATGGATAAAGAAATTGCTAAAGAAATAGACGAAATTCCTTTCAAATCTTCTTTTTGAATTCAGGTACAGTAGAACTTGGATAATTCGAAAACATCTTCAATTCGAATATTTATCTTGGTCCCTAGAATTTCCTATAAATAGAATTTCCGTTTTTAATTCGAATTTTTGGATAATTTGAAATTTTTTTTTGGTCCTTTAGTGTTTTGTGCTTGTTATTAAAGTTTAAAACACATTTAAACTTTATATATTTTATTCAATATGAAGATCAAAATTACATTACCATCACAATTAATTATATATCATAACTACATAACATTAAGCCATCTATTTTCAGTTTTGTTTTGTCACTGGTCCAATATTTTTATTTTCACAGACTAAATTATGAGATTAATTTATAAATGAAATATTATGCAAAACAAATAAACAACTATATACATCACTTAGGCTTTGAATTATCCAAGTTGGACTCTATTAAAATTTAATAAAAAATCCAACAAGTAATAAGGTGTGTTGGCCAGGAAAGAGCCTGCTGTAGGAGGTGTGAAATGAGAAGTCGGGAGTTACCTATAGTGTCAAAATGTCTCGAGTATCAACCAGCACATTAAAGAGAAGAATAAACAAGATTGCAAACCGATGGAATGACGTGCCAGAGAGAGAAAACACGTGGTCCCCGCCCGCAGTAAGGAAAGTGGAACAGCGGAACGACTATTTCTGGGAACATGTCAATGGCCGCTGCCACCTGGACGACGACATTCGTCTGTTTCTTTAATTCCCACACACTTCTCTCCCTATCTGCATAATGCATGTACACATATTCTTATTCAAATTAGCTCAAAAATTAACAACACGTATATTTTTTATATAAAAGGGCGTACCTGGGATCTGTAAAGAAAAAAAAAATCTCAAAATATTTCGAGAGATTGCTCCCTCTTTATCAATTTATTGCACAGTAAACTTAATTTACAATAAATTGATAAAGAGGGAGTAATCTCTCAAAATATTTTGAGATTTTTTTTTCTTTACAGATCCAGGTACGCCCTTTTATATAAATTTAATTGATGGATCGCCTTTTGACTTAAACGTATATTTTTATTGTGAAATTTCGACCTTTTTTTCGAGCAACAAAGATCTTCAACTGACTTACCAATGTTAAATGGAGAAATACAAATTGTTTATCGGTCGGAAAATGACAACAATGAGGTAAAGAAGCTCCCAATCTTGATTACTAGTACCAATACATTTGTGGTAAAATTGTTTATAGCAATACAAACGCCAATAGTGTCAAATACGCGCATCGCGATGGAAAGTTGATGTCTAGTTAGAAATAAAAAAAAAGACGACAAAAAGAAAAGCGCTCGGATAAAAAATAAAAAGTCCACGTAGATCTACTTAGGAACGTATTCCTGATATTTTCACCTTAATAAGAAGGAATCTTGCCCATCAAACATGATGCAGCAATATTATCACATTATCATCTTCTAATTAAATATAAGTAAATTATAATATTTGGTGTTAATTTGAAATTTTCTTGGTTAGAAATGTGACAAGTACTCCTTCTAGATTTAACTTTTTTTTAAATTAAAAAGGCATATATTGGATCAAAATATCATTTATTTTACCAATATTTCAGTTGGCTGAACGCCAACCTTTGACACACTTTAAAATGTTATAACACCTTGATAAAAGTTGGCGTTCAGCCAACTGAAATATAGGTAAAATAAATGATATTTTGATCCAATATATGCCTTTTTAATTAAAGATTTATCTATGGATTGCTCTATTTTCAAAAAGATTTAACTTTATATTCTGTATTGTAATATGATGTATTCAGTGCGCCATCTGTTATGAAATTTCGAAACTATTATAGACGCGTATGATTCTTTTGAAAATTAAACAATTTCTACGGCTCTTACTGCAATGGAAAAAAAATCCTGTATTGTATTAGAGATTAGAAACAAAGTATAACAGGATCAAAATGCGAATTAACGAAATGTTTGTGAAGTTTCAGTAACAACGTTGTTATCGCCATCAGACAAAAGTACAGAGTGAGGAAAAATTTCAACAGTATCAACTATTTAGAATCATTCTGTAATATTTTTCCCATTCAGTACTTTTGTCTGATGGTGCTAATAACGTTGTTATTACGGTGTCGTGAGCCGCTACGGTAACCGTGAACGGGGAACTCTGAAATGTGGCTGACTAACGGGGCACCCTCCCCCATTCCGATCCATACGAACAAGGCACCTTTGTTGGCCGGTATTGTGATCAGGGTGCACGGACCGATCTACTCCATGGACAAGACACCACCACCACCTCAACGTTCCAAACATATCATTAATTTGGATTTAGTCTTGCTAATGTTTCCATCCTGTTTCTGGCGAATCCTGTATAGGGTCAGTGACCCTAAATAAAGGATTTTTTTGTTATTGTTGTTGTTTCCATCCTGTTACATTTCGTCCAGATTGGTCAAATATTGAGGTAAGGTATAAGGCACAAATATTGCGGGTGTAACATTTGTCAGTTGTGTGGAAAAGTTTTGGTAGCGTGACATGACATAGGAATTAGCAGCCAACATTGGCCAAAAAGGAAACTATGGGCCAGCAGAGACCAAGGTGAAGCTCGGCGTGATATCGTGTCACATCGCTTTCGTCTACTCCAGAGATATTGGTTCAGTTGCCGAGTAGACACTGTGCGATAAATATTCGTTTTGCTTATTGATATGTTTACTACTAGTAGATTTTCTTAGTGGCGGGCGGGAGAAGCAGCACAAGTAAGGGACTGCCCTGTAGGGCGAAGCAGCACAAGTAAAGGACTGCCCTGTAGAGCGAAGTATGGTGTCGTGAGCCCCGAGCCGCTACGGTAACCGTGAACAGGGAACTCTGAAATGTGGCTGACTAACGGGGCAATGACACCCTACTTTCCATGGAGCAACGAGGACCCTGAACATCTTACAATTAAACATAAATGGAACACAGAAGGAGAGCTGAGTGGACTGCTGTATGGACATCACATCGATGTAGCATGTCTCCAGGAAACCAAGCTCAATGGAAACCTGAAATGTGTGGACAAAACACCACAACCACCGCTAGTAGATTGGTTTGGAATCGAATCTAGTTAAGAAATGAATTCGCACAATGCGGGCGGGAGAGGAACAATCCATCCATCCCAGTATGTGACGGGCCCCGTGGACGACGGGCCCATGGTCACAGGCCAAATTGGGTGCGAGCCAGATGGCTGGAAGGCCAGGCAGAATGGCTTAGAGAGTTTGGTACGTGGAGTTGGGAAGACAACTATACTATCCACAGACCTATAAAGTGAACACACAGAGTGGAATCAGAAACTGCTATTAAAAACTCCCAACTCTCAAAATTCCTTTCAGTGGCTTCAGTATCAGTGGCTTCACATTCTTGGTAATTCAGAGTTACAATACTCAACCTATTCACGCATAGCTCCACGAATACACCGGATAAAAAACTTATTAGATTCAAAATAAGCCTTATTTTAAAAATATAGTAATTATGGATTGCTGTGCATTCAAAATAACATACAACTATGTACAATGTACATGGCACCACCGCTGCAGAGTTTGGTGGAGAATCGCCAGTGGGTCTCCAGCGACACCACGTATTTCGCAATATACAAAGAAAACGTAGATCGCGTTCTTCGCCGCTAAGGAGATGGCGTGGTCCTCGAGACCAACCGGTAGGTTTCAGGACTGCAGGTCCGGCGGACTCCGGTTACAAGTAATTTGAAGAAGGAGATTTTTTTGCAATACGGATAAACATTTTGGGGAAAAAACTTTACCTCGGAATACGAGAGAAGTATCAAATTACAAGGCAATCGTGATAACTGGCCCCATCTCTTCCTTTCCCATCTTCCGCGGCGATAAAATTATCTGTGATAAAGGAAATACATGGCAGAAAAAAGTTCCATCAAAAACCCAATAACTACTTCCAAGTGAACCCCATGAAGAAATCTGTTGAATGGGAATTGGGAAAGAAGAAGTACATTATTGCGATGGTGGTTGAGAGGGAAATGATTGAAAAACACGAACGTGTCAGATATAGCAAGATTAGAAGTCTACACCAAATATTTGCACAATCTCAAAGAAGGAAAAAGGGAGTTAGATTCAGTAAAATAGAACTCGCAAGATTATCAAAGCAACGCTTACATCTTCAAGAAGTAGAAAAATTGGTTTCTGTGTGGATAAACGAGAAGCAACTAGCAATTGCTACTGTAATCTTGAATTCAATCTACGAAGAATATCTTTTATATGCCGGGGTCAAACAGCCGTGTGCATCAGCAGAAAACATCATTACAGCATCACCACATCAACAGAAGAGTCAGCAAAATTGTTTAAATCGATAAAATAACCCTTTGTATCAATTTTAAGTTGGAAACATCGAGCTTCCAGGGTTAGAGTTCTTTATCAAATTTTTATTCATAAAACTCTCTAGCTTTCTGGAATGGAAGCCCTTCTAGAGGAGAAAAACACGCTACAATCATGGTATTGTGTTTTGCTCCTGTATGGATACCATCCTTCCGCAATTTACATTGTAATCTGGCCTTAAATCTGGCCCCTATTACTTCACCATCTCAAACACCTTTTTGTCATATTCGACCGTTTTCATAAATCCTCCCTAAGGAATTTTAGAGTTTTATGAATTTAAAATTGCAGAATTTTCTTTAGAAATTATATAATCCGGATTGTACATAGCAATGAGAACAAGTCCCAATTCAAATAGGTTGCCAAGTTACAGCCATGCTGCCGCCATCTGATCCCAGCAGATCCATCCCACGATTTGCTCCTGTAGACTGGCTTCGGTGACCGAAATCTAAAGAGATTTATGAATAGAAAAAAAAAAGAAGCCTATCCCTGGAAGCTTGATATTTCCACCTTAAAATTGTTTAAATTGTCAAAACGAAGAAAGCGAATAGAAGAAATGTCATTCACCAAAGTGGAGATGCTGCAAGTGCTGAATCATCCATCCATCGCCTAGATCGAGAAGCTCCTCGTTGTTTCCGAGGGCCTCAACTGCGGTAAAACAGGATAACTTGGAAAAGACGCCGAAGAGGACCTTCGCTGATGCGAATAACAATATCCCGGTCACAATGCCTTGTTCAGAAATAATCACGGGATGGATTATCCAAACGTTAAATAAATATTGTATCGAAATGTTTATTATTCTATATTATTAATTTTGATATTTATATTGCCACGTGGAAAATTAGGGAAGACAAAAACTTCAGGAGGAAACAAAATTTATTTCAGGGAAGGACAAACTATCAAAGGTAAACAAAAGATAAGCCACGAGGGAAATTTACAGAGTCGCAAGATATAAACATAAATGACCACTCTGTTAAATAAAAAATAATAAAATTAATAAATACTATGTTACATAAATAAAATTAATAAATACTATGTTACATAAATAAAATTAATAAATACTATGTTACATAAATAAAATTAATAAATACTATGTTAAAATATTTTGCTACTCTCTGTAAACTTGCCTCATTGCTGCTCAAGTATTTTATAAATTTTAATTTGTTCTTGCCTTGAATAAATTGCTGTTTCATCGTGAAGTTTGTCTTTCCTAATTTTCTATGTGACATTTTGGTGGAGATGCTGGGTAGATTAGGGAAAACAAAATGAAGGTTGCCGAGAAGACATTGAGGCCATGGGTGCTGTGATCTACATTTTCCGAGACTCGTTCCAGGATTCCACCGCCGTGCTAAAACCAAGACTTCCCTCCAAGATGACGATGTACCTATAGACGATACGACGACAAAGCCGCTCTTCACGCCGCAAGAAAAAGGACACTAAGGTACTAGGGACAAAGTTCCAAGACTCCGATGGAATTCTTGACAGATCACGTCAGATCTATGTCAGTAACAGCACGGCTGCAAGCTGTGAGTCACAGCTCCCATTGGGAAGGAGCTATGTAGCGAAATATGTCTTATTTTACGTACAGATTAATTTTTATATACAGTAGAACCTCCCTTTAGCGAACACCTCTCTACAAAGACAGTTTTCATTTGCAAAATTATCATTTTTACTATTTAGCAACTTTCCGGTAAGAGGACACCTCTCCCTAAAGGACACTTTGGCTCTGAAATTAGGTGTTGTCCTTTACAGGGAGATTCTACTGTATTTTTTTTTTGCTACTCTGTAAACTTGCCTCATTGCATCTCTATTATTTTATAAATTTAATTTTGCTCATTTCTTAAATAATTTGCCGTGTCATCCTGAAATTTGTATTTCCTAATTTTTAACGTGACAATGTTCACCAATTGTGGGATAATTATCAGCGTTTTATTGGAAATAGCAAATTTTGCTCTGTGGGCTCGACGAGTGTATTGGATCACGAGCATGTCTCTGGAACGGATTATGCTCGAAAACCGAAGTGCCGCTGTATAGCAAAATTGGGACGAATATAAGGAATCAAAGCACGAATGTTTCTTTTAAACATAAAACAAACTTCTACTGTCGTACTGCGGTGAGAAAAAATATTGGGAGGTCTTGACGCCTCAGTGGTGAACCTTCCCAGCGGTTTCCCCTATTTAATCTACCATATCTACCGCTTCCCAAAGCTCTAATGCTGTATTGGACGATTCTGCTTATATATACTGCAATGAAGGGTGGAATCTTATAAATGGTATTTAAGCAAACTATGGACATAAGCTTTTAGGACAGTAGAATTACAATATATGCATCGAGCAATGCTCTTTCGCAAACAATAAGTACAAGGCCAGTTATGCATAAATTAATTATAAATGGTTATCGCCTTATAATTAATTAGGACGAATGTTCTGGTAGATGTTGGGTCAAAAATTAGCCGAGATTACAGTACTGGTCATCCTACGTCAGCGGAGACGTTTCTAGCGACAATGTAGGTGGAACTACACTCATGGACAACACTTGAGGAAGTGAAGGTTCTTTGATATCTCCGGTCGTCTTTTTTTTTTTTTTAAGGAGAAAGAGGTTGTTCACACTTGGTTATCTCGTGTGTCTTCAATGAAGGTCACTGTAATATCTTTCAGGGTTATTGTCTGAATCCCGATATACATGCTAAAAGGTACAACTTCCTTAAGTTTGTCCATGAGTGTATCTTTCAGAGTTATTGTCTGAATCCCGATATACATGCTAAAAGGTACAACTTCCTTAAGTTTTGTCCATGAGTGTATCTTTCAGAGTTATTGTATGAATCCCGATATACATGCTGAAACGTACAACTTCCTTAAGTTTTGTTCATGAGTGTATCTTTCAGAGTTATTGTCTGAATCCCGATATACATGCTGAAAGATACAACTTCCTTAAGTTTTGTCCATGAGTGTATCTTTCAGAGTTATTGTATGAATCCCGATATACATGCTAAAGGCATCACTTCCTTAAGTTTTGTCCATGAGTGTATCTTTCAGAGTTATTGTCAGAATCCCGATATACATGCTAAAAGGTACAACTTCCTTAAGTTTTGTCCATGAGTGTATCTTTCAGAGTTATTGTATGAATCCCGATATACATGCTAAAACGTACAACTTCCTTAAGTTTTGTTCATGAGTGTATCTTTCAGAGTTATTGTCTGAATCCCGATATACATGCTGAAAGATACAACTTCCTTAAGTTTTGTCCATGAGTGTATCTTTCAGAGTTATTGTCTGAATCCCGATATACATGCTGAAAGATACAACTTCCTTAAGTTTTGTCCATGAGTGTATAATAGACCTGTTCAACTCACTTATAGATGAATAGTTAATCTTTGATAAAATGCTATTATTGAATATACATTTCCAAATACAACATTCTGAAAACGCATTAATCTAATCAAGCAAATAAACTTCTCAAGATGGTAGCCATGCTATGAATGAACTGAAGAGGATTTTTTTTTTTTAAACTAGGAACGAACCAAGGTTTGAGTATACACTCATGGACAAAACTTAAGGAAGTTGTACCTTTTAGCATGTATATCGGGATTCAGACAGTAACTCTGAAAGATATTACAGTGACCTTTATTGAAGACACACGAGATAACCAAGTGTGAACAGCCTTTGTCTCCTTAAAAAAAAAAAGACGACCGGCGAGACTTTCTACTTCCTTTAAGTTTTATCCATGAGTGTCTACGGGGGAACAACAAAAACAAACAATCGCTGTACAATCGCCATCTGCACAATCCAACAACCTCCCCAGAGAATAGCCATCTTGCCAGTGCTCTCAAGTATTCCAAGTAAAGGTTTACAGGGATTAAACAGGGGTTATTTCTATCCCACTCACTTGGACTCTGGATAAGTAAATAAAGACAGCTGGGTACAGTACTTCCAACACGTCACTGGTACAGCTGGCGTTCTTTGTACGTCCCACAATTGGGTGGACATAACATGAACCTACAAGACAGTTGTCCTGGTGTGGATCTAACATTTATCTACATTGGGATCTTTTACTTTTGTACCGATACTGAAGCTGGCATCTTGGGAAAGTTCATGAGTACATTCTAGGAGTAGTGGCCACCCAGACCTCGAAGGTCCACAAGCCTGCATGCGAAGCATGCACCTATGCTGCTATAAGGCCACCGTACCAAAGGAATGATGCATTCTCCATGCACCGAGCGGTCATTGTTTGGCCCCTCGCGCCCGCCATTATGGTCTGGCTCCATGGGGGTGACCAGTCAACCCACAGGCGTCTCCGAGAGTTCATGGCAAGGTTGCTGACCGAGCCCTCCCGTTCGGACTTAGTTAAACCCGTCCTACGCTCCAATAGGACTCCCCCTCCCCCTTTGGCCCTCGAACCCTTTGTTCACAGTACTCCCTGAATCTGCCGACGAATCAAGGACCTCTGAGGTTTACACAGGGAACCAACGCGAAGGCGGGAGGGTGGTACTACTGTATGACCCGAGTTGAAGCCTTCAGAGGGAGTAGCTAGTTCCGTGTCGGTCGCTACAGCTTTACCTGACTCTACCTTACTCAGCCTTTGTGTCGGGAGTCTAGTTGGACGTAGTGTTCTGCGAGAACTCTTCGTGCACCGTCCCTTCAGGCATCCCAAAATATTTCTGACCTGACTTTTACAATGCGCAATTCGTTACCAACCATGGAAACTTCGGAGACTTTCTGTTCCGAATAGGAGCTATAGATGATCCAGGGTGTGGAGAGAGAAGGCAAGGGTCACCTGTTTATTGAATGTCTTCCAGAACTATAGAAATCTGGAAGACATTGAATACAAGGATCTTTTTATGTTTATAAACAGTAAGTACTCATATTTAAAATTTAGGAAATTCTGTAAATATATCTTTGATTTTCTCTCTTGGTTAAAAAAAAAAAACTTTAATTGATAAACTATGTATATATTTGTATTTTGAAGAGATTGAGCAATCCATAATTAAAATTATGTTTAAAAAAAGATGCATATATTGGATTTATAATGAATTTATTGTTCCAATATTTCGAGGGGCAACTCGCCTCTCTTTATCGAGGATGTTTGTGTTTTTCACTAGAACATGCGAGCACGCGTACACCACTCTCGTTCTATAAGGCCAATGAAAGAATTTTTGATTTAAATATTACATTCAGTATATATACAGCTAATAATTATATTTAATATTATAGATCAATACCATTATTATTATTTTTTTCCACACATTGTGCGTGAAAGAGAAAAATTTGTAATATGATGCACTAGCGCGCCATCTGTTATCAAAATTCGAAACTATTTTAAAGGCGTAAGATTCTTTTTGAAATTAAACAATTTCTACTGCCCAGAGTCAAAGAGTCTACCAACAGTATCACTATAAAAGGAAGTTACAAAAATGCAATATAACAGCGGTATGGTAGATTAAACTGGCGAAACAGCTGGGAGGGTTCACCACTGATGAGCCAGGCCCTCCCTTTAATTTTTCCATTGCAGTAAGGGCAGTAGAAATTGTTTAATTTCAAAAGGAATCATACGCCTTTAAAATAGTTTCGAATTTAGAGAAATTTGTATTTATTTCATTGGTTGTTTTGGTTTCAATTGTTTATATAAAATAGTTCTCTGAATTTAGTGTTGTTGCTTGACGCAAGCATCTCTTGTTGGGGATATCTCGTCTGCTTTGATGACAATAAATATCTGCCGTGACAATTCTACGACCAACGAGGTTTATTTCTCCAAGTTTTCCAAATCTCTCTGTTAGAAACTACGACAAATCGACGAATCCAACTTGAACCATTTTCTTCGGTCCCTCCGTCCAACTTATGGCGAGATCCTCGGTGCTGTTAGCTCAACGGCAGACCTCTTTCTAACGCCAATTATTTTTGAGTCCGGGAGTTTCAGTTTAAAAAAATAATCAAAACGATTAGTAAAGAGGTTACATTTTGATTAAAAAAATCCCTTAAATCCGATTACGAAATAAGACAACAGGGAGACTGGTCCAAATTCGACAGTACTATCCTAAAATTCTGGCCATAGGAATAAACCCACAGGACCTACGCTGTACTGGGGAACTGCAAGTAAAACGTCTGAAAGTCTATTTCATGATCTTAATTTCCATCTGACCATCTCTATATGGATTCTAATTGAAGAAAGAAGGATTACATGTGGGTGAATAGTAAGTTGGACTGTATGTAGGCAAGTACAGTAGGTTATTCCAATTGGAAGTATCGGATGAGGCCGCGGTATGTAAATATGGATTTAGAGATAGTGTGCCAGATAGCGCTGTGAATGTACTCTACATACTTATCACCTCCCTGCCGTCATCCCTGTAGATAGATCTTGAGGTACACGGGGCTGTCTCTATAAGTATTATCCCAACATAGAACTGAGAGGTACATCTTGTCTTAGGAGGACAAGATGGAACCCTTCCTTCCTTGAGAACATGTATATGTTTTATCACCAAATTGTGAATACTATAATTTATCTTGGTTTAATTTCTCATTTTTGTAATTATGCAAATATGTAATATATAAACATATCATCTTCTTATCCTTCCTTCAATACCTTCCTCTACTGAGGGTGGGCCACATGGTCTCTCCATATCTCTCTCCTTTAATGCCTTCCTCTACTGAGGGTGGGCCACATGGTCTCTCCATATCTCTCTCCTTCAGTGCCTTCCTCTACTGAGGGTGGGCCACATGGTCTCTCCATATCTCCCTCCTTCAATACCTTCCTCTACTGAGGGTGGGCCACATGGTCTCTCCATATCTCTCTCCTTTAATGCCTTCCTCTACTGAGGGTGGGCCACATGGTCTCTCCATATCTCCCTCCTTCAGTGCCTTCCTCTACTGAGGGTGGGCCACATGGTCTCTCCATATCTCCCTCCTTCAGTGCCTTCCTCTACTGAGGGTGGGCCACATGGTCTCTCCATATCTCCCTCCTTCAGTGCCTTCCTCTACTGAGGGTGGGCCACATGGTCTCTCCATATCTCTCTCCTTTAATGCCTTCCTCTACTGAGGGTGGGCCACATGGTCTCTCCATATCTCCCTCCTTCAGTGCCTTCCTCTACTGAGGGTGGGCCACATGGTCTCTCCGTATCTCTCTCCTTCAATGCCTTCCTCTACTGAGGGTGGGCCACATGGTCTCTCCGTATCTCCCTCCTTCAATGTCTTCCTCTACTGAGGGTGGGCCACATGGTCTCTCCATATCTCCCTCCTTCAATACCTTCCTCTACTGAGGGTGGGCCACATGGTCTCTCCATATCTCCCTCCTTCAGTGCCTTCCTCTACTGAGGGTGGGCCACATGGTCTCTCCATATCTCCCTCCTTCAATGTCTTCCTCTACTGAGGGTGGGCCACATGGTCTCTCCATACTTCCTCCGCCATCCTCTTCATCTCCTCGTGTCGTCCAGTCCATTGTTTTAGATCGTCTGTGTATATCCCTGTCGTCTCCTTCCCCTCGATCTCTTCCCCTGGAGCTTTCCTTCCAAGACTGTCAGCTTTCCTGCTGATCATCACATATCCAGCAATCGTCAGTTTTCGTTGTTTTTCATTATCTTATACGTTTTCAATTTTTCTCCTGGGGAAGGGCAGAAATGCTCGGAAAAGATCTCGGAAAAATAATAAGGAACTTTAAAAGAAACCTTTCGACTTATGATTTCGTGTTTTATATAACTTTGTTCCCCAGGAGATTATATAACCCAATTAACTAAGTGTAAATAAATTATTTCGAATTATCCAACTGTGGAGAGACTTTGAACTTACAAGAAGTTACGATTAATCATTCACACACATTTGGGTGGGAATTCCGCTGGAAACGGAGAACAGTAAGTTATAAATCTACTTTCCGAGGTGATCTACAGTTTAGGTAGACGCTATGTGAGGAGGTATAGCGAGCGGTGTGCACGCAGCATCCATCTCTATATATAGCTGCCAGCCATCACCCACATCGATTCCACCTTAATTTTAACCCAATCGACCGGCTCATTTCAATCCCCAGTTTGATGGCTGTGGGGGGAAGTAAATGGTCGGTCACTTGTGGAGAGAACATTAGCGGCTCTGTGTGGCTGCTACCTACACAACACAAGCTCTTTAAAAAAAACCTGGGCTCAGCTGGCTCGGCTGATAGTACTTTGTAAGGGCTCCAGGGATACTCCACACAACTCTCAGCTATATACACTACACTATAGAGGGTCGGTGGAAGGATGGTCTAAACCGTTGGTTTTCGACCGCTACGATTCGGGTTCGATTCCCACATTGGGTACTTTTTCTCATTAAAAAAAATAAAAAATGCTTTAATGGCCCCCGATTCTTGCAAAAAAGTTCAACCCCACCAGCGAGTGCAAGTAACCAAAACGGGGCTCTGACACATTTGTAAGTGCAAAGTCGAACTGCTTTTCACATGTCTAGACATGTGGTGCACTTACAGTAAAAGCAGTTGCCTTCTTCTACACAGTATGATTATCATGGCCTGTACACCACGTGTACTAGGGATAAGCAAAAAAAAAAAATACTATAGAAAGCACAAGTACGTAGAAGTTGGAACACCCCGTTCATCCAATATTCTGAGAGTTAAACGAGGAAAGAGGAAGACTAAGAATCTCACATGACTGAGAGAGAACGAAACCTTCATTCCTGAAGAGGTCCGTCCACTTTGTAGCGGGTTTTAATCTTCCGTGGATAACTAACGGCTCAGCACTCAATCAAATCGTCCATATGAAAGGTCGATCAAAAAGGAAGAAATCCCAAGATCCCAAACATCGGGTCAGTCCTTGAGAAACCGGTCGGTCACGTGGCGCGGACGCTTCTTCCTAGAGAGAGGACGTAGAACCCAACGTCCGTCTACGGAGTAACGTGTGTAGATGAGGATGTAGGGGGGTGAAATGACAGAGAAGTTGGCAAGAACCACATCAGAGATGACGATCATACCGTGGCATCCCAACAACGAGAACAAAACACTGACTGACCATTATGAACCACTAAATACACAAATGAAAACAACCTTTTCAATAGTAGCATAACATTAAAAAAAAAAAGGTGCTTTCAAATAACCTAAAATCCCTGCAGTAGTCCGACCTCTGATGGAAACAACAAATCGAAGCTGTCAATATGTATATAAGTGCTAATTGGAGCTGCCTTATTTACATATGTATTAGTAAATTAAATTTAATTGCCATCTATCGTTATAATTTTACACAAATAAATTTACTGGCAATGCGTTTCTTTTAAATACCATCAAATATTATCTCTACAGACCTTACTGCAATGATATGAGTTATTGAATGAGAGGACTTGGCTCATCAGTAATGAACCCTCTTAATTTGGCGAAACCGCTGAGAGGGTTCACTACTGATGAGCCAAGCCCTCTCATTCAATAACTCATATCATTGCAGTAAGGTCTGTAGAGATAATATTTGATGATATTTAAAAGAAGCACATTGCAGTAAATTTATTTATGTAAAATTACATATTTGTAGTGCTGTCAGGATCTACGTGTACTTGGAAGCATATGAGAAATACCGTTATTAAGATGAAAACATTCCACGTTTCTTTTTTCGTTGAAGCGGTTACATAGCCCAAGTCTGATGTAAACCTCGCTGGTTACACCTGATGTTAATTACCTTGTTAATCACCTAACAGCTGAATCATCACCACTCATTAAGCCTAGAGAGTGGCAGCCAGGAGAAATGTACCCAAACTATCTGAGAACAGGAAAATTAGTAAAGACGCAACGATTTCCTGCCGATAGGCCAATTTGTCAGGATATCCTCGGGCACCCACAGCCTTCATTGGACGGAAGCCTATCGACTCGATATGATTCAGCAACAAATGGTTATCTCTCGTCTTCAGCATAAATATACAGTTAAATCTGTCTATAGCGCCCCCTCTTGGGACTCACCAAAATAGGGTGCTATAGAGAGGGGGTGCTATAGACAGGTCACTTTTAATGTAAATCGCATCGTACTACGTATTTAAAATCGGGCGTTATAGAGAAGGAGGCGCTATTTAGAGGGAGCGCTATAGACAGGTTTAACTGTACCTTCTCTATAAGAATGCCATAAAATAGGCGACCCAGCTACCTGTCTGGATGTATATTCTCTCTTTACTGCACTTTGTCATCCTCTGTACTCACTCTGTATATTCCTAATCTATATTCCAGGGGCTGAAAGTACTCGAACCTGTGAGAGATTTAGCTTCGGTACTCGAATTGAGAGGAGTGATTACCGAATAGCGTCATCTTCATGTTTAACGTCTGTGTAGTTGGGCGACAATACAGAAGTAAAACAAAAGCTCTACAAACTGGACTCCAGTCAACTAGCGGTAGGAACTCACCTTGGTCTCCCCCGTTGTGGAGCGGGGGGCTCGGCATGGGGCCGCGGCGACGTCGGGGCACCCTGCGGCAGCACCACATAGCTCTGTTGGAGCCGAGCCACGGCTAGAATAGCACCAACGGGCAAGGAGAGCAATAGGTCGACAATCGGCGCCTCAATGGGACCACAATGGCACGTCTCCTCGCCTTCTATCTATCTATTTTTTTTTTTTTGTGTTATCTCGTTTGGATTTCTGCAAGACAGATCTTGGGACCGACTTGTGCATGTGCGCGTGTGTTTGGAAGTCTTCAGCAAGACATTTCCAGATCTTGGCACCGAATTGTGCATGGGTGTATGTGTTTGGACCGACTTGGTCGGTGTATGGCAAGCATTCTAACCCTTTAACATATTTCAGACATACACACGAATAGCGAAATATAGATAAAATTTCAAGATAAGAAGAAATAATCCTTTAAAATGTTTTAAAAAAACTGTGTGTAAATAGAAGAATAGTTGTTCGGGGTGTTTACCCTATCCTAGATGAACAGGCGCAAATCGACCTGTGAGGTTACAGAGGTCATCTTTCATCCGCCGTCTAGACATCAGTTCAACTTTCCCAAATCCTTGCTTCATCTTTTTGAAGGAGAGATCCTCCCAACATTAGTACACAGAATTACTACAGATAAGACATACACTCATGGACAAAACTTGAGAAAGTGGAATGTCTTTGATATCGCCGGCCGTCTATTTTTTTAAGGAGACATAGGCAATTTTTGTTCACACTTGGTTATTGCGCGTGTCTTCAATAAAGTTAGCTGTGTATTAAATATCTTTCAGAGTTATTATCTGAATCCCGATATACATGCTAAAAGGTACAACTTCTTTAAGTTTTGTCCATGAGTGTATCTTTCAGAGTTATTGTCTGAATCCCGATATACATGCTAAAAGGTACAACTTCCTTAAGTTTTGTCCATGAGTGTAAATCTTTAGGCAGAATAGAGGACGTTCGGAAGTTACTTAAAATAACGGGAACATATCGTTGTGAACATGTGTGAACACAGTGGCCTCACATTCCTGGTACGGTAGGTAGACTTCACACTTCCCTGTGGACGCTCTATCCATTCTGCTTTGTTTGGAAGATGAGATTGATCTCCATTCGCAACCTCGGGGATTGAGTAGCACAGCAGAAGGAACAAACCTCCCGGAATCTTCTACTCTAGGAGTATTAGGGAGCTATAGAATCATTTATACAGGAGGACGTCAACAATTCTACGAGAGTTCAAAATACTTCTCTCATGTCCTGCAAGAGGTAAAACTCAACGGCACGCGCGCGCAATCTATCACATTCCTCCCATGTAGCAACACTTCCGGCATTTCCCAAAAAGATAACGGTGGTCTCGAGGAAGTTTTGACCAACCACACTGGCCACATGTTTATCGAGTAGATAGGACTTGAGCCAGGGAAAGTGAGGATCTGTGGTAGTCCAAGGTGGGTCAGTCGATGTGACACCAAGGTCAGGACAGAACATCCAGGACAGTCATCCTAATGCCATCCCTATCTTCCGACTGATTCACCAACTGATACCTTCTAGTCCTACTCCGTGATCACACCAAGCAGACAGTTCACTGTAGCAAGACGCCAATCAAGCAGAAAGCCATCAACGCAGCAACATAGGTGAGATTCCCCAAGTTTCCATCACACGGCAGATACTAGCTATATGGCGGGCTTTCTACTGGACCTCAGTTCCAAACATGGCCAGGTTAGAAAGTGTTTAAGACCTATTACGTTAAACTGAATCCTGTCCACACACATCGACAGAAATCCTAAAAATCCAAACTTCAACGGCGGTTAGAAACTCAGTGTTCACTAGGAGCAGCTAGTGGGATGACGATCAATGTTCTCTCATGGGGACAAAACTTAAGGAAGTGGAGTGCCTTTGATGTCGCCGGTCCTCTGTTTTTTTTTTTTTTTTTAAGAACAGAGGTTATTCACGTTGGTTATCTCGTGTGTCTTCAATAAAGGTCACTGTAATATATTTCAGAGTTATTGTCTAAATCCCGATATACATGCTAAAAGGTACAACTTCCTTAAGTTTTGTTTATGAGTGTATCTTTCAGAGTTATTGTCTGAATCCCGATATACATGCTAAAAGGTACAACTTCCTTAAGTTTTGTCCATGAGTGTATCTTTCAGAGTTATTGTCTGAATCCCGATATACATGCTAAAAGGTACAACTTCCTTTTGTCCATGAGTGTATCTTTCAGAGTTATTGTCTGAATCCCGATATACATGCTAAAAGGTACAACTTCCTTTTGTCCATGAGTGTATCTTTCAGAGTTATTGTCTGAATCCCGATATACATGCTAAAAGGTACAACTTCCTTATGTTTTGTCCATGAGTGTATCTTTCAGAGTTATTGTCTGAATCCCGATATACATGCTAAAAGGTACAACTTCCTTATGTTTTGTCCATGAGTGTATCTTTCAGAGTTATTGTCTGAATCTCGATATACATGCTAAAAGGTACAACTTCCTTTTGTCCATGAGTGTATATATTTTCAGACACGTATATATATGAAAACAAAACAAACTTCTCTCAAAGAGATATCGTGGTAGGTCTCGGCCAGATAGGTACAACATGTTTTACTTGTGGTTAACTTGCACGTCGCTCTTACAAGGGACAAAGGCTGACTTGACCGGACGGTGGCAAGCTGAGAGAGCACAAGTGTCATCCCCAAAAAGCTTAGGTAAAAAAAAACGAGAAAAAAAAGCGGTGTAAAAACGGCGTTCAACACGTTCAAGAACCATTAAAGACCGCACGCCAAAGAAGAAGAAGAAGAAAAAAAAAAGAACAACGCCAATCGCCCGGGATCGCTTCCCTAAATTGGAATGGCGACCCAGTTTTTTTTTTTTTTTTTTTGGGCGTCAGCGGTCGACGGGCCGTATCCGGGCGGAATTGACCGAGAGGACACCGCGGACAATATCCATTACAGCCCAGGATGGGATATTAGAGCAAAACGTTCAATGGCGATAGGTCAAACCAGACGTCAAGTGTAGTTAGCAGAGAAGGAACGAGAGGTTCAAGTAAAACCCCATGTAGCTCACAAATTGAAATGCCATTAAAATATTCAGCTTTTACAGAAATAGATAAAAACGATACCTAATGTACCTTCTACGTAGGGGAGTGAAGAACAGAAGTAAAACTGATTGACTTTACTGCCTCTGGATTGTCAATTGAACATCTACGCTACTGCACTATGTCACCTCGGATATCGTTGGCTGGAGTATCGCCTCCGGTAATGAGGGACCTTCATCATTCCGTGATCTGACGGTTGGACTTGTTGCAAGTTCTGGACTTATTTCAACTACCGCGGTGCTGGCTGGTATGATAATCATGGTAAGAATGAGTATATTATACTGTAAATACAGCACGTGTATAAACATACAGCACGTGTATAAACGTGTATTTAGAAGTGAGTTGAACACGGTGATGTGATTCCATCCCATATGTACAAGTTTGCATTTTTCACTGCGCTGTTCCAATTTGGTATCTATTTTATCTGTTATAGACAATTAAAATAATTTTATTGGCATCTTGTCAATACATGCAAAGTGCACAGACTCCACTGCGATAGAAGAGGTGGTAATGAAATAATGAAAGGAGCACAAAACTAAAATAGCAGCGTTTTAATACGGGCCGAAGTGTGGCGTGGGGGGATGTTTAACTTGTCCCAAGCTGTCAATTCGGTAGATAAGGTTTCGTATTTTCAAGATGATTTGGTGAATCATTGTTAGGTTGGACAGGAATGTGAAAGGACATTGAAGCTTGTCAAAAAAGAAGAAGTTTCGATGAGTGAAATGATTCTACAGTGGGTCGGCCTAGGAGCGAAGTGTTTGACCGATCCTGCTGACATGGCGACCGATGATATCGGCCAGATTGCTGCGACCGTCCAGCGGGATGTAGGTCGTACGGACGGACGGACGGATGTAGAGCTGACCTCCGATACCATGGGACGCCACACGCACGGACTTCCAGGATGTGACGGCGCTCGGTCCAGCCCTGGGACAGATCCTAGTGGGACCTTCGACCGAGGTCCGGTATTCACATCTGTGAGATGGACTAACACCAACATGTACAAACCAAGGCATGGAACATGACAACTAGCAGACCTTGAACTTCAGAGTCGAAACCTTGAAGTGCGACAAACAATAAAAGTTTCAACAAAATCAAGGATTTCCAAGTACAGCCAAACCTCCCTATGGCGAGTCTCTTCAAGGCGATCTCATCCCTCAAGTCTACAATTTTCTCTATCGATATACAGTTGTCACTGCACTAGACCAACTCCCTCGACACTATAGATATACAGTTGTCACTGCACTAGACCAACTCCCTCGACACTATAGATATACAGTTGTCACTGCACTAGACCAACTCCCTCGACACTATAGATATACAGTTGTCACTGCACTAGACCAACTCCCTCGACACTATAGATATACAGTTGTCACTGCACTAGACCAACTCCCTCGACACTATAGATATACAGTTGTCACTGCACTAGACCAACTCCCTCGACACTATAGATATACAGTTGTCACTGCACTAGACCAACTCCCTCGACACTATAGATATACAGTTGTCACTGCACTAGACCAACTCCTCGACACTATAGATATACAGTTGTCACTGCACTAGACCAACTCCCTCGACACTATAGATATACAGTTGTCACTGCACTAGACCAACTCCCTCGACACTATAGATATACAGATTGTCACTGCACTAGACCAACTCCCTCGACATTATAGATATACAGATTGTCACTGCACTAGACCAACTCCCTCGACACTATAGATATACAGATTGTCACTGCACTAGACCAACTCCCTCGACACTATAGATATACAGTTGTCACTGCACTAGACCAACTCCCTCGACACTATAGATATACAGTTGTCACTGCACTAGACCAACTCCCTCGACACTATAGATATACAGTTGTCACTGCACTAGACCAACTCCCTCGACACTATAGATATACAGTTGTCACTGCACTAGACCAACTCCCTCGACACTATAGATATACAGTTGTCACTGCACTAGACCAACTCCCTCGACACTATAGATATACAGTTGTCACTGCACTAGACCAACTCCCTCGACACTATAGATATACAGTTGTCACTGCACTAGACCAACTCCCTCGACACTATAGATATACAGATTGTCACTGCACTAGACCAACTCCCTCGACACTATAGATATACAGATTGTCACTGCACTAGACCAACTCCCTCGACACTATATAGATATACAGATTGTCACTGCACTAGACCAACTCCACAAACTGCCCACCTTGGCTCGGAATATAGCAGAATAACCGCAGAGATTTGATCTTACTGCATTTCCTAAATCCTTAAATGAAGGGAGAAACTGAAGACCCTGTTCGTTATATGGAAAAGGACTTCTTCCTTGGTAAAATCCTTATCATCAAAGCCGGTTGAAACCAGAATCTCTCTGGAATCACAACGAGATATCCCCCACGGTCCCCCTCCAAGGTGGGGGCGGGAAAGTGGGGGCAATTGAAGGTCAGGGACGACGTCTAGGGTTTCAACTTCGCGGGAAAGTGGCGATTATCTACAACTGAGCTTGTAGACCATGCTGGCCGATGTCATCTCTCAACGTCTACACACCGCCCCGGTAGACCAGTTCAAAACTTACTTTATTATATATCTGAAAATCCTATTCTTTAATTTTCAGGAGTTTAATATTGTCACAATATTGTCTTACAACTTAATATTGTCAAAACTCCGCCGGTCCCAAGCCCGGATGAAAAAGGAGGGGGATCAGTAACAAGCTCGCTAAAAAACCTGAGCTCAGCTGGCCCGGCTGATAGTACCCTGTAAGGGCTCCTAATCCAGGTATACAGGATGAGCAGCGTTTACTCCTTTACTTAGGAGCGGCTGCACATGGCGTCTGTTCCTCATGTAGAAGGCGGCCATTTATTTTGTAGCTAAGTCGGCCTGCCACTGAGTAGTGCTCCCAGTCTTAATGACAAAGGTATTCTACTTCATCCAGTCATGATAGTTGTCAAAGCTTGATATCCTGATATGATTGAGTGGAGATAAGAAAGAATATTGTCAATAATAATATAGACAAAATATGCTCTATATATCTTGTTATTGAGTTAAGAGAGATATTTTCTGGCTTGGGGGAATACACGGCAGAGAGGGCTATTCCCACTCAGTTTAATCTTTTGGGCAAACTTTGTACAGCAGTGGTTCGGCCATAAAACTCCCTCCCTCTCTACTGTCAGATCGGAAGGCACCGACCTTCCTAAATGTGGTATGTCAAGTTTTTCTTTCGGAATTCCAAAGGAACCAATACAATTTTGTTTTTTAAAACTTGAGGCCAATTTTCTATCTCGAGTAGATATATTTTTTTACAAAAAAGTTCCTCTATAACCATACCCCATATAGAATTACTAGGCGAAAAGTCTGACCGTACAGTCTAACGTTGTATGGATATCACTTGAAATGTCCAATTCTGATAGTTGGACTAAAAATATTTAGTGAAAGTATTGGGCAAAAGCCTGAAGCCAAAAGCGTACCTGTTGTGCATAGTGTACCTCAAGGAATTACTACCACCCGATATAGTATTAGGCTTTCTATCTAACCTTTGAATGGGTATTTAACGGGTGGGAATACCATTGGAAAGAGATATAACACTCATTGACAAAACTTAAGAAGGTAGCATATGTCACGTCAATCGTCTATTACTTTTTTAAGGAGACAGAGGAAATCTCGTTGGTTATCTCGTGTGTCAACAATAAATGTCATTGTGTATCATCTTTCAGAGTTATTGTCTGAATCCCGATATACATGCTGAAAGGTACAACTTCCTTAAGTTTTGTCCATGAGTGTATCTTTCAGAGTTATTGTCTGAATCCCGATATACAGGCTAAAAGGTACAACTTCCTTAAGTTTTGTCCATGAGTGTATCTTTCAGAGTTATTGTCTGAATCCCGATATACATGCTAAAAGGTACAACTTCCTTAAGTTTTGTCCATGAGTGTATCTTTCAGAGTTATTGTCTGAATCCCGATATACATGCTAAAAGGTACAACTTCCTTAAGTTTTGTCCATGAATGTATCTTTCAGAGTTATTGTCTGAATCCTGATATATACATGCTAAAATATACAACTTCCTTAAGTTTTGTCCATGAGTGGATCTTTCAGAGTTATTGTCTGGATCCCGATATACATGCTGAAAGGTACAACTTCCTTAAGTTTTGTCCATGAGTATCTTTCAGAGTTATTGTATAAATCCCGATATACATGCTGAAAGATAAAACTTCCTTAAGTTTTGTCCATGAGTGTATCTTTCAGAGGTATTGTCTGAATCCCGATATACATGCTGAAAGATGAAAATTCCTTAAGTTTTGTCCACGAGTGTATCTTTCAGAGTTATTGTATAAATCCCGATATACATGCTAAAAGGTACAACTTCCTTAAGTTTTGTCCATGAGTGTATCTTTCAGAGTTATTGTCCCGATATACATGCTGAAAGGTACAACTTGCTTAAGTTTTGTCCATGAGTGTATCTTTCAGAGTTATTGTCTCAATCCCGATATACATGCTAAAAGATAAAACTTCCTTAAGTTTTGTCCATGAGTGTATCTTTCAGAGTTATTGTATAAATCCCGATATACATGCTGAAAGATAAAACTTCCTTAAGTTTTGTCCATGAGTGTATCTTTCAGAGTTATTGTATAAATCCCGATATACATGCTGAAAGATAAAACTTCCTTAAGTTTTGTCCATGAGTGTATCTTTCAGAGGTATTGTCTGAATCCCGATATACATGCTAAAAGCTACAACTTCCTTAAGTTTTGTCCATGAGCGTATCTTTCAGAGGTATTGTCTGAATCCCGATATACATGCTAAAAGCTACAACTTCCTTAAGTTTTGTCCATGAGTGTATCTTTCAGAGGTATTGTCTGAATCCCGATATACATGCTAAAAGGTACAACTTCCTCAAGTTTTGTCCATGAGTGTATCTTTCAGTGTTATATTGTCTGAATCCCGATATACATGGTAAAAGGTACAACTTCCTTAAGTTTTATTAAAACAATAATAAACAATAAGAGGAGCTTCTTGTGTAAATTTCTTTATTACCGCAAGCTTTCGAACAGAACGTTCTGTTCGAAAGCTTGCGGTAATCCACGCCCGTTGAAGAACGTTCTGTTCGAAAGCTTGCGGTAATAAAGAAATTTACACAAGAAGCTCCTCTTATTGTTTATTATTGTTTTAATGATCGTGATTTTAAGAGTTTAATTTCTACAATTCCTTAAGTTTTGTCCACGGGTGTATCTTTCGGAGTTATTGTCTGAATCTCGATATACATGCTGAAAGATACAACTTCCTATAGTTTTGTCCATGAGTGTATCTTTCAGTGTTATTGTCTGAATCCCGATATACATGCTGAAAGGTACAACTTCCTTAAGTTTTGTCCATGAGTGTATCTTTCACTCAAGTTTTGTCTATGAGTGTATCTTTCAGAGTTATTGTCTGAATCCCGATATACATGGTAAAAGGTACAATTCCTTAAGTTTTGTCTATGAGTGTATCTTTCAGTGTTATTGTCTGAATCCCGATATACATGCTAAAAGGTACAACTTCCTTAACTTTTGTCCATGAGTGTATCTTTCAGAGTTATTGTCTGAATCCCGATATACATGGTAAAAGGTACAACTTCCTTAAGTTTTGTCCATGAGTGTATCTTTCAGAGTTATTGTCTAAATCCCGATATACATGTTAAAAGGTACAACTTCCTTAAGCTTTGTCCATGAGTGTATCTTTCAGAGTTATTGTCTAAATCCCGATATATATGTTAAAAGGTACAACTTCCTAAGTTTTGTCCATGAGTGTATCTTTCAGAGTTATTGTCTGAATCCCGATATACATGGTAAAAGATAAACTTTCCTTAAGTTTAATAAGAAGAAACAATCCTATCGTTGTTTTCCTTAAGTTTTGTCCATGTGAATGTATATAAAGGAAACATTTATGTATTTACAGTAACCGTTGCAGCCCATTCGAGATTGTGTTTTAACTTCGACAGAAGCAAGTGAGTCCAGGAAAGAGCTAGCTAGTATCTCTGCATAGAAATGGAACACAGGAGTAAACGTCTGAGAGACCATGTGGGGGAGATAACTCCAACAGACTACAGCATCATTGTTCAGAGCCGACAGGGAGAGAGAGCATCATTCTGCAGGTTGAAGTAGGAACCTCGGCTAAACTATTCCCAACACGCGCGGGTGTAGCGACAAAATCTAAATAAACACGAATCTACCTCGTGTGGAAAACATCCAGGGGATGGGAGTGTGAAGAGACGATATGTTTGTTTGCTCCATTTAATCACTTTCATGGGCGTTCCAATTTTGGGAAAGCCCAACCTGGTAAATACAAGTAACACACTAAACGAAGTACTTGACAAGCACAACTTCACGTCTACAATATTGTGTGTTTCTAATGTGAATACCTTGGACAACTCTAACTAGCATATATGCTTTAATCTATGAATAACACTGACAACACGTATTTGCACACACCTAGGTACACTCAAGGACAAAACTTAAGGGAGTGTCATATTTTGATATCGCCGGTTATCTGCTTTTTTTTTTGGAGAGAGAGAGAGGAACTTTTGTTGACGCTTAGTTTTCTCGTATGTCTTCAATAAAGGTCACTGTAATATCTTTCAGAGTTATTGTCTGAATCCCGATATACATGATAAAAGGTACAACTTCCTTTGTCCATGAGGGTATACGAAATGAACATTCGATGAAACTAAGCCTCCGTGGACGATGGTATTTACTTCATCCAAACGCTGGAGTCAAGAACCGAAGAAGCACGGCAACTGGCAGGTATCCACGCCATGAGGTCTCAAGAAAGCAATAAACTTCACTATGACGCCCATCACATATAATTTACCAGCCTGGAGACCTCGTATGGATCTTTATCCCTGTGCGCAAAGTGGGATATTCGGAAAAACTTATGAGACGTTACTTCGGCCCAGTAACACGAAAAATATCCAATGTGACCTACGTAGTGGAGACATTCGAAAACCAGCAAGTTCGTCGTAAAAAAAAAAAAAAAAAAGATTTAGTTCACGTTTGCAGGATGAAAAGCCTTATTTAAACCCAAAGGACCATCAAGTAGAGGACCCAGAAGACGACTCGCCAAGCTCCCAGAAAGAAGACATCCCTACTGAACAAGGCCAACGACCACAGACCCGCAAAGAGATCTCAGGCAGCAGGAACAGCCAATTTGGTGGAATGTCCTCCCAGGGAGGTGGGAGAGGAAGAAGGACATTCCTGGGATCTGGTGAGGAAACTCTGTTGACCTACTCATGCAGCTAAAATTTGCCAGAAAAAAATGCATCAACGGAAGAACTCTTTGTATCATTTATATTTCTTAAATGAATATAAAAGTTGAAGATACCTTTATCCTGATGATTCAGGAAATCAGGCGCACGTGTTTCAGGCTGTTGGTTTACGTCAGAGTGGAGAATCTGATATTTGTTTACATTCTCCTATAGCAATCTCTCTAAGTGATATAATGAATCAGTGTTTGCTGCTCACTCACTTAACTGATACTGGAGAAAGAAAGGAAAACAGAAAGTCAACTTTCACAACAGAGCGTGATCCAGGTTGGAGGCCTGTCAAAATTGCTAACATCACTGTTTACATCCCAGCTTGTTTATAAACAAACACGGGGCTATCTCGATAGCAAACTATCAAAAATGTTCCATGCTCAGAACCAACTCTGTAATTTTAGAAATATACAGTAAACTCTCCTATAACGCGATTAATGTGTTCCGTGTTGTATGAAATCGCGTTATAGGAATTCGCGTTGTACGAAATAAAACTTGTATAACGCGAATGTTGTTAGGGTAAATTGTTAGTGACAAATATCATGTAAAAATGTATTGTATAAAATGATGTATATAGGAAAAATAATTATATACTAAAACAAACCTAAATGTTATATTATTTTATATGCAAATGTATTGTACAGTTGTCAATAAGGAAATTTCCGCATTTTATTTTATAACGCGTTATACGAAAATTCGCGTTGTATAAATAAATTTGTCGCAATTTTTTTTATCGCGTTGTACGAAATCTACTGTAGTTAAATATATACTTTGGTCTCGGGAGATCTCGGTCTCTCTATATATTCCTAGCATCGATGTAAAACTCGAAACTTTTAGAAGCCACAGGAAAGTACTGTTGGAGTCTCCATTGTGAGGATGCCACACATTTAGCGCTATAATGGATAATAAGGTACAATTTGGATTATAAACACAAGGTAATAAGACCAAATCACACAGCGTTGTTACCGAAACGTCACACACTATTTACTTATTTGGTCTTATTACCTTGTGGCTATAATGGACAGAATGATTAGAGAGAATCGTTGAATTATAAAAAAAATGGGAAACGAAAGTGAAGCGGGAGTTGTTCTTCCATACCGTCAGCCATCATTCACGGCAGTTAGAGGGAAGGGAGCTACTTGGGGCTAAAAATCTCCACGTGAGAACTTGTCAAAAGCGAGTAAAGAGAAGTGGTACTTACGACCGGCGGAACTTGGTCCAGAGCTTCATGGCGGCACGTAGGATGTGATCGTCCCTCCCCCCACGTACGCCCGTGGCGCCGCCGTGCGTCGGCACTTCCGCGTGGTCATTTCCTCGACGGCAGGCGGTGGAAGCTCTTCTTTTAATTAGCACGGTACGGTGGACTACACGGATCTCGTTTGATTGCGCTGAGAATTTGAATCCTCCTCATTTTCACGGCGCTACACTTTCTAAAACGTTATGTAGCAAGAGCTCTTATCCGTTGTCTCTTCTTCTTTCATCAATATTGAGTCACAACTTTCGTTATAAAATTTTCTTCATTGGAAATGTTAGCGCTGTCCACGTTCACAAACACTGGAAAACTAATTGCACTCATGGATAACATTTAAGGAAGTTGTATATTTTAGCATGTATATATATATCCAATGCCAGCAAGAATGGAAATCTAATGCTGCACATGACTGGTACAGAGCAGTAGGGACAAGCATCAATTCTGTCCTCCCTAGAAAACAACAGTCTTTGATTTACAGACTCAAGTCTGGTCATCTACGGACAATGACTTTCCAGAATGGTTGCAAGGTTTTCCCACTATGTACTAAGTGTCAACCTGCAACCCCATTATTGACTGTATTGACTCATCCATTGATGAGTTCTACTCTTCCCCGGCAGACACTATCAAAAGACTCAAGCTTTACAAGCTTGATACCCTAATATGATTGAGTGGAGATAAAGAAGAAGAAGAAGCATGTATATCGGGATTCAGACAATAACTCTGAAAGAGATACACAGTGACCTTTATTGAAGACACGAGATAACCAAGTGTGAACAGCCTCTGTCTACTTAAAAAAGACAGATGACCAGCGATATTAGAGACTTTCTACTTCCTTAAGTTTTTTTTCATGAGTGTCTTTAAAAAATCTCGATTTGATGACATCAGAATAATTTATTGAGGCGCGCATAGACCCTACAAGAACATGCTACCACCGAACCTCCTCAGCAACCACGGGAACATTCAAATACAGGATGCCATGTCCTGAGAACTTCTTCAGTCTTCCAATACCGTGTGTCTACCGGGGAAGAGTAGAGCTCATCAATGGATGAGTCAATACAGTCAATATCCATGAGTGTATATTGAGATTTCGCTATCTCAGTTCTATACAGACCCAAGTTGTACTGTCGGTTACACCTACCTTCAACACCCAGTTTGGTTCGTTTCATCTCCCGGGTTGAATTGAATTGATTCTTTAAAAAAGACGATTGAAATAGGTTGCCGAGATTCTGTTAGCTTGTTGTTAAACTCCATCACGTTCGACCTTGGTGACGGGACAGATATTCTCCAATCTCCGATAGGTATCCTACCTCCACTGTACTAAGTTAACCGATCATCACAGCTGGACCTACCTATGGGTTGAGTATTTGCGACCTCAGAGTGGCTACGTCCAGGGAACATTCAAATACAGGATGCCATGTCCTGAGAACTTCTTCAGTCTTCCAATACCGAAATTGTTCACGGCGTCTTAAGAATTTCCCAGTTAAACCTGGCAGACCATAAGACAAGGAAGCTACACTAGGCTACTTCATGAATCGCCCGCCCTCCACTCTAAGGTTGCACATACACAACCCATAGGTAGGTCCAGCTGTGATGATCGGTTAACTCAGTACAGTGGAGGTAGGATACCTATCGGCAATTGGAGAATATCTGTCCCGTCACCAAGGTCGAACTTGATGGACGCTAACAACAAGCTAACAGAATCTCGGCAGCCCGGATTGCAATCGTCTTTTTTAAAAGAAGCACGTGTTTCAATTGGTCTTTGCACATGTCCAACCTGGGGGATGAAATGAACCAAACTGGGTATTGAAGGTAGGTGTAACCGACAGTACAACTTGGAATTGTATAGAACTGAGATAGCGAAATCTCAATATACAATCAAGGACAAAACTTAAGGGAGTTGTATCTATTAACATGTATATCGGGATTCAGACAATAACTCTGAAAGATACACTCATGGACAAACTTAAGTTGTACCTTTTAGCATGTGTATCGGGATTCAGACAATAACTCTGAAGGATACACTCATGGACAAACTTAAGTCGTACCTTTTAGCATGTATATCGGGATTCAGACAATAACTCTGAAAGATACACTCATGGACAAACTTAAGTTGTACCTTTTAGCATGTATATCGGGATTCAGACAATAACTCTGAAAGATACACTCATGGACAAAACGTAAGGAAGTTGTACCTTTTAGCAAGTATATCGGGATTCAGACAATAACTCTGAAAGATATTACAGTGACCTTTATTGAAGAAACACGAGATAACCAACTGTGAACAACCTCTGTCTCTTTAAAAAAAATAGATGACCGGCGACAACAAAGACTTTCCGCTTCCTTAAGTTTTGTCCATGAGTGTAAACGGATCTCTTCCGGCAGTAAATTACATATCGGGGATTTCTATTGTCTCCGTAGTTTTATAGGGAATAACTTATGTACCGAGCCCAGGGAGGTCAACACTGATACGGTACCTTTTACCTCAGTATCTCTTACAGCGCCATTTATCAACTGGTAAAGACAACTTTTTAAACCCACCATAATCCATATTGTTATCCTACAACCTTAACTCGTCATTTTTGAAAAAGAAAAAAAAACGAGTTAAACCCACATGGCCAGGAGTTAGGACAGAGAATTTATAATAATAGAACGTATTTTTGAAACTCTCCGGGGTAACCCAAGAAGTTGAGTCTGAACTAGCCGAGGTACATGACATAAAAACTTCATACAATCCAAACCTTAATGCACTCAAGGAAAACGGAATCAGCGCATCAAAGAGAGGATTCAAATCGTAGGTCTTTAATCTCGTAAATTTATTAAAGTTGAATTTAAAAAATAATCAACGCAATTCGTAATCTACTTATATAATTGCCTTATTCTGTCTGTGTGAAGTTCACGGATAGATTTTGGTCAGAATGGATAAAATAAAAAAAGTGTCAAGGGATGGGAATCGAACCCACGACCTTCCGCTTACCGGGCAGATGCCATGACCACTAGGCCACATGACCACAATTTATAATTGTAACAAATAGTATTTGAATCAACACATTCAATCGGGTAAAACACGGGCGTTGCCCGGGTCATTCGGCTAGTTTTATATAAAAGTTTACACTCGATATAAAAATTAAATGTAGTGAGAAGCATGTACGATAGGATGTATTGATTCTTACATCACGCTTGATGACAGTTGCTGGCTTGGTAGAGACAGGTCATTCACTGCTTTGTCCCATCAGTTTTGGTATCGTGCCAGACATTTTTTATAATCTGATTCAGGACGGCAATCACATTCTAAGGCATCAAATATATCCAATAATGTCCTGGTATGCTGTTTTAAATGGGACCAACAATTGTACTCGAATATGGCTCAACTATAGATTACAAGGTAATAAGACCTAATCCAAATAAATTTCTTCATTCTTATTGATTTACACAAAAAATAGTCGCTATTGTACAATTTTCTCCATCGTTCATTTTCTACTAAATACAATTTTACATATATCCTCTTATTCTAGTAGTACTATTCAGTACTTTTGTCTGAAGATGGTAACAACGCTGTTACCGAAACGTCACACACTATTTATTTATTTGGTCTTATTACCTTGTGTTTAAATATCTTCTTATAATTATATATTTCTGTCGTTATTTTTCTTGAAATGCAAATCTCCTAATATATGTAACTATGCAGATATGTATATAAACAATACATCTTATACGTTTTATATTTTTCTCCTATGGAAAGGCAGTAATGCTCGAAAGCTCTCGGAAAAATAATTAAAAAAACACTTTAAAAGAAACTTTTCGACTTATGATTTCACGATTTTTATGAATTTGCTTCAGATAAAACCTAAATTAATAGTGTTAATTTGGTCTTATTTTACCTTGTTGTACACACACAATCCTTTATTAAGACGTCTTATACAGACTCCTGTTAGAAATGAATCTAAAAAAATGAGAAGAAGGGTAAGAAATTGAATCCTCGCTTAAAAAAGAGAAAAAGAAGAAAAGGAAAGAATATCTATGTACAAAAGATTATATAGATCGTTTTTCATGCATAGAACACAGTGAAGAAGTAGACTATTAAGTAAATGGTTGCATCTTGTGAAGAAGAAAAAAATATTTCCACACAGTTGAGTTACTTTGTTAGGTATTTTTCTCCTCCTTGCAGTCTTGAAAAAATTAAAGAATTTTGTACTTGAATATAAAACATGGACTCTGTCGATGATACAGTTTCGTTAAGACTTGCATTGATTGGGCAACAAGAGTTCTGAGAGAATAGGTCGGGGTGATGAATGCTCACTATGTACCCACTCCACTAATATCCCTTCATCTCTTTCTTTCACACTTGAATGGGTCAGCTATTTTAAAATTCTTTAATTTTTTCAAGACTGCAAGGATGAAAAAAGACCTAACAAAGTAACTGAACTGGGTGGAAATATTTTCTTTTTCTTCACAAGATACAACCATTTACTCAATAATCTACTTCTTCACTGTGTTCTATGCACGAAAAAACGATGTATATAGTCTTCTGTACATAGATATTCTTTCCTTCTTTTTATCTTTTCTGAGCGAGGATTCAATTTCTTCCCCCGCTTCTCATTTCTTTTTAGATTCATTTCTCACAGGAGTCTGTATAAGACGGAGTGTCTTAATAAAGCTTGTGTGTGATATTCCTTCATCTCTAACAACACATGTCCGTTTATTCTAGGCTATTTAATGGCACATTTATTGCTCTTTTCCGTCAAACCTTCCTATAATAATGATAGAAAATGAAAAACAAGTTGTTTTGACCACTAATATTTTCCTCCAAGAAACTTAACATCATCGAATTCTGCGTTTCCTTTCAACTTCAATACATTTCCACGGGAATAACTTTGCATATCCACTATTCATTTATCGGACATGTCCTGGGAGATATTCTCACCAACTGGAAGAAACATATGAACCACCCCCGTGGACACTATACATTGTAAAACCAATATTACATCGAGTATCAACTGAGGAATAGATATATAGGTTTATACAATAAATATTTGTAACGAATGAAGACATTAAGACGCGAATGTTTCTTTTCACAAATAAATCAAACTTCTACTATCCTTACTGCGATGAAAAAAATATTGGGAGGACTTGGTTCATCAGTGGTGAACCTTCCCAGCGGTTTCGCCAATTTTTAATCCACCAGACCGCCTCTTTAAAGCTCCAATACTGTATTGGATCATTCTGCTTTTATATGCTACACTGATGGGTGGAATTTTATAAATGGTATTTAAGCAAACTATGGACATAAGCTTTTAGGACAGTAGAATTACATTTAAATTCGATTCCGAAATTATATTATTGTTAAAATCCACATTTTCCCAGAAATTGGACATATTTAGCGATGTCGGGAATTTTTATATTGCTTTTTTTGTAAAACGACTTTTGAAAATTATCCCGCATGTGTTTCTTTTAACGAAAAATCAAAATTTATTTTAAGGATAAATAACGATCATTTCTAACATTAGGGATGAGGTATGAAAGGATGAATTGTGAATAGTAATGAGTATGGGTAATTCATCCTTTCATACCTCATCCCTAAGGTTAGAAATAATCGTTATTTCTTCTTAAAATAAATTTTGATTTTTAGTTGAAAAGAAACACATGCGGGATAATTTTCAAATGTCGTTTTACAATCACAAGCCACATTATATTGTATTATAAATTGCTTTGTTAAATTAAAAACGAATATTCCTCGATCAAAGACAAAGTTGGAATAAACTATTTTAAACATATGTTAATTAATTTCTCATAGAAAGAAGTTAATGAGGGGGGGCAGTCGAATTATCGATGTTCGATAGAAGATGGACTCTGGGCATCACTCTGTGTGTGGTTGAAGTTCTATATCGGGAAGATAGAGGCTGTCTGGCCGGCAGTTCTTCAAATTAAAGTATATAAAATGAAAGGATTTAAAAGCAGAATGTTTCTTTTATACATAATACAAACTTCTACTGCCCTTACTGCGATGGAAAAATATATTAGGAGGGCTTGGCTCATCAGTGGTGAACCCTCCCAGCGGTTTCGCCAATTTAATCCACCAGGCGAAACCGCTGGGAGGGTTCACCACTGATGAGCCAAGCCCTCCTAATATATTTTTCCATCGCAATAAGGGCAGTAGAAGTTTGTATTATGTATAAAAGAAACATTCGTGCTTTTAAATCCTTTCATTTTATATGTATTGATGGCGCGTTATTGCTTTATGTTAATTAAAGTATATACTTAAGTCTGTTCATCTACGGACAATGACTTTCCAGAATGGTTGCAAGGTTTTCCCACTATGTACTAAGTGTCAACCTGCAACCCCAAAACACATTGTTGACTGTATTGACTCATCTATTGATGAGCTCTACTCTTCTCCGGCAGACACCATCAAAAGTCTCAAGCTTTACAAGCTTGATACCTTAATATGATTGAGTGGAGATAAGAAAGAAGAAGAAGTATATAAGAAGTAGCTTTAATTTGAAGAACTAGAGTTCTATTTAGTGTAAGCTTGTTGTTTCTCCTGCGATGCTACGTGCTAGATGTGAGACGGGGAACGTTGTAGATACATCGAGAGATCTACCGAGGTATATCTCCATCCTGATGGTTTGTCTACACATACGTCTCTACCAGACTCTAGCCTGATAAAAGACGAGCTGGCCATCCTCGCATCAGCGAAATCAAGAATCAACCGATACTTCATCCAGGTCGGACTGGGCCAGACCATCGAGCCATCGCTTGGAGGAGGGCACTATCGCGGTGGCTGATTATATATAGTTCTCTTGATCTTTTTATTGTAAATATTGACTAAGAAGTCAATAAATGTGTTCTAATTGAAACTAAAAAAAAAAAAAAAACTCTAGTTTGATCAACTGACTTCCCATTGGTTTGTTGAATCATATTTGCATCAGCTTCCCCGACTGAAAACCACTCATTATCTTCTCTAACTAATATGTACATACAGAGTTTTATTTGCGATATTATGGAAACAGTATATTTACCATCCTATATACGAAAAAAGAAGTCGGTGGACGAGTGGGTAACACCCTCGATTCCCGACAGTCATGAACTGGGATTGAATCCCGCGTTAACCTTTTGTTTAATATGTGAATAACCTTCACATATTATCCATTGTTTCAATTATCATAAACTAGGTTGTTCTTGATGAGCGGTACCTAATAAAGTGATTTTGGAACTGATTACCATCCTATGTACTCAATGGGGAGGACCCAATATGAACCTGGTTTTGTTGCCTCACGAAACCTTCAAGTTGATGCAAGAAAGGCTTCACAATTTATAACGGAAGGCACAACATAGATCTGTAGTCTGGTATGTGGCATAGTGTAGACAGTTCTGTGGAGACATCCTTGGGAAGTCGAGCCATAAATGGTAACTTGGCCAAGGCCGGTCCATCTTTTCCCTAGCGCAAATGGAATACAGTACATGCCTAGCACATGATAGTGCCCCCCAATATATATTGAGGGTTGTCTATGAACGGGATAGCATGGAACTCTCCCTAGGCGGGGATTCATTTAAGAGTATGGGTTTGCTAATTGACATTATGTTTAACAAAGGGGGGGTCGGTGGAAGGATGGTCTAAACCGTTGGTTTTCGACCGCTACGACTTGGGTTCGATTCCCGCATTGGGCACTTTTTTATGTTAAAAAAAAAATTCTCCAATGGCCCCCGATTCTTGCAAAAGTCCAACCCCACCAGCGAGTGAAGTAACCAAACGAGGCTCAGGCACATTTGTAAGTGCAAAGTCGAACTGCTTTTCACATGTGTAGACATGTGGTGCACTTATAGTAAAAGCAGTCGCCTACCTCTACCCACCATGATTATCATGGCTTGTACCACGTGTACTAGGGATAAGCAAAAAAAAAAAGTTTAACAAATAATCAATAAACAAATAAAAACTGGGACTATATATATATTTTTTGCAAATTTATTTGAAGGATTTTGAATCTAGTTCTTTTTCTCAACATAAATAAGGGTGGAATTGTTTTGAATAATTTTTTTTTTACTCTGGAATTTGTGCCTTCCCACGTCACAATGGTTCTAAAACTCGCCTTATTTCAAGACTGCATTAATACAAAACCTCCTCAACATGTCCCGCCTCACAAACAGGACAAGCTATCATGGAAACATGCCTCAGCAGTCCAAATTCTGCCCATGCAGCCCTAGGTTTAGCTACTAGAACGTAAATTGATGATGATAACTTAGAAACAAAATAAGCAGACGACTCAAACCACCGATAACCAGGCCTCGAACGAAGCCCGCATTGGAAAAAATCACAATTTTATTGCTTCAATGGCCCCCTGAAGTTCCACCAGCCACCCACCAAAAGTGAATAGACGCACACAACTGTGATCTGAATGGTTTAAACAAAAATATATCAGCTAGGAAACAGAACGGTGTAGCTAGATAGGAGGACTCCCACGTTTGATGGAACGTACTTGCGGAGTACTCTCGGATGGCACTACTTATTTGGATTATGATCCGTGCTGAGCTGATTTTTCAAATCGATTGTTACGACGAAGTCCAAAGGAGGTTAAAACTGTCCACCACTTGTGGACCTTATACATGACTAGACGAATGGCCCGGGCAACGCCCGGGTTTTACCCGAGTGCGTATATATTTTAGTAATGTTTTAATTAAAATACTATTCGTTACAATTATAAATTGGCGCCGTGGATGTCTCTCTTGTGAAACGTCCCGCCCCAAACTGTGTGTGTCTTGAAAATATAAAATTAGAAATGTGGATTTTCATAAAGATATCATCATGTCTATTTTTATTTTTGCATTTCACCTACTAAATCGATAGAGATAATTACATTTGCAACATGAACCTAGGTATATTGACTAAATAGAAAACTGCATAGTAATAAAGATAATATTGTAAAGGCACCATATCGTTTTATTTTCAATAAAATCATGCATCATGCTGTGACTCACACGATGACCCAAGGTCAACAAGCCTATCTCCGTCGTCGCAATGGCGGCGCTGCTTGCGAGTTATATCTACAATTTTGCAAATAACTCTAAGGATATTCAAGATATTCAAGAAATTATTTTTCGGAAACCTTTCCGGGGATATACCTAATAATATCCCAGAATTTCATGGCGATTGGATGTATGGTTTTTTAATAACAGGGTTGTCTAGAGGGGGGCAGGGAGGACACGTGTTCCCTGACAGCCAATGAGCGCGCATTCTATCCGTGAGCTTCAGACAAACAGACAGAATAAGGCAAATATATAAGTAGATGGGTCTCCTGTTTTGGATACATAGAGACGTATTTCAACCTTCTACCCACCATTGTCTGGAACTAGATGTGTAGACATGTGGTGTACTTCAGGACAAACAGCCACAACCCTCTACCCACCATTGTCTGGAACTACATGTGTAGACATGTGGTGTACTTCAGGACAAACAACCACAACCCTCTACCCACCATTGTCTGGAACTACATGTGTAGACATTTGGTGTACTTCAGGACAAGCAGCCACAACCCTCTACCCACCATTGTCTGGAACTACATGTGTAGACATGGGGTGTACTTCAGGACAAACAGCCACAACCCTCTACCCACCATTGTCTGGAACTACATGTGTAGACATGTGGTGTACTTCAGGACAAGCAGCCAACCCTCTAACCACCATTGTCTGGAACTACATGTGTAGACATGTGGTGTACTTCAGGACTAGCAGCCACAACCCTCTACCCACCATTGTCTGGAACTACATGTGTAGACATGGGGTGTACTTCAGGACAAGCAGCCACAACCCTCTAACCACCATTGTCTGGAACTACATGTGTAGACATGTGGTGTACTTCAGGACAAGCAGCCACAACCCTCTACCCACCATTGTCTGGAACTACATGTGTAGACATGTGGTGTACTTCAGGACAAGCAGCCATAACCCTCTACCCACCATTGTCTGGAACTACATGTGTAGACCTGACAATTGACAATTAAAAATTTTTTTATTGACTGTTAGTCAATGTTACAACTCAACCAGGAGGGTGAAAAGAAATATTTACATTTATAAGTTGTCAGGAATCAAGGCATCGCCGCCTAAGTGTGTCCATATCGGTGCCAACATCGTGATGGTAGCTCCGAGCCAGTTCTATGGCCGCGCCGAGGAATTCAGCGAGGACCCCCTTCAGCGCAGGTGAAAGTTTCGTCATGAGGGACGCTGTGTCTTCGGTGAATAAAATGGCGTCCTTAAGGTCAATAACATCGATCCCTGTATCATATAAGGGCCTTAGGCAGGTCATGTGCTTCAGTTTTCTGAAGATTTTAAAAATCATGACATCCTCTTGCTCTTCTGCCATCTGCTCCTCGTGGGGAACGGGCGGTGTCGGCCCAGTAGGCCGAGGCGCAGGCAGTGGGGGTGTAGGTGCTGCGGCTGGTGTTTTCGTTAGCTCAGCTCTAACTTGACCAAGGACCTTATATAAATTAGAGGTGTGTCCGGGCTTCAGGTCCAGAATTTGACCGATCAGGCCGACGAGGGCGTCGCACTGCGGAGGCGACAGGAGGGGTCCATTCCTCTGGGCCTTGGTCCTCGAGGAGAGGAGGTCCAGGACCTCCTCCCGCCCAAGACCAAGGGCGTCCGTCCTAGCAAAGGACACGCTGGGGTTTCCTTCTATGAACGCCACGAGGTCATCCCCCGTTGCGTTTCTTGTTGATGACGCGGAGGACGCAGTGGTCTCCTCCACGATGGACATCTCCACGTCCTGTGTTGGGGCTGCAGGCCCGAGGGTCTCCTGGATGGGCGGAGGGCCACGCGGGGCAGCGAAGTCAGGTCGAGCGGGAGGCGTCGGCTCTGGATGACGCGGCGTCGCCGAGCGAGGGTCCACGGGATTCTTGGGTACCTGCAGGGACGGAGCAGGGATCACAGGTGGAGGGGCAGTAGGCGTCTCCTCCATAGGTAAGGCTGGAGTCGCTGGTGGAGATGGCCGAGGTGCGGATGGATGGAGCACAGCTCGGGCCATGGGAGGAGCGCTGCAAACCTCCATGGCTAGATTGGAGGGAGCTGGCGCAGGAGGCTGGGCTGCTGACCGCTGAGGCGGTGCAGGGGTGGTCGGTGGTGGGACGCCAGCAGGAGTGGTCGGTGGGGCCGTTCTGGTGTTGTTGGCCAGCCCTGCAAGCAGGGGGCAGATGGCCCTCCGATGCCCTTGTCCGTGGCACCCGGAACACCTGATGCCCGAGGATAGGTACGCAGGCCAGGCTTGGCCTTTGATGTTGATGTCAAGGCGGGTTGGAAGCCTCTCGATGGTGATCCCCTCATGTAGGGTGATGAAGACGTCACGCCGGCCATCGACGTAGACGTAGGGGCCCGCCTTCATCTGCTTAGGGGCGATGGACGTAACCCGCCCATATGGAGAGAGGGCGGTGATGACAGCAGAGTCCGCCACAAAGAAGGGGAGGTTACCCACTGTAATCCTTTCCGCTCTTTTGCGGAAAGGGAATGCCCTGAGGAGTGTTCCCTCAACCTCGAGGCCCTCACTTATGAGGCGCTCGGCCAGGCCTCTGTTGGTCAGTCCCAGGAGCTGGTGGCCGTTCACCTTGGTGATCTGGATGACTCCGGCAGTTCCTCCGAGCATCCTGTCCAGTGCCCTAAGGTAGTGGAAGGGCTCAAGTTCGGGGCTGTGTTCGATGTACACACAGTGTTCCTCGGAAGAGGACGCCTGCCGCGCCCTGGCATCCGCGATGTGAGCCCTGGTGGCCCTGATTTCTTGGGCTCGGGGCACTGATCCCGCCGATGATTGAGGTCGGCGAATGGTCCTGGAAGCTCCGGCATTGGAGGAGGGTGCAGCCGTCGTAGGTGAATTCCCCGAGCCACGGCGCCTCTTCCTACCCTGGACGAGGGTAAATCCTTCCTCAGCTCCAGGATTCACCTCTTCTGTGATGTCAGCCCAGTTTCTCCGGACTTGAGCAGCGGCGTTAGAAGTTGGAATAGCCGCAAGAGAGAGAGAGGTCGACCGGCGCGGCAGAATTTGCATCCTGGCCGCCGGCGGGCGGATTTACATAGTTTTGATTTTTTCTCAAAACTATTGGAATTTCGTTCTGCAAATCTTGATTTGCGGATAATTCTGCACATGGTTGTGCTAGTGAGCCGTGCCTTACAGGCTTTTGCTCGGCTTTTGACGGGCTTTCAGCCCGTATAAAATTTGTCGCCATCCGCGACACTTTTCGCCCGCCAGAGGCGAAACACTCAGGAGCTCGCGCGACGCGTGGCCGCACGGCCGAGTGTAGACATGTGGTGTACTTCAGGACAAGCAGCCACAACCCTCTACCCACCATTGTCTGGAACTACATGTGTAGACATGTGGTGTACTTCAGGACAAGCAGCCATAACCCTCTACCCACCATTGTCTGGAACTACATGTGTAGACATGGGGTGTACTTCAGGACAAGCAGCCACAACCCTCTACCCACCATTGTCTGGAACTACATGTGTAGACATGGGGTGTACTTCAGGACAAGCAGCCACAACCCTCTACCCACCATTGTCTGGAACTACATGTGTAGACATGTGGTGTACTTCAGGACAAGCAGCCACAACCCTCTACCCACCATTGTCTGGAACTACATGTGTAGACATGTGGTGTACTTCAGGACAAACAGCCACAACCCTCTACCCACCATTGTCTGGAACTACATGTGTAGACATGTGGTGTACTTCAGGACAAGCAGCCACAACCCTCTACCCACCATTGTCTGGAACTACATGTGTAGACATGGGGTGTACTTCAGGACAAGCAGCCATAACCCTCTACCCACCATTGTCTGGAACTACATGTGTAGACATGTGGTGTACTACAGGACAAGCAGCCACAACCCTCTACCCACCATTGTCTGGAACTACATGTGTAGACATGGGGTGTACTTCAGGACAAGCAGCCAACCCTCTACCCACCATTGTCTGGAACTACATGTGTAGACATGTGGTGTACTTCAGGACAAGCAGCCACAACCCTCTACCCACCATTGTCTGGAACTACATGTGTAGACATGTGGTGTACTTCAGGACAAGCAGCCAACCCTCTACCCACCATTGTCTGGAACTACATGTGTAGACATGTGGTGTACTTCAGGACAAACAACCACAACCCTCTAACCACCATTGTCTGGAACTACATGTGTAGACATGTGGTGTACTTCAGGACAAGCAGCCACAACCCTCTACCCACCATTGTCTGGAACTACATGTGTAGACATGGGGTGTACTTCAGGACAAGCAGCCACAACCCTCTACCCACCATTGTCTGGAACTACATGTGTAGACATGTGGTGTACTTCAGGACAAACAACCACAACCCTCTAACCACCATTGTCTGGAACTACATGTGTAGACATGTGGTGTACTTCAGGACAAACAGCCACAACCCTCTACCCACCATTGTCTGGAACTACATGTGTAGACATGGGGTGTACTTCAGGACAAGCAGCCACAACCCTCTACCCACCATTGTCTGGAACTACATGTGTAGTCATGTGGTGTACTTCAGGACAAGCAGCCACAACCCTCTACCCACCATTGTCTGGAACTACCTGTGTAGACATGTGGTGTACTTCAGGACAAACAACCACAACCCTCTACCCACCATTGTCTGGAACTACATGTGTAGACATGTGGTGTACTTCAGGACAAACAACCACAACCCTCTACCCACCATTGTCTGGAACTACATGTGTAGACATGGGGTGTACTTCAGGACAAGCAGCCACAACCCTCTAACCACCATTGTCTGGAACTACATGTGTAGACATGGGGTGTACTTCAGGACAAGCAGCCACAACCCTCTACCCACCATTGTCTGGAACTACATGTGTAGACATGTGGTGTACTTCAGGACAAACAACCACAACCCTCTACCCACCATTGTCTGGAACTACCTGTGTAGACATGGGGTGTACTTCAGGACAAGCAGCCACAACCCTCTACCCACCATTGTCTGGAACTACATGTGTAGACATGGGGTGTACTTCAGGACAAGCAGCCATAACCCTCTACCCACCATTGTCTGGAACTACATGTGTAGACATGGGGTGTACTTCAGGACAAGCAGCCACAACCCTCTACCCACCATTGTCTGGAACTACATGTGTAGACATGGGGTGTACTTCAGGACAAGCAGCCAACCCTCTACCCACCATTGTCTGGAACTACATGTGTAGACATGGGGTGTACTTCAGGACAAGCAGCCACAACCCTCTACCCACCATTGTCTGGAACTACATGTGTAGACATGGGGTGTACTTCAGGACAAGCAGCCACAACCCTCTACCCACCATTGTCTGGAACTACATGTGTAGACATGGGGTTGTACTTCAGGACAAGCAGCCACAACCCTCTACCCACCATTGTCTGGAACTACATGTGTAGACATGGGGTGTACTTCAGGACAAGCAGCCACAACCCTCTACCCACCATTGTCTGGAACTACATGTGTAGACATGGGGTGTACTTCAGGACAAGCAGCCAACCCTCTACCCACCATTGTCTGGAACTACATGTGTAGACATGGGGTGTACTTCAGGACAAGCAGCCACAACCCTCTACCCACCATTGTCTGGAACTACATGTGTAGACATGGGGTGTACTTCAGGACAAGCAGCCACAACCCTCTACCCACCATTGTCTGGAACTACATGTGTAGACATGGGGTGTACTTCAGGACAAGCAGCCTCAACCCAACATAGTCTGGAACTACATGTGTAGACATGTGGTGTACTTCAGGACAAGCAGCCACAACCCTCTACCCACCATTGTCTGGAACTACATGTGTAGACATGTGGTGTACTTCAGGACTAGCAGCCACAACCCTCTACCCACCATTGTCTGGAACTACATGTGTAGACATGGGGTGTACTTCAGGACAAGCAGCCACAACCCTCCACCCACCATTGTCTGGAACTACATGTGTAGACATGAGGTGTACTTCAGGACAAGCAGCCACAACCCTCTACCCACCATTGTCTGGAACTACATGTGTAGACATGTGGTGTACTTCAGGACAAGCAGCCACAACCCTCTACCCACCATTGTCTGGAACTACATGTGTAGACATGGGGTGTACTTCAGGACAAGCAGCCACAACCCTCTACCCACCATTGTCTGGAACTACATGTGTAGACATGTGGTGTACTTCAGGACAAACAACCACAACCCTCTAACCACCATTGTCTGGAACTACATGTGTAGACATGTGGTGTACTTCAGGACAAGCAGCCACAACCCTCTACCCACCATTGTCTGGAACTACATGTGTAGACATGGGGTGTACTTCAGGACAAGCAGCCACAACCCTCTACCCACCATTGTCTGGAACTACATGTGTAGACATGTGGTGTACTTCAGGACAAGCAGCCACAACCCTCTACCCACCATTGTCTGGAACTACATGTGTAGACATGTGGTGTACTTCAGGACAAACAACCACAACCCTCTAACCACTATTGTCTGGAACTACATGTGTAGACATGTGGTGTACTTCAGGACAAGCAGCCATAACCCTCTACCCACCATTGTCTGGAACTACATGTGTAGACATGGGGTGTACTTCAGGACAAGCAGCCACAACCCTCTACCCACCATTGTCTGGAACTACATGTGTAGACATGGGGTGTACTTCAGGACAAGCAGCCATAACCCTCTACCCACCATTGTCTGGAACTACATGTGTAGACATGGGGTGTACTTCAGGACAAGCAGCCACAACCCTCTACCCACCATTGTCTGGAACTACATGTGTAGACATGTGGTGTACTTCAGGACAAGCAGCCACAACCCTCTACCCACCATTGTCTGGAACTACATGTGTAGACATGGGGTGTACTTCAGGACAAACAGCCACAACCCTCTACCCACCATTGTCTGGAACTACATGTGTAGACATGGGGTGTACTTCAGGACAAACAGCCACAACCCTCTACCCACCATTGTCTGGAACTACATGTGTAGACATGGGGTGTACTTCAGGACAAGCAGCCACAACCCTCTACCCACCATTGTCTGGAACTACATGTGTAGACATGTGGTGTACTTCAGGACAAGCAGCCACAACCCTCTACCCACCATTGTCTGGAACTACATGTGTAGACATGGGGTGTACTTCAGGACAAGCAGCCACAACCCTCTACCCACCATTGTCTGGAACTACATGTGTAGACATGTGGTGTACTTCAGGACTAGCAGCCACAACCCTCTACCCACCATTGTCTGGAACTACATGTGTAGACATGTGGTGTACTTCAGGACTAGCAGCCACAACCCTCTACCCACCATTGTCTGGAACTACATGTGTAGACATGGGGTGTACTTCAGGACAAGCAGCCATAACCCTCTACCCACCATTGTCTGGAACTACATGTGTAGACATGTGGTGTACTACAGGACAAGCAGCCACAACCCTCTACCCACCATTGTCTGGAACTACATGTGTAGACATGGGGTGTACTTCAGGACAAGCAGCCAACACTCTACCCACCATTGTCTGGAACTACATGTGTAGACATGGGGTGTACTTCAGGACAAGCAGCCACAACCCTCTACCCACCATTGTCTGGAACTACATGTGTAGACATGGGGTGTACTTCAGGACAAACAACCACAACCCTCTACCCACCATTGTCTGGAACTACATGTGTAGACATGGGGTGTACTTCAGGACAAACAACCACAACCCTCTAACCACCATTGTCTGGAACTACATGTGTAGACATGGGGTGTACTTCAGGACAAGCAGCCATAACCCTCTACCCACCATTGTCTGGAACTACATGTGTAGACATGGGGTGTACTTCAGGACAAGCAGCCAACCCTCTACCCACCATTGTCTGGAACTACATGTGTAGACATGGGGTGTACTTCAGGACAAGCAGCCATAACCCTCTACCCACCATTGTCTGGAACTACATGTGTAGACATGGGGTGTACTTCAGGACAAGCAGCCACAACCCTCTACCCACCATTGTCTGGAACTACATGTGTAGACATGGGGTGTACTTCAGGACAAGCAGCCTCAACCCAACATAGTCTGGAACTACATGTGTAAACTGTACCTAATTTGAAAAACCCACGTTTTCATTATTTTACAATATCCTTAATGTTATTATCCAGTTGAATCCTGGGACCACATCAAGGCTGCCACATGTTACTTAGCAAAATAATTCAGTAAGGAAGGAAAATGGGAACACACATTATTTCAACACGATTAAAACATAAATATTTTTATAAAGTCTGCATCAATTAGAACTTGGAAGAGCATAAATGGGAATCCTAGCTGTTGAAATTTGGGTGTTTAAAGATATAGGCAGTGGTGAACCTATTTCTAAACTCTCCCAATACCCACCTGGATGTAAAAGCAGCAACTAATTCCCTAAAACAAACCTGGGTTTAACTAGTTCTTAGGTTCCTTATCCAACAACATAGCAGAACTCTCTTCATTCCACACACAAAAGTTTACTTCTTCTTCTTTCTTATCTCAAAGCCATAATCAAGGAGGGTAGTTAGCGACTACTTTTACTGTAAGTACACCACATGTCTACACATGTGAAAAGCAGTTTGACTTTGCACTTACAAATGTGCCAGAGCCCCGTTTGGTTACTATGCACTCGCTGGTGGGAGTTTACTTCTACAGATACTAAACACAAGGTAATAACTCCAAATCCAAATAAATAATCTGTAACATATCGGTAACTGCATTGATAAGGCACAATTTGGATTATAGATTATAAACACAAGGTAATAAGACCAAATCCAAATAAATAGTGTGTGACGTTTCGGTAACAGCGTTGTTACCATCTTCAGACAAAAGTTACGAATGGATTATTGATTAGAAACACAAGGTAATAAGACCAATTCCAAATAAATAGATAGTATGACAATTCAATAACAATGCTGTTACCGAAACATCACACACTATTTATTAGGATTTGGTGTTATTTTCTTTCCTATCTATAATCCAAATTGTGCCTTATCATTCTACACACAGTGTTAAAGGGGTTAGGACTTGACACAAACTAAAGGCCCAGCCGACAGCACAATTTGAGATTTTAAACCTCTTCCTTCACTGAAGTCTGCTTACATAAACAAGTTCTTCAAATTTGCCAAAAGTCCAGTAACACAGGTGATCCTTCTGGTGACCAACCGAACCACTTTGTCAAACAACATGGTTTTTGCTTATCCCTAGTACATGTGGTACAGGCCATGATAATCATGGTGGGTAGAAGTAGACGACTGCTTTTACTGTAAGTTCACCACATGTCTACACATGTGAAAATCAGTTCGACATTGCACTTACAAATGTGCCAGAGCCCCGTTTGGTTACTTGCATTCGCTGGTAGGGATGGACTTTTGCAAGAATCGGGGACCATTGGAACTTTTTTTTTTTTGTAAATCAGAAAAAAAAAAGTGTCCAATGAGGGAATCAAGCCAGGGTCATAGCTGTCGAAAATCAACAGTTTAGACCATCCCTCCACTGACTCCCTCAAACAACATGTGACTTAGCCAATCTCCAGAAGGTGGCGTGTTGTTAGGCCATCTATCCTGGGAGGTTCTACTTCAAGAGCTTTCACTTAACAACAACACATGATATAGGAGTGGCTACATTGGGATCTGATAGCTGTAAGGAAGCAATTTGCTCCAGTGGCACCCAAGTTGACAATAGAGTAATCAAATGAGCCACTATGTACCAAGTTAAACTGCTTGCACCCCTATTATGCCCTGTGGATCACTTTAAGTTAAGTAAAAATCTTTTAAACCAGTGCCATTCTGACTGGGAGGTATCAGAAAGGTAAGCATTCCATAAAGATTTTCAGTGGCCTATGTCACTGAACCAAGACACTATAAACATGGGTGAACACTGTATTGACTCCTCCATTGATGAGCTCTACTCTTCCCCGGCAGACACCATCAACAAGCTTTACAAGCTTGATACCTTAGTGTGATTGAGTGGAGATAAGAAAGAAGAAGAAGACTATAAACATAGTCAAACTGCTTCCACAACCCTTATGCCCAGTAGATCACTTTTAAGATAATTGAAACAATAAATAAACAAAGTTTTAAAAAATGATCTTTTAAATCAGTGCCATTCTGACTGACAGGAATCAGAAAGGCAAGCATTCCATGGAGATTTGCAGGGGCCCATTTCACTAAACAAAGGCACTATGTATCAAGTTAAACTGCTTACACCACCCTTATGACCCATGGATCATTTTTAGATAAGTAAAATAAACAAAGTTTACAATTTTTTAAACCAGTGTCATTCTTGACTAGAAAGAACACCAGAAAGGCAAGCATTCCATGAAGATTTGCAGGGCCCCCATGTCACTGAACCAAGGCACTATGAACATAGTTTAAACTGCTTCCATCTCACCCTTATGTCCTGTGGATCACTTTAAGATAAGTAAAAAAAAAAAAAAAGTTTACAATTTTTTAAACCAGTGCCATTCTGACTGGAAGTCACCAGAAAGGCAAGCATCCATGAAAATTTGCAGGGCCCCCATGTCACTGAACCAAGGCACTATGAACATAGTTTAAACTGCTTCCATCTCACCCTTATGTCCTGTGGATACACTTCACTTTACAAACTTTACAATAATAATCTTTTAAATCAGTGCCATTCTAACTGGGAGTCATCAGAAAGATAGGCATTTCATAAAGATTTTCAGGGCCCCATGTCACTGAACCAAGGAACTATGAACTGTTTGCACCACCCATATGCCCTGTAGATCACTTTATGATAAAAGTAAAAAAATAAATAAAGCTAACAAAAATAACATTTTAAATCAGTGTCATTCTGACTAGGTGGAATACCAGAAAGGCAAGCATTCCATGAAGATTTGTAGGGGCCCATGTCACTGAACCAAGGCACTATGAACAAAGTTTAAATTGCTTCCATCTCACCCTTATGTCCCATGGATCAAAGTTTACAATTTTTTAAACCAGTGCCATTCTGACTGGGAGTCACCAGAAAGGCAAGCATCCATGAAGATTTGCAGGGCCCCATGTCACTGAACCAAGGCACTATGTACCAACTTAAACTGCTTGCACCACCCTTATGTCCTGTAGATCACCTTATGAGAAGTAAAAAATAAAAGCTTACAATCTTTTAAATCAGTGCCATTCTGACTGAGAGGAACCAGAAAGACAAGAATTCCAAGGCACTATGAACAAAGTTTAAACTAAGAAAAAGGCATCTCCTTATCGTGCAACCTTTTTATTAATTTATGAACCTTATACCAGTACAATGTCACATTTGTACTATTTTTTCACAAAGTTTAAACTGCTTCCACCACCCTTATGCCCTGTAGATCACTTCAAGAGATAAGTAAAATAGGCAAATTTTATAATAATAATCTTTTAAAAATCAGTGCCATTCTGACTGGGAGTCACCTTCTGGCAAGCAAGCATCCATGAAGATTTGCACAGTGGCCATGTACATAGTGAACATAGATAAACTGCTTGCACCACCCTTATGTTCTGTTGATCACTTTGAGTAAAAAAGTAATCCTTTAAATTAGCACCATTCTAGGAGGAACCAGGCAAGCATCCATGAAGATACGCAGGGGCCACACCAAGTCACCTTCCCTCCATGACATTCCAAGACGGAGTGTATCCCCCAAATTTAAATGTCAGCAAATGTCAAATAATAAATATAAGTAAATAAATAAATAAAAAACAAAACAAAACAAGGCCAACATAAAAGTAATCTGATATTTATTTGCAACAAAACAAAAGGAAGAGCTAAGACCCTGGGGAGGAACGGGGGCTCTCTCATACACCAGTGCTACAACCACAGACAGAATAATGGGGGTGCAACACACAACAAACAGAGGCTGTTCACTCGTACATACACACTCATGCACACACACTCATTTTAATACAATACATTTTTTTTGTATATCCCTACTACATGTGGTACAGGCCATGATAATCATTGTGGGTAGAAGTAGGTGACTGCTTTAACTGTAAGTACACCACATGCCTACACATGTGAAAAGCAGTTTGACTTTGCACTTACAAATTTGTCAGAGCTCCGTAACACAATAAATTAATGGGAGTTGCTGAAAAGGAACAAAAATGTTTCACTTTAAAATATTTTTTTTATGTAAATGTGGGAGAAGCCTCGAGTGAATGGAGAGTCCAAGGTGGTGTCTTTTAGGATTCGATTGTAACAGTTTAGGTTCATAGTAACTTTGCTGGTCCCAAGCCCGGATGGAGGAGGGGGAGCAGTAACAAGCTCACTAAAAAACCTGGGCTCAGCTGGCCCGGCTGATAGTACCTTGTAAGGGCTTCTAATCCAGGAATACAGGATGAGCAGTGTTTGTACTCCATGTTAGGAGCGGCTGCACATGGCGTCTGTTCCTCATGTCAGAGACGGCCATTTCCTATGGAGCTAAGTCAGCCTGCCACTGAGTAGTGCTCCCAGTCTTAATGACAAAGGTATTCTACTTCACCCAGTCATGATGGTTGTCAAAGCTTTACAAGCTTGATACCCTGATATGATTGAACGGAGATAGAAAGAAGAAGAGGTTCATAGTTATAGCAACACTAGCCGAATGACCCGGGCGACGCCCGTGTTTTACCCCCGATTGAATGTTTTGATTCAAATACTATTTGTTACAATTATAAATTGGCGCCTTAATTAATTGCATATGTTAGTTAATAACTATAGCCTATGTGCTTTATCTGTCTATGTACTGTTGGCTTCCGTAGGCATCTCTTACTGGGAAAAAGAAAGAGAGGATTCCATTTAGTTATTATCTAATATATGCATTTATTTAGGGAGCGACCCGCTCCAACAAAATAGTTAAATGGCGAGGGGGGGGGCAAAGGTGGCGTGACCGTAGCCAACCAATAGGAGGGTGCCATTCCAAAAAAAAAAGCAAACGGTGACAGAGATGACTGATTAAGAACGACGCTCGTAACTGTATATAGAATAAGTGCTGTTGTTATACTGCAGCTAGTAATGTAAAGATGATACACAACTAGGCACTTCAATGATTGGAAGGAAGGTGGGTTAGTATGGCAGTAGGTTAGTTACTGTGGTCCAATACTATAAAGTTGAGAAAAAGGCATCTCCTGTAACTAAAAGTTGTTGAAGGCACAATCCATCAGTAACTACAGTTACACAATCAGGAAATGCCTTTTTCTTAATTTATCCCCCTTATTCCAGTACAATTTCACTTTTGTACTGTTTTCTCACTGTAAAGTTGGCTCTCAATTAAAACCATTTTTGCTTAAATTTGGTTTTCTAAATGAAAGAGAGAATTTGGCTATCAGACAATCCAAAAAACAATGGAATTAAGAACTTGCCGGCCTTCAGTCAGAAGCTGGGAGCAGCCCTCTCATCACCTAAACTTAAATTCCATACCTACTTCTAAAGCTTTCCAGCCTCTAGCGCAAATTTGAGTGCTTGTTCTTGTAACATTGGACCAGAAACATAAATGTTGCGGGCCTTCATATCAGTGAAAAACTTTCAAACAAGATCATTTACCTCATCAAATTTTGTTGACTTCCTCATTCTTTTTCTTTTTAGAGAAGGATTTTGATTAAATTCTTCTTTAATTTCAATTTCATCTAAACTTAAATCTCTGAGGAACATCATCAACTGCAAGGCTTGGAGGCTGATCAACACAATTTCTACCTACCAATAAATAACTTAGAAATGTCACCTCTCCCATCAAAATAGACTCCAACTATGCCCCATCTATTGACTGTCTCTACAAACTCTGGTTGGTGGAGACAACACCAGCTTTGACAAATCCTGAGTGCTCTATCCAGCGGTTTTGTTGTTATCCCCTTGTGCAAAGATAACACGAGTCCATGCTCCATGAGATGTTTTATGATAAGCAGCGGCCTCTCCCAAAGGTCCTGTTTAGTACATCTAATACAAGTCAAAATGTGTTCTGGAGCTGCAGGTGCCAAGCTACATTTTGGGCAAGTGGGGTAGATTTTGTTGTTATTTTCTATCTTCAATGGCTTGAGATGGGCTGTTCTAAATCTTGTTAGTGTTGTTTGGTGTTTCTCCTGGGTCCACTCCACTGTACCAGCTGTGCTTAGGTGGGATCCTCCAGTTCTAGGTAGTTCAGGTTTTAGCCCTCATCTCTACATTTACAGTAGAAATATCTCTCTGTAAAGGACAACACCTAATTGCAGAACCAAAGTGTCCTTTAGGGAGAGGTGTCCTCTTACTGGAGAGTTGCTAAATAGTAAAAATGATAATTTTTGACAATGAAAACTGTCCTTTGTAGAGAGGTGTCCTCTAGCGGGAGTGTCCACTCATGGAGTTTCTACTGTATATCATGGGGACCAAGACAAATCCACAAATACTGGAGGGAGGCAATAAACAACTTGTGAAAATATAATCCAATCTTTAATGAAATATCAGCAAACAAATCAAAGGCAATAGCTTACATTTTTTAGATCATCATTATGTAAGGACCAGTCAACAAGTGAATGACTTTGAGACGAAGATTGAGAGAATATGTATGGAGCAAGTCCCTAATAAAGGCTTTTGTGTGTGTGTGTGTGTCTAATCTTTAATCCTCACAATACTATATAGGTTGTTTAACATTCTGCACATCTTGCTGAACTTGTCCTAGTGTGCCAAGTAGGCATAGGCTGAAGACATGAGATAACCAACTGTGAACAGCCTCTGTCTCCTTCAAAACTCTGACATCAAAGACTTTCAACTTCCTGAAGTTTAGTTCATGGGATATTCCAGTGTGGGGTTTGATGTAAGAGATTTAGGCAAACCACCAGAGGATCTCCTCTACAGGATTGGTTTGACAATGGCACTAACACAGAGTACACTGGCCTGTTCAGTGATTCACTAACCATGATGTATGCACGAAGGAACGTGTGGCCATTGGACATGCGTTGGACCAGGAGGCTGTTGTTGGGTGCTGTGCTGCCTGGAGTATAGGAGCTCCATCTATGATTCCTTTCTTCCTGTGGTAAATCTGTATAAGACCGGTGGTCTTAATAAAGCCTTGTGTGTGTGTGTGACTAACACATTGTGGGCTCCATCCAACAACTGTACACATTCTAACAACAGTCTTTGATTTCCAGATTTAAGTCTGGTCATCTACAGACAATGACTTTCCAGAATGGTTGCAAGGTTTTCTCACTATGTACTAAGTGTCAACCTGCAACAATATTCATTGTATTGACTCATCCATTGATGAACTCTACTCATCCCCAGCAGACACCATCAACAAGCTCTACAAGCTTGATACCCTGATATGCTTGTTGAGTGGAGATAAGAAAGAAGAAGAGGCTCATCCCCAGCAGACAACATCAACAAGTTCTACAAGCTTGATACCCTAATATGATTGTTGAGTGGAGATAAGAAAGAAGAAGAGACTCATCCCCAGCAGACACCATCAACAAGCTCTACAAGCTTGATACCCTAATATGATTGAGTGGAGATAAGAAAGAAGAAGAGACACATCCCCAGCAGACACCATCAACAATCTCTACAAACTTGATACCCTAATATGATTGAGTGGAGATAAGAAAGAAGAAGAGACACATCCCCAGCAGACACCATCAACAATCTCTACAAACTTGATACCCTAATATGATTGAGTGGAGATAAGAAGGAAGAGACTCATCCCCAGCAGACACCATCAACAAGCTCTATAAACTTGATACCCTAATATGATTGAGTGGAGATAAGAGGGAAGAGACTCATCCCCAGCAGACACCATCAACAATCTCTACAAACTTGATACCCTAATATGATTGAGTGGAGATAAGAGGGAAGAGACTCATCCCCAGCAGACACCATCAACAAGCTCTATAAACTTGATACCCTAATATGATTGAGTGGAGATAAGAGGGAAGAGACTCATCCCCAGCAGACACCATCAACAATCTCTACAAACTTGATACCCTAATATGATTGAGTGGAGATAAGAAAGAAGAAGAGACACATCCCCAGCAGACACCATCAACAATCTCTACAAACTTGATACCCTAATATGATTGAGTGGAGATAAGAGGGAAGAGACTCATCCCCAGCAGACACCATCAACAATCTCTACAAACTTGATACCCTAATATGATTGAGTGGAGATAAGAAAGAAGAAGAGACACATCCCCAGCAGACACCATCAACAATCTCTACAAACTTGATACCCTAATATGATTGAGTGGAGATAAGAGGGAAGAGACTCATCCCCAGCAGACACCATCAACAAGCTCTATAAACTTGATACCCTAATATGATTGAGTGGAGATAAGAGGGAAGAGACTCATCCCCAGCAGACACCATCAACAATCTCTACAAACTTGATACCCTAATATGATTGAGTGGAGATAAGAGGGAAGAGACTCATCCCCAGCAGACACCATCAACAATCTCTACAAACTTGATACCCTAATATGATTGAGTGGAGATAAGAGGGAAGAGACTCATCCCCAGCAGACACCATCAACAATCTCTACAAGCTTGATACCCTAATATGATTGTTGAGTGGAGATAAGAAAGAAGAAGAAGACTGTACATCTTCTAAATATCAATTAATATTAACAATAAATTAGGTGATAAGACACAATTTGGATTATAATCACGAGGTAATAAAACCAAATCCAAATAAATAAATAGTGTGTGACATTTCAGTAACAGTGTTGTTAGTACTGAATGTACTTTTGTCTGAAGATGGTAACAGCTTTATTACCGAAATGTCACACACTATTTATTTATTTGGATTTGGTCTTATTGTGTTAATAAATTAGGAATATCCTGGCCACTAACATGAGGGTTTTATAGATGGTAGAGTACTGGCAACTGCACTAATATGTACAGGGAATGTTCATCTTTCCTATAAGTACTTCCTCGGTGTGGAACTGAAGAGTTGTTTCAAGGAAACCTTGTCTGGAGGAGAACTCTCTCAAGGTGGGGAAACCTTCCTTACTGAAGATATTTGTACATAAACAACTGTTTAATTTAAAAAAAAAAAAAAACAATGGTTGCCTGTAAAGTCGGTTTTACGGGCGAAGATTTTACGTGACAACGGTAGAATATTTATTGATATGAATATAATTAAATTGCACAATAGGAACAAGGAATTGAATGAAAATAAGAATTGCACAAATTTTAACTATAGAAATATATTTTGTTTACTAAAACATTGTACATGTAAACTAAAACTTAACTAATTCCTATTTGAGTGATTTTGTTGAGGATAGGACGATGATAGGAGAAATATGAAATGAAAGGAAGTGTTTCTGCTGTAATGTGTCTTGCGAAAGTCAAGTCGATAGTTGTTCCTTTTAACGTAGTTGACTTAGAAACGTTTGATACGCAATCAAGATTATACGTATTTTTCATGAATTTAAGAAACGAGTTGTCAGGCTTTACGTTTTTGTTAAAATCACCACACAGAAGAATCGGTATACTAGAATCAACTTGCACGAACGGTGGCACGTACTGGCTGTTGTGAATGTACGGACCGAGTCCTTGCCATAGTAACATTCCAATATCCTGCATACTAGCTCCTGGATGAATATATACAGCACCGAGTATAAACTTGAAGCTAGTATTAGCGGCGAAGCAAGTAACTTCAGTCATGCACATGTCACCCTTGGTTTTAATGACACGAGTTACGTCTGTAATCGCAACTTGGAACACTTCCGCCGTAGATGTCGATGATAATTTACGATAGATCGCCACTCCACCAGCCGCGTTGGTATTTGAAAATCAAAACACTTATTCAGATCGAAGGTTCAAATTTTTGCTAAATAAATTTGAAATTAAATAAAATTTGTAATTGTAAATGATGAAGTTGAAAATTAAAACATTTACTTAAATTAGATGTTAAAATTCTTGCTCAACACAGTTTAAATAAAGTTTTCTTATATCCGCCACTTTTTCTTAATATTTGTAATTTTAAAGAATCAATTCGAAAATCAAAACATTTATTCAGATCGAAGGTTCAAATTTTTGCTAAATAAATTTGAAACTATTTAAAATTTGTAAAATAATAATTAATTAATTAATTAATTTTAAACTAATAATTTACTTAACACTATCAACATTTATCAATAGTATGACATAACCTATAAACTCAGTTTCTCAACTTTTGTGTCAATCTAACAATTAATCAATCAATCATAGTTTACGATAATGAAATATCAGTGTACAATTATTTACCTTTATTGTTGTAGTTGTTGTAAATGACGAATCTAAGCACTCCACATTTTCACTACAGACACAGCTGACGATACTTTAACCACACGTGTGAACTTGTATTATGACGCTTTCTTGTTTTTCCAACGCCAAGAACGTTCGAGAAAGACAAAGACAGAGACAAGCATGCGCCGATTCAATGCGCCTAATTCTCTAGCGCTGCGCGCGCAGCACTCTCGTTCGATGACTCATCGTAACGTTACCGGGCGTTACATAATATATTATGACTCCCAGCCGCAACCTAATTTAAGACGTTGTCACGTCAAAAGACATATATTGAATCAAAATATCATTTATTTTACCAATATTTCAGTTGGCTGAACGCCAACTGAAATAATGGTAAAATAACTGATATTTTGATCCAATATATGCCTTTTTAATTAAAGATTTATTTATGGATTGCTCTATTTTCATAGATAACTTATATATATGTCCCTACATAAATAAAATACCCATTTATTCTATCATCTATAATATCATCTTTCTATCATCTATTTTTTCTGTAACAATTGATTAGAAGAGTCAATAAAATTGTTTATATTGTCAACTGTCTTCTTTCTTATCTCCACTCAATCATATTAGGGTATCAAGTTGTGACCCTTGATGGTGTCTGTTTGACAACCATCATGATTGGGTGAAGTAGTATGCCTTTGTCATTAAGACTGGGAGCACTACTCAGTGGCAGGCCAACTTAGCTCCAAAATAAATGGCTGCCTCTGACATGAGATACAGACGCCATGTACAGCCGCTCCTAACATGGAGTACAAACGCTGCTCATCCTGTATCCCTGGATTAAGAGCCTTTACAGGGTACTATCAGCTGGGCCAGCTGAGCCCAGGTTTTTTAGTGAGCTTGTTACTGCTCCCCCCACTCCTTTTTCATCCGGGCTTGGGACCGGCAAAGGCGGAGTCTTATTACCTTGTGTTTATAATTTATAATCCAAATTGTGCCTTATCAATATTCGTGCAGATTTCACCATTCTATTTTTTTGTTAGATTGGGTCAATGTAATAAAATAGAACATTTAGAATGCCTGCAGGAATGGAAATCTGATGCTGCACATGACTGGTACAGAGCAGGAGGGACAAGCACGGGTTCTGTCCTCCCAAGAGAACAACAGTCTTTGATTTCCAGATTTAAGTCTGGTCATCTACGGACAATGACTTTCCAGAATGGTTGCAAGGTTTTCCCACTATGTACTAAGTGCAATTCTCAGCCTGTAACCCCAAGACATATTATTGACTGTATTGACTCATCCATTGATGAGCTCTACTCTTCCCCGGCAGACACCATCAAAAATCTCAAGCTTTACAAGCTTGATACCTTAGTGTGATTGAGTAGAGATAAGAAAGAAGAAGAAGAGCATTAGACAATGGAAGTATGCTAATGTGGTGATTTCTGGTCGTCTGCTGGTTCAGCTATGCAACTGCACAGGCTGTGATTGATACTTTACACCAGACTGCTGGACAGCTTGGGTGTAGTTGGTGTTTGATACATCAGGAAAACCTGGCTTTTGCCTTTCATTAGAATTCTGTCCCTATTGATAGTTTATTTTTATTACATGCTCATAGAATTTTACATATTAAACCTTTATCATTCTCCTGAATCATTAAACTATACACTCCTTTTTCATTTCAAAACATATTTTGACATACTCTGTGCATGTATCAACACAAGAAAGGTAATATATGCCAAAATAATCACGATTATTTTTTTGTGTTCTTTAATTAGTTTTAACGCCCTTTCCCCCCCTGTATTATACTTTCTGTGATTACTTTAAAATTACATGTTTCTATCATGCAAATAACTAAAGTCGAAATAGAAAAAAATTGGAAAATTTAAAACTTATCTAAAATATAGAATTATTTAGTAAAGACGGCTTATTTCATACTTACGGCCGAGGCAATTTAGAATTGTAAAAAAATATATAATCGAAATAGTTATAAGAACTTAATAATTATTTTTGTTAATATATAATAGTAATTCTTTGTAAAGGCTAAAAGCCAAAGCTTTAATGCAACATCGCATGCTTTTAATTTTCATGCTTATACATTTTATAAAAATTCTTTAATTTTATTTATATAATGCGAAAAGTTATTTAATAGTAAACTTATTCTAAATACATCCTATGAATAACAAATCATTATTAAAATTTGACAAAATAAATGTTAAATTCTAGCTAGCGAAGTAATATTTACTCACAGTGGTCTTTAAAGTAGGCTTAGTTTTGAATCACCTGGTTCGAGATTAAGCAAATGTAAATATTTAAAAAATAAATAGTATTACCCTAAAAAATTATACAACCTTTATTTTTCACATTATTATTTTAAAATCTTTATTTTTCCAGAATTAATTCTCAGTAAAATAATTTTTTTTCGTAATTCACATTTTACCCTAATACCCGGATATAAGATGGCGTTGGGCCGATAATTTAGATGGCCGTGTCTCTTCCTATGCACAAATTGCCAAACGCCAATAGTAAAATTAATATCTTGTATGTTTAATGTAACCTTGTTTTTCCGCGTTAATGGTAATGCATGCAAGAAAAATACCAAGATTAGAAGATGGGTAAGGCTTAGACAGCAGCGATTTCTTTTAAATATTGGTTTATCTAGACTGGCTGTAGGAAAGACGCCATGTTTTGTTTCTGTCAAATATTTTTATTAAAATAAACAATAAATTTTAATGTACATAGTTGAAAAATATTTGCCATTATATTATATCTAACATAAAACCATTCTTTTTCAGGTATTTTGAAAGAAGTCAATCCCACTCGTACGATGTAAGTATAAGCACTTAACATTTCAATATTGCCAAAAAAAGTAAACACTACAATTTTAACCCATTTGAAAAAAATATATAGATATATTATCATTGTTTGTGGTTATTTATTACTATAGTTACTTACTAAAAACGTTTTGTATTTTTTTTTTCAGAATGCAGTTAAATATAATTCTAAAGGCCTAGAATTGTACAATAATAAATTGCTGCATAAATCGCCGTCTGGATCTGGAAGAAATGAAAGCCCAAGCAGTAGACCAAGTCCTCATTTCGGCCACAAGTCATATGTACAAAGAATACGTGATAAAGATAGAAGAGACTCAGGTAAGCATTATTTTTAAAAATATTTCTTTTGATAGTTTATTTTAAATTCATTATTATATAAATATTACTAGAAAGTGTTAATTAATATATGCTGAATTGAACATTCATGTTAAAGAGATAAAGAAAGGGTTCATGTGTATGTATGCTAGCGTAACAAATATTGCAAGACGATTATTTAGATCGCCATATATAAATTAATACAAATACTGAATTTCGTTTGGGTTTATATATCAACATATTCACTAAAACGTATATAAAAAATAATAATATTTATATTATTATTTTTGGTCTCAAAGAAGTTAGGGTTAAAAATATATATTAAAAAAAATTCAATTAAAACTAATCATTTTTATAAATTAAAGTTATACATATATTATTTAAAGTCATATTTATCATTTATTTAGTCATTTTTGGTTCTTTTTAATATTTGAAAACGAATTTATTGTTCATGTTTGCCATGTTGGTAAAAATTTGGATTTAAAGCTAAGGAAGTTTCATTTACAAGATTCTCTTTCTTAAATTATATCCCTACAAAATATTTATAAAAAAAAAGTGAAATTTTAAATGATAATAAATCAAACAATAATTTTAAATGACTTTAACCTAGATTAAAGCTTTTTGGTCAAATTTCTATAAAGGAAGTGAATATATATATATTTATTTTTAATGTAAACCTTTTTCAATTCTTTTTTAGCCATTTTTTTTTTTACAAAAATCAAAATGATATCAAAAAGTTTTATTAAAGTGCTATATGTCTTGGCAGACGAATGATTTAATCCCAGAAGATAGTTTTTTTAAATGGTCTTTTGACAACATTTGTCACATTCCAACAGTGTTATCCTTTATATTTAACTGAGCACATCACTATAATATGTTCAACATGATATAATCAGTTTATAAATAAAAGGTAATGGGTAAATCCAAATAAATTGTGTGTGATGTTTCTGTAAAAATGTTGTTACCATCATCAAACAAATGAGAAAAAATATCATAGAATGTTAAATACAAGGTAATAAGGCCAAATAAATAGTGTGTGACGTTTCGATAACAGCATTATTACTGAAACATCACACACTATTTATTTATTTGGATTTGGTCTTATTACCATGTGTTTATAATCTATAATCCAAATTGTGCCTTATCATCACAGAATGTTCTTAAATGTTAGCACTAGTTCGTAAACAAGATTCTTTTGTTTACTGATGGTAACAAGGCTGTTACATTGGTCTTATTGTCTTATATTTCTAATCAATGAATCCAATTTCTTGTTGTTTCTTATCCCCTTGTGTAAAGACTACACAAATTCCATGAATTCATGCTCCTCGAGCTGTTTTATGATAAGCAGCAGCCTCTCCCAAAGCTCCTGTTTAATGCATCTAATACAAGTCAAAATGTGTTCTGGAGTTGCAGGTGCCAAGCTACATTTTGGGCAAGTGGGGTAGATTTTGTTGTTATTTTCTATCTTCAATGGCTTGAGATGGCTTGTTCTAAATCTTGTTAGTGTTGATTGATGCTGCCTGATGTTCAGAGCTCCTCCTGGGTTCACTCCACTGTACCAACTGTGCTTAGGTGGGATCCTCCAGTTCTTGTTTGTTTTTGTTTTGGCTATTGTTTCTATTTCTTTAAAAGTAAGTTTATTTTTCAGTGGCATGGGTTCTTTTGTGCCTTTTTTCGCTAGTGCATTAGCAGCTTCATTGTCTTCAATGCCAACCTGTGAGGGTATCTATTGTAGGTGATTTTTTGAGGTTTTTTGAGAATATTTTTACCTTACCAGTTTATATATATATTTGTGACCACTGAGTGCTGTCATCCTTCCGTTCACAAGTCAGAGTGGCCACCTTGGCATCTAACACCATCACTGTCTGCTACTCTCTCAATGTGTTGTTTCTTATCCCCTTGTGTAAAGATTACACAAATTCCATGATCTCATGGAAGGGTGCAGTATAGGGGTGCAGCTTTTGGTTGATCATGGCACCATGATCCAGCCACACTTTGGTAAAACTTTGCCTGTAGTTTGAGGCTGTTCCTAACATGGAAGCCTTTGCTGCTGACTCTAACATGAGTACAGACACAGCTCCTCCGTATCCTTGGAGTGGAACCATTGCTGAGGTCCATCAACTGGGTCAGTTGAAGTCAGGATGTAATCTCAATGTAAGGAATTTAAACCAAATTAACACAACCCAGTAAAAATTAGAGTTGGAAGAAAGCCACTCATCAAAATATTTTTAATTACTTAATCAAGTACTCAACAAAAAGCCCATGTCGTCTTGTAATTTGGAAGAAACGCCTGTGAACTCGAAAGTTTGCCCATTATAATAAATTAAATTTAAAAAAAATTGTTGAATAGTTGATTAATTATTTAAAATATTTGATGCAATTTCCAACGCGTGGAATAGCATCAAAAGATATTTGACAACATTTATTGTGCTAAAAAAGTAACTAACATGGTTTATAAACACAGAGATTCCTATCAAATATTGCCTAAATTTGTGATTTTTAAAGGCATGAATTGTTGTGTGTTGTTTACCTTAGTTTTCTTCAGTTTAGCATCACCACTGGGCTCTTTGTGAAACAGCAAGCAATCATTTTGAACTCTCAAACTGTCATTTAGGTTGACAAAATGTCCAACAGAAAGAATGAATTGAGGTTTGCACCATGCCAATGATAGATCACACTATCTACTAGAGGTGGCAGTAGCTAATGGCAATCTTTTTGATAAATGGAAAGGAATACTTTACGTTATTGTGGAACAGTAGAACAACCTTCCTGTAAAGGACAACACCTAATTGCAAAGTCAAAATGTCCTTTAGGGAGAGGTGTCCTCTTACTGGAGAGTTGCTAAATAGTAAAAATGGTAATTTTGTAAATGAAAACTGTCCTTTGTAGAGAGGTGTCTTCTAGTACGAGTGTCCTCTCATGGAGATTCTACTGTATATATCTGTATACTGTATATATATTTATTTTTGTAAAATTTTCACCACCCATCCTCCTAATTATTGTATTGGCTGGCCTGTCTTATGTAGTAGTAATGTTGATTAAGAAAACCACCCAAATAAGTAAGTCATCATTATCATTCATAAACACCTCTAAGTGAAGGAAGTTTGTTGTTGAAACACATAATTGACTGTATTGACTCATCCATTGATGAGTTCTACTCATCCCCAGCAGATACCATCAACAAGCTTTACAAGGTAATAAGACCAAATATATAAATAGTGTGTCAGATGATGGTAACAAATTCTGTTGCCGAAATATCTCGCACAATTTATTTATTTATTTGGATTTTTTGTCTTATTACCTTGTTGTTTGCTCCAGAACTCATTTTGGCTTGTATTAAATACACTAAACAGGACCTTTGGGAGAGGTCGCTGCTTATCATCAAACAGTTCGAGGAGCATGAACTCATGGAATTTGTGTAATCTTTACACAAGGGGATAAGAAACAACCTTGTTGTTTATAATCTAAAATCCAAATTGTGCCATGTCGTCATCATTCTTACTTATCAAGGGAGAAAATGAATTAAAAAAAAAACATCTCTCCCATTAAAATAGTTGGTGCAGTGTGTGTGCACCTATTTTGATGGGATAGTTATCTTTTAGGATCATTTTTGCCATGCCACCAGCTAAACATCTCTTTTGGCCTTTTGAAAGATTTTATGACTGTAAGTCATTGAATCCAGGCTGTCCTTGACTGACCATGGTAGGTGTTTGATCCCTGCTGCTGCCACTAAATGTGGCTTATTCTTGATGAATCACAAAGCTTGTATGTTATTTGGCTTATGCTCTTGTTTGGGGTATTTTGCTGCCCTGTGCACTCATTGTTTGTGTTAACCTTGTTAAGCCACCAAGTCTACTGTTAGGGGTTTAGCTTACTACTACCATTAAAGCCATATGTTACAATTAGTGGAGCAGATCAGATTGGTCCATACACCCTGATCACAATACCGGCCAATTGAGGTGTCTTGTCCGTATGGATGTCCTCTTCTGGGTTGATGGTGGTGGTGGTGTCTTGTCCATGGATCAGATCAGATCGGTCCATGCACCCTGATTACAATACCGGCCAACTGAGGTGCCGTATGGATGTCCTCTTCTGGATTGATGTCTGCCATATAGAGGTTACAATTAGTAAAAATGCTATAGTGTAGGCACTGTTCTTACCTCACAGAGTAGTGGAAACACTCACTATTTCATCTATTGTTTGGTGGCTGAAAGATCAAGCATCATGTGTGCTGCTGCTTACATCCACACATGCTGCCTACATTTGTTAAACCAAAACTTACAACAACAAAACTGGAGATGAAAATATAAACTCTTTGGACATCTAGTACACTAGAAGAAAACGGCTTTGTATCAAAGTGACAGATTGTTTGGAGCAGATTTAATGGAGAGACTTTCTAAGTGAAGGAAGTTTGTTGTTGAAACACATTATTGACTCATCCATTGATGAGTATCTACTCATCCCCAGGAGACACCATCAACAAGCTTTACAAGCTTGATACCATAATATGATTGAGTGTAGATAAAGAAGAAGAAGAAGGAAGTTTGTATTTGAGGGGAGATATGAAGAAATGTTAGAGAAACCACAGTTTTATCTCAATATAGTAATGGAACTGGTTGAATATTCAGTTTATTTGACCTTTAGATATAGAAAACTTGAAAAATAACCCACTGGTTTTGTTCTGTATCTTCCCAAGTGAATGTTTGCCCATGCAATATCCTGTTATTTATAAACTTCTAAATTCCACCTTTATATTTAAAATGTAATCCTAAATCATCCAATGATGGGGCATGATGATAAGGTATAATTTGGATTATAGAATATAGACCTTATGGTGGGGTATATTTAAAATATGCTAAGATCTAAAAAAAAATACATCATTCAATATTTGGATTCTATATTATTATAGTATCTGTAGGAATAAGAAATATATAATGACAAATTATTGATACCACTTAAGATAATGAAAGCTTCTTGTGGAACTATGGGGATAATATTTGATCCCCTTCTTCTTTCTTATCTCCACTCAATCATATTAGGGTGTCAAGCTTGTAAAGCTTGTTGATGGTGTCTGTCGGGGAAGAGTAGAGCTCATCATAGGATGAGTCAATGCAGTCAATAATGTGTTTTGGGGTTGCAGGTTGACACTTAGTACATAGTACCTTGCAACCCATTCTGGAAAGTCATTGTACGTAGATGACCAGCCTTAAGTCTGGAAATTAAAGACTGTTGTTCTCTTGGGAGGACAGAACCAGTGCTTGTCCCTCCTGCTCTGTACCAGTCCTGTGCAGCATTAGATTTCCATTCCTGCAGTCATTGGGTTTTGATGGTACGGAGGAGATCTCTTTCGTCTAGTTGGGTGGTAGGTTCTCTGGCTTCAGGTAGGCCAAGAGTTCCAGCCTTTGCCAGAGTCTGCCAGCTCATTACCAGGATCATTTGATCCCCTGAAACTTCTTGGTGAAAACACTAAAGGATCACGTTTATTATAAACAAATATAAATAAAATAATAAGTTATCTAAAAAATAAATAATAATAGTGATAACACTACTTTCATACTAGATAATATTTTGCTCTTTCAACTTCTGATATTGCTAAAGTTGGAAGCAATTTCAAACATCCTTAAGAGAAAGGCATTTCCTGATTGTTGCAGCTAAAAGTTGCTGATAGCTTGTGCCATCTGTCAGAATAAATATCAACTGATCATTGTTATTTTTGAACATTCTGCCAACATCATTTTACCGTGTCCATATATCCAGTAATGTCTGCCACCAATTACTGGGCAGATAGCTTTGCCTTTTGTTTGTGTTTGAAGGGAAATGTACATATTTTTAGCAGACAAATTTCCATCTATAAATTATCAAAAATTTTATTAAGACAGGGTAAAATATTATGTATGTCAAACAAACATTTGGTCTTTATATAAACTATCAATTATTATAAAATAAATGAATCATGTACTGTTTAAAATATTTCATTTTGATCTTGTTACCTTATATTTTGCCTAAGGAAAACAATTAAAGTCTGTATAAATGTATTTTCTCTCACTTATAAAACATAATAGTTTTATTGGAAATATCAACACCTATCTTCTGAGAGATATCCAAAAAAATTGCTTCTTACAAATAAAGGTGTAACATTTCCTATTTAGAAATAAGTCACTATACTTTGTGTTTTAATATTTAATTTAATTACAACATTGTTAACTATAATATATAAACAAAAACAATAAACAAAGATAAACAAAAATAAAACCAAATTAGAGAAAGAAAGAAAGTACAGTGTTGCCTAACTATGAAGAAAAATCAAAGAATAATTAAATATTTTACATAAATAAATTCAAACGGGACTTTGGCACATTTGTAAGTACAAAGTCGAACTGCTTTTCACATGTGTGGACAAGTGGTGCACTTACAGTAAAAGTAGTCGTCTACTTCTACCCACCATGATTATCATGAACTCATGGAATTCGTGTAATCTTTACACAAGGGGATAAGAAACAACATGATTATTATGGTCTGTACCAAGTGTACTAGGAATAAGGAAAAAAAAAACATAAATAAATAAATACAAAGCATGTTACAATAGGCAAAGATACCATTCAGCCATATAACCAATTAAACCATAGAGAGAAATTTAGATGTCTTAGGTCCTTCTCTTTGACTTCACTCTTAGAAGAAATAAATCAGTGTGGGGACTGAATAGGAATTTGGTTCAATGGAGTCAATATTCCTTTCATTCAAAGATAATAGGTTGGTAACAGTTATTTTCAACATCCAGATTTCAAAACACATCTTGATAATTACAAGGTAATAAGACCAAATCCATTTGGATGTGGTCTTTTATTACCTTGTGTTTATCATCTATAATCCAAATTGTGCCTTATCACATCTTAATAATAAATGTGGAAAAAAAAACTGAACAAATGTAAACTGTGGAGCAAAGGTGTAGAAGTCATACAAAAATAAATGTCTCTAATTAAAATAGAAGTTTGATATTAGGAGTGGTCTGTCTCATCTCGGTTAAAGGTTTCACGCCAGGGTATAAGACCGAGTCCAAATAAATAACTAGTGTGTAACTTTTGGTAACAGCGTTGTTACTGAAACGTCACATAATATTTATTTTGATTTGTGGTTTTATTACCTTGTGTTTCTAATCTATAATCCAAATTGAGCCTTATCAAGGTTTCCCACCATTGTAGATAGAACATTTAAAAGGGGAAAACTACTGGAAATTGTTTTTATCCCAAAGAGTTTGAATGAGGGTGTTGTAGCTATTGTCATGAATATAGGGACAGATTTGTAAGAGAAAGGTTTTTCCTAGACAAAAAGGATTATAAATAGTTCCATTATGGTGTGTGATCACTCCTAAGAGAAATCCAAGCCACATGTTGCTTTACCTTTATCGACTGTTTGTGGAGGGGGAAATGGATGAAGTGTCTGTAGAGACTGAAGGGATGTACAGGCCATTGAGGGTGTTGATCCTTTAGAAGGAGAGTTTTCCCCAGTTGATGCCATCAAATGGCCAGGAGCACTACCAAGATACGCAACCAAACAATGTTTGACTCCTCTTTCTCCATCTTAAATAGCCTCCAGGATCATTCTGAAGTAGCCAACAATCTTGAGTCCAGTTGATCTGCGCCAGTTTAGGCACAATGTAGAGTTGCTGGTTTTCTGACATTTCCATGAAGCCAAATAACACACAATTTTGAGGTTGTTTCACTCAGTCTTCCTCTTAGATGTCTTTATTTGCACGCATATTTTTATATAGTTCACTGAATAATAGAGCTACTAATAATTTATAGTAGCTACAGTACAACACCTATTTTTAAATAAATCTTTAGAGAGGTGAATTCTTACCAGAGAGCTGCTAATAAGAAAATAAAAAAGGTAATTTTGGTTATAAAAGCTGTCCTTTATAGAGAGATGACCTCTTATAGATATTCTACTAAGACTGTCCTGTGCTTGCCAATTTAAAAACTGAAATATATTTATGATAGCAAACATTAACCTAAGTGGGAAAAGCACAAACTAAACAAATGCCTACCACAGAGTAAAATACGGGGCTCTGGCACATTTGTAAGTGCAAAGTCGAACTGCTTTTCACATGTGTAGACATGTGGTGTACTTACAGTAAAAGCAGTCGCTAACTACCCACCATAATTATCATAGTCTGTACCACGTGTACTAGGGATAAGCACAAAAAAAAATAAGAGTAAAATGTCTTTCTAATTCTTCTGGGTTGATCATTTTTTTATTGTACAGAATTACCAGTAGAGAAGCAAGGATATCTTAATAAAATGCTCCCAGGGCTAAGGTTCTTGTGCAACTTTTCTCAATCTTTCCGACTTATCAGCCCTCCTTCAACAGGAGTTTCACATTAACAAAATGAAGGATATATTATATAAATTATTATTTATATATATCAAAACTATACTTATGATATATTGAGAGAAATTTCTCTTACAACATTTAAAGAAACTTTGAAAACATCTTAGATACCTACATATATATCTTTAAAATTACAAAATATTTCCTCACAATGAGTTTCTTTTTATTACAAAACGCTAGCTTTCAAGTGATAATCGCTCTTCAACGGGCTTAATAAAACATTGACTATATCCTACAAGAAATGTTTTCAAATACAAACACGCACAGCATGGATATTTTAAGCCCATTGAAGAGCGATTAGCACTTGAAAGATAGCAATTTAAAATAAAAAGAAACTCTGGGAAATATTTTGTAATTTCAAAAATTTTTCACAATTTCATCATGAATAGAGATTTATACAGGATATCTGTTGGTTTCTTTCTGTAATCAAGTGGATTATTAACTCAGTTAGGCTTCACCGGACTGATCTTGTGTCACGGGTGAGAAGTTGAATGTCTGGACAATTGATTACCTGTCATTATTCAATGCTTTATTGTCTGGTACTGGAGACGGAGAGAAAAATTCTCCATCAAAACATTGGTTATGAAAACAATTCACCATATGTTCTATTGACAAAAGTAGTGAAAACTCCCAATGCATTAACTTTTCACAAATTCTGGAAAACAACATAGACAATAGTCACAACACATAATGGGATCCAACTTGAAGAAAGGTCAATGTTAATCCACACTTCTGTAGATAACTGTGCTATGTTTACTTCTGTATCTGGGAGAATCCTGTATGGGACGAGTGTTCGTAATAAAGGCTTTTAGTTGTTGTGGATTACCTGTCTTTAATGTTTACATTTGATTTCATTCTCGGCCTATATTCTGTTTGTAGATAATTTCACATTTCTTCAATTCAAATAACTCATCAGTAAAATATTGGTGGACAAAATTACAGCAAATGACATTCTTAGTTACCCCAAGCTTCTGTTGTCCACCTGAAATTAAATACCAAACAGGTTCAAATGCTACCAAATCAAAGTACACCAGTGTCCAAAATTAATGAATTAAATATACAGTTAAACCTGTCTATAGCGCCCCCTCTCTTGGGACTATGGTAGTGTGCTATAGACAGGTCACTTTTAATGTAAATCGCATCGTACTACGTATTTAAAATCGGCCGCTATAGAGAGGGAGGCGCTATTTAAAGGGGGCGTTATAGACAGGTTTAACTTACATATATATTTTTGAAAAATAACATCTTATTAAAAATGATAAAATATATGGTACATAAATAGTTTAATCTATTAATAATCATCTAGTCTTATGGATTAAAATATGATTAGTCGAAGTCAAACTGCTTTTCACATGGGTAGACATGTGGTGCACTTACAGTACTTCTACCCACCAAGATTATCATGGCCTGTACCACTTGTACTAGGGATAAGCAAAAAAAAAAAAGAAAGATTATATATATTACCTTTAAAAATGCATTAAAATATAATTGGTCCCACAAAAATCACCAAGTACAGAACAATGGACCATTTGGTAACTCAGGAATTGGTCTGCTCCTATTATTCCAGTAGTTCTCTATCGGGTAAACGATATGTAAAGCTATTTTGTCAGATTTCATTCCAAATGTATACATTTTAAAAATTATAAAAGTTGTTACAGATGAGCATTTATTAATGACTAAAAAATTTTCACAATTCTAAGAGTTCAATAATTAAATAAAGATTAAAATATTTGCAGTTTCTTTTATTTAAAAAAAAAATGTGAGGCAAGCTTTCACACAGTCACGTTTCCTCAGGCCACTGACTCCGCTAAGCATGACCGTGTGAAAGCTTGTCTTCCATTTTTTGAATAAAAGAAACTCGACAAAGGTCAAAATAGACGTCAAAACTAGACGCCATATATTGATCATCGCCACAAACTAGTGACCTCAGGTCAGTGACAAAGCCACAACACCAGCTTTGGCAAACTGAAAAGCGTCTACCTATAGGCCATGGTTTTAGGCTAAGGGCAGACTTTATTCCACAAGATCCACACGGGATCTAATGGAATCTTGACAATCTGCCAAAGAGGTGTTTAGCTGGTTAAGTGGCTGGGCCAAATCTATGGCTATAATATAGATGTAAATTTTGCCGGGATAATATTAATCTACAAAGACCAAGTTCGCCTCTCCCATCAAAATGGACATCAAAGCTAGACTTTGAGATTGTGAGCCTGCCCCAGCCAACTTATTTGAAACCCAAGTGAAATTTTCCCTCCTTGAAACCAAGAGCTGTGTGTGTGTCCAGCAGTATCGTCCAGCAAATCCCCGTTAAACAAAGAAAGGACTAAATTAAACACCTCCTCCTCCTCCTCCTCCTCCAATCCAAATTTCAGCAACAGCAGAGAAAACAGCTTCTCTTCATCATCCTCATCATCATCCAAAACTACGGAAAATCCAAGGACTAATAATTCCTATAGGACTTCTTCTAACCATGAACAGAATAAAGTGGAGGTAAGTCCCTACTTACTTACTCATCAATGTTAGTTCTGTTTGATTGGTGTGTGGTGTAAAACAAGGAAACTTATTCAGCAGGATAAAATTACTATTTAATTATACAGTAGAACTACCTCCCTTGTCTTCTTCTTTCTTATCTCCACTCAATCATATTAGGATATCAAGTTGTGACCCTTGATGGTGTCTGTTTGACAACCATCATGACTGGGTGAAGTAGAATGCCTTTGTCATTAAGACTGGGAGCACTACTCTGTGGCAGGCCGACTTAGCTCCAAAAGAAATGACCGCCTCTGACATGAGGAACAGATGTCATGTACAGCCGTTCCTAACATGGAGTACAAACGCTGCTCATCCTTTATCCCTGGATTAGGAGCCCTTACAGGGTACTATCAGCCGGGCCAGCTGAGCCCAGGTTTTTTAGTGAGCTTGTTACTACTCCCCCTCTTCCTTTTGACGTGACAACGTCTTAAATTAGGTTGCGGCTGGGAGTCACTTATGAAAAAGTGTAACGCCCGGTAACGTTACGATGAGTCATCGAACGAGAGTGCTGCGCGCGCAGCGCTAGAGAATTAGGCGCATTGAATCGGCGCATGCTTGTCTCTGTCTTTGTCTTTCTCGAACGTTCTTGGCGTTGGAAAAACAAGAAAGCGTCATAATACAAGTTCACACGTGTGGTTAAAGTATCGTCAGCTGTGTCTGTAGTGAAAATGTGGAGTGCTTAGATTCGTCATTTACAACAACTACAACAATAAAGGTAAATAATTGTACACTGATATTTCATTATCGTAAACTATGATTGATTGATTAATTGTTAGATTGACACAAAAGTTGAGAAACTGAGTTTATAGGTTATGTCATACTATTGATAAATGTTGATAGTGTTAAGTAAATTATTAGTTTAAAATTAATTAATTATTATTTTACAAATTTTAAATAGTTTCAAATTTATTTAGCAAAAATTTGAACCTTCGATCTGAATAAATGTTTTGATTTTCGAATTGATTCTTTAAAATTACAAATATTAAGAAAAAGTGGCAGATATAAGAAAACTTTATTTAAACTGTGTTGAGCAAGAATTTTAACATCTAATTTAAGTAAATGTTTTAATTTTCAACTTCATCATTTACAATTACAAATTTTATTTAATTTCAAATTTATTTAGCAAAAATTTGAACCTTCGATCTGAATAAGTGTTTTGATTTTCAAATACCAACGCGGCTGGTGGAGTGGCGATCTATCGTAAATTATCATCGACATCTACGGCGGAAGTGTTCCAAGTTGCGATTACAGACGTAACTCGTGTCATTAAAACCAAGGGTGACATGTGCATGACTGAAGTTACTTGCTTCGCCGCTAATACTAGCTTCAAGTTTATACTCGGTGCTGTATATATTCATCCAGGAGCTAGTATGCAGGATATTGGAATGTTACTATGGCAAGGACTCGGTCCGTACATTCACAACAGCCAGTACGTGCCACCGTTCGTGCAAGTTGATTCTAGTATACCGATTCTTCTGTGTGGTGATTTTAACAAAAACGTAAAGCCTGACAACTCGTTTCTTAAATTCATGAAAAATACGTATAATCTTGATTGCGTATCAAACGTTTCTAAGTCAACTACGTTAAAAGGAACAACTACGACTTGACTTTCGCAAGACACATTACAGCAGAAACACTTCCTTTCATTTCATATTTCTCCTATCATCGTCCTATCCTCAACAAAATCACTCAAATAGGAATTAGTTAAGTTTAAGTTTACATGTACAATGTTTTAGTAAACAAAATATATTTCTATAGTTAAAATTTGTGCAATTCTTATTTTCATTCAATTCCTTGTTCCTATTGTGCAATTTAATTATATTCATATCAATAAATATTCTACCGTTGTCACGTAAAATCTTCGCCCGTAAAACAGACTTTACAGGCAACCATTGTTTTTTTTATTCGGGCTTGGTACTGGCAAAGGCAGAGTTACTTCCCTTGTAAAGGACACATAATTGCAGAGCCAAATTGTTCTTTAGGGAGAGGTGTCCTCTTACCAGAGAGCATCAAAAGATCCTAGAATTGATATAATATCTAGAGCACTAGATATCTAAGTATTTAAACTACATCTATATCTATAGGATACATTAGTGCATCATATGTTATCATAAATTTAAACTATTTTAGATGCATATACAGTAGAACTACCTCCCTGTAAAGGACAACACCTAATTTCAGAGCCAAAGTGTCCTTTAGGGAGAGGTGTCCTCTTACCAGAGAGTTGCTGTTGTTGTTGTTTCTTATCCCCTTGTGTAAAGATTACACAAATTCCATGAGTTCATGCTCCTCGAGCTAGAGAGTTGCTAAATAGTAAAAATGCTAGTTTTGTAAATTAAAACTGTTCTTTGTAGAGAGGGTGTCCTCTCATGGAGGTTCTACTGTATATGCATATCTCCTGCATATATATTCCAAACTTGACTGCCAAGATAATGACCATTGCAATAAGGAATATCCTTTGAGGTATTTTTTTAATTTTGAAAAGTGAAGTATGTACAGTTAAACATGTCTATAGCGCTCCCTTTTGGGACTCACCAAAATAGGGTGCTATAGACAGGTCACTTTTAATGTTAATCGCATCGTACTAAGTATTTAAAATCGGACGCTATAGAGAGGAAGGTGCTATTTAGAGGGGGGCGCTATAGACAGGTTTAACTGTATTGCTATGCTATACAGTCAAATTAAAACATTTGCTGCAAAGGGTTTATTTCAGATGTGAGAGCTCTCAAGACAATTGAAGCACCCAAGTTTTAGATTCTAAGCAGTTGAAATGACTAAACTAAAACAACACGTGTTTCAACTTCTCTCTCACAAATTGGACGGTTAGCTGCCATGTTTCCACATATGGGGAAGCCACACATGTCAGATTCTGTGGTGGTGGTGGTGGAGCTCATTAAGTCTTGTACTGCTGCAGAGGTAATTATCTAAAATTGTGGATAAGGTACAATTTGGATTATAGATTGGAAACACAAGGTACCGCACACTATATAAATAAAAACTAAACAGCCATAATATATTCCTTCATAAAATAATGAATGTTATAAATGAGATATTATTTGCCTTTTCTTTATTTTCCATATATATTCTCTTTCTTCCCATTACCTTCATTCACTTAGATTAAGCTGGGGTCGGTGGAAGGATGGTCTAAACCAGCCCTGGCCAACCTAAATGACGCCATGGGCCGCACGGAATCGTAAACAAAGTCTAAAAACTTTAACTATATCAAAATTTTAACTTTAAAATGTATTAAAAAATACAGTAAAACCCCTCTATAGTGAACCCCATTGGGACGGGACTTTTGGTTCACTATAGCCACGGTTCACTATAGCCACGGTTTGGGTATTTAAATTTTTTTGAGGATATAATTAAAGGGCATGCGCAAAAAAAAAAAAAAAGGCTACCTCTTAATATTGGCTGCTTTTATCCCCCTAAAAATTAACCTATTTCTATATATTAAAGCTGTATATTAAAATAAAAACAAAATCATGTGAAAATATTGCCTTTTTGATCAGTTCCTCTGATAATTTAATTAGTATAAATGCAACCTGCCCCCCATATGTCAAAAAAATCCAAGAAAAGTATACCTTATATATAAAAATTAAATAAAAACTTTATTAATAATATTTTAAAAGGTATAAAAATATATTTTATATAAATAAATATTATATTACAATATAGGATACAAAGGCTTACTTGAAGAAGTCTGTTATTTTTTTCTGCTTTAACATATTCCTCAAAAATTTGGTTTCATATCTAGCAAAGAAATCTTCATTTTTTTAAATGAAGCCTAGCTTGTACTAACCACGTATACAAGGCTTCTAAAAGTGGATAATGACACTGACGATAGCGGCAATAGTTGGGATTGATTCCTCTTTGTAGCATTTTTTTTTTTTTATAGTCTTCTTTTTTGCCCCATATCGTAGAAATGCTACTTTTGCTCATTTTCATTTTCTTCCGAAGTTCCGCTTGCGATGTACCACTCTCAATAGCTTTTATGATGGTTAATTTCTTTTCAAGTGATATCTTGGTACGAGCGACTTTTTCTTTGGCACTTCCATTATCTTTTAAAACTGGTTTTAATAATTTAAATCATGTTTTAAGGAATTTTCCTAATGTAGAGTTAAGAAATTTAGTTTTCAATAAGGCATGAAAAATTTATAAAAGGGCGCAGTATAAAAATAGAACGTAAATAAAAACACCCAATGTCGCTAAATTCTTTGTTTTGAATTGCGATCTGTGAGCTAGAGCTCACACAAAATTTTAATTAGTTTTGAAAATTATAATTTTGGAATTAAAATTAGAAGTTCGTTATAAGCATGGTATTTTTGATAGAATTTAATATTTTGGGACCAAAATTGGGTTCGTTATAGTGATAGTTCGCTAGTTTGAAAAGTGAAAAGTTCGTTATAACGATGGTAATTTTAATGGAATGGAATTGGGATTTTCGATGGGTTCGTTATAAGGGAAGGTTCGTTATATCCATGGTTCGTCTTAGCGGGGTTTTACTGTAGTGTGTGACATTAGTACTGAATGAGAAATTTTACCACTTGATAACAGTAACTATTTAAAACATGCTGTGGTAAAATTTCTCATTCAGTACTTTTGTCTGAAGATGGTAACAACGTTGTAACGTCACACACTATTTATTTATTTGGATTTGGTCTTATTACCTTGTGTTTACCCCATTATATTAATATATTTTAATTGATACCATTGGGAGCTTTTATTTAATTTTTTCAGAATGTTTCATGATTAACTTTTTGTGATGATGAAGTGGGTAGACGAGTGGATAAAAGCCTTGATTCCCGAAAGCCATGACCTTGATCTAATCCCATGTTGGAAACTTTGTTTTAATATGTGAATAACCTTCACCTACATTATTCATTGTTATTATTATTATTATTATTATTTTTTGCTTATCCCTAGTACACGTGGTACAGGCCATGATAATCATGGTGGGTAGTTAGCGACTGCTTTTTTACTGTAAGCGCACCACATGTCTACACATGTGAAAGCAGTTCGACTTTGCACTTACAAATGTGCCAGAGCCCCGTTTCGTTACTTGCACTCGCTGGTGGGGTTGGACTTTTGCAAGAATCGGGGGGCCATTGGAGCATTTTTTTTTCTTTAAACAGAAAAAAGTGTCCAATGCGGGACAAAATATATCATAAGCTAGGTTGTTCTTTGACATTTAAAAATTATCCCGCATGTGTTTCTTTTGAACGAAAAATAACTTTCCCATCCCTGAAAACTTTTATTTTTCCGTTTATCAATACTCTTCACAATTCATCCTTTCATACCTCATCCCTAAGGTTAGAAATAATCGTTATTTCTCCTTAAAAAATAAATTTAGATTTTTCTTTCAAAAGAAACACGTGCGGGATAATTTTTAAATATCGTTTTTACATTCATAAGCCGCATTATATTGTATTGTAGGTTGTTCTTTTTGAGCGGAACCTAGTAAAGTTATTTTGGAAGCAGGAACTTTTAGTGACTGATAAAATTGCATCAATACATTTTTAAAAAAGGTAAAAATACCATTTTAACTGGGAAGAAAGCAAATATATTAAGAAAAGGCTAAAAATTTTATTTAAAAATAAATTCTTTTAAAGAAATCTTTTATGGTTGTTTACTTTTAGAACCCTATTAGCGTACATTCTAACTGATTGATCTTCAAAGGAGAGCATGCATCCTCAACTGTGTGGTATTTATTAATTTGGGATATTATTTTGAATAGCTATAAGTTGTTGTCAAAGAAACCCCATTGTCTACGTTAGTGACTAACTGCTGCTTAGTTTGGCTAAATTGTCCCTGAGTAAACAAAATCTCCCTAGACATTGCTGCTGATATTTGCAATGCATTGTATCACTTTTAAGCACGGTGCACATATACTAATTATGGCCGCTGTGCTCTGTGTGCCAAAGTAGTGTTAACAATAAATTTGTATTATGATGCATTAGCGTGCCATCTGTGTTATCAAAATTGGAAACTATTTTCAAAAAATATATTGAAAATTGCAATATAACACCGTTATGGTAGATTAAACTGCCGAAACCACTGGGAGGATTCACCACTGATGAACCAGGCCCTCCCTTTAATTTTTCCATTACAGTAAGGACAGTAGAAATTGTTTATTTTTTTAAAAGAATCTTAAGTGTCTATAATAGTTTCCAATTTTAATAAATTTGTATATAAACAAAAAATATTGAATGTTGTCGAATTTTATTTTAAAAAATCGGTCGAATTAACATTTTTTATTTGATCGGCTGGAGATCAGGACGTGAAAACATGGTCAAATTAACAAGGTTAGGATGTATTTGGTTATCCTATAAAAATGTCCACTATCAATAAATGTTGTGATGAAACCAACTAATTTACTTTAATTTCAGCACTTACTGTAATTCAACTGTAAGCTCTGATCCCTTGGGGTGTCAAATTAGAGATTGAACTGTATCTAGCTAGTTTTCACCTAGGCTAAAAAATGCTCAAATAAATTGGCATGTTATGCAACAAAAATAATTTTTTTTTAATGCCATTTAAATGATGATTTTAAAGGATTGCATAACAGGTTCAAATCAAAATGAAATTCAGACTTCAAGAGAATATATCGAAACTGGAAATGGAAGACAATTAACCTTATTTGAAAAGGGCAAAACTCAAAGCAACAAGGTATTAGATATATTTTTCAAGTAAACTTTGTAATGAACACAAGGTAATAAGACCAAATAAATAGTGTGTGACTTTGGTATTTATTTATTTATCTAATTATTTTTTTGGATTTGGTCTTTAAAAATTATAAGGCCCAATTTGGATTATAGATTATAAACACAAGATAATAACACCAAATCCAAATAAGTAAATAGTGTGTGATCTTTCAGTAACAGCGTTGTTACTGAAATGTCACACACTATTTATTTATTTGGATTTGGTCTTATTACCTTGGGATTAGGTGTTATTACCTTGTGTTTATAATCTATAATCCAAATTGTGCCTTATCAGAGTGTAATAAGACAAAGTTATTTTAAAATGAACACAAGGTAATAAGACCAAATCCAAATAAATAAATAGTGTGTGACTTTTCGGTAACAGTGTTGTTACCATCTTCAGATAAAAGTACTGAATGAGATGGTAACAACGCTGTTACCGAAAAGTGTCGCACTATTTATTTATTTGGATTTGGTCTTATTACCTTGTGTTTATAATCTATAATCCAAATTGTGCCTTATTATTTCAAAATAATTTTATATCTTTTGATATATAATCAATAAAAAAAGCTTTTGAGATAAGAAAGAAGATAAAAAGCTTTGCCTAGGAATTGCCTTGATTTTTAAATTAGACATAGATTTATGCTAATGGTTAAAAGAACCTATCATTAAAGGACTTCTTTTCACAATAGATTTTGTGGCCATTTTGATACACAGCATTAATGTATGGAAATAGGTCAATTTAAGGAATTAAAATGAAGTGACCATTATTAAAAAGGTAGCCTTTTTCTGTGTGCATAGCTATCCTTTAATTATACAATTAGATATTTTTTTAAATTAAAAAAATTTTTAGCCCTAACCCGTACGATCGCCTTTGTTTTCTTTATTTTGGAAGCCATTTGCATTTTTTTCTATTTCAAAATTGATGGTTGCAAAGATATTTTATTTATTAAAAAGTATAATGTGTAAAAACATGCTCAAAATTTGTTGTTTTAATTTTATTTTAAATTACAATCGTTATAAGCATAGTATTTTTAATAGATTTTATTATTTTGGGACCTAAATAGGTTCGTTATAGGTGTAGTTCGTTATATTAAAAATCGCAAAGTTTGTTATAAGGATGGTATTTTCAATGGAATGGAATCGGAAATCGCCTTAGGTTCGTCATAAGGGAAGGTTCGTTATATCCAGGGTTCGTATAAGCAGGGTTTTACTGTATGTTTATATATAAAAAAAAGGTAACACTAGTTCAAATATAATGATAAGGCACAATATGGATTATAGATTATAAACACAAAGGTAATAAGACCAAATCCAAATAAATTAATAGTGTGTTACGTTTCAGTAACTATCTAGAAAACTATCATCTCTTCTCTGCTATCTTGTTTAAACATTTGGTAATAGTAACTATTTAAAACATGCTGTGAAATATTTTCTCATTCAATACTTTTGTCTGATGATAATGGTAACAATTACAGTATAACCTCGTTAATTCGACATACACAAATTCGACACTCTACCTTAGTTCGACCATATTCTGATGTCCCGACCTCCGGCCTATCAAATAACAAACCGTAATTCGACAGTATCGATAATACAACAGTTCCGATTAGTTTGACCATTTTAAAATTCGAATTTTGGCAGATGAATGTTTTTTTCACATACAACTTTACCGCTAAAAAGGTATTACGGCGGTGGCAAAAGGCGGGCGCCGATAGGATCGCGCCTGCACACTTTTGTTTCTGTTAGTTTAAGTTTCACTTTACAGTGCCATTGCGCAATGTCGCAAGTGTTTTATATTTTTTTTTTTTACGCAGGAATTTAGGCATCGTGCGCTAATTAATAATATTATTTTCTTTTAATTTTCAGCATTGAAATATTTTAGTTATTTTAAAATTTACAAATAATTTCCTTTTAAATAAATAAATCTTCATAAAATGTAGCCACAATGATTATGATAACATTTTATTTCTATATTCCATTTCCGTGTTATAAAAGATTTAACCCTTAACTTGACGGGTGAATTTTTCTTACGTAACTGGACGGGTTGGGTAGATTCAACCCACTTATGTAACTTTATGAAATAAGCACAAAAAATGATTGAAATTAATATTCAAAAGAATATTTAATTGATACAAATGTTAATATACAGATTTTGACTTTTAAAAATTCTAAATATAATCTATTTACAGTTTTCACAAATTATTTAGGGGGGTCGGTGGAAGGCTGGTTAAACCATTTGGTTTACGACCACTACGACCCGGGTTCGATCCCCGCATTGGACACTTTTTTCTGTTTAAAAAAAAAAAATGCTCCAATGGCCCCCCGATTCTTGCAAAAGTCCAACCCCACCAGCGAGTGCAAGTAACCAAACGGGGCTCTGGCACATTTGTAAGTGCAAAGTCGAACTGCTTTCACATGTGTAGACATGTGGTGCGCTTACAGTAAAAAGCAGTCGCTAACTACCCACCATGATTATCATGGCCTGTACCACGTGTACTAGGGATAAGCAAAAAAAAAAAAAAAAACAAATTATTAAGAAATATTTTTGCAAACGCTTAGTTGACATACAGAGCAAAGGGTTTTTATTTTTTACTGCGTTTTTTGATGGACATTTGTAGCACCTTTTTGGAGTATCGGATTGTTGTGGCATCATAGATTCCCTTGGTGTACTTGAACCATCAATCTTGAATTGTCGTCTGTAATTCCAGTTATAGAGAATTGAGATTACATTTGGCCAGGTGTTCATCAGTCAATGCTTTCCCAAGATCAACAATAAAATGACTCCTTTCTTTTTACCCTTTTTATCAATCTGATTACCTATTTTCTTTCTTTTTTTTTTTGGGGGGGGGGGGGGGGGGGGGGATATAGGAAACTAAAGTGGTTGTTCCAGAGAAACCAAAAATAGATGTTCCTGATTCTCTATTAGGGTGCAGTTGAAATTGTGGTAGAATCTGAGGTTTGTTCTTTCTCATCCTTCCTAAATATGAAAGGCCATGTTCTTTCAACTTACCAACTAATTCTACTGAAGTGAATCAATTGTCTGCTGAAATATTTCTTCCAAAGTGTGGTCGACTAATCTCTAAAACTTTATATATTTTGGGTTGGCAGGGATAGTTCTTTCTGTTGACTTGATTGATAATTATACTTATCTAAAGAAAGAAGTGTTATTTTATAAAAGGAAGCTAAAAATAGTTAAAAAATAGCTCAAGTATGAGCCACGAGCTAACACTAACACGAAAAATTCTCACGCTTCTGGACAGGCTGGGCAGAATCCGCCCCCACATACAAATTTAACCCCCGTCCCAAAACTGAAATTTATAAACGATGGATGGAAAATGTTTGTATCACTGTAAAATTAGAATACATGAAAGCTGGTAGCTCTAGGTAAACAAAAAATATATATTTTTCCTATATTAAGTTTATGCATGGGCCGAATCTACCCAACCCGTCCAGTTAAGGGTTAAACACAAAATCAATAACACCTGCAGCAGCAGTGGAATGCCTTTAATACAATAAAAGCTCTTTGTTATTTAAAAGACATTTTAGAGAAAGAAAGACATGCATGTTTTTTTTTTTTAAATAGACTATCTGGAATACATCCTGAATAGGATTTCAGTGCAAAACAGACATTTATTAAGGGTTTTTTAAAAAGATCTTCATGATTATTTTTAAATATTATTTTTAAATTTTCTTTTTAACACAAAGCAATAACGCGCCATCTATACATATAAAATAAAAGGATCTAAAAGCGCGAATGTTTCTTTTATACATAAAACGAACTTCTTTCTTTTTATTTTCCTTATTTATTTCCTTTCAACTGCTATATTCTTCAATTAAAATAAAATATTATTAGTAATTATTTATTTGGATTATAGATTATAAACACAAGGTAATAAGACCAAATCCAAATAAATAAATTCAGTACTTTTGTCTGAAGATGGTAACAATGCTGTTACCGAAACATCACACACTATTTATTTATTTGGATTTGGTCTTATTACCTTGTGTTTAGTAATTATTTATGTTTCAAAAATATGTATTATTGCCAATTTGTCCCTGATACTGAAGTTAATCATGAAAATAAAAAAAAAATAATTACAAAAAAGTACATACAATGGTTTCAATTAATATCATTAATTTATATTAAAAAATACTATTTTAGTGAGTTGGATGATTAGCTAATCATCTGAATAACCTTAATTCAACACTTCCTTTAATTCAACCGAAAGCTCTGATCCCTTGGGGTGTTGAATTAAAGAGGTTCGACTGTATTTGGATTAGGTCTTATTACCTATAATCCAAATTGTGCTTTATCAATAAGGTGGCTATTTTATTCCCATACAAGTTTCCACTCCTAGCTGTTTTCTAGCTTCAATTTAACTTTATGGGTTTTGAAATGGTTGAGAAAAGAGTTAAAGCTGAGAAAATGTGGAGGGAGCTACTTACATTGATGATTGAACATGTAACTGATGGCTGTTGATGGTCGGCTCACTGCTATTAATTGAAAAAATACCAACTAACATTGGTTTAAACAAAATCTATATACAGTAAAACCCCGCTAATACGAACCCTGGATATAACGAACCCACGCCGATTCCCAATTCCATTCCATTGAAAATACCATCGTTATAACGAACTTTGCGATTTTTAGAATAACGAACTACCCCTATAACGAACCTATTTTCGGTCCCAAAATAATAAAATCTATTAAAAATACTATGCTTATAACGAACTTAGAATTGTAATTTAAAAAAAAAATTAAAACAACCAAATTTTTAGCATGTTTCAGCTCGCGGATCGCGATTTCAAAACAATAAATTTAGCGGCATTGTTTGTTTTGAATTTTGCACTTTATTTTTGCTGTATGTTGTATAAATTTTAACACATTATACTTTTTATTAAATAGAATATATTTTCATCCATTAAATTTGAAATATAAAAATACAAATGGCTTCCAAAATGAAGAAAACAAAGGCATTTTAAAAACAAAAGCGTTATTTCTTTAAAAAAAAAAAGGCCATTTTCAGAACTTTTCAAAGTGAAACAACACAGGCAAAATGTTAAGAACATATTAAAATAAGAGAATATAACTTTTCTATTATAAAAGATAAAATATAAAGCTATTAAAATTGTTACAAAGAGGAATCAACCTCAACTTTTGCCGCGATCGCGATCGTACGTTTTAGGGCTAAAAAAAAAAAAAATCCAAATAAATGGTCCCGTGATCAAACAAAAACTATTTTCATGCCATTAACTATGGTGATTTTAAAGTCAGCAATGTTTTGCATGACAGGTTTAAAAAAAACGAAATCTAGACTTGGAAGAATATGTGGGAAAATGAAATGGAAGAAAAACACCAACTTTATTTGAATGGTGCAATGCTTGAAGAATGCTTTGAAGCAACAAGGTGTTAGAGCCATTTTCCCAAGTAAACAATGTATTATATAATGTGATAATGATGTTTTAAAATCATTTTATATTTTTGAATATATATTTAATAAAACTTTGCCTAGGATTTGTCTTGATTTTTAAATTAGACATAGAGGTGCATGTATGTTAATGACAAGAAGAACCTATCATCTAATGATTTCTATTATTATTCAGTATTAATGTAAGGAAATTGGTCAATTAAGGGAATTAAAACAAAGTGACCACTATTAAGAGGAAGCCTCTTCCAGTGTGTATGGCTGTCCTTTAATTATACGGTCTAAAAATTTTGAAAAGTAAAAAAAATGGCCAAACCGTGGCTATAGTGAACCAAAAGCTCTGTCCCATTGGGGTTCACTATAGAGGGGTTTTACTGTATATAAAATTGAATGTCTGTTTGTCTGTGGTCTGTGTGTACTCTATAGATTCAAAAACCGTACATCCAATCGCCGTGAAATTTTGGGATATTATTAGGCATATCCCCGGAAAGGTTTACGAAAAATAATATCTTGAATATCTATAATATCCTTAGAGTTATTTGCAGAATTGTAGCTTTAACTCGCAAGCAGCGCCACCTTGCAACGGAGATAGGCTTAGTTCTGCCCCACCCCGTTAGAGAATGGATTCGCCCGGCCGCCGGCCGACATTCCAAGTACCCACCGACCAATCAGGGCAGAGTTGGTGACACAGCTGTGCGGGAAAGCCTCGCGGGAGCTTGCCCAAGATGACCTCCGGGAACTTTGTCCATCTTCCATAAACGACCATGAATTTATTCAACCTTATCGAGTATTTCTCAAGGGACCGGGAAAAAATGTTCACTAGATAAAACGATGATTTTGTAATGTAGAAAATTATGAAAGACAAAATTCAGGATGACACGGCACACAGGGACCGGGAAAAAATGTTCACTTTATCGAGAGATTCAAATATACGAGTTTCAAATTATCAAAATATATCTTTTTTTCATAATTTTATAGAGAATTGTTTTAACAAATGTTCGTTAGACAAACCTTAACTCGGGTAAAACCTCGGGCGAAGCCGGGTACGTCCGCTAGTTTAAAAAAAAAAATTAATAAAAAGTTGTAAATACACCATCGTCCATTTTTAATTCAAATTTCTACATGTGTAACAGATACTAATGTTAGGACAAAATTCACAATAAGGGGTAAATATTACAAGGTTATACACCTAATCCAAATAAATTAATAATGTGTGACGTTGTGTCACATGTCACACACTATTAATTTATTTGTGATTAGGTCTTATTTTCTTGTAGTTATAATCTCTAATCCGAATTGTGCTTGTGTCTCTCTAATATATCTGTTGTAGTATAAAATAAGGAATGGTTTGAAGTTACTCAAATGTCGAAACTATAGTGTTTGTTATATAGGGAATGGAATGTCTTGGTAAGGCGTAGATTTGAACATTTTAAAAGATATGATAGCTATAGAAGTCAATATTCCAGAATTACTAACACAGCATATGCAAAGTGTAATTTTTTTTTTTTTTGCTTATCCCTAGTACACGTGGTACAGGCCATGATAATCATGGTGGGTAGTTAGCGACTGCTTTTTACTGTAAGTGCACCACATGTCTACACATGTGAAAAGCAGTTCGACTTTGCACTTACAAATGCCAGAGCCCGGTTTGGTTACTTGCACTCGCTGGTGGGGTTGGACTTTTGCAAGAATCGGGGGCCATTGGAGCATTTTTTTTTTTTAACAGAAAAAAGTGTCCAATGCGGGAATCGAACCCGGGTCCTAGTGGCCGAAAACCAAACGGTTTAACCAGCCTTCCACCGACCCCGTAAAGTGTAATTTGCTTGAGGAAAGTGCTAAATTGAACGCCATAATGTGGATGCAATTTTGCAATGTGCATGCAAAAAACAATGGCTGGTTACTATTTTTAATTTGACGATACCAAAAACTTGGATTTTACTGCAAATAAATAATAGAATTTTTTCTATCTACAAGGTAATAAGACCAAATAAATAAATAGTGTGTTACATTGTGTATATTTATTTGGATTTGGTCGTATTACCTTGTAGTTCTAATACATCCTCCAAATTGTGCCTTGGTCGTATTACCTTGTAGTTCTAATCACAAGGTAATAAGACCAAATAAATAAATAGTGTGTGATGTTTCGGTAACAGCTTTGTTACCATCTTCAGACAAAAGTATTGAATGAGAAATTTTTTTGTCTGAATTTTGTCTGAAGATGATAACAACGCTGTTACCGAAACATCACACACTATTTATTTATTTGGATTTGGTCTTATTACCCTGTGTTTATAATCTATAATCCAAATTGTGTCTTATCAATTGTAGTTCTAATCTATAATCCAACTTGTGCTGTATCATAATTTCCTTTAGACTAAAAGTTAGATGATGGGATGCAAGAAGAAAGGGAAGATTCAACCATGACACCAACTTCATCCATAGAAACAAGGCTTTTGGGAGATGTAAAAAGATATGACATTCATATAGGAATTTTTGAAACCTACAGAAAAATCAGGAGTCAGGCAAGAATTCTAGAAAACTCATTTCGTTAAAGTTTATTACAGACCACTATTTATAGTTATTTTACAATGTTTAATGGAATTCAATAAGTTTTCTTTTTTCCTAAACAATAGTATAATATGCTTTAATGCTCATAAAGTTTTTTTTTTTTCAATTTTAAAATAGAAACTAGTAACAATGCTGTTATCGAAATGTCACACACTATTAATTTATTAGGATTAGGTCTTATTACCTTGTGTTTATAATCTATAATCCAAACTGTGCCTTATCATTCAAAAGATAAAGATAATTTAATATAAAATTCTTTGCCTTTTCTAATTTATTTGCTTTCTTCCTATTTTAATTTATTCACTCAGATTAAAATAGTATTCATAATTTTTCCTATCAAGTATTTCAATCCATCATTAAAAGTTAATCATGAAATATTCTGGGGAAAAAAAGTCCCAATGGTATTAAATCATGTGATCAATTAAAATACATTACAACATTATTTTACAAGAATATTATATATTAGTTATATATTTGGTGTGTTATCTTAGTCCACTAGAGCAGTGAAAGTTGTGATGAAATCATCTAGCTAACTTTAATTCAACAGAAAACTCTTGGGGTGTCAATTCAATTTATTTGGTTTTATTACCTTGTAGGTTATATATATACAGTATATTTTTCAAACAAAAACGTTTCTGTTCAAATTGTAAAAAAATAAAAATAAATTTAGAATATAAATGAATATATATTTAAATGTAATTGATATACAGTAAAACCCCTCAATAGTGAATCCCAATGGGACAGAGCTTTTGGTTCACTATAGCCCCAGTTTGGCTATTTTTCATTTATTTTTTACTTGGTTTTAGACTGTATTTAATTATACGGTCAGCCATAGGACAGCTATACAGGACAGCCATACACACTGGAAGAGGCTGCCTCTTAATAGTGGTCACTTTGTTTTAATTCCCTTAATTTACCAATTTCCTTACATTAATACTGAATAATAATAGAAATCATTAGATGATAGGTTCTTCTTATCATTAACATACATGTACCTCTATGTCTAATTTAAAAATCAAGACAACTCCTAGGCAAAGTTTTATTAATTATATATTCAAATATATAAAATGATTTTTTTTTAAAAACATCTTTATCATATTATATAATACAATGTTTACCTGAAAAAATGGCTTTAATACCTTGTTGTTTGAAAACACTCTTCAAGTATTGCCTCTCTCAAATAAATTTAAAATTATTTTCTTCCACACTTACACATATTCTTCTTAAGTCTAGATTTCATTTGTTTTGAACCTTTCATGCTAACCATTGCTGGCTTTAAAATTACAATAGTTCATAACAAAAAAAAAATTTTTTTAAGCCCTAACACATACGATCGCAGCAAAGGTTGAGGTTGATTCCTCTTTGTAACAATTATTAATAGCCTTATATTTTATCTCTTATGATAGAAAATTTATATTCTCTCTTATTTTAACTTGTTCTTAACATTTTGCCTGTGTTGTTTCACTTTGAAAAGTTCTGAAAATGGCCTTTTTTTTTTTAAGGTATAACGTTTTTGTTTTTAGAGTGCCTTTGTTTTCTTTATTTTGGAAGCCATTTGAATTTTTTATATTTCAAATTTGATGGATGCAAAGATATTCTATTTAATAAAAAGTATAATGTGTAAACATTTATACAACAAACAGAAAAAATAGAATGGAAATGAAAACAAACAATGCCACTAAATTTATTGTTTTGAAATTGCGATCCATGAAATGGAATGTGCTCAAAATTTTGTTGTTTTAAAATTTTTAAATTACAATTTTAAGTTCATTTTAGCCTAGTATTTTAAGTAGATTTTATTATTTTGGGACCTAAAATAGGTTCGTTATAGAGGTAGTTTGTTATTTAAAAAAATCACAAAGTTCGTTATAACGATGGTATTTTCAATGGAATGGAATGGGGAATCGCCTTAGGTTCGGTATAAAGGAAGGTTTGCTATATCCGGGGTTCGTATTAGCAGGGTTTTACCGTATATGACAACTAGTCAATATCTCGGAGTTACAATATTCCTCTTATCAATGCCTCGGTGGTGTGAGAGAAATCCTTCTAAGGTGTATAGCACGGATTTGAAAAAATGAGTCACTATATACAGTTAAACCTGTCTATAGCGCCCCCTCTTGGGACTCACCAAAATAGGGTGCTATAGACAGGTCACTTTTAATGTAAATCGCATCGTACTACGTATTTAAAATCGGGCGCTATTTAGAGGGGGCGCTATAGACAGGTTTAACTGTGTGTTACAGATAGCCCAAACATAAAAGTGCCACAGAAATTTGATATTTTCTCTGCCATTCTTTTGACTGAATTCCAACAAACTGTTGTTGCTACTTATTCTCCCTCTGATATAATTCAGATGATCTCTAACAGGAGTCGTGAGTTTTTATATTGTCAAATTATAGCTCATGTAATGTGCCATATTTAGAATAACTAAACAGTAGCCAGGTAAATTTAGTTGGCCCAATGAAAAAGTCCTATTCACAAGCCACATCTATGTAAGCCACTGCAAAAATGTGAGGTGATAAATTGTAGGTGGTGGTGGTTTCTTGTCCATGGAGCAGATCAGATCGGTCTGTGCACCCGGATCACAATACCAGCCAACTGAGGTGCCTTGTTCGTATGGATTGTTGCTCCATGGAAAGAGGGGTGCCATTGCCTTGTTAGTCAGCCACATTTCAGAGTTCCATGTAGGCCTTCAGGGTAACCGTAGCGGCTCGGGGCTCATGACACCGTACTTTGCCCTACAGGATGGGCAGTCCCTTACTTGTGCTGCTTCTCGCCACGTAGAGGAGGGGTTGGACCAATTGTAGGGGCTACTATTACGACAAAAAATGTCAATGAGGGGAATGTGTCTTTGCTGCCTTCTTCCTCAGCAGCTTCATCTCTTCCAGAGTATTCCTCAGGTAGACCTTGTTATGGTGGTATAGGCATGGAAGCCTTCTCTGCTTTGCCTTGATATTCTAAATTTATTTGGTTTTTCTTCCCATTGCATTTATTCACTTGGATTAAAATAATACAGTATAACCTCTCGTTAATTCGACATACACAAATTCGACACTCTACCTTAATTCGACCATATTCTGATGTCCCGACCTCCGGCCTATCAAATAACAAACCGTAATTCGACAGTATCGATAATACGACAGTGCCGATAGTTCGACAATTTTAAAATGCGAATTTCGACAGATGAATGTTTTTTTACTTACAACTTTACCGCTAAAAAGGTATTACAGCGGTGGCAATCGGCGGACGCCAATAGGATCGTGCCTGCGCACTTTTGGTTTCTGTTAGTTTCACTTAAAGTGTCAGTTTAAAGTGCCATTGCGCAATTTTGCGAGTGTTATTGTTTTTTACGCAGGAATTTAGGCACCGTGCGCTAATTAATAATATTATTTTCTTTTTAATTTTCAGCATTGAAATATTTTAGTTATTTTAAAATTTACAAATAATTTCCTTTTAAATAAATAAATCTTCATAAAATGTTGCCACAATGATTATGATAACATTTTATTTCAATATTCCATTTCCGTGTTTTTATAAAAGATTTAAACACAAAATCAATAACACCTGCAGCAGCAGTGGAATGCCTTTAATACAATAAAAGCTCTTTGTTATTTAAAAGACATTTCAGAGGAAAAAATACTTGCATGTTTTTTTAAAATAGACTATCTGGAATACATCCTGAATAGGATTTCAGTGCAAAAATGACATCTATAAAGGAATTTTTAAAAAGATCTCATGATTATTTTTAAATATTATTTTTAAATTTCCTTTTTATTTTCCATATTTATTTCCTTTCAACTGCTATATTCTTCAATTAAAATAAAATATTATTTGTAATTATTTACGTTTCAAAAATATATATTATTGCCATTTTGTCCTTTATACTATAAGTTAATCATGAAAATAAAAAAAAATAAATACAAAAAAGTGCATAACAATGGTTTCAATTAATATCATTAATTTATATTGCAAAGCAATTTTTAAAAAATATTATTTTAGTGAGTTAGATGATTAGCTAATCATCTAACCTTAATTCAACACTTCCTTTAATTCAACCGAAAGCTCTGTTCCCTTGGGGTGTTGAATTAAAGAGGTTCGACTGTATTTGTAATTTTTCCTTGTTCACAAATTTATTAATTCAATTTTATCCATCACTTAAAGGTAATCATGAAACATTCCGAAAAAAAAAATTAAAAGTGTCAAAATGGTATCAAAAAATACTCACATTATCAATTAAAATATACTTTTATTATGTGAATGTTGGGGTTGAGGAAAGTTCTGCTTAGATCCCTACGGGAGGAAAATGATGCATGTAATGTTATATAAAGTAATTACGACAATAAAAATTCTGTAATAAAGGTGTGACAATAATGTCTTTTACCTTTTAATAATTTGGTTTTGTTACCTTTTATTTTCAATATGACATTGTGAGAAAGGAGAGCATATATATGGCATCTCACCCTTTGTATAAAAATATAGGAAACTTTTAAAATGAAAGGTAATTGTAAACTCTTTTTTTATAAAGATTTAAATTATGCCTATATCTCTTCTATATAAAATAAAAATAATTTTATTGTCATCTTGTCAACACATACACAGTCTGCACTATTTAAAAAAAGATAATATGGATTATATACACTATGTACAATGAATATGGCGCCTCTACCAGCGCTGCAGAGTTTGGTGGAGAATCACCAGTGGGTCTCCAGCAACACCACGTATATCTCTTCTATAGTACATTAGAACCTCCATGAAAGGACACCTCTCTATAAAGGACAGTTTTCATTTCCTAAATTACCATTTTTACTATTTAGTAACTCTCCAGTAAGAGGACATCTCTCCCTAAAGGACACTTTGGCTCTGCAATTAGGTGTTGTTCTTTACAGGGAGGTTGTTCTACTTTATTATCAATTTTCATATGTATGCTTTTTTGTTTTTTGCAGAGGTCAACTTTCCAAAAATAACCTGCAATGTGTTTTCTTTATATTCTGGTATAAAATAGCTGTTTAATTAGATAGGTGTGTGGATATGTTTCAATGTATGGTCTACAAGGAGTAAAAATGGGTTGTAATTCTATAATCCTGATTTGTGTTGACTGATCTTTCAGAGACTTTCCCGCGTTTCTCCTATATAACTGGCTGGACTGCATATTACAGTCGAACCTCTTTAATTCAACACCCCAAGGGATCAGAGCTTTCGGTTGAATTAAAGGAAGTGTTGAATTAAGGTTATATGATTAGGTAATCATCTAACTCGCTAAAATAATATTTTTTAAAAATAGCTTTGTAATATAAATTAATGATATTAATTGAAACCATTGTGTGTTTTTTTTATATTATTTTCATGATTAACTTTTAGTATGAGTGACAAAATGGCATTAATACACATATTTTAGAAACATAAATAATTGTAACAAATAAATTTATTGGCAATGTGTTTCTTTTCAGTAATATAATCAAATATTAACTCTACAGACATTAAAATATTAAATATAATATATTAAATAATATTTTATTCTAATTGAAAAATATAGCAGTTGAAAGGAAATAAATATGGTAAATATATAAAAAGAAAATTTTAAAATATTATTTTAAAATAATCATGAAGAGATCTTTTAAAAAATTCCTTTATAGATATCTGTTTTTGCACTGAAATCCTATTCAGGATGTATTCCAGATGGCATTTTGAAAAAACATGCATGCCTTTCTTCCTCTGAAATGTCTTTTAATAAATAAATTTTAATGTATTAAAGGCATCCACTGCTGCTGCAGGTGTTATTGATTTTGTGTTTAAATCTTTTATAATAACACAGAAATGGAATATTGAAATAAAATGTTATCATAATCATTGTTGGATCATTTTATAAAGATTTATTTATTTAAAAAGAAATATTTTATAAATTTAAAAATAGCTAAAATATTTCAATGTTAAAAATAAAAAAATAAAAATTATTATTAGTTAGCGCATGATGCCGAAATTCCTGCGTAAAAAAACAACAATAACATCCGCGAAATTGCGCAACGGCACTGCAAAGTAAAACTTAAACTAACCAGAAACCAAAAGTGCGCAGGAGCGATTGTATCGGCGCCCGCCGATGCCGATCTCGCCGCCCGCCGATGCCGATCGTCGCCGCCGTAATACCGTTTAGCGGTAAAGTTGCATGTAAAATAACATTAAACTGTCGAAATTCGAATTTTAAAATGGTCGAACTATCGGAACTGTCGTATTATCGATACTGTCGAATTACGGTTTGTTATTTGATAGGCCGGAGGTCGGGACATCGGAACATGGTCAAATTATCGCCGAGTGTCGAATTGGGGTGTGTCGAATTAACGAGGTTATACTGTATTATGTAAATCACATTGTTTTCAGTTTTGCTAACTTGTTCATTGTCTGATGGCCTAGGAATTAAAAAAAAAAAAAAAGAGGAATGGTGTCACAATGTATATCTTCCATATGGCATTACCAATTTTCCGTTTATCATTACTCTTCACAATTCATCTTTTCATACTTCATCCCTGAGGTTAGAAATATTCGTTATTTCTCCTCAAAAATAAATTTTGATTTTTCATTCAAAAGAAATATATGCGGGATAAATTTCAAATGCCATTTTACAATCATAATCAGTGTTATATTGTATTATAAATTACTTTATATAATATTTACGAATGGAAAAATATGTCCAGGGTAGCCTAGTGGACATGGCATCTGCCCAGTAAGCGGAACACTGTGGGTTTGATTCCCATCCCTGAACACTTATTTTTCCGTTTATCATTACTTTTCATACTTCATCCCTGAGGTTAGAAATAATCGTTATTTCTCCTCAAAAATAAATTTTGATTTTTCATTCAAAAGAAACACATCCGAGATAAATTTCAAATGCCGTTTTACAATTATTAGTCGCGTTATATTGTATTATCAATTACCAATATATTAATCTTCTACCAGAAGCAGTGCAGTGACAATTTTAAAACTGAGAGGCAAAACTTGATATGCAAAAGAATATAGCTTCAAGAAAATAAGACCTAATCCAAATAAATTAGTAGTGTATGTTGCACATTATTAATATTATTTGGATTAGGTCTTATTTTCTTAAAAGAAAATATGGAAAATATAGGTCTGATGATGGTGACAATGTTGTTGCCGAAACGTCACACACTAATAACATTTTTGGATTAGGTCTTATTTTCTTTTATTATAATCTATAATCCAAATTGTGCTTTATCGTCTTATTTTCTTGTAGATATGCAAAATCTACATCTGAAAGAATATGCAAATATAGGTTTATTTTTAATATTATCGGTATAAGTACTGTGTCCATAATTAGCTATCAGCACTGGCTGTGATTGAAGAGAAGGTCTGTTGGTAAATCCCTGTGTGGACGTACTGGCAACATAGTGGCAGCATTACCACACCCTGGTGGTAATGTACGTTTCTTTCTCCTTTTGCCCAATTCGAGACAGGGAGTTTGTTATTTTGTTGCTTAAAGATGATTCCTATATTGGCCAGCTGTGTGTGACATATTGAATTTCTACACAGCAGCAGTGTAGGGTTGTTATTCCTTGGCTCAATATGAGTGTTGGCTTTGTAACGTGGCTACCACTTTACTTCATATCCTAGGGTAGCCCTCCTCATCACCATTCTTAAATCATACTAAACCTGGGTAAACCTAAAAATATATTTTGATTTGAAAATTATTAATTAAATCAATTTTTTTCCATTATCTTAAACATTTTATTTTGTTGCTAGGCTGCCGATTATTATTGTTCTGTCTCAGAAATTTTGTAGCTTATAAGTTTAAAGTCAGGCCCCCATGTGATCTGATATTTTGTCCTACCTAGTTAATTCTCAGTGGCTGCACTTTACCTAGTACTTAGCAGCTTTGTGTGTCAATATATGGTAGCCAAGTGGTTTTTGGATTATAGACCCTATATGTAATTTAGTTTGGTAGGTGATAGCAATGTAGTTTAGTAATTTAGACATGGTTTTCGGGGGGTCGGTGGAAGGCTGGTTAGACCGTTTGGTTTTCGACCACTAGGACCCGGGTTTGATTACTGCATTGGACACTTTTTCTATTTAAAAAAAAAAAAAAAAAATGCTCCAATGGCCCCCGATTCTTGCAAAAGTCCAACCCCACCAGCGAGTGCAAGTAACCAAACGGGGCTCTGGCATATTTGTAAGTGCAAAGTCGAACTGCTTTTCACATGTATAGACATGTGGTGCGCTTACAGTAAAAGCAGCCGCTAACTACCCTCCTTGATTATCATGGCCTGTACCACGTGTACTAGGGATAAGCAAAAAAAAAAAAGACATGGTTTTTCCCTGTTGATCCATTTTACTTACCAACAAGTGCTGGATGTGTCTTGTGTTATGCTGCCTTATTTAACTCAAGTACAACCTGCCCACAGCATATAGAAGTAAATCACCAACTATCTGGCATTGTGGTGGTACAGGGAGATTTATTTAGTTGAGGATATCCTGTGCCCTGAATTCTGTAGACACTCAGTCAACAAGCAGAATGGTAGAAGCCGCATAAGTCCAACCCCACCAGCGAGTGCAAGGGGCTCTGGCACATTTGTAAGTGCAAAGTCAAACTGCTTTTCACGTGTATAGACTTGTGGTACACTTACAGTAAAAGCAGTCACCTTCTTCTACCCACCATGATTATCATGACCTGTACCACGTGTACTAGGGATGAGCAAAAAAAAAAATGGTAGAAGCCTTAACAAACAGAATGAAATAAACCATTTAACTGGAGAGATGAGGGAGATGACTAGCATACAGTCCATTCCACCTGGGACCAAGATTTTACCCACAGTTGAAACAACTTTGATGATGTTAGAACTGCATACTTCTCTTAGTCCATTTTTGAGTAAAGGATGATAAGGCACAATTTGGGATGAATATAGTTCAGAATATCTTCTTCTTCCTTATCTCTACTCAATCACACTAAAATATCAAGCTTGTAAAGCTTGAGACTTTTGATGGTGTCTGCCAGGGAAGAGTAGAGCTCATCAATGGATGAGTCAATACAGTCAATGATGTGTCTTGGGGTTGCAGGCTGAGAATTGCACTTAGTACATAGTGGGAAAACCCTGAAACCATTAGTTCAGAATATAAAAGTATGCTGTGATATTTTTTTCTCATTCAGTTATTTTGTTTGATGATGGTAACAATGCTGTGTTACCGAAACATCACACCATTTACTTGGTGTTATTACTTTTTTAGGAAGAGGATGTTTCTGTGAAGTGTCTGAAATGTCACTGAACTCTCCCCCCTCCCTCTCTATACACCAAACAGTTGTAGTAAGCTGCTGCTAGTCATTGTTATCATTTACCCCCTATGGAAATGTAGTCAGTAAACAAGGAGTATAATTGTCCACCCATTGTAGAATGAAGGAACACAAGGTAATAAGACCAAATATAAATTGTATGTGATCTTGCATCATTACTGAAATATCACAGACTATTTATTTGGTTTTGGTCTTGATACCTCTTCTTTTTTCCTATCTCCACTCAATCATATTAGGGTATCAAGTTGTGACCCTTGATGGTGTCTGTTTGGCAACCTTCATGACTGGGTGAAGTAGAATGCGTCTGCCTTTGTCATTAAGACTGGGAGCACTACTCAGTGGCAGGCCGACTTAGCTCCAAAAGAAATGGCCGCCTCTGACATGAAGAACAGATGCCATGTGCAGCCACTCCTAACATGGAGTACAAACACTGCTCACCCCGTATCCCTTACAGGGTACTATCAGCTGGGCCAGCTGAACCCAGGTTTTTTAGTGAGCTTGTTACTGCTCCCCCTCCTCCTTTTTCATCTGGGTTCGGGACCGGCAAAGGCGGAGTTAAGGTCTTGATACCTTATGCTTCTAATCTACAATCCAAATTGTACCTAATCATCATAGAATCACCCTCCAGTTGCTGTAATCATCCACCCATTGATGTAGAATGACCACCAGTTGCTGCTGCAGGAGAAGGAGAAGAGGCTGCAGGTGGGCGACTGGTCGGAACACATGAGTTCCTCCGGCAAGCGCTATTACTACAACTGTAGAAGTGAAGTCTCTCAGTGGGAGAAGCCCAAAGAATGGTTAGATTGGGAAAGGTGAGTTGTTGCAACCTCTCTCTAGATATGACAGTAGGCTCATGTATGGGATGATCAAGTGGCATACATTCATGGTAAAACTTGCGGAAGTGAGTCTTTGATGTCACTAGTCATCTTGTTTTTCTGAAGAAGACAGAGGCAATTTTGTACACACTTGTGTTCAATAAAGATCACAGTGTATCAAATATCTTTCAGAGTTATTGTCTGAATACTGATATACATGGTAAAAGGTACAGCTTCCTTAAGTTTTGTTCATAAGTGTATATGCTTATACCAACCAAAATGTGTTTTTAGTAGTATTATAGATGCAGCTTTTTAAAATATAAACTTATATTGGGCACCTATGTTGGGTGTATGTAACTATATTGAGCTCTGGGTTACAAGGTTCTACCTTCTATGACTATCATATACCATTTCGGAATAAGTAAAATAATATGTACCATCCTCTTAGTGCAGGTCTAAATAATCTTCTTGCCATAGTTTTGACCATGTTGGCAGAGCTGTGAAAACCACAGTAGTAGAACCTGCCATGACTTTTCAGTGAAATCTGGAATTTCTCACATCCACTAATAATCCATGTTTTGTCCTTTCATGTGCAACCATTAAATTTGAAAGAAGAAATATTGTATATTAGAAAATGTTGAATGTAAATTTTTGATATTCTGTGATATGCTATTAGCAAACACGTTTTAAATAAATAAACCTCATTGTCATTTCATAAAATCATGTTTTATATTCTCTCTTCATTGCTTTAAAATAATATTACTTTTCAATTTGATAAGGCACAATTTGGATTAAATATTATAAAACAAGGTAATAAGACCAAATAAATAAATAGTGTGTGACGTTTCGGTAACAGCGTTGTTACCATCTTCAGACAAAAGTACTGAATTTTGTTTGAAGATGGTAACAACGCTGTTACCGAAACATCACACACTATTTATTTATTTGGATTTGGTCTTATTACCTTGTTTTACTTTTCAATTTATTTATTTATTATATATGCGCTCTCTCTTAAGGAGTTCTCGACTCCCAAGAGGCAGAGTTATACATGGTTGCTCTAAGAAGGAATTTATGGGAGAAAACTGTAGATCTTAAAATATCCATTTCATGATTTTTCAGGATTCCCAAAGACCAGCTTTTTTGGTTATTGAGGTTCAGCTGATGAGGGCCAACAGCCCGAACATGGTTAGCTTTTCTTGATTAATCAAGAAAGGGTATTTGGCCAAATTCTGGAATAATTACAAATCAATTAGTTGGTATTTATTCTGATAGATGGCACAAACCATCAGCAACTTTCAGTTGCACGATCAGGAGATGCCTTTTTCTTTATATATCCACCAGATCCCAGTACAATTTCACTTTTGTTTCACTTCAAAATAATGTTGTCATCTGGGATTTGTGCTTTTAAAATTATGAAAGAAATGACGAGAAAAACCAAATCCAAAATAGCAGCAAAAGATCCTAACTGAGTTAGCGATCCCTCCTTGGTTTCTCTCCAGAAGACAATCCTCTAAGAAAGGCCTTGATTCATTGCTATCCACAGGGGTTTACTGAAACCTTCTCAATTTTCCAAAGAGGTGTTTAGCTGCTGACTTGGCTAATTCTATGGCCAAAATAAGCTGCTTTTGTCACCACCAACCAGAGGATGCTAGTTTACAGAGATGGTCAATAGATTGTTGTTTCTTATCCCCTTGTGTAAAGATTACACGAATTCCATGAGTTCATGCTCAATTGGTCATAGCATGGTCAATAGATGAAACATATTTTGATAGATCAATCAAATTTTATTCTTATACATCAATATCCTTCGAGCAATATTCCTAACTTAAATAGAAGAGGTAGCAATGAGTTTCTTTATCACTAGCTACAATAAAATAGATCTAATCCAAATAAATAGTCTGCGACGTTCCGGTAACAGCATTGTTACCATCATCAGACAAATAAATCATTTTTAACAATGCTGTTACCGAAACATCACACACTATTAATTTATTTGGATTAGGCCTTATTTTCTTGTTGCTATAATCCAAATTATCATGTTATCACTAGCTGATAAGTTTTCTACAGACATAGTCACTTCTTGTTGGTGTCCTAGCCCAGGGGTTGTTCAACAGAAGTGAGACCTGTATTTCACTCAGTTGAAGTGAAGGAAGGAAGGAGTTAACACCCCAGAGTTGTGTGTGTGGCAGGCATCACAGTGGGACACCCAAGAGTGTAGATCCAGCTAAAGCCAAATTTCACAATTATGATCACCACCACTCCTCCACCTCATTAAAAGGTAAGTTGGACCTTCCATTCTCTCACTGTGGAAATGTGTGGTATGTGGTGGTTTACAATTCTGGTCCCACTTAAGTGAATGGCTAGTGGTGGAATCAGAGCTGCTTTCAGAGCTGGTTTCAACAAGCCTTATTTATTCATTATCACAGGATTGTGGATTTCTACAAATTACAAAAAATAAATAAAAAATCATAAGATGGCGTAACTCTTTCTATTTACTTGATTAAAGGAAAAAAACACAATAAGACCAAATAAATAAATGTGTGATGTTTCGGTAACAGCGTTGTTACCATCTTCAGAAAATGGTAACAAATGTCACACACTATGTATTTATTTGGTCTTATCACCTTGTGTATATAATCTATAATCCAAATTGTGCCTTATCCTTGATTAAAGGAAGTTTTCAGGCAAGTCCTTCTTCAGTTTTAGTTAGCTGGAGAAGGACTTGTGCCCGAAAGCTTTCTTTAATCAAGTAAATAGAAAGAGTTATGGCATCTTATGTTTTTTTGTGTAATAAGGCTTATTTAGACTGCTATGATAAGGCACAAATTCATTTAGTACTTTTGTCTGAAGATGTTAACAACGCTGTTAACAAAATGTCACACACTATTTATTTATTTGGATTTGGTCTTATTACCTTGTGTTTAGACTGATAGATCAACATGGTGGCAGACAATTGCCTTAACTCTAGCTGTTTCCTACTAGGGGCAAACTTTGGTTAGTAGAAATTTTGTATTATTTTCTTTTCCATTCTTTTATTATTCTTTTCTACAATTGTGCTGCGTGCATATTTGCTCCAGGACACCATAAAAAAAAATATATATATTTTTTTTGTTTTAAATTATATCTTTTTATATATGTGAAATTTTATTGAAATTATTATTATTATTTTTTTAAATAAAAAAGTAAATTTTGGATTAACCAATTTTTTTTTTATCCCCGGTGCTAGGCTGGCAATATTGATGACTTCAATATGGACTTCCTCCTCCCAATTGTAGGGAAAGTCAGAGTGGACACCCACAAATTCAAATTGTATTGGGGAAAAAAGGTTCTTCTGTCTTGGTGTTTTCTGATATCTCTCATCTTTTGTAAGTAATTTGTGACAATACTAGAAGTATGTCCTTCCCTGTCAGAATTCTAAACATGAATTGTTATCCACTACTGCTACAATAAGAGTAGACTGAAACGATATATATCAATAGAAATAATTGCAGCAAGTTTCTTTATTCAATAAAAATGACAAGTTTTCAAGTGTTAGCTTCATCATCAGACCAATTGTTTCACAAATTCCTATAATATATATATAGAGGTGTAGGAGGTATTTTTACATATTTACACTTGAAAAAAGTTATAAGCATATATATTGTAGGAATTTGTGAAACAATTGACCTGATGATGAAGCTAACACTTGAAAACTTGTCATTTTTATTGAATAAAGAAACTTGTTGCAATTATTTCGATTGATATATATCGTTTAAATCCTTTGCAATTATTTTACAATCTAACTTAAGAGTAGATTTGTCTCAGGTGCCGGCATTCTTTTTTATATAACACAAGTTATCTGATAAATATAGGAATGTATATATAAAACCACAGTTACTAGGTAGCAACTTCCCCATAATACCATCATATGTTATTTAAATATAATTTATATTGAAACAGAGGAATAAATAAAGAAAAAAGGCATCTTCTAATTGTGTAACTAAAAGTTGCTGATGGCTTGTGCTATCTATTGGAATAAATATCAACTATTTATTGACTTTCATTATTATATTATTTACTTCTAGTTGTTTGTTTTAGTTTTTAGTTATTTTTCGTTGTTTACACAACATTTATGTTTTCAACATTTGTTTAACAACATTGAGTTGTTACAACAACAACAACAAAAAGCCTTTATTTAGGGTCACTGACCCTATACAGGATTCACCAGAGGTATGCATAAGAACAAAGCAGTGAGACAAAGGAAATAAAGATATATACAGAGTAAGAAAAAAAAAAAGAGGGAAGCAAGAAATCAACACAAAAAGAGTAGCAGTAAGAAAGTGAGGAGTGAGTATCACTTGGCCTTCTTCTGAGATATGGACTTGTGGAAACCATAAAACGCCGTAGCAATATACTTATTCTGGGTCATATTGTCAATTATTCACGGAAGTGAAGCACAGAGTTGCCCAGTTTTGAGCATAAGGGTTCTTCTTTCAGAGCAGGGCAATCAAAAATATAGTGAGTGATTTCATTTTTTAACATTGAGTTGTTATTAATTTATCTACCTTATCTACAAGTACAAATTCACTTTTGTACTATTTTTGACAGAGGAATAAATGTTATATCTTGTTGGATCCAACGCTGGTTGTTATAAGCTCCTGAGGAAAGGTGTTATGGGGAGGGAAAGGGTAAATTTTCAAGTGGAGTGGTGGTTCTCAAACAAAATAAGGAAGGCAATGCTACCAGCAAAGATGCTGGTGAAAGGCTGATGAAAGGAAATCTTTTTTTGATGAAAAAAGGAATCACAGGCCCAAGAGATATGTTTATCCTAAGGGTTATCAGGACTAATCGATTTAAAAAAGAATGCAGATAAGATAGTGATGCTTTAAATAGGACTCAAGACACACCTTTGAATTGTTATGACAATTTCACCACTCAGACGTAGGAGTTGCACAATTGGAGAGATTTCAATCTTGGCAATGTCTAAGTTGACTTTCCTCTGCACCAGCTATAGAAGTGAACTTACTCAACTTTGTATCAATCAATGGGGAAATTACACTTGTTGTGGAAATCTCATGGCTTAACAGGAAATAAAGTGTACACACACTGATGCTGATAATATTGAAACACAATTACCAGAATTATATCTCTTTACTATTTTTTTTGGGGGTCGGTGGAAGGATGGTCTAAACCATTGGTTCTCGACTGCTACGACCCGGGTTTGATTCCCGCATTGGGCACTTTTTTTTCTGATTAAAAAAAAAAAAATGCTCCAATGGCCCCTGATTCTTGCAAAAGTCTAACCCCACCAGTGAGTGCAAGTAACCAAACGGGGCTCTGACACATTTGTAAGTGCAAAGTCGAACTGCTTTTCACATGTGTAGATATGTGGTGCACTAACAGTAAAAGCAGTCGCCAACTTCTACCCACCATGATTATCATTATGGCCTGTTCCACGTGTACTAGGGATAAGCAAAAAAAAAAACTATTTTTTTTTGGGAGATAGATTTTAGAAGCTGGCACAATCTTCATGGTCAAAAAGGGTAAAGAATCTCTCTCTAGAGGAATTGTGTCCTGGATTAGGTGGCTCTGAGAGATCATTCCCTTTCTCTTACCTTGATTTACCCCTTACAATTTATTCTGACAGTTGCAGAGCTAAAGTGTCCTTTAGAGAGAGGTGTCCTCTTACTGGAGAGTTGCTAAATTGTAAAAATGGTGATTTTGGTGATGAAAACTGTCCTTTAGAGAGAGGTGTCCTCTCATGGAGATTGTTCTACTGTATAATAATCTTAATCTAAGAATAACTCTCTCTCTCTCTTTGGAAATTGTCAAGTGTCATTCGATTGGGTTGGTATGGAGAGAAGGTAAATAAACTACCCTAGTGTGGCCAACTTTGTTTAGAGGAATCATTAAATTAGTTTTTTAAAATGCCATCATTGTACACATCAAATACAAAAAGCATCGACAGTTTCTCGTAAATAAGATGGTGCTATGTCAGAATTGATGTCTTTTTGCAGACCCAAATTCAACCATGTTTTTTATCAACTTTTTTTCAAAGAGCTCATTTCAAAATACAGTAGAGCCTCCATTAGAGGACACCTCTCTGTAAAGGACAATTTTCATCTCCAAAATTGTCTTTTTTACAATTTAGCAGCTCTTCTGTAAGAGGACAGACACCTCTCTAAAGGACACACTTTGGCTCTGCAACTTTCTTACAGAGAGGTTTTATTTAATTGTTACATCTTATTCTTTTTTTATCTCCACTCAACATTCCTATTAGGTAATCAAACCATAGAGTAGACAACCATCATGACTGGGTGAAGTAGAATGCCTTTGTCATTAAGACTGGGAGCACTACTCAGTGGCAGGCCACTGACTCCAATATGAATGTCCTCCTCTGACATGAGAAACAAACACTGCTCCTAACCTGGAGTACAGACTCATTCTGGATCCCTTACATGGTAGCTATTAGCCCAGGTTTTTTAGCGAGCTTGTTACTGCTCCCCCTCCTTCCTTTTCATCCGGGCTTGGGACCACCCAGCAAAGGGGGAGTTTGATATTTTAATAAGTTGTTTAAGCTACTCAAACAAGGCTTCTTTTGTATAATCAACACCCCTACAACATTTTCATTGGGAATAAGTGTTTATTATTATTTTTTAAATATTGTACTTATAGTAGTGTAAAAGTAGTGAGAATGATTCGATATATAAATAAAGGTTTTGACCAAAATAAATATCATCATCAAAAAATTTGCGCTCTTAGCTTTCCTTTTGTTGCAACTTTGTGAAATGTTTAAACAAGCTGAACAAAGAATTGATACAAAGTTTTCTCTTTATTGGGAAAACTGACATGTGACAAAGTCTGGAATGTGAGGTGTGGTGGCAGAGAGACATTCCAGCAGCAGCAGCAGCAGTGGCCTCCACCCGGCCCGCCGGCCTTCCACCACTCAACTGGAGGATGCCAAGCGGATACAGGTCAATGGCACCTCCACTGACCACGGGGAGGACATGGACATCTCCCCTGACCCCTCCGCCAGGCTAGGGGCTCCCCTGCAGTCCCCTTCCCAAGTGTCCCTCTCCGACCTCCCCAAAGTCATCTCCCAACTAGCCGGGGCCAAGGCCCTCCCTAATTTCAACAATCTCTCTCCCCAGGAAGGTAAGCTCTGAAGGTTCCTTCACCAGACTTGTGTCCTACTGTGCTCTGTGCAGCCATCAAAACAATCCAGCAGGCCCTCAAACTCACCAAGCAAGTCACTACGCTAGCACAGAGTGGTAGGTATTTACTTCTTTTCCAAGGTTTCGATATCTTTGGTGCCTCCTTGCGGGGTTGGGCCAAGATCACTGGAAACTCTCCTTTTATTCCAATATGTTAGATAGAGGTAATGCCAAGTAACACATGCTTAAGTGCTGTGCGCAGGTGCGCTCAAGTCCCACTGTCCTCTGCCCACCACCACCACAGCAGCCACCCCGGAGCCCAAACAGCAGGTGAAGGTGGAGAGTCCCCCCCAGCGTAAGGAGCAGAGCCCTGAAGCCACCACCCCCAAGCCAGTCCCTGCCCCTAACAACACGCGGCTAGCGGAGGCCTCTCCCACCTCAGACACCATCTCTTCCAGGTGAGTGAGGATCAACTGAGGGAGTGGGTGAGTGAGATGTGAGACTGTGGGTGTGTGGACAGACCCACCAGCCCCGCCGCCACCACAGGCAGCCTGAGCTCCCTGCCTGGCCCCACTGGACTGAGCCCCTCGCTGGCCCAGTACTACCGGGAGGAGCTCAGGGCCCACGTGGCCAACTGGCAGTCGGACCAGGCGGAGAGGCAGGCCTTGCGGTTGGCTGACGAGACCCTGTCCCTTTCCAACCTGGTGAGCCGGGTCTCCACGGAGCTCAAGATGGCCCGCTCCCAAGTCCGGGTCGCAGAAATCCAGGCCACTCTCCAAGAGCAGAGGTGAGGATGTCCACCACTACCAGCCAGATGAAGTGTCAGCCTTGATGCCTGCTTATTCAGTGTTTGTAAAGCTCTTCAGTAGGTAACAATGCTGACACTTTGTCTCCTTCTTTGACCATTTATTTGCTTTGTTTTCCTATGGTCAGTGTCCCTCCTGAAGGGTAGTTCTTTGATTCTGGTAACTTAGGAGCCTCTGCAATTTTCTGCCTTAAAATTAAATAGATGATGACACTCTATGAAATGAGACAAATCAAATTTGTCTTCTTCTTTCCTATCTCCACTCAATCATATCAAGGTATCAAAACTGTAAAGCTTGTTGATGGTGTCTGCCGGAGTAGAGCTCATCAATGGATGAGTCAATACCCCCTCTAGGGGGGTAGTAAACTTCAGTGCTATTTACTGAGTCTAACAAGTATCTTGAACCAAGCTAGCCTGATCACGGAGTAATAGCTACAAAAATATAATTTCTTGGTATTAAATATTCATATTAAAAATATGCCCTTAAAACTAACCCAAAGTTGTGAAAAATTCACTCAAATTTGACATTTCCCCCATAAAATTGCTAACTATAAAAAGAGCTAAATGAACCACAAAGTTCCTCTGTAAGAGATTAACTGAATTGTCAGAACAGTAGAGGCAGGTCCTGGCATCACTTTCCCAAATACTCCATTTACCTTCCTTTCTTTGAACCAGAAATAGAGTGGTAATTATTCTCTCAGCTAGTTTTAATTCACATATCTAACAGCGAGGTTTTTTATAAACTTTTGGTTTTATTACCTTGTAGTTTTTAACATGGTTTAATACAAGCATAAGGCACATTTCTACTGTTGTATTGACTTACTGGCAAAATTTGCTCCAATTAATGAATGAATACTTAGGTTTGTGTGGGTAGTTTTGATTAATTGTTATGGTAAACCAGAATTTGGTTTGTTGTTGTCACAATGAAGAGCCTCAGTGCATCTCTATCACAGCAATGTTGGGTGTGTAAAGCAGAATTAGGTTTAAAGGTCCCTGAGTGAGATACCAACAACAGGGATTTGAGGCTAGTTACATGATTGTATACTACCATGGCTGCCAGAGCTGGGATGTTGACCACAACTCAGCTAGACTCTGTGTGATTTTGTTCCAGGATTATATTTTTAAGGCAGCAAATTAGGTTCACAGAAGACCTCCGCACTCAGAAGTTTAATGAGCCAACCTCTTAGCGAAGTAAGTGATATCTGATGACCCTGTGGTGTGACAGCATGTTTATACTCTTTTTGAAACACACATTTTACCCTAGCTAGTATTGTGCGAATGCTACTAGAATAGTTTAGAACATGTTTTTATTGATGATATAACAAATCTCTTTCCATAAAAATGAAGTTTGCCTCTCTCAGAAAAGAATACGCTAAAGCTAAACCTCATCTAGTGACTGTCTCCACAAATTAGGACTCAGGTCGACGGTGACCTGGATCAATCCTCCATTTATATTTTCCCCTAGAACTCTGGCAGATTGTGAAGATTCCATTAGATCCCTTGTACATCTCTTGAAATAAAGTCCGCCCTAGACTGAAGAGGAACATTAGCCTTAAACCATGGTCTCCGGGTAGACACTTCTCAGTTTGCCAAAGCTGGTGTTGTGGCTTTGTCACCGACCTAAGTCCTCTAGTTTGTGGAGACAGTCAATAAATGGTGCTTAGTTTTAGCATCTGGTTTTGCCGGGAGAGGTGACCTTTATGAATCCTTCCAGCAAAATTGCCATCTGTATTATGATGTATACTGTCATCATCCCAGGTAGCACAGCCTCCCTGCTGCTGTTCCCACCACTTGATAGACCAGGGGTTGGCTCAGGGTTGGTAGCTACACTCATGGACACAACTTGAGGAAGTTGGTGTAACTTTTAGCATCGGGATTTAGCTCAGCCACTCTACCAGCTCTCTTTGGCGGATTGTGAAGATTCCATTTGATCCCTTGTGGATCTCATAAAAAATAAAGTCCAGCCTAGACTGAAGAGGGCCATTAGACCGAAACTATGGTCTCCAGATGGAGGACACTTCTCAGTTTGCCAAAGCTGATGTCCTGGCTTATTCACTGACCTGAGTGCTAGTTTGTCAAAGATTTATAGATACAGGACCTTTATTGAAGACACACAAGATTAACCAAGTGTGTGGAAAGCCTCTTTCTCCTTCAAAGACTTTCTTAGGTTTTGTCCGTGAGTGTGAATTATAGAAGCTAGGTCATTCAATAGGTGCATTGTACTATCTGATACTGCCTGGGAAGGACGTGTGACTTGAGCAGGCTGTGGATGTCCAGGTTGCGGCAAGCCCAGAGGGCAGTTAGCTGGGGCCCGCCCACCTCTTCTCCCGGAACTCCTTA
>CP092874.1:81047684-81102367 GCA_030710605.1 Cordylochernes scorpioides
CTTTTTAAAAATTGAAAAAAAAAAAAAACTAATTTAAAAAAAGCCAAAAAAAAAAAAACATGAATAATAATAATAATTACTTTAAAAAAAGGACACAAAAATTCGAAGCTTACGCAAAAAAGGGGGAAAAAACAATACAATAAATACATTTATATATATATAAAACTGTACAATAATTTTTTTTTTAAATTAACAAATTGTACACTGCACAAATATCAATTTTTTTCAAGAGTTTATTATTTTTTTAAAGCTTATTTAAAGATTAAAAAAAAAAAACAAAGACTTCACAACAAACCCAATAGAGAGAGAGAGAAGTGCCCGATGAGCTAAACAATTTGATTGGATCTATGTTCCACGGAGTGTTCCATGTTTATAACAAACAACTCTAATAAAGTAAACAAAGTTAGGGAAACCAGGAGGTGGGAAATAAATAAGGAGTTCCGGGAGAAGAGGTGGGCGGGCCCCAGCTAACTGCCCTCTGGGCTTGCCGCAACCTGGACATCCACAGCCTGCTCAAGTCACACGTCCTTCCTATGGCAGTATCAGATAGTACAATGCACCTATTGAATGACCTATCTTCTATAATTCACACTCACGGACAAAACCTAAGAAAGTCTTTGAAGGAGAAAGAGGCTTTCCACACACTTGGTTAATCTTGTGCGTCTTCAATAAAGGTCCTGTATCTATAAATCTTTGACAAACTAGCACTCAGGTCAGTGACTAAGCCAGGACATCAGCTTTGGCAAATTGAGCCTGGAGACCATAGTTTCGGTCTAATGGCCCTCCTTAGTCTAGGCTGGACTTTATTTTTTATGAGAGAGATCCACAAGGGATCAAATGGAATCTTCACAATCTGCCAAAGAGAGCTGGTAGAGTGGCTGGGCTAAATCCCAATGCTAAAAGTTACACCAACTTCCTCAAGTTGTGTCCATGAGTGTAGCTACCAACCCTGAGCCAACCCCTGGTCTATCAAGTGGTGGGAACAGCAGCAGGGAGGCTGTGCTACCTGGGATGATGATGACAGTATACATCATAATACAGATGGCAATTTTGCTGGAAGGATTCATAAAAGTCACCTCTCCCCGGCAAAACCAGATGCTAAAACTAAGCACCATTTATTGACTGTCTCCACAAACTAGAGGCCTCAGGTCGGTGACAAAGCCACAACACCAGCTTTGGCAAATTGAGAAGTGTCTACCCGGAGACTGTGATTTCCATCTAATTGCCCTCTTTATCCCAGGGCGGACTTTATTTCAAGAGATGTACAAGGGATCTAATGGAATCTTCACAATCTGCCAGAGTTCTAGGGGAAAATATAAATGGAGGATTGATCCAGGTCACCTGAGTCCTCTAATTTGTGGAGACAGTCACTAGATGAGGTTTAGCTTTAGCGTATTCTTTTCTGAGAGAGGCAAACTTCATTTTTATGGAAAGAGATTAGTTATATCATCAATAAAAACATGTTCTAAACTATTCTAGTAGCATTCGCACAATACTAGCTAGGGTAAAATGTGTGTTTCAAAAAGAGTATAAACATGCTGTCACACCACAGGGTCATCAGATATCACTTACTTCGCTAAGAGGTTGGCTCATTAAACTTCTGAGTGCGGAGGTCTTCTGTGAACCTAATTTGCTGCCTTAAAAATATAATCCTGGAACAAAATCACACAGAGTCTAGCTGAGTTGTGGTCAACATCCCAGCTCTGGCAGCCATGGTAGTAAACAATCATGTAACTAGCCTCAAATATCTGTTGTTGGTATCTCACTCAGGGACCTTTAAACCTAATTCTGCTTTACACACCCAACATTGCTGTGATAGAGATGCACTGAGGCTCTTCATTGACAACAACAAACCAAATTCTGGTTTACCATAACAAGTAATCAAAACTACCCTCACAAACCTAAGTATTCATTCATTAATTGGAGCAAATTTTGCCAGTAAGTCAATACAACAGTAGAAAGGTCTATGTGCCTTATGTTTGTATTAAACCATGTTAAAAACTACAAGGTAATAAAACCAAAAGTTTATAAAAAAAAAACCTCGCTGTTAGATATGTGAATTAAAACTAGCTGAGAGAATAATTACCACTCTATTTCTGGTTCAAAGAAAGGAAGGTAAATGGAGTATTTGGGAAAGTGATGCCAGGACCTGCCTCCACTGTTCTGACAATTCAGTTAATCTCTTACAGAGGAACTTTGTGGTTCATTTAGCTCTTTTTATAGTTAGCAATTTTATGGGGGAAATGTCAGATTTGAGTGAATTTTTCACAACTTTGGGTTAGTTTTAAGGGCATATTTTTAATATGAATATTTAATACCAATAAATAATATTTTTGTAGCTATTACTCTGTGATCAGGCTAGCTTGGTTCAAGATACTTGTTAGACTCAGTAAATAGCACTGAAGTTTACTACCCCCCTAGAGGGGGTATTGACTCATCCATTGATGAGCTCTACTCTTCCCCGGCAGACACCATCAACAAGCTTTACAGTTTTGATATGATTGAGTGGAGATAGGAAAGAAGAAGACAAATTTGATTTGTCTCATTTCATAGAGTGTCATCATCTACTTAATTTTAAGGCAGAAAATTGCAGAGGCTCCTACGTTACCAGAATCAAAGAACTACCCTTCAGGAGGGACACTGACCATAGGAAAACAAAGCAAATAAACGGTCAAAGAAGGAGACAAAGTGTCAGCATTGTTACCTACTGAAGAGCTTTACAAACACTGAATAAGCAGGCATCAAGGCTGACACTTCATCTGACTGGACTGGATGCATCCTCACCTCTGCTCTTGGAGAGTGGCCTGGATTTCTGCGACCCGGACTTGGGAGCGGGCCATCTTGAGCTCCGTGGAGACCCGGCTCACCAGGTTGGAAAGGGACAGGGTCTCGTCAGCCAACCGCAAGGCCTGCCTCTCCGCCTGGTCCGACTGCCAGTTGGCCACGTGGGCCCTGAGCTCCTCCCGGTAGTACTGGGCCAGCGAGGGGCTCAGTCCAGTGGGGCCAGGCAGGGAGCTCAGGCTGCCTGTGGTGGCGGCGGGGCTGGTGGGTCTGTCCACACACACACACAGTCTCACACCTCACTCCCTCATTCCCTCAGTTGATCCTCACTCACCTGGAAGAGATGGTGTCTGAGGTGGGAGAGGCCTCCGCTAGCCGCGTGTTGTTAGGGGCAGGGACTGGCTTGGGGGTGGTGGCTTCAGGGCTCTGCTCCTTACGCTGGGGGGGGACTCTCCACCTTCACCTGCTGTTTGGGCTCCGGGGTGGCTGCTGTGGTGGTAGTGGGCAGAGGACAGTGGGACTTGAGCGCACCTGCGCACAGCACTTAAGCATGTGTTACTTGGCATTACCTCTATCTAACATATTGGAATAAAAGGAGAGTTTCCAGTGATCTTGGCCCAACCCCGCAAGGAGGCACCAAAGATATTGAAACCTTGAAAAGGAGTAAATACCTACCACTCTGTGCTAGCGTAGTGACTTGCTTGGTGAGTTTGAGGGCCTGCTGGATTGTTTTGATGGCTGCACAGAGCACAGTAGGACACAAGTCTGGTGAAGGAAACTTCAGAGCTTACCTTCCTGGGGAGAGAGATTGTTGAAATTAGGGAGGGCCTTGGCCCCGGCTAGTTGGGAGATGACTTTGGGGAGGTCGGAGAGGGACACTTGGGAAGGGGACTGCAGGGGAGCCCCTAGCCTGGCGGAGGGGTCAGGGGAGATGTCCATGTCCTCCCCGTGGTCAGTGGAGGTGCCATTGACCTGTATCCGCTTGGCATCCTCCAGTTGAGTGGTGGAAGGCCGGCGGGCCGGGTGGAGGCCACTGCTGCTGCTGCTGCTGGAATGTCTCTCTGCCACCACACCTCACATTCCAGGCTTTGTCACATCTGTTTTTCCCAATAAAGAACAAAACTTTGTGCCAATTCTTTGTTCAGCTCATTCTTGAACCACTTTTTTTTTTGCTCGTTACACTAATTCCATCTTCTAAATACACATTTATTTAAATGTTTCACAAAGTAGTTACCAAATTAGAGCCAAGTTTTTTGATAACATTTATTTTGGTCAAAACCTTTTATGATTTATAATATCAAATCATTCTCACTACTTTTGGAACTACACTACTATAAGTACAATATTAGAAAAAAAATAATTAAAAACCTGGGTAAAATCTAACCATATTCCCTATGTAAATGTTGTAGGTTATACAAAATAAACCTTGTTTGAGTAGCTTAAACAACTTAAAATATCAAACTCCCCTCTTTGCCGGGCAGTCCCAAGCCCGAATGAAAAAGAAGGAGGGGAGCAGTAACAAGCTTGCTAAAAAACCTGGGCTCAGCTGATTGTACCCTGTAGGGATTCAAGGATACTGAATGAGTCTGTACTCCATGGCGTCTGTTCCTCAAGTCAGAGGCGGCCATTTCATATTGGAGCTAAGTCAGTGGCCTGTTACTGAGACCAGACTTAATGACAACCCAGTCATGATGATTGTCACACTCTAATATGATTGTTGAGTGGAGATAAGAAAGAATAAGATGTAACAATTACAGTAGGACCTCTCTGTAAGAAAGTTGCAGAGCCATATTGTCCTTTAGATAGGTGTCTGTCCTCTTACAGAAGAGCTGCTAAATTGTAAAAAAGACAATTTTGGTGATGAAAATTGTCCTTTATAGAGAGGTGTCCTCTAATAGAGGTTCTATTGTATTTTGAAATGAGCTCTTTGAAAAAAGTTGATAAAAAACCTGGTTGAATTTGGGTCAGCAAAAAGATATCAATTCTGAAATAGCACCATCTTATTTATGAGAAACTAACCACTGTCTATAGTTGATGCTTTTTGTATTTGATGTGTACAATGATGGCATTTTTTAAAAACTCTGCAAACTAATTGAAATCTTTAATGATTCCTCTAAACAAAGTTGGCCACACACCGGGTAGTTTATTTACCTTCTCTCCATACCTATCCAACCTAATTGAATGAAATTTGAAAATTTCTAAATAGTTATTCTTAAATTAAGATTATTATACAGTAGAACAATCTCCATGAGAGGACACCTCTCTATAAAGGACAGTTTTAATCGCCAAAAATATCATTTTTATTATTTAGCAACTCTCCAGTAAGAGGACACCTCTCTCTAAAGGACACTTTAGCTCTGCACAACTGTCAGAATAAATTGTAAGGGTAAATCAAGGTAAGAGAAAGAGAGAGGGAATGATCCAGCCTGATCTCAGAGCCCCCTATTTAATCCAGGAGATATCAACACAATTCCTCTAGAGAGAGATTCTTTACCCTTTTTGACCATGAAGATTGTGCCAGCTTCTAAAATCTATCTCCCAAAAAAAAAATAGTTTTTTTTTTTGCTTATCCCTAGTACACGTGGTACAGGCCATAATGATAATCATGGTGGGTAGAAGTTGGCGACTGCTTTTACTGTAAGTGCACCACATGTCTACACATGTGAAAAGCAGTTTGACTTTGCACTTACAAATATGCCAGAACCCCCGTTTGGTTACTTGCACTCACTGGTGGGGTTAGACTTTTGCAAGAATCAGGGGCCATTGGAGCATTTTTTTATCAGAAAAAAAGTGCCCAATGCGGGAATCAAACCCGGGTTGTAGCAGTCGAGAACCAATGGTTTAGACCATCCTTCCACCGACCCCCAAAAAAATAGTAAAAGAGATATAATTCTGGTAAAGTCCTAATTGTGTTTCAATATTATCAGCACTCAGTGTGTGTACACTTTATTTCCTGTTAAGCCATGAGATTTCCACAAGTGTAATTTCCCCATTGATTGATACAAAGTTGAGTAAGTTCACTTCTATAGCTGGTGCAGAGGAAAGTCAACATAAAGCCAAGATTGAAATCTCTCAAATTGTGTTACTCATACGTCTGAGTGGTGAAATTGTCAAAAACAATTCAAAGGTGTGTCTTGATTCCTATTTAAAGCAGCACTATCTTATCTGCATTCTTTTTTTATTCGATTAGTCCTGATAACCCTTAGAATAAACATATCTCTTGGGCCTGTGATTCCTTTTTTCATCAAAAAAAGATTTCCTTTCATCAGCCTTCAAGTATAAGAGCTATCAAACCACCAGTTCAACCAGCATCTTTGCTGGTAGCATTGCCTTCCTTATTTTGTTTGAGAACCACCACTCCACTTGGAAATTAACCCTTTCACTCCCCACACCTTTCCTCAGGGAGCTTATAACAACCAGCGTTGGATCCAACAAGATATAACATGTATTCCTCTGTCAAAAATAGTACAAAAGTGAATTTGTACTTGTAGATCAGGTAGATAAATTAATAACAACTCAATGTTGTTAAACAAATGTTGAAAACATAAATATGTAAACAATGAAAAATAACTAAAACCTACTAAAACAAACAACTAAAAGTAATAATATAATAATGAAAGTCAATGACTAGTTGATATTTATTCCAATAGATAGCACAAGCCATCAGCAACTTTTTGCTGCACAATTAGAAGATGCCTTTTTACTTAATTTATTCCTCTGTTTCAATATAAATTATATTTAAATAACATATGATGGGGAATAAAAGTTGATAACTGGTTATCAATAACTGTGGTTTTTGATGTTTTCTATATACATTCCTATATTTATCAGATAACCTGTGTTATATAAAAAAGATGCCAGCACCTGAGACAAATCTACTCTTAAGTTAGATTGTCAAATAATTGCAAAGGATTTAAACGATATATATCAATAGAAATAATTGCAACAAGTTTCTTTATTCAATAAAAATGACAAGTTTTCAAGTGTTAGCTTCATCATCAGGCCAATTGTTTCACAAATTCCTACAATATATATATATGCTTATAACTTTTTTCAAGTGTAAATATATAAAAATACCACTTACACCTCTATATATATATTGTAGGAATTTGTGAAACAATTGGTCTGATGATGAGCTAATGCTTGAAAGCTTGTCATTTTTATTGAATAAAGAAACTTTTAGCATTTATTTCGATTGATATATATCGTTTCAGTCTACTCTTATTGTAGCAGTAGTGGATAACAATTCATGTTTAGAATTCTAGCAGGGAAGGACATACTTCTAGTATTGTCGCAAATTACTTACAAAAGATGAGATATCTGATGACCAATAGAAGACTTTCCCCAATACAATTTGAATTTGTGGGTGTCCACTCTGACTTTCCCTACAATTGGGAGGAGGAAGTCATCAATATTGCCAGCCTAGCACCGGGGATAAAATTGGTTAATCCAAAATTTACTTTTTTATTTAAAAAAAATAATAATAATAATTTCAATAAAATTTCACATATATAAAAAGATATAATTTAAAACAAAAAATATATATATATAATATTTTATTTTATGGGTTCCTGGAGCAAATATGCACGCAGCACAATTGTAGAAAAGAATAATAAAAGAATGGAAAAGAAAATAATACAAAATTTATACTATCCAAAGTTTGCCCCTAGTAGGAAACAGCTAGAGTTAGGGTAATTGTCTGCCACCATGTTGATCTATCAGTCTAAACACAAAGTAATACGACCAAATAAATAGTGTGTGACATTTTGTTAACAGCGTTGTTACCATCTTCAGACAAAAGTACTAAATGAATGTGTGCCTTATCATAGCAGTCTAAATAAGCCTTATTACACAAAAAATTCATGAGAAGCCACAACTATTTCTATTTATTTACCTGATTAAAGAAAGCTTTCGGGCACAAGTCCTTCTCCAGCTAACTAAAACTGAAGAAGGGCTTGCCTGAAAACTTCCTTTAATCAATGGTAAGGTACAATTTGGATTATAAACACAAGGTAATAAGACCAAATAAATACAGTGTGTGACGTTTCAGCGTTACCGTTTTCTGAAGATGGTAACAACACTGCTACCGAAATGTCACACACTATTTATTTATTTGGATTACCTTGTGTTTTTTTTTTTTTTTGGCTTATCCCTAGTACACGTGGTACAGGCCATGATAATCATGGTGGGGTAGTTAGCGACTGCTTTTACTGTAAGCGCACCACATGTCTACACATGTGAAAAGCAGTTCGGCTTTGCACTTACAAATGTGCCAGAGCCCCGTTTGGTTACTTGCACTCGCTGGTGGGGTTGGACTTTTGCAAGAATCGGGGGCCATTGGAGCTTTTTTTTTTTTTTAAACAGAAAAAAAGTGTCCAATGCGGGAATCGAACCCGGGTCGTAGTGGTCGAAAACCAAACGGTTTAACCAGCTTTCCACCGACCCCCCCCCCCCCCTTTTTTTTTTTTCTTTAATCAAGTAAATAGAAAGAGTTACGGCATCTTATGATTTTATTTTATTTTTTTAAATTTGTAGAAATCCGCGATCCTGTGAAAATGGACAACTAAGGCTTGTTGAAACCATGAGTAGCTCTGGTTCAACCACTAGCCATTCACTCCAGTGGGACCAGAATTGTAAACCACCACAAACCACACATTTACACAGGAGGTAACTCCACCTTTGCCTGTCCCAAGCCCGGATGAAAAAGGAGGAGGGGGGAGCAGTAACAAGCTCACTAAAAAACCTGGGCTCATCTGGCCCGGCTGATAGTACCCTGTAAGGGCTCCTGATCCAGGGATACAGGATGAGCAACGTTTATACTCCATGTTAGGAGCAGCTGCACATGGTGTCTGTTCCTCATGTCAGAGGTGGCCATTTCTTTTGGAGCTAAGTCGGCCTGCCACTGAGTAGTGCTTCCAGTCTTAATGACAAAGGCAGACGCATTCTACTTCACCTAGTCATGATGGTTGTCAAATAAGAGCTCTACTGAAACCCAGCCACAGACACCATCAACAAGCTCTACAAGCTTGATACCCTGATATGATTGAGTGGAGATAAGAAAGAAGAAGACACAGGAGGTCAAACTTACCTTTTAATGAGGTGGAGGAGTGGTGGTGATCATAATTGTGAAATTTGGCTTTAGCTGGATCTACACTCTTGGGTGTCCCACTGTGATGCCTGCCACACACACAACTCTGGGGTGTTAACTCCTTCCTTCCTTCACTTCAACTGAGTGAAAAACAAGTCTCACTTCTGTTGAACAACCCCTGGGCTATGACACCAACAAGAAGTGACTGTGTCTGTAGAAAACTTATCAGCTAGTGATAACATGATAATTTGGATTATAGCAACAAGAAAATAAGGCCTAATCCAAATAAATTAATAGTGCGTGACGTTTTGGTAACAGCATTGTTAAAAATGATTTATTTGTCTGATGATGGTAACAACACTGTTACCGGTACGTCACAGACTATTTATTTGGATTAGATCTATTTTATTGTAGCTAGTGATAAAGAAAGCCATTGCTACCTCTTCTATTTAAGTTAGGAATATTGCTCGAAGGATATTGATGTATAAAATTTGATTGATCTATCAAAATATGTTTCATCTATTGACCATGCTATGACCAATTGAGCATGAACTCATGGAATTCGTATAATCTTTACACAAAGGGATAAGAAACAACAATCTATTGACCATCTCTGTAAACTAGCATATTCTGGTTGGTGGTGACAAAACCAGCTTATTTTGGCCATAGAATTAGCCAAGTCATTTTGCCAGCAGCTAAACACCTCTTTGGAAAATTGAGAAGGTTTCAGTAAACCCCTGTGGATAGCAATGAATCAAGGCCATTCTTAGAGGATTGTCTTCTGGAGAGAACCAAGGAGGGATCGCTAACTCAGTTAGGATCTTTTGCTGCTATTTTGGATTAGGTTTTTCTCGTCTATTTCTTTCATAATTTAAAAGCACAAATCCCAGATGACAACATTTATTTTGAAGTGAAACAAAATTGAAATTGTACTGGGATCTGGTGGATGTATAAAGAAAAAGACATCTCCTGATCGTGCAAATGGAAGTTGCTGATGGTTTGTGCCATCTATCAGAATAAATATCAACTAATTGATTTGTAATTATTCCAGAATTTGGCCAAATACCCATTCTTGATTAATCAAGAAAAGCTAACTATGTACGCATTTCGGGCTGTTGTCCCTCATCAGCTGAACCTCAATAACCAAAAAAGCTGGTCTTTGGGAATCCTGAAAAATCATGAAATGGATATTTTAAGACCTACAGTTTTCTCCCATAAATTCCTTCTTAGAGCAACCATGTATAACTCAGCCTCTTGGAGTCAAGAACTCCTAAAGAAAGAGCGCATATATAATAAATAAATAAATTGAAAAGTAAAACAAGGTAATAAGACCAAATCCAAATAAATAAATAGTGTGTGATGTTTCGGTAACAGCGTTGTTACCATCTTCAAACAAAATTCAGTACTTTTGTCTGAAGATGATAACAACGCTGTTATCGAAACGTCACATACTATTTATTTATTTATTTGGATTTGGTCTTATTACCTTGTTTTATAATATATAATCCAAATTGTGCCTTATCAAATTGAAAAGTAATATTATTTTAAAGCAATGAAGAGAGAATATAAAACATGATTTTTTGAAATGACAATGAGGTTTATTTATTTAAAACGTGTTTGCTAATTGCACATCACAGAATATCAAAAATTTACATTCAACATTTTCTAATATAAAATATTTCTTCTTTCAAAATTTAAAGGTTGCACATGAAAGAACAAAAAATGGATTATTAGTGGATGTGAGAAATTCCAGATTTCACTGAAAAGTCTACTCATGGCAGGTTCTACTACTGTGGTTTTCACAGCTCTGCCAACATGGTCAAAACAATGGCAAGAAAATTATTTAGACCTGCACTAAGAGGATGGCACATATAATATTATTTTACTTATTCCGAAATGGTACATGATAATCATAGAAGGTAGAGCCTTGTAACCCAGAGCTCAATATCCTTATATATATAAAAATGAAATGCGAAATCAATGTTTGTTATCGCATCACGCAAAATCTACTGACTCAATCATTATGGAATTTTGCATGTAGGTAGCTGAAGATTTCGTTCAACATATAGGCTATTCAAAAAACTAAAGATGTTAATGTGCTTTTTTTTTTAAATAAAAAACCAAAAAGCGTTAGTTCCAGTCTTTTACCGCTAGGGCGCAGCACTGGTCGCGACGATAAATGAATTTGATTTTTTTTTAAAGCATCGGTGGTTCAGTGGTAGAATGCTCGCCTGCCACGCGGGCGGCCAGGGTTCGATTCCCGGCCGATGCATTTTTTTTAAAACAATTTTTAAAACTCATTTTTATTATATCTATATTAATAAAATGTCTTCTATATAAATGGAAATTTCATAAGTGGTGTTCGCTAAAAACTTTCGTTACAATGCATCAATTTCGACCAAATTTTCAACATTTATGTAAAACGAGATGGAGCAGGTTTTGCTTAACATCAAAATATTTTTCCTAACTTTAAAATACATAACTTTGCTGTTATCGATAAAATACAAAAAAATTCAACAGAGTTAATTTTATTTATATATAAATACAAAAAAAAAAAATTCAGCAATTCATTCAACTCAATCTAAAAAAATATTCAAAACAAGCAATTTTAAGATAACACCATATGTAAAACAGTCGGCCAAGAAAACAACAACGATATTACATCTTTCTCACATATTCACACACAATCTTGATTAATAATTAAAACTAATCTTTAGCATTGTTTATTATACTTCATAATATATAATATTCGTTAGGCAAACTTTCACTCGGATAAAACCCGGGCGAAGCCGGGTACACATCCGCTAGTAGTTACATACACCCAACATAGGTGCCAAATATAAGTTTATATTTTAAAAGCTGCATCTATAATACTACTAAAAACACATTTTGGTTGGTATAAGCATATACACTTATGGACAAAACTTAAGGAAGTTGTACCTTTTACCATGTATATCGGTATTCAAACAATAACTCTGAAAGGTATTTGATACACTGTGATCTTTATTGAAGTCACATGAGATAACCAAGTGTGTAGATAATTGCCTGTCTGATTCAGAAAAACAGATGACCGGTGACATCAAAGACTCTCACTTCCACAAGTTTTACCATGAATGTATGCCACTTGAACTTGGCATACATGAGCCTACTGTCTAATCTAGAGAGAGGTTGCAACAACTCACCTTTCCCAATCTAACCATTCTTTGGGCTTCTCCCACTGAGAGACTTCACTTCTACAGTTGTAGTAATAGCGCTTGCCGGAGGAACTCATGTGTTCCGACCAGTCGCCCACCTGCAGCCTCTTCTCCTTCTCCTGCAGCAACAACTGGTGGTCATTCTACATCAATGGGTGGACAATTACAACTGGTGGTTAGACATGGAGTCAGGGCAACTTCTTCATTATACAATGATAAGGCACAATTTGGATTATAGATTAGAAACATAAGGTATCAAGACCAAATTCAAGATCACATACTATTTATTTGAATTTGGTCTTATTACCTTGTGTTTATTCATCAATGGGTGGACAATTACAACAACTGGAGGGTGGACATGGAATTTCTTCATTCTACAATGATAAGGTACAATTTGGATTATAGATTAGAACATTATAGAACATAAAACCAAATTCAAATAAATAAATAGTCTGTGACATTTCACTAACAATGCAAGATCACATACTATTTATTTATTTGGTCTTATTACCTTGTGTTTAGGTGGACAATTATACTCCTTGTTTACTGACTACATTTCCATAGGGGGTAAATGATAACAATGAATAGCAGCAGCTTACTCTAACTGTTTGGTGTATAGATAGGGAGGGGGGAGAGTTCAGTGACATTTCAGACATATCCCAGAAATATCCTCTTCCTAAAAAAAAGTAATAACACCAAATAAATGGTGTGATGTTTCAGTAACACAGCATTGTTACCATCATCGAACAAAATAACTGAATCAGAAAAAAATATCACAGCAAACTTTTATATTCTAATCTATAATCCTCCAAAACTGTGTCTTATCATCCATTACCCAAAAATATGAAAAAGTATGAAGTTCTAACATCAAGTAACTGTGGGTAAAATCTTGGTCCCAGGTGGAATGGACTGTATGCTAGTCATCTCCCTCCTCTCTCCAGTTAAATGGTCTTTTTCATCCTGTTTGTTAAGGCTTCTACCTTTTTTTTTTTGCTTATCCCTAGTACACGTGGTACAGGCCATGATAATCATGGTGGGGAGAAGAAGGTGACTGCTTTTACTATAAGTGCACCACAAGTCTATACATGTGAAAAGCAGTTTGACTTTGCACTTACAAATGTGCCAGAGCCACTTGCACTCGCTGGTGGGGTTGGACTTATGTGGCTTCTACCATTCTGCTTGTTGACTGAGTGTCTACAGAATTCAGGGCACAGGATATCCTCAACTAAATAAATCTCCCTGTACCACCACAATGCCAGATAGTTGGTGATTTACTTCTATATGCTGTGGGCAGGTTGTACTTGAGTTAATAAGGCAGCATAACACAAGACACATCCAGCACTTGTTGGTAAGTAAAATGGATCAACAGGGGAAAACCATGTCCGAATTACATAAACTACATTGCTATTACCAACCAAACTGAATTACATATTGGGTCTATAATCCAAAAACCACTTGGCTACCATACACAAAGCTGCTAAATACTAGGTAAAGTGAGAATTAACTAGGCAGGACAAAATATCAGATCACATGGGGGCCTGACTTTAAACTTATAAGCTACAAAATTTCTGAGACAAAACAATTATAATCGGCAGCCTAGCAACAAAATAAAATGTTTAAGCTAATGGGAAAAAAAATTAATTAATAATACTCAAATCAAAATACGAGGGTGAGTAGAAGAGTATGGTCTCCTATTTTTTTTTTTCATAGAAAAACACATTTAATCACAACTTTTTATACATCATTGGAAAGGTTGGACACTTTGCTATTTTTCTACATAGTCGCCTTGATGCTCAATCACTTTTTTCATCCTGTCAACCAACTTTGTAATTCCGGTGTTGTACCACTCTCCCGCCGCCTCTTTGAGCCACTTGTCGACCCACCTGGCGGACACCTTTCTGTAGCCGAGGGTCTCAGACACAATCTTGTGCATGGAGAAGTGGCTGCAATCTTCATTCAGGCCATCCTCGATCTCTTTAAGGGTTATCCGCCGGTTTGCGCGCACCATTTCGTCGATTCGAGCCACGGTTAATTCCGGCAAACTCGGACGCCCAGACTGTTGTTCATCGTGGATGTTTATACGCCCCTCGTTAAACTCCCGGCACCATTTCCGCACATTTTTGATGTCCATGCACTTCTCACCATACACTTCCACTAACTGACGGTGAATTTTGACCGGAGAATTATTTTTCGCATTTAAAAAGCGTATAACTGAGCGCAACTCGCACTTGGCGGAGAGCTAAGGGGAAGCTCCATCGCGAACGGCTGCCAGACAGCGACTGAGCGTCCCAAGATCACCGGGAAGGTTCTAGACGGTAGAGGGGGAACCAAGGAAGGCAGCGGTGTTGTCGGATTTCACCTAGCAACGCGCGTTCGGAAATTATCTCGTAGAAGACCTTACTTTTCTACTCACCCTCGTATATTTTTAGGTTTACCTAGGTTTAGAAAATTTAAGAATGGTTATGAGGAGAGCTACCCTAGGATATGATGGCCACAGTATAACACTCATATTGAGCCAAGGAATAACAACCTGCTGCTGTGTAGAAATTCAATATGTCACACACAGCTGGCCAATATAGGAATCATCTTTAAGCAACAAAATAACAAACTCCTTGTCTCCAATTGGCCAAAAAGAAACTACTACATTACAATGAGGGTGTGGTGATAATGATACTTTGCTGTCAATAGGGATTTTGTCCACACAGGGATTTACCAACAGACTTTCTCTTCAATCACATCCAGTGCTTATAGCTAATTATGGACACAGTACTTATACCGATAATATAAATAATAAACCTATATTTGCATTAACAAGATGTCAATAAAATTATTTTTATTGTATATAGAAGAGATATAGGCATAATTTAAATCTTCATAAAAAGTTTACAATTACCCTTCATTTTAAAAGTTTCCTATATTTTTATACAAAGGGTGAGATGCCATATATGCTCTCCTCTCTCACAATGTCATATTGAAAATAAAAGGTAACAAGACTGACCAAATTATTGAAAGGTATAAGACATTATTGTTACACCTTTATTACAGAATTTTTATTGTCGTAATTACTTTATATAACATCACATGCATCATTTTCCTCCCGTAGGGATCTAAGCAGAACTTTCCTCAACCCCAACATTCACATAATAAAAGTATATTTTAATTGATAATGTGAGTATTTTTTGATACCATTTTGACACTTTTAATTTTTTTTTTCGGAATGTTTCATGATTACCTTTAAGTGATGGATAAAATTGAATTAATAAATTTGTGAACAAGGAAAAATTACAAATACAGTTGAACCTCTTTAATTCAACACCCCAAGGGAACAGAGCTTTCAGTTGAATTAAAGAAGTGTTGAATTAAGGTTAGATGATTAGCTAATCATCTAACTCACTAAAATAATATTTTTTAAAAATTGCTTTGTAATATAAATTAATGATATTAATTGAAACCATTTGTTACGACCACTAAATTGGTCGTCTTTGTTTTATGCAAATATGTTTGACTTTAAACTAGGATAAAAAGTATGTAAATCTCTTTGTTGTACAAATTGTTATGTAGATTTCTTTGTTGTATAAATCATTATGTAAATTTTCTTAATGTATAAATTGACCGTGTCTTTTAATAAAAGTAGTAGTTCTGAAATTAAGAGATTGTGCGCGTGGTGGTGGACTTTCTTTCGGGCCTTCCTCTCCCCTTGGATATGGATAGCTGGTGACATAAGGCTGGACAAAGAGGCACTAGGGCGTCTCTCGAAGTTAAAGAGGAGACAACCTTTCTGTATTGAGTCAAAAGGCCTCAAAGGACTCAATACCATTGTTATGCACTTTTTTGTATTTATTGTTTTTATTTTCATGATTAGCTTATAGTATAAAGGACAAACTGGCAATAATATATATTTTTGAAACATAAATAATTACAAATAATATTTTATTTTAATTGAATAATATAGCAGTTGAAAGGAAATAAATATGGAAAATAAAAAGGAAATTTAAAAATAATCATGAAGATATTTTTAAAAATTCCTTTATAGATGTCATTTTTGCACTGAAATCCTATTCAGGATGTATTCCAGATAGTCTATTTAAAAAAAAACATGCAAGTCTTTTTTCCTCTGAAATGTCTTTTAAATAACAAAGAGCTTTTATTGTATTAAAGGCATTCACTGCTGCTGCAGGTGTTATTTTAAATCTTTGTTTTGTGTTTATATCTTTTATAAAAACACGGAAATGGAATATTGAAATAAAATGTTATCATAATCATTGTGGCTACATTTTATGAAGATTTATTTATTTAAAAGGAAATTATTTGTAAATTTTAAAATAACTAAAATATTTCAATGCTGAAAATTAAAAAGAAAATAATATTATTAATTAGCGCACGATGCCTAAATTCCCAAGTAAAAAACAATAACACTCGCAAAATTGCGCAATGGCACTTTAACCCTCGAGCGCGCGCGCTAGAAATGTAACGTACTTGCGCGCGCTGGGTGAAATTTACCCGATATTAAAATTACATATTTTGAATATAAATATTAACTGAGGAAAAACAAAACCTTTTCTATTTCAAAGTAATAACATTTTAATTTTCAAAAAAGGCAATTATTAATAAAATATTTATATTTTTTACACAGATTAAACATTTTAAAAACTATTCTTGAATAATCTTCAAAATTGGTAATGGCATATAAAATATGAAACTATTGCTCCTTTTTAATATTAAATATATAAAATTCCATGAGGATATTTTAGACAAATCATTGCAAACTGCAATTGTATGTCCTTTATAAATTGGCTTTGCACATTTATGGCACAAAGTCGAGGTCTTCCTGTCCTTACTGGAGGGACACACTACATCTGGTAGGAAGCTTTATCTTGCGGTTCCTGACCTTCTTTATGGCTCGAAGTGCCTTCTAAAAATAATTGAAATAAATATTTAGAGTATACATTTATGATTTAAATTAACTTAACTGTAAAAAAAGGAAATTTTAAATAGTCTTTTAGGCAGTGAAGAAATGATTTTTCTTTGATTTAGTTGCTCTTTGATGAGTTCAAGGGCCAAACCTTTCAAGAATTTTCTTCAAAAGAGCTTCTAAAGGTGTATTTTAATTTTTTGCTTCTTCACCTTTCAAGCCTAGTAAATGTGTAATGACATTAGGCGTTCTCAGCTTTACTGTTTGTGAAGGACAATTTTTGAACCATTTTATTTTCGAGGCTCTCCCTATATAAAAATGTGTTTGTGGGATAATTCCCTTATTCCACAAAATTCCTTTATCTGAATATATTCCAGTGTCACTTCCATAAAAATGTTCATTTAGATGATCTTCTTCAATATCACCTTCTACAATAATCTCTTCTTGATCTAATAAATATGACCTTCTTTCCTCCATTTTATATAGAATTATAGGCTGATAAATATATATCAACCTATTATAGTTATTTTTTAAATTATTATTTCGAATTATTTATCTCACTTTAAAAAATGTTATAAAAAAAATGCAACAAAAAAAATTACGTGAGTGCGCGCGCCGGGTAATTTTTACCCGACAGTGACAATAGATGGAATTTCAGTGGGAGCTGTCAAAATGTGAAACCAAAACTTTAGACTAATTGATGAGTCAGGAAGCTAAACGAAACCACATCTCCGCCAACCGATTTTTTATTGGTTAATTCTCCATTCAAATGTTGCCATGGGTAATTTTCACCCGGCGCGCGCAACGCCGGGTTAAAGTGAAACTTTAACTGACACTTTAGTTTCACTAATAGAAACCAAAAGTGTGCAGGCACGCCGGCGTCCGCCGATTGCCACTTGCCACCGCCGTAATACCTTTTTAGCGGTAAAGTTGTAAGTAAAAAAACATTCATCTGTCGAAATTCGAATTTTAAAATGGTCGAACTATCGGAACTGTCGTATTATCGATACTGTCGAATTACGGTTTGTTATTTGATAGGCCGGAGGTTGGGACATCAGAATATGGTCGAATTAAGGTAGAGTGTCGAATTTGTGTATGTCGAATTAACGAGAGGTTATACTGTATTATTTTAATCCAAGTGAATAAATGCAATGGGAAGAAAAACCAAATATAACCAAATATACCACCATAACAAGGTCTGCCTGAGGAATACTCTGGAAGAGATGAAGCTGCTGAGGAAGAAGGCAGCAAAGACACATTCCCCTCATTGACATTTTTTGTCGTAATAGTAGCCCCTACAATTGGTCCAACCCCTCCTCTACGTGGCGAGAAGCAGCACAAGTAAGGGACTGCCCGTCCTGTAAGGCAAAGTACGGTGTCATGAGCCCCGAGCCGCTACGGTTACCCTGAAGGCCTACATGGAACTCTGAAATGTGGCTGACTAACAGGGCAATGGCACCCCTCTTTCCATGGAGCAACAATCCATACGAACAAGGCACCTCGGTTGGCTGGTATTGTGATCTGGGTGCACGGACCGATCTGATCTGCTCCATGGACAAGACATCACCACCACCTACAATTTATCACCTCACATTTTTGCAGTGGCTTACATAGATGTGGCTTGTGAATAGGGCTTTTTCATTAGGCCAACTAAATTTACCTGGCTACTGTTTAGTTATTCTAAATATGGCACATTACATGAGCTATAATTTGACAATATAAAAACTCACGACTCCTGTTAGAGATCATCTGAATTATATCAGAGGGAGAATAAGTAGCAACAACAGTTTGTTGGAATTCAGTCAAAAGAATGGCAGAGAAAATATCAAATTTCTGTGGCACTTTTATGTTTGGGCTATCTGTAAAACACAGTTAAACCTGTCTATAGCACCCCCTCTAAATAGCGCCCGATTTTAAATACGTAGTACGATGCGATTTACATTAAAAGTAACCTGTCTATAGCACCCTATTTTGGTGAGTCCCAAGAGGGGGCGCTATAGACAGGTTTAACTGTATATAGTGACTCATTTTTTCAAATCTGTGCTATACACCTTAGAAGGATTTCTCTCACACCACCGAGGCATTGATAAGAGGAATATTGTAACTCCGAGATATTGACTAGTTGTCATATACGGTAAAACCTCGCTAATACGAACCCCGGATATAGCGAACCTTCCTTTATAACGAACCTAAGGCGATTCCCCATTCCATTCCATTGAAAATACCATCGTTATAACGTGTGATTTTTTAAATAACAAACTACCTCTATAACGAACCTATTTTAGGTCCCAAAATAATAAAATCTACTTAAAATACTAGGCTAAAATGAACTTAAAATTGTAATTTAAAAATTTTAAAACAACAAAATTTTGAGCACATTCCATTTCAAGGATCGCAATTTCAAAACAAATTTAGTGGCATTGTTTGTTTTCATTTCCATTCATTTTTTCTGTATGTTGTATAAATGTTTACACATTATACTTTTTGTTAAATAGAATATCTTTGCATCCATCAAATTTGAAATATAAAAAATTCAAATGGCTTCCAAAATAAAGAAAACAAAGGCACTCTAAAAACAAAAACGTTATACCTTTTAAAAAAAGGCCATTTTCAGAACTTTTCAAAGTGAAACAACACAGGCAAAATGTTAAGAACATGTTAAAATAAGAGAATATAACTTTTCTATCATAAAAGATAGAATATAAAGCTATTAAAAATTGTTACAAAGAGGAATCAACCTCAACCTTTGCTGCGATCGTATGTGTTAGAGCTAAAAAAATTTTTTTTTTTTTTTTGTCATGAACTATTGTAATTTTAAAGCCAGCAATGGTTAGCATGAAAGGTTCAAAACAAACGAAATCTAGACTTAAGAAGAATATGTGTAAGTGTGGAAGAAAATAATATTAAATTTATTTGAGAAATTTTTTATTTTTTTAAATTTTTACAATTTGAACAGAAACGTTTTTGTTTGAAAAATATACTGTATATATATAACCTACAAGGTAATAAAACCAAATAAATTGAATTGACACCCCAAGAGTTTTCTGTTGAATTAAAGTTAGCTAGATGATTTCATCATAACATTCACTGCTAGTGGACTAAGATAACACACCAAATATATAACTAATATATAATATTCTTATAAAATAATGTTGTAATGTATTTTAATTGATAACATGATTTAATACCATTGGGACTTTTTTCCCAGAATATTTCATGATTAACTTTTAATGATGGATTGAAATACTTGATAGGAAAAATTATGAATACTATTTTAATCTGAGTGAATAAATTAAAATAGGAAGAAAGCAAATATATTAGAAAAGGCTAAGAATTTTATATTAACCCTTAACTGGACGGGTGGATTTTTCTTACGTAACTGGACGGGTTGGGTAGATTCAACCCACCTATGTAACTTTATGAAATAAGCGCTAAATAATGATTGAAATCAATATTTAAAAAAATATATTTAATTAATATATAGTTAATATACAGATTTTGACTTTTAAAAATTCTGAATATAATCTATTTACAGTTTTCAAAAATTATAAAGAAATGTTATTGCAAACGCTTAGTTGACATACAGAGCAGAGGGTTTTTATTTTTTACTGCGCTTTTTGATGGACATTTGTAGCACCTTTTTAGAGTATCAGATTGTTGTGGCATCGTAGAGAATTGTCGCCTGTAATTGCAGTGGGAGAGAATTGAGATTACGTGTGGCCAGGTGTTCATCAGTCAATGCTCTCCTAAGATCAACAATAAATTGACGCCTTTCTTTTTTACCTTTTTTATCAATCTGATTACCGATTTTCTTTCTTTCTTTTTTTTTTTTTAACATAGGAGACTAAAGTGGTTGTTCCAGAGAAACCAAAAATAGAGGTTCCTGATTCTCTATTAGGGTGCGGTTGAAATTGTGGTGAATCTAAGGTTGTTCTTTCTCATCGTTCCTAAATATGTAAGGCCATGTTCTTTCAACTTATCAACTAATTCTACTGAAGTGAATCAATTGTCTGCTGGAATATTTCTTCCAAAGTGTGGTCGACTAATCTCTAAAACATATATATTTTGGGTTGGCAGGGATAGTTCTCTCTGTTGACTTGATTGATTATTCTACTTATCCATAGAAAGAAGTGTTATTTTATAAAAGGAAGCTAAAAATAGCGGAAGATAGAGACTCAAGTATGAGCCACGAGCTAACACTGACACGAAAAATTCTCACGCTTCTGGACGGGCTGGGCGGAATCCGCCCACACATGCAAATTTAACCCCCCTCCCAAAACTGAAATTTATAAACGATGGATGGAAAATGTCTGTATCGCTGTAAAATTAGAATACATGAAAGCTGGTAGCCCTAGGTGAACGAAAAATATATATTTTTTTCTATATTAAATTTATGCATGGGCAGAATCTACCCAACCCGTCCAGTTAAGGGTTAAAATATCTTTATCTTTTGAATGATAAAAGGCACAATTTGGATTATAGATTATAAACACAAGGTAATAAGACCTAATCCTAATAAATTAATAGTGTGTGACATTTCGATAACAGCATTGTTACTAGTTTCTATTTTAAAATTGAAAAAAAAAACTTTATAGCATTAAAGCATATTATACTATTGTTTTGGAAAAAAGAAAACTTATTGAATTCCATTAAACATTGTAAAATAACTTTATAAATAGTGGTCTGTAATAAACTTTAACGAAATGAGTTTTCTAGAATTCTTGCCTGACTCCTGATTTTTCTGTAGGTTTCAAAAATTTCTATATGAATGTCATATCTTTTTACATCTCCCAAAAGCCTTGTTTCTATGGATGAAGTTGGTGTCATGGTTGAATCTTCCCTTTCTTCTTGCATCCCATCATCTAACTTTTACTCGTCTAAAGGAAATTATGATACAGCACAAGTTGGATTATAGATTAGAACTACAATTGATAAGACACAATTTGGATTATAGATTATAAACACAGGGTAATAAGACCAAATCCAAATAAATAAATAAATAGTGTGTGATGTTTCGGTAACAGCGTTGTTATCATCTTCAGACAAAAAAATTTCTCATTCAATACTTTTGTCTGAAGATGGTAACAACGCTGTTCCCGAAACATCACACACTATTTATTTATTTGGTCTTATTACCTTGTGATTAGAACTACAAGGTAATACGACCAAATCCAAATAAATATACACAATGTAACACACTATTTATTTATTTGGTCTTATTACCTTGTTGATAGAAAAAATTCTATTATTTATTTGCAGTAAAATCCAAGTTTTTGGTATCGTCAAATTAAAAATAGTAACCAGCCATTGTTTTTTGCATCCACATTATGGCGTTCAATTTAGCACTTTCCTCAAGCAAATTACACTTTGCATGTGCTGTGTTAGTAATTCTGGGGAATATTGACTCTATAGCTATCATACCTTTTAAAATGTTCAAATCTACGCCTTACCAACAGACATTCCATTCCCTATATAACAAACACTATAGTTTCGACATTTGAGTAACTTCAAACCATTCCTTATTTTATACTAGAGCCACAACAGATGTATTAGAGAGACACAAGCACAATTCGGATTAGAGATTATAGCTACAAGAAAATAACACCTAATCACAAATAAATTAATAGTGGGTGACATTTCGGTAACAATGCTGTTATCGAAACTTCACACATTATTAATTTATTTGGATTAGGTGTATTACCTGGGGGTCGGTGGAAGGCTGGTTAAACCGTTTGGTTTTCGACCACTACGACCCGGGTTCGATTCCCGCATTGAACACTTTTTTCTGTTTAAAAAAATGCTCCAATGGCCCCCGATTCTTGCAAAAGTCCAACCCCACCAGCGAATGCAAGTACCCAAACGGGGCTCTGGCACATTTGTAAGTGCAAATTCCAACTGCTTTTCACATGTGTAGACATGTGGTGCACTTACAGTAAAAGCAGTCGCTAACTACCCACCATGATTATCATGGCTTTGAGATAAGAAAAAAGAAGAAGAAGAGGTGTATTACCTTGTAATATTTACATCTTATTGTGAATTTTGTCCTAACATTAGTCTCTGTTACACATGTAGAAATTTGAATTAAAAATGGACGATGGTGTATTTACAACTTATTATTATTATTATTTTTTTAATTTTGTTTAAACCAATGTTAGTTGGCTTTTTTTTTTCAATTAATAGCAGCGAGCTGACCATCAACAGCCATCAGTTACATGTTCAATCATCAATGTAAGTAGCTCCATCCACATTTTAGCTCAGCTTTTAACTCTTTTCTCAACCATTTCAAAACCCATAAAGTTAAATTGAAGCAAGAAAGCAGCTAGGAGTGAAACTTTTATGGGAATAAAATAACCACCTTATTGATAAAGCACAATTTGGATTATAGGTAATAAGACCTAATCCAAATACACAGTCGAACCTCTTTAATTTAACACCCCAAGGGATCAGAGCTTTCGGTTGAATTAAAGGAAGTGTTGAATTAAGGTTATTCAGATGATTAGCTAATCATCCAACTCACTAAAATAATATTTTTTAATATAAATTAATGATATTAATTGAAACCATTGTATGTACTTTTTTGTAATTATTTTTTTATTTTCATTATTAACTTCAGTATCAGGGACAAATTGGCAATAATACATATTTTTGAAACATAAATAATTACTAAACACAAGGTAATAAGACCAAATCCAAATAAATAAATAAATAGTGTGTGACGTTTCGGTAACAGCGTTGTTACCATCTTCAGACAAAAGTACTGAATTTATTTATTTGGATTTGGTCTTATTACCTTGTGTTTATAATCTATAATCCAAATAAATAATTACTAATAATATTTTATTTTAATTGAAGAATATAGCAGTTGAAAGGAAATAAATAAGGAAAATAAAAAGAAAATTTAAAAATAATATTTAAAAATAATCATGAAGATATTTTTAAAAAATCCTTTATAGATGTCTGTTTTGCACTGAAATCCTATTCAGGATGTATTCCAGATAGTCTATTTAAAAAAAAAAAAAAACATGCATGTCTTTCTTCCTCTAAAATGTATTTTAAATAACAAAGAGCTTTTATTGTATTAAAGGCGTCCACTGCTGCTGCAGGTGTTATTGATTTTGTGTTTAACCCTTAACTGGACGGGTTGGGTAGATTCGGCCCATGCATAAACTTAATATAGGAAAAATATATATTTTTCGTTTACCTAGAGCTACCAGCTTTCATGTATTCTAATTTTACAGTGATACAAACATTTTCCATCCATCGTTTATAAATTTCAGTTTTGGGACGGGGGTTAAATTTGTATGTGGGGGCAGATTCTGCCCAGCCCGTCCAGAAGCGTGAGAATTTTTCGTGTTAGTGTTAGCTCGTGGCTCATAATTGAGCTATTTTTTTTACTATTTTTAGCTTCCTTTTATAAAATAACACTTCTTTCTTTAGATAAGTATAATTATCAATCAAGTCAACAGAAAGAACTATCCCTGCCAACCCAAAATATATAAAGTTTTAGAGATTAGTCTACCACACTTTGGAAGAAATATTTCAGCAGACAATTGATTCACTTCAGTAGAATTAGTTGGTAAGTTGAAAGAACATGGCCTTTCATATTTAGGAAGGATGAGAAAGAACAAACCTCAGATTCTACCACAATTTCAACTGCACCCTAATAGAGAATCAGGAACATCTATTTTTGGTTTCTCTGGAACATATCCCCCCCCCCCCCCACAAAAAAAAAAAAGAAAGAAAATAGGTAATCAGATTGATAAAAAGGGTAAAAAAGAAAGGAGTCCTATTATTGTTGATCTTGGGAGAGCATTGACTGATGAACACCTTGCCACACGTAATCTCAATTCTCTCTAACTGGAATTACAGACGACAATTCAAGATGAATGATGGTTAAGTACACCAAGGGAATCTACGATGCCACAACAATCTGATACTCCAAAAAGGTGCTACAAATGTCCATCAAAAAACGCAGTAAAAAATAAAAACCCTTTGCTCTGTATGTCAACTAAGCGTTTGCAAAAATATTTCTTAATAATTTGTGAAAACTGTAAATAGATTATATTTAGAATTTTTAAAGGTCAAAATCTGTATATTAACATTTGTATCAATTAAATATTCTTTTGAATATTAATTTCAATCATTTTTTGCGCTTTTTTCATAAAGTTACATAAGTGGGTTGAATCTACCCAACCCGTCCAGTTACGTAAGAAAAATTCACCCGTCCAGTTAAGGGTTAAATCTTTTATAATAACACGGAAATGGAATATAGAAATAAAATGTTATCATAATCATTGTGGCTACATTTTATGAAGATTTATTTATTTAAAAGGAAATTATTTGTAAATTTTAAAATAACAAAAATATTTCAATGCTGAAAATTAAAATAAAATAATATTATTAATTAGCGCACGATGCCTAAATTCCTGCATAAAAAATTTTAAAAAACACTTGTGACATGTGCAAAGGCACTGTAAATTGAAACTTAAACTAACAGAAACCAAAATGGTGCAGGCGCGATCCTATCGGCGCCCGCCTTTTGCCACCGCCGTAATACCTTTTTAGCGGTAAAGTTGTATGTGAAAAAAACATTCATCTGTTGAAATTCAAATTTTAAAATGGTCGAACTATCGGAACTGTCGTATTATCGATACTGTCGAATTACGGTTTGTTATTTGATAGGCCGGAGGTCGGGACATCAGAATATGGTCGAATTAAGGTAGAGTGTCGAATTTGTGTGTGTCGAATTAACGAGGTTATACTGTAATTTAATAGTGTGTGATGTTTCTTAACAGCATTGTTACCATTATCATCAGACAAAAGTACTGAATGAGAAAATATTTCACAGCATGTTTTAAATAGTTACTATTACCAAATGTTTAAACAAGATAGCAGAGAAGAGAGAGAAGATGATAGTTTTCTAGATAGTTACTGAAACGTCACACACTATTTATTTGGATTTGGTCTTATTACCTTTGTGTTTATAATCTATAATCTGAAATGTCCTTATCATTATATTTGAACTAGTGTTATCTTTTTTTATGTATACATACAGTAAAACCCCGCTATTACGAACCCTGAATATAGCGAACCTTCCCTTATGACGAACCTAAGACGATTCCCGATTCCATTCCATTGAAAATACCATCGTTATAACAAACTTTGTGACTTTTAATATAACGAACTACCCCTATAACGAACCTATTTAGGTCCCAAAATAATAAAATCTATTAAAAATACTATGCTTATAACGAACTTGAAAATGTAATTTAAAATAAAATTAAAACAACAAATTTTGAGCATGTTTTTACACATTATACTTTTTAATAAATAGAATATCTTTGTAACCATCAAATTTGAAATAGAAAAAAGCAAATGGCTTCCAAAATAAAGAAAACAAAGGCATTCTAAAAACAAAAACGTTATTACTTAAAAAAAAAAAAAAGGTAATTTTCAAAGTGAAACAACACAGGCAAAATTTCAGAACATGTTAAAATAAGAAAATATAATTTTTCTATTATAAGATATAAAATAAAAGGCTATTAAAATTATTTACAAAGAGGAATCAACCTCGACTTTTGTCGTGATCGTATGGGTTAGGGCTTAAAAAAAAGTCCATATAAACGGGCTTATGCTATGAACTATGGCGATTTTAAAGCTAGCAATGGTTTACATGACAGGTTCGAAAACAAAACAAAATCTAGACTTAAGAAGAAAATGTGGAAACATGAAATGGAAGAAAAAGACTTAAAAACTTTATTTGAAAGGTGCAATGCTTGAAGAGTGCTTTAAAGCAACAAGGTATTAGGGCCATTTTTTCAAGTAAACATTGTATTATATTACAAAACTATTTTAGACGCGTAATATTCTTTTTTTTTTTTCTTTTTGTAATTTGATAACAGATGGTGCGCTAGTGCATCGTAATATAATTGTATTATATAATGTGATAAAGATGTTTTAAAATAATTTTATATCTTTGAATATATATTTAATAAAATTTTGACTAGGATTTGTCTTGATTTTGAAATTAGACATAGAGATACATTAGACATAGACATAGAGATAGTTCAGCCAGCCGAAATATTGGCAAAATAAATATTTTATTAAATCCAATATATACCTTTTATTATCTAATGAATTAAGTATGGATTGCTCTATTTTCAAAAAGAGATACATGTATGTTAATGATAAGAAGAACCTATCATCAAATAATTTCTTTTATTATTCAGTATTAATGTAAGGAAATTGGTGAATTAAGGGAATTAAAACAAAGTGACCACTATTAAGAGGCAGCCTCTTCCAGTGTGTATCGCTGTCGTTTATTTATACAGTCTAAAAATTTTGAAAAGTAAAAAAAAAAAATAGCCAAACCGTGGCTATAGTGAACCAAAAGCTCTGTCCGTCCCTATCGGTGATAACAGTAACTTTTTAAAAGCATTTTTCCTCATTCAGTCCTTTGTCTGATGATGGTAAAAACGCTGATACCAAAACAACACACACTATTTATTTGGTCTTATTACCTGGTAGTTCTAATTTATAGTCCAAATTGTGCCTTATCATAATATAAAATTTAGTGTAGGCCTTTATTTGAAAGGGGCAATGCCTGAAGAGTGATTTCAGGCCACAAAGTACAGTAAAACTCCTCTATAGTGAACCCTAATGGGACACAATTTTTGGTTAACTGAAGCCACGGTACAACTTTTTTTTACTTTAGTTAAATATCATCTTGTATAATTAAAGGATAGCTATACACACAGGAAAAGGCTACCTTTTTAATGCGGTCACTTCATTTTAATTCCTTAAATTAACCTATTTCCATGTATTAATGTTGTGTATCAAAATGGCCACAAAATATATTGTGAAAAGAAGTCCTTTAATGATAGGTTCTTTTAACCATTAGCATAAATCTATGTCTGATATTAAAAATCAAGGCAATTCCTAGGCAAAGCTTTTTATCTTCTTTCTTATCTCAAAAGCTTTTTATTGATTATATATTAAAAGATATAAAATTATTTTGAAATAATAAGGCACAATTTGGATTATAGATTATAAACATAAGGTAATAAGACCAAATCCAAATAAATATATAGTGTGAGACGTTTCTGTAACGGCATTGTTACCATCTCATTCAATACTTTTGTCTGAAGATGGTAACAACGCTGTTACCGAAACGTTACACACTATTTATTTATTTGGATTTGGTCTTATTACCTTGTGTTTATTTTAAAATAACTTTGCCATATTACACTCTGATAAGGCCCAATTTGGATTATAGATTATAAACACAAGGTAATAAGACCAAATCCAAATAAATAAATAGTGTGTGACGTTTCAGTAACAGCGTTGTTACCGAAACATCTCCACCTATTTATTTATTTGGATTTGGTCTTATTACCTTGTGTTTATAATCTATAATCCAAATTGGGCCTTATCATTTTTAAAGACCAAATCCAAATAAATAAATAGATAAATACCAAAGTCACACACTATTTATTTGGTCTTATGTGTTCATATTACACTCTATAGTACAAAGTTTAGTTGAAAAATATCTAATACCCTGTTGCTTCGAGTTTTGCCCTTTTCAAATAAGGTTAATTCTCTTCCATTTCCAGTTTCAATATATTCTCTTGAAGTCTAGATTTCGTTTTGATTTGAACCTGTCATGCAATCCATTGTTGGCTTTAAAATCATCATTTAAATGGCATTTAAAAATCACTTTTTGTTGCATAACATGCCATTTGAATGAGATAAAGCACATTTGGATTATAGAGACAAGAAAATAAAGACCTAATCCAAATAATTTAATAGTGTGTGACGTTTCAGTAACAGCACTGTTACAATTATACATTATTTGATAACAAAAGAATAAAAATCTAATAGTGTGTGATGTTTCAGTAACAATGCTGTTTCCGAAACATCGCACACTATTTATTATTTGGATTAGATATTATTTCTTGTATGCCATTTGAACATTTTTTTTAGCCTTGGCGAAAACTAGCTAGATACAGTTCAATCTCTAATTTGACACCCCAAGGGATCTGAGCTTTCGGTTGAATTAAAGTAAATTAGATGATTTCATCACAACATTCACTGTTAGTGGACATTTTTATAGGATAACCAAATACATCCTAACCTTGTTAATTTAACACCTGTGATAATTCAACCATGTTTTCATGTCCTGACCTCCAGCCTATCAAATAAAAAATGTTTATTTGGCCGATTTTTAAAAGATCAAATTTCAATAACATTGAATGATTCTTGTCTATATAATAATATATTGCTAAGAGCACAGCGGCCGTAGTTAGCATATGTGCACTGTGCTTAAAGTCGAGCTGTTTTATGATAAGCAGTGGCCTCTCCCAAAGGTCCTGTTTAGTGCATCTAATGCAAGCCAAAATGTGTTCTGGCGCTGCAGGTGCCAAGCTACTATTTTGGCAAGATTTTGTTGTTATTTTCTATCTTCAATGGTTTGAGATGGCCTGTTCTAAATCTTGTTAGAGTTGTTTGATGCTGTCTGAGGTTCAGAGCTCCTCCACTCCACTGTACCAACTGTACATTACTCCTAGGATGTACCAACTGTGCTTAGATGGGATCCTCCAGTTCATGTTAAAGTGATACAATGCATTGCAAATATCAGCGGCAATGTCTAGGGAGATTTTGTTTACTCAGGGACAATTTAGGCCTAACTTTAGCGGCTGTTAGTCACTAACGTAGACAATGAGGTTTCGTATAGCTATTCAAAATAATATTACAAATTAAAATAAATACCACACAGAATGCATGCCCTCCTTTGAAGATCAATGAGCTAGAAAGGTCTTATTACTTTGTAGTTCTAATTTATAACCCAAATACCCCATAAGGTTCTAAAGTAAACAGCCATAAAAGATTTATTTATAAGATGATTTTTTAAATAAGATGTTTAGCCTTTTCTAAATACAGTAAAACCCCTCTATAGTGAACCCCAATGGGACAGAGCTTTTGGTTCACTATAGCCACGGTTTGGCCATTTTTTTTTTTTTTTTTTACTTTTGTAAATTTTTAGACCGTATAATTAAAAAACAGCCATACACACTGGAAAAGGCAGCCACTTAATAATGGCTACTTTGTTTTAATTCCCTAAATTGACCTATTTCTTTACAGTAATGCTGAATATCAAAAGAAGTCATTTGATAATAGGTTCTTCTTATCATTAGCATACATGTTTATATATAAACCTATGTATTATTTAAAAATTAAGCCAAATCCCCTAGGCAAAACTTTATTAATTATATATTTAAAAGGTATAAGAGTAGTTTAGAACATCTTTCTCAAATAATATAATACTATATTTATTTGAAAAAATGCCTCTAATACCTTGTTTTTGAAAGTGAAAAGTGAAAATCAGAATTGTCTTAAAATATATCGTTATTTCCATCAAAGGAATAAAGCTCAGTGTATTCTGAATCAATTGAAGATAAATCAAAAGTATCCAATTCAGAAAAATTGGACGCGAAACATGTTGATACGATAGCGCGATCGGTAAAATTGGGTATAAAAAAACTGCAATTTACAAACACAAAATCGGTGGTAAAATGGCCAGCCAAGGAGAATATCCGCGAACCCTGAATGAGTCATATACCTAACAAGACTTCCGTTCTAAAAATAGAAATGTAGTGCTAGTTTTTGAGAATTTTTAAGTCGATTTTTGTTTGTGGCTATAAAACATAGGGCACTATTTTTTTTTTCTTCCAATTCTAGTTTCCACATATTCTTCTGAAGTATAGATTAAGTTTTGTTTTTAACCTGTTATTCAAACCATTTCTGGCTTTAAAATTATTTGGAATTATTTTTTAGCCTAGGTTTAATTTGATATAGAACGCTTCTAAAAGGGCAGGCTGCCACTGTTTTTTTTTTTTAGAACGCCACTCTTTGTTTCTTTTCTTTATTTTGGAAGCCATTTGTATATATTTTTTCTATTTAAAAATTGTCGAATGCAAAGATATTCTATTGAATAAAAGTATAATGTGCAAAAATTTATACAACATACAGCAAAAATAGAATGTAAATCAAAACAAACAATGGCGCTAATTTTTTGTTTTGAAATCGCGATCCATGAACTGAAACATGATTAAAAAAATTAGGTTGTTTTAAAATTTTTTTAAATCACAATTTTAAGTTTGTTATAAGCTTAGTATTTTTAATAGATTTTATCATTTTGGGACCGAAAATAGGTTCATTATAGGGGTAGTTCGTTATTTTAAAAATCGCAAAGTTCGTTATAACGATGGTATTTTCAATGCAATGGAATCGGGAATTGCCGTGGGTTCGTTATAAGGGAAGGTTCGCTATATCCAGGGTTCGTATTAGCGGGGTTTTACTGTATATTTGAGTTCTTCCCATTCCATTTATTGATTAAAATAGTATTTGTAATTTCCCCCTTATTAAAAAATGTATTGATGCAATTTTATCAGTCACTAAAAGTGGCTTTGAACCTTTACCACATGCACCCTATTCACCAGATTTAGCTCCATCTGAATTCAACCTATTTTCTCATTTGAAAAATTCACTTTCTGGCATTCATTTTAGGTCAGATGAAGAGGTCATTGATGCTGTAACCTCATTTTTTGAGTCACTTGAAACATCGTTCTTTTTGGAGGGCATAAAAGCATTAGAACATCGCTGGAAAAGTGTATAGACCTTAAAGGGGATTATGTTGAAGGATAAATCATAATCATTTTATTAGTCATTTTCTTTATATGTCAGGCCACAGACTTATGGGACACCCCTCGTACTTCAATTCAACTGAAAGCTCTTGATCCTTTGAGGTGTTAAACTGATGAGAGAGAGTGGACTATATATAATTAAAATATTATTTTTAGAAAATAATCCATTGTAATATATTCTAATTATTGTATTTTGATATCATTGGGACTTTTTAGTTTAATTTTTTTAATAATGTTTCAATATCAACTTTTAGTGATTTGCATCAATACATTTGTAAACATTACAAATACTATTTTAATCAAGTTTTTTTTTTTTGCTTATCCCTAGTACACGTGGTACAGTCCATGATAATCATGGTGGGTAGAAGAAGGCGACTGCTTTTACTGTAGTAAGTGCACCACATGTCTACACATGTGAAAAGCAGTTCGACTTTGCACTTACAATATTGCCAGAGCCCCGTTTAGTTACTTGCACTCACTGGTGGGGTTGGACTTTTACAAGAATCGGGGGCCATTGGAGCATTTTTTTTTTTTTTTTTAATCAGAAAAAAAGTGCCCAATGCGGGAATTAAACCCGGGTTGTAGCTGTCAAAAACCAACGGTTTAGACCATCCTTCCACCAACCCCCGCTTAATCTAAGTGAATGAATGAAATGGGAAGAAAGAGAATAAATAAGATGAGGCACAATTTGGATTATAGATTATAAACACAAGGTAATAAGACCAAATCCAAATAAATAAATAGTGTGTGACGTTTCGGTAACAGCGTTGTTAGTCACACACTATTTATTTATTTGGATTTGGTCTTACCTTGTGTTTAGAATAAATATGTAAAATGAAAATTTTTTAAAATGTCATTTAAAACACTCATTATTTCATAAAGAAATATATTAGGGATGTTTAGTTTTTATTTATAAATATTTATTTATATGGTGTGTGTGTTGTGTTTCCAATCTATAATCTAAATTGTACCTTATCCACAATTTTAGATAATTACCTCTGCAGCAGTACAAGACTTAATGAGCTCCACCACCACCACAGAATCTGACATGTGTGGCTTCCCCATTATGTGGAAACCTGGCAGCTAGGAAATTAACGGTTCAATTTAAGAGTGTGTGAGAGAAGTTGAAACACTTGTTTCTCTAGTTTAGTCATTTCAACTGCTTAGATCTAAAACTTGGGTGCTTCAATTGTCTACAATTGTATTGAGAGCACTCACATCTGAAATAAACCCTTTGCAGCAAATGTTTTAATTTCACTGTATAACGTGGCAATAGTTAAACCTGTCTATAGCGCCCCCCTCTAAATAGCACCTCCCTCTCTATAGTGCCCGATTTTAAATACGTAGTACGATGCGATTTACATTAAAAGTGACCTGTCTATAGCACCCTATTTTGGTGAGTCCCAAGAAGGGACGCTATATACAGGTTTAACTGTACATACCTCACTTTTTGAAATAAAAAAAAAAATTTAAAGGTTATTCCTTATTGCAATGGTCATTATCTTGGCAGTCAAGTTTGGAATATATATGCAGGAGATATGCATATACAGTAGAACCTCCATGAGAGGAAACCTTTCTACAAAGGACAGTTTTAATTTACAAAACTACCATTTTTACTATTTAGCAACTCTCTAGCTTGAGGAGCATGAACTCATGGAATTTGTGTAATCTTTACACAAGGGGATAAGAAACAACAACAACAGCAACTCTCTGGTAGGAGGACACCTCTCCCTAAAGGACACTTTGGCTCTGTAATTAGGTTTGTCCTTTACAGGGAGGTAGTTCTACTGTACACGCATCTAAAATAGTTTAAATTTATGATAACATATGATGCACTGATGTATCCTATAGATGTAGTTTAAATACAACTTAGATATCTAGTGCTCTAAACTAGATATTATATCAATTCTAGGATCTTTTGATGCTCTCCAGTAAGAGGACACCTCTCCCTAAAGGACACTTTGGCTCTGCAATTATGTGTCCTTTACAAGGGAGGTAACTCCACCTTTGCCGGTCCCAAGCCCGGATAAAAAAGGAGGAGGGGGAGTAGTAACAAGCTTACTAAAAAACCTGGGTTCAACTGGCCCAGCTGATAGTACCCTGTAAGGGCTCCTAATCCAGGGATACAGGATGAGCAGCGTTTGTAATCCATTTTAGGAGCGGCTGTACATGACAGCTGTTCCTCATGTCAGAGGCGGCCATTTCTTTTGGAGCTAAGTCGGCCTGCCACTGAGTAGTGCTCCCAGTCTTAATGACAAAGGCATTCTACTTCACCCAGTCATGATGGTTGTCCAACAACACTATCAAGGGTCACAACTTGATATCCTAATATGATTGAATGAAGATAAGAAAGAAGAAGACAAGGGAGGAGGTAGTTCTACTGTATAATTAAATAGTAATTTATCCTGCTGAATAAGTTTCCTTGTTTTACACCACACACCAATCAAACAGAACTAACATTGATGGGTAAGTAAGTAGGGACTTACCTCCACTTTATTCTGTTCATGGTTAGAAGAAGTCCTATAGGAATTATTAGTCCTTGGATTTTCCGTAGTTTTGGATGATGATGAGGATGATGAAGAGAAGCTGTTTTCTCTGCTGTTGCTGAAATTTGGATTGGAGGAGGAGGAGGAGGAGGTGTTTAATTTAGTCCTTTCTTTGTTTAACGGGGATTTGCTGGACGATACTGCTGGACACACACACAGGTCTTGGTTTCAAGGAGGGAAAATATGTTTCAAATAAGTTGGCTGGGGCAGGCTCACAATCTCAAAGTCTAGCTTTATGTCCATTTTGATAGGAGAGGCGAACTTGGTCTTTGTAGATTAATATTATCCCGGCAAAATTTCCATCTATATTATAGCCATAGATTTGGCCCAGCCACTTAACCAGATAAACACCTCTTTGGCAGATTGTCAAGATTCCATTAGATCCCGTGTGGATCTTGTGGAATAAAGTCTGCCCTTAGCCTAAAACCATGGACTATAGGTAGACGCTTTTCAGTTTGCCAAAGCTGGTGTTGTGGCTTTGTTACCGACCTGAGTTCACTAGTTTGTGGCGATGATCAATAGATGGCGTCTAGTTTTGATGTCTTTTTTGACCTTTGTCTTTGTAGAGTTTCTTTAATTCAAAAAATGGGAGACAAGCTTTCACACGGTCATGCTTAGCGGAGTCAGTGGCCTGAGGAAACGTGACTGTGTGAAAGCTTGCCTCACATTTTTTTAAAATAAAAGAAACTGCAAATATTTTAATATTTATTTAATTATTGAACTCTTAGAATTGTGAAAATTTTTTAGTCATTAATAAATGCTCATCTGTAACAACTTTTATTATTTTTAAAATGTATACATTTGGAATGAAATCTGACAAAATAGCTTTACATATCATTTACCCGTTGGAGAACTACTGGAATAATAGGAGCAGACCAATTCCTGAATTACCAAATGGTCCATTGTTCTGTACTTGGTGATTTTTGTGGGACCAATTATATTTTAATGCATTTTTAAAGGTAATATATATAACCTTTCTTTTTTTTTTTTTTGCTTATCCCTAGTACAAGTGGTACAGGCCATGATAATCTTGGTGGGTAGAAGTACTGTAAGTGCACCACATGTGAAAAGCAGTTTGACTTCGACTAATCATATTTTAATCCATAAGACTAGATTATTATTAATAGATTAAACTATTTATGTACCATATATTTTATCATTTTTAATAAGATGTTATTTTTCAAAAATATATATATACAGTTAAACCTGTCTATAACGCCCCCTTTAAATAGCGCCTCCCTCTCTATAGCGCCCGATTTTAAATACGTAGTACGATGCGATTTACATTAAAAGTGACCTGTCTATAGCACCCCCCCCCCCCCCCCCCCATAGTCCCAAGAGGGGGCGCTATAAACAGGTTTAACTGTATATTTAATTCATTAATTTTGGACACTGGTGTACTTTGATTTGGTAGCATTTGAACCTGTTTGGTATTTAATTTCAGGTGCACAACAGAAGCTTGGGGTAACTAAGAATGTCATTTGCTGTAATTTTGTCCACCAATATTTTACTGAGGGAGTTATTTGAATTGAAGAAAGGAATGTGATATTTTCTACAAACAGAATATAGGCCGAGAATGAATTCAAATGTATACATTAAAGACAGGTAATCCACAACAACAAAAAGCCTTTATTACGAACACTCGTCCCATACAGGATTCTCCCAGATACAGAAGTAAACATAACAGTTATCTACCAGAAAGTGGGGATTAACATTGACCTTTCTTCAAGTTGGTTCCCTCATCTGTGTTGTGTCTATTGTCTATGTTGTTTTCCAGAATTTGTGAAAAGCTAATGCATTGGGAGTTTTCACTACTTTTGTCAATAGAACATATGGTGAATTGTTTTCATAACCAATGTTTTGATGTAGAATTTTTCTCTCCGTCTCCAGTACCAGACAATAAAACATGTATTATGACAGGTAATCAATAGTCCAGACATTCAACTTCTCACCCGTAAGACAAGATCAGTCCGGTGAAGCCTAACTGAGTTAATAATCCACTTGATTACAGAAAGAAACCAACAGATATCCTATATAAATCTCTATTCATGATGAAATTGTGAAAAACTTTTAAATTACAAAATATTTCCTCACAATGAGTTTCTTTTTATTTTAAATTGCTAGCTTTCAAGTGATACTCGCTCTTCAATGGGCTTAAAATATCCATGCTGTGCGTGTTTGTATTTGAAAACATTTCTTGTTAGATATAGTTGATATTTTATTAAGCCCGTTGAAGAGTGATTATCACTTGAAAGCTAGCAATTTAAATGAAAAGAAACTCATTGTGAGGAAATATTTTGTAATTTAAAAGATATATCTGTAGGTATCTAAGATGTATATATTTTCAAAGTTTCTTTAAATGTTGTAAGAGAAATTTCTCTCAATATCATAAGTATAGTTTTGATATATATAAATAATAATTTATATAATATATCCTTCATTTTGTTAATGTGGAACTCTTGTTGAAGGAGGGCTGATAAGTCGGAAAGATTGAGAAAATAAAAAGTTGCACAAGAACCTTAGCCCTGGGAGCATTTTATTAAGATATCCTTGCTTCTCTACTAGTAATTCTGTCCAATAAAAAAATGATCAACACAGAAGAATTAGAAAGACATTTTACTCTTGTTTTTTTTTTTTTGCTTATCCCTAGTACACGTGGTACAGACCATGATAATCATGGTGGGTAGTTAGCGACTGCTTTTACTGTAAGTGCACCACATGTCTACACATATGAAAAGCAGTTCGACTTTGCACTTACAAATGTGCCTGAGCCCCATATTTTATTCTGTGGTAGGCATTGGTTGAGTTTGTGCTTTTCCCACTTAGGTTAATGTTTGCTATCATAAATATCTTTCAGTTTTTAAATTGGCAAGCACAGGACAGTCTTAGTGGAATATCTATAAGAGGTCATCTCTTTACAAAGAACAGCTTTTATAACCAAAAATACCTTTTTTTCTAATTAGCAGCTCTCCAGTAAGAATTCACCTCTCTAAAGATTCATTTAAAAAGAGGTGCTGTAGCTACTATAAATTGTTTGTATCTCTATCATTCAGTGAACTATAAAAATATATATGTGTGCAAATAAAGACATCTAACAGGAAGACTGAGTCAAACAACCTCAAAATTGTGTGTTATTAAGCTTCATGGAAATGTCAGAAAAGCAGTAACTCTACATTGTGCCTAAACTGGCGCAGATCAACTGGACTCAAAATTGTTGGCTACTTCAGAATGATCCTGGGGGCAATTTAAGATGGAGAAAGAGGACTCAAACATTGACAACATGGCTCCAACTGGGGAAAACTCTCCTTCTAAAGGATCAACACCCTCAATGGCCTGTACATCCCTTCAGTCTCTACGGACACTTCAGCCATTTCCCCCTCCACAAACAGTTGATAAGCAACATGTGGCTTGGATTGCTCTTAGAAATCACACACCATAATGGAACTATTTATAATCTTTTTGTCTAGGAAAAACCTTTCTCTTACAAATCTGTCGCTATATTCATGACAATAGCTACAACACCCTCATTCAAACTCTTTGGGATAAAAACAATTTCCAGTTTTCCCCTTTTAAATGTTCTATCTACAATGGTGGGAAACCTTGATAAAGCCCAATTTGGATTATAGATCAGAAACACAGGGTAATAAGACCACAAATCCAAATAAACAATGCTTTTACCGTAAGTCACACACTAGTTATTTATTTGGATTTGGTCTTATTACCTGACGTGAAACCTTTAACCGAGATAAGACAGACCACTCCTAATATCAAACTTCTATTTTAATTAGAGACATACATTTATTTTTGTATGACTTCTACACCTTTGCTCCACAGTTTACATTTGTTCAGTTTTTTTTTTCACAGTTTATTATCAAGATGTGATAAGGCACAATTTGTGCACCGTGACAGCCTAATATGATTGAGTGGAGATAAGAAAGAAGAAGAAGGGGATCAAATATTATCCCATATGTTCCACAAGAAGCTTTCCTTATCTTAAGTGGTATCAATAAATTGTATTGTCATTATACAGTATAACCTCGTTAATTCGACACACCCCAATTCGACACTCGGCGATAATTCGACCATGTTCCGATGTCCCGACCTCCGGCCTATCAAATAACAAACCGTAATTCGACAGTATCGATAATACGACAGTTCCGATAGTTCGACCATTTTAAAATTCGAATTTCAACAGTTGAATGTTATTTTACATGCAACTTTACCGCTAAACGGTATTACGGCGGCGACGATCGGCATCGGCGGGCGGCGATACGATCGCGCCTGCGCACTTTTGGTTTCTGGTTAGTTTAAGTTTCACTTTGCAGTGCCGTTGCGCAATTTCGCGGATGTTATTGTTGTTGTTTTTTTACGCGGGAATTTCGGCATCATGCGCTAACTAATAATATTTTTTAACATTGAAATATTTTAGCTATTTTTAAATTTATAAATAATTTATTTTTAAATAAATAAATCTTTATAAAATGATCCAACAATGATTATGATAACATTTTATTTCAATATTCCATTTCTGTGTTATTATAAAAGATTTAAACACAAAATCAATAACACCTGCAGCAGCAGTGGATGCCTTTAATACATTAAAATTTATTTATTAAAAGACATTTCAGAGGAAGAAAGGCATGCATGTTTTTTCAAAATGCCATCTGGAATACATCCTGAATAGGATTTCAGTGCAAAAACAGATATCTATAAAGGAATTTTTTAAAAGATCTCTTCATGATTATTTTAAAATAATATTTTAAAATTTTCTTTTTATATATTTACCATATTTATTTCCTTTCAACTGCTATATTTTTCAATTAGAATAAAATATTATTTAATATATTATATTTAATATTTTAATGTCTGTAGAGTTAATATTTGATTATATTACTGAAAAGAAACACATTGCCAATAAATTTATTTGTTACAATTATTTATGTTTCTAAAATATGTATTAATGCCATTTTGTCACTGATACTAAAAGTTAATCATGAAAATAATATAAAAACACACAATGGTTTCAATTAATATCATTAATTTATATTACAAAGCTATTTAAAAAAATATATTATTTTAGCGAGTTAGATGATTACCTAATCATATAACCTTAATTCAACACTTCCTTTAATTCAACCGAAAGCTCTGATCCCTTGGGGTGTTGAATTAAAGAGGTTCGACTGTATATTTCTTATTCCTACAGATACTAATGATATAGAATTCAAATATTGAATGATGTGTTCTTATTACCTTGTGATTATCAAGATGTGTTTTGAAATCTGGATCTTGAAAATAACTGTTACAAACCTATTATCTTTGAATGAAAGGGATATTGATTCCATTGAACCAAATTCCTATTCAGTCCCCACACATACAAAAACCTTTATTAAGACACACAGGTCTTACAGAGGATTCTCCTTGGGGTTACAAGACGGAGAAACCCATGAAAGTGGGAAATATACAAAGGGGTAAAAATGGAGAAAGATTATATACACATGGTAAATATATACAGATTATTATTTGAATAATCCTATGGAAAGTAAGAAAAAAAATTTTTGGAAATATGGATGGGAGAAGTGGAGAGCGAAAGGAGGAAAGAGAACAGGTATTTACATATGGAACATACATATAATGGAACAAGTCAATTTAAGCTCTTCTGTGCTCACACAGCACAGGTGGACCATGGCTTTTTCAAGAAATCTTTAATAGATTTCCCAGGAAAATCCGAGTGTTCAGAGTTGTAAGGTAAACACCGTTTTATCGGTGTAACCAAATTCCTATTCAGTCCCCACACTGATCTCAAATTCTTTCTTCCAATAGTGAAGTCAAAGAGATGGGCCTAAGATATCTAAATTTCTCTCTATGGTTTAATTGGCTTTAATGGTATCTTTGCCTATTGTAACATGCTTTGTATTTATTTATTGATAAGGCACAATTTGGATTATAAACACAAGGTAATAAGACCAAATCCAAATAAATAAATAGTGTGTGACGTTTCGGTCTTATTACCTTGTGTTTGTATTTATTTATGTAAAATACTTGATTATTCTTTGATCTTTCTTTATAGTTAGGCAGTCAGCAACACTGTACTTTCTTTCTCTAATTTTGCATAAGTTATTTTTTGTTTATTGTTTTGTTTATATATTAAGGTTAACCTTGTTGTAATTGAATTAAAACACAAAGTATTGTGACTTATTTCTAAATAGGAAACGTGTTACACCTTTATTTGTAAGAAGCAATTTTTTTTGGATATCTCTCAGAAGATTGACATTTCCAATAAACCTATTTTGTTTTATAAGTGAGAGAAAATACATTTATACAGTTTTTAATTCACAAGGTAATAAGACCAAATCCAAATAAATAAATAGTGTGTGACGTTTCGGTAACAGCATTGTTACCATCTTCAGACAAAAGTACTGAATCTATTGTATCTGAAGATGGTAACAACGCTGTTACTGAAACGTCACACCCTATTTATTTATTTGGATTTGGTCTTATTACCTTGTGTTTATAATCTATAATCCAAATTGTGCCTTAACAGTTTTTAATTGTTTTCCTTAGGCAAAATAGAAGGTAACAAGATCAAAATGAAATAATTAAACAATATATGATGTTTCGGGTAACAGTGTTGTTACCAAATTGTGCCATACAGTTCAATTATTTAGATTTGGTCTTGTTACCCTTATGTTTCTAACTAAGGTACATTTGTGTAAAAGTGGGTTAATAATAATTAGACCAATTATCTTTTTATTCAAACCTATATGCAAGTTTTTTATCAAAATGTACAAATCTCTACTGCCCCCCCTCCCCCTTTGGAATTTTTTTTTTTTCATTTAAAAAAAACATGCACATAAATAGTTTATAATTTTGAATATAGATAATACAGATATCATGTTATTTTTTATTCCCTTAAAAAATTCCATGAATCCATGTTCCTTGAGCAATATCTGGTAATTGATAGTTTAAATCCTAATGTTTGTTCAACATACATATTACCTGTCTTAATAAATGATAATTTATAGATAGTCCCGACATAGGAATTTGTCTGCTAAAAATATGTACATTTCCCTTCAAACACAAACAAAAGTCAAAGCTGTTTCTGCCCTGTAATTTGTGGCAGACATTACCGGATATACAGACAAATGATGTTGGAAGAATGTTTAAAAATAACAACAATGACTAGTTGATATTTATTCCAATAGATGGCACAAGCCATCAGCAACTTTTAGTTACAACAATCAGGAAATGCTTAAGGATGTTTGAAATTGCTTCAAACTTCAGCCATATCAGGAGTTGAAAGAGCAAAATATTATCTAGTATGAAAGTATTGTTATCACTATTATTATTTATTTTTTTACATAACTTATTATTTGATTTATATTTGTTTATAATAAACGTGATCCATTAGTGTTTTGATCAAGAAATTTCAGGGGATCAAATGATCCTGGTAATGAGCTGGCAGACTCTGGCAAAGGCTGGAACTCTTGGCCTACCTGAAGCTAAAGAATCTACCACCCAACTAGACGAAAGAGACCTCCTCCGTACCATTGCAGGAATGGAAATCTAATGCTGCACATGACTGGTACAGAGCAGGAGGGACAAGCCTCCCAAGAGAACAACAGTCTTTGATTCCAGACTTAAGTCTGGTCATCTACGTACAATGACTTTCCAGAATGGTTGCATGGTTTTCCCACTATGTACTAAGTGTCAACCTGCAACCCCAAAACACATTATTGATGACTGTATTGACTCATCCATTGATGAGCTCTACTCTTCCCCGGCAGATACCATCAAAACAAGCTTGACAGCCTAATATGATTGAGTGAAGATAAGAAAGAAAAAGGGGATCAAATATTATCTCCATATGTTCCACAAGAAGTTTTTATTATCTTAAGTGGTATCAATAATTTGTATTGTCATTATATATTTCTTATTCCTACAGATACTAATGATATAGAATTCAAATATTGAATGATGGATTTTTGTTTAGATCTTAGCATATTTTAAATATACCCAACCACAATCTATATATTCTATAATCCAAATTATACCTTATCATCATGCCCCATCATTGGATGATTTAACATTTTAAATATAAAGGTGGAATTTAGAAGTTTATAAATAACAGGATATTGCATGGGCAAACATTCACTTGGGAAGATACAGAACAAAACCAGTGGGTTATTTTTCAAGTTTTCTAAAGGTAAAATAAACTGAATATTCACTATATTGAGATAAAACTGAGGTTTCTCTTCACATCTCCCCAAACTTCTTTCATTTAGAAAGTCATAATCTCTTCAATAAATCTGTTCAAACTTCAGCCTATCTGTCCATTTGATTCAGAGCCTTTTTCTCCTAGTGTACTAGATGTCCAAAGAGTTTATATTTTCATCTCCAGTTTTATAGTTGTAGGTGCAATACTCAAAATTTTGGTTTTACAAATGTAGGCAGCATGTGGGGATGTAAGCATCAGTACACATGATGTTGGATGTCCATCTTTCAGCCACCAAACAATAGATGAAATAGTGAGTTTTGTCAGTTTCCACTACTCTGTGAGGTAAGAAAGACAACAGTGCCTACACTATAGCATTTTTACTAATTGTAACCTCTATATGGCAGACATCAATCTAGAAGAGGACATCCATACAGACAAGACACCTCAGTTGGCCGGTATTGTTATCAGGGTGCATGGACCGATCTGATCTGCTCCATGGACAAGACACCACCACCACCATCAACCCAGAAGAGGACATCCATACAGCACCTCAGTTGGCCGGTATTGTTATCAGGGTGCATGGACCGATCTGATCTGCTCCATGGACAAGACACCACCACCACCTCAGTTGGCCGGTATTGTGATCAGAGTGCATGGACCGATCTGATCTGCTCCATGGACAAGACACCACCACCACCTCAGTTGGCCGGTATTGTGATCAGAGTGCATGGACCGATCTGATCTGCTCCATGGACAAGACACCACCACCACCAATTGTAACATATGGCTTTGATGGTAGTAATAAGCTAATACCTAACAGTAGACTTTGTGGCTTAACAAGTTTAACACTCAATTCCGCCTTTGCCAAGCCCAGATAAAAAAGTAGATGGGGAAGCAGTAACAAGCTCACTAAAAAACCTGGGTTCAGTTGGCCTGGCTGATAGTACCCTGTAAGGGCTCCAGGGATACAGGATAAGCAGTGTCTGTACTCCATGTTAGGAGCGGTTGCACATGGCGTCTGTTCCTCATGTCAGAGACGGCCATTTCTTTTGGAGCTAAGTTGGCCTGCCACTGAGTAGTGCTCCCAGTCTTAATGACAAAGGCAGACGCATTTTACTCCACCCAATGTGGAGATAAGAAAGAATAAGAAAACAAGTTTAACACAAACAATGAGTGTACAGGGCAGCAAAATACCCCAAACAAGAGCATAAGCCAAATAACATACAAGTGGTTGTGATTCATCAAGAATAAGCCACATTTAGTGGCAGCAGCAGGGATCAAACACCTACCATGGTCAGTCAAGGACAGCCTGGATTCAATGACATCCAGTCATAAAATATCTCAAAAGGCCAAAAGAAATGTTTAGCTGGTAGAATGGCAAAATGATCTTAAAAGATAACTATCCCATCAAAATAGGTGCACACACACTGCACCAACTCTTTTAATGGGAGAGATGTTTTTTTTTTAAATTCATTTTCTCCCTTGATAAGTAAGAATGATATGCACAATTTGGATTTTAGATTAGAAACAACAAGGTTGTTGTTGTTTCTTATCCCCTTGTGTAAAGATTACACGAATTCCATGAGTTCATGCTCCTCGAGCTGTTTGATGATAAGCAGCGACCTCTCCCAAAGGTCCTGTTTAGTGCATCTAATACAAGCCAAAATGTGTTCTGGAGCAAACAACAAGGTAATAAGACCAAAAATCCAAATAAATAAATTATGTGCCATATTTCAGTAACACTGTTACCAGCATTAGAAACACCATTTATATATTTGTTCTTATTACCTTGTGTTTATGAATGATGACTTACTTATTTGGGTAAGTTTTCTTAATCAACATTACTGCTACATAAGACAGGCCAGCCAATACAATAATTAGGAGGAAGGGTGACGAAAATTTTACAAAAATAAATGGATATATAAAGTAGAATCTCCATGAGAGGACACCTCTCTATAAAGAACAGTTTTCATTTGCAAAATTACCATTTTTACTATTTAGCAACTTTCCAGTAAGAGGACACCTCTCCCTAAAAGACATTTTGACTCTGCAATTAGGTGTTGTCCTTTACAGGAAGGTTGTTCTACTGTTCCACAATAACGTAAAGTATTCCTTTCCATTTATCAAAAAGATTGCCATTAGCTACTGCCACCTCTAGTAGATAGTGTGATCTATCATTGGCATGGTTCAAACTTCAATTCATGCTTTCTGTTGGACAGTTTTGTCAACCTAAATGACGGTTTGAAAGTTCAAAATGATTGCTTGCTGTTTCACAAAGAGCCCAGTGGTGATGCTAAACTGAAGAAAACTAAAGTAAAACACAACCTCTTCCTAAGTCTGTAGCAATCCATACCTTTAAAAACCACAAAATTTAGGCAAGATTTGTTAGGAATCTACGTGTTTATAAACCATGTTAGCTTCTTTTTTTATCAAAATAAATGTTGTCAAATATCTTTTGATGCTATTCTCTCTCCATCGTGTTGGAAATTGCAACAAATATTTTAAATACTTAATAAACTATTCAACAAATTTTTTTTAATTTAATTTATTATAATGGGCGAGCTTTCGAGTTCAGGAATTCTTTCACAGGCATTTCTTCCAAATTACAAGACAAGGTTATGATCAAGTGTGGCACATGTTCAACCCCAATAGTAATGGTATCAGCAAAATCTTTCTTTCTTTCTAATCTCCACTCAATCATATTAAGGTATCAAGCTTGTAGAGCTTGACAACCATCATGACTTGGGAAGTAGAATACCTTTGTCATTAAGACTGGGAGCACTACTCAGTGGCAGGCCGACTTAGCTCCAAAAGAAATGGCCGCCTCTGACATGAGGAACAGACACCATGTACAGACACTCCTAACATGGAGTACAAACGCTGCTCATCCTGTATCCCTGGAGCCCTTACAGGGTACTATCAGCCGGGCCAGCTGAACCCAGGTTTTTTACCAAACTTGTTACTGCTCCCCCTCCTCCTCTTTCATCTGGGCTTGGGACCGGCAAAGGCTGAGTTTATCAGCAAAGTGTTTAGTACCAATGTATCAGTGAATATTTGAAGTTAATTTATAAAAGCAATATTCAAACCAAGTCTTTTTTCCTAATCCATCAGTCTTAAACCAATAGACCTCCTAGTATATTGATGACTTGTAGATATCTTGTTGTTTAGTACTGCAGGATGTGGGAATGTCTCAAAGTAAGTCTGATGGGCTTGAGTCCAGTCACACCTAAGGGCTTTTTACAAATATTTTGAAATGTTTATATTTGGAAGAAACACCTGTGGTAAACTCGGAAGCTTGCCAATGTTAATAAATTATAAAAGAAACTTTTTGTAGAGTACTTGATTAAGTAATTAAAAATATTTTGATGAGTGGCTTTCTTCCAAATCTTCTAATTTCTACTGGGTTGTGTTAATTTGGTTTAAATTCCTTACATTGAGATTACATCCTGAGTTCAACTGACCCGGTTGATGGACCTCAGCAATGGTCCCACTCCAGGGATACGGAGGAGCTGTGTCTGTGCTCATGTTAGAGTTGGCAGCAAAGGCTTCCATGTTAGGAATGGCCTCAAACTACAGGCAAAGTTTTACCAAAGTGTGGCTGGATCATGGTGCCATGATCAACGAAAGCTGCACCCCTATACCCCATTCCATGAGATCATGGAATTTGTGTAATGTTTACACAAGGGGATAAGAAACAACACATTGAGATAGTAGCAGATAGTGATGGTGTTAGATGCCAAGTCCACTCTGGCTCATGAACACAAGGATGACAGAAGAAACAGTCAGTGGCCAAATATATATATTTAAACTGGTACAAATATTCTCAAAAACCTCAAAACTCCACCTACAATAGATACCTCACAGGTTGGCATTGAAGGCAATGAAGCTGCTAATGCACTAGAGAAAAAAGGCACAAGAGAACCCTTGACACTGAAAAATAAACTTACTTTTAAAGAAATAGAGACAGAAGCCAAAACAAAAATAAACAAGAACTGGAGAATCCCACCTAAGCACAGTTGGTACAGTGGAGTGAACCCAGGAGGAGCTCTGAACATCAGGCAGCATCAAACAACACTAACAAGATTTAGAACAGACCATCTCAAGCCATAGAAGATAGAAAATAACAACAAAATCTACCCTACTTGACCAAAATGTAGCTTGGCACCTGCAGCTCCAGAACACATTTTAGCTTTCATTAGATGTACTAAACAGGACCTTTGGGAAAGTTTCTGCTTATCATAAAACAGTTCAAGAAGCATGAACTCATGGAATTTGTGTAATCTTTATACAGGGGGATAAGAAAACAACAAATTGGATTCGTTGATTAGAAATATAAGGCAATAAGACCAATGTAACCTTCCTAAAACAGCGTTGTTACCATCATCAGACAAAAGAATCTTGTTTACAAACTAGTACTAACTATTGAAGAACATTCTGTGATGATAAGGCACAATTTGGATTATAGATTATAAATACAAGGTAATAAGACCAAATCTAAATAAATAGTGTGTGACGTTTCTGTAACAACGCTGTTATCAAAACGTCACACACTATTTATTTGGCCTTATTACCTTGTATTTAACATTCAGTGATATTTTTCTCATTCAGTACTTTTGTTTGATGGTAACAACGCTGTTACAGAAACATCACACACTGTTTATTTGGATTTGCCCATTACCTTTTATTTATAAACAGGTTATATCAGGTTGAACATAATATAGTGATGTGCTCAGTTAAATATAAAGGATAACACTGTTGGAATGTGACAAATGTTGTCAAAAGACCATTTAAAAAAACTATCTTCTGGGATTAAATCATTCGTCTGCCAAGACATAGCACTTTAATAAAACTTTTTGATATCATTTTGATTTTTGTAAAAAAAATAATGGCTAAAAAGGAATTGAAAAAGGTTTACATTAAAAATAAATATATATATATTCACTTCCTTTATAGAAATTTGACCAAAAAGCTTTAATCTAGGTTAAAGTCATTTAAAATTATTGTTTGATTTATTATCATTTAAAATTTCACTTTTTTTTTTTTTAATATTTTGTAGGGATATAATTTAAGAAAGAGAATCTTGTAAATGAAACTTCCTTAGCTTTAAATCCAAATTTTTACTAACATGGCAAACATGAACAATAAATTCGTTTTCAAATATTAAAAAGAACCAAAAATGACTAAATAAATGATAAATATGGCTTTAAATAATATATGTATAACTTTAATTTATAAAAATGATTAGTTTTAATTGAATTTTTTTTAATATATATTTTTAACCCTAACTTCTTTGAGACCAAAAATAATAATATAAATATTATTATTTTTTATACGTTTTAGTGAATATGTTGATATATAAACCCAAACGAAATTCAGTATTTGTATTAATTTATATATGGCGATCTAAATAATCGTCTTGCAATATTTGTTACGCTAGCATACATACACATGAACCCTTTCTTTATCACTTTAACATGAATGTTAAATTCAGCATATATTAATTAATACTTTCTAGTAATATTTATATAATAATGAATTTAAAATAAACTATCAAAAGAAATATTTTAAAAAATAATGCTTACCTGAGTCTCTTCTATCTTTATCACGTATTCTTTGTACATATGACTTGTGGCCGAAATGAGGACTTGGTCTACTGCTTGGGCTTTCATTTCTTCCAGATCCAGACGGCGATTTATGCAGCAATTTATTATTGTACAATTCTAGGCCTTTAGAATTATATTTAACTGCATTCTGAAAAAAAATACAAAACGTTTTTAGTAAGTAACTATAGTAATAAATAACCACAAACAATGATAATATATCTATATATTTTTTTCAAATGGGTTAAAATTGTAGTGTTTACTTTTTTTGGCAATATTGAAATGTTAAGTGCTTATACTTACATCATACGAGTGGGATTGACTTCTTTCAAAATACCTGAAAAAGAATGGTTTTATGTTAGATATAATATAATGGCAAATATTTTTCAACTATGTACATTAAAATTTATTGTTTATTTTAATAAAAATATTTGACAGAAACAAAACATGGCGTCTTTCCTACAGCCAGTCTAGATAAACCAATATTTAAAAGAAATCGCTGCTGTCTAAGCCTTACCCATCTTCTAATCTTGGTATTTTCTTGCATGCATTACCATTAACGCGGAAAAACAAGGTTACATTAAACATACAAGATATTAATTTTACTATTGGCGTTTGGCAATTTGTGCATAGGAAGAGACACGGCCATCTAAATTATCGGCCCAACGCCATCTTATATCCGGGTATTAGGGTAAAATGTGAATTACGAAAAAAAATTATTTTACTGAGAATTAATTCTGGAAAAATAAAGATTTTAAAATAATAATGTGAAAAATAAAGGTTGTATAATTTTTTAGGGTAATACTATTTATTTTTTAAATATTTACATTTGCTTAATCTCGAACCAGGTGATTCAAAACTAAGCCTACTTTAAAGACCACTGTGAGTAAATATTACTTCGCTAGCTAGAATTTAACATTTATTTTGTCAAATTTTAATAATGATTTGTTATTCATAGGATGTATTTAGAATAAGTTTACTATTAAATAACTTTTCGCATTATATAAATAAAATTAAAGAATTTTTATAAAATGTATAAGCATGAAAATTAAAAGCATGCGATGTTGCATTAAAGCTTTGGCTTTTAGCCTTTACAAAGAATTACTATTATATATTAACAAAAATAATTATTAAGTTCTTATAAGTATTTCGATTATATATTTTTTTACTATTCTAAATTGCCTCGGCCGTAAGTATGAAATAAGCCGTCTCCCAAATAATGCTATATTTTAGATAAGTTTTAAATTTTCCAATTTTTTTTCTATTTCGACTTTAGTTATTTTCCTGATAGAAACATGTAATTTTAAAGTAATCGCAGAAAGTATAATACAGGGCGGAAAAGGGCGTTAAAACTAATTAAAGAACATTAAAAAATAATCGTGATTATTTTGGCATATATTACCTTGCTTGTGTTGATACATGCACAGAGTATATCAAAATATGTTTAGAATTGAAAAAGGAGTGTAGAGTTTAATGATTCAGGAGAATTGAAAAGGTTTAATATATAAATTTCTATGAGCATGTAATAAAAATCAAATTTCAATGGGAACAGAATTCTAATGAGAGGCATAAGCCAGGTTTTCCTGATGTATCAAACACCAACGATCCAGGCTGTCCAGCAGTCTAGTGTAAAATCCCAATCACAACCTGTGCAGTTGCATAGCTGAAGCAGACGACCAGAAATCACCACATTAGCATACTTCCATAGTATAATGCTATATTTGATTACATTGACTCAATATAACCAAAAATAGAATGGTGAAATCTGCAGGAATATTGATAAGGCACAATTTGGATTATAGATTATAAGCACAAGGTAATAAGACCAAATCCAAATAAATAAATAGTGTGTGACATTTCAGTAACAGTGTTGTTACCATCTACAGAGAAAAGTACTGAATCTTTTGTCTGAAGATGGTAACAACGCTGTTACCGAAACATCACACACTATTTATTTATTTAGAACGGGCCATTAGATTTAGAACAGGCCATCTCAAGCCATTGAAGATAGAAAATAACAACAAAATCTACCCCACTTGTCCAAAATGTAGCTTGGCACCTGCAGCTCCAGAACACATTTTGGCTTGTATTAGATGTACTAAACAGGACCTTTGGGAGAGGCCGCTGCTTATCATAAAACAGCTCGAGGAGCATGAACTCATGGAATTTGTGTAATCTTTACACAAGGGGATAAGAAACAACAACATTTATTTGGATTTGGTCTTATTACTTTCTGCAGGAATAGAGATTTGGTTAGCGACAAATCATTATAAACCCAAAAGTGTCAACCATGTTTGGTTATTTATAGCAAAGAGCAATCTTAGGTAAAGAAACTTGGATATGACAGCACAAACCCAAGACTTTGTATTTGCATTGCAATAAGGGCTGGTAGGAAATACAATTTGCCTTTGCCGGTCCCAAGCCCGGATGAAAAAGGAGGAGGGGGAGCAGTAACAAGCTCACTAAAAAACCTGGGCTCAGCTGGCCCGGCTGATAGTACCCTGTAAGGGCTCCAGGGATACAGGATGAGCAGCGTTTTGTACTCCATGTTAGGAGTGGCTGCACATGGTATCTGTTCCTCATGTCAGAGGCGGCCATTTCTTTTGGAGCTAAGTCGGCCTGCCACTGAGTAGTGCTCCCAGTCTTAATGACAAAGGCAGACACATTCTACTTCACCCAGTCATGATGGTTGTCAAACAGACACCATCAAGGGTCACAACTTGATACCCTAATATGATTGAGTGGAGATAAGAAAGAAAACAATTGACAATTTAAACAATTTTATTGACTCTTCTAATCAATTGTTACAGAAAAAAATAGATGATAGAATGATGATAGAAAGATGATATTACAGATGATAGAATAAACAGGTATTTTATTTATGTAGGGACATATATACAGTTGTCTATGAAAATAGAGCAATCCATAAATAAATCTTTAATTAAAAAGGCATATATTGGATCAAAGTATCATTTATTTTACCAATATTTCAGTTGGCTGAACGCCAACCTTTATCAAGGTGTTACAACATATTAATGTGTGTCAACTAAATATGTTATAACACCTTGATAAAGGTTGGCGTTCAGCCAACTGAAATATTGGTAAAATAAATGATATTTTGATCCAATATATGTCTTTTTAATTAAACAGTTGTTTATGTACAAATATCTTCAGTAAGGGAGGTTTCCCCACCTTGAGAGAGTCCTCCTCCAGACAAGGTTTCCTTGAAACAACTCTTCAGTTCCACACCGAGGAAGTACTTATAGGAAAGATGATCAGTCCCTATACATATTAGTGCAGTTGCCATCACTCTGCCGTCTATAAAACCCTCATGTTAGTGGCCAGGATATTCCTAATTTATTAACACAATAAGACCAAATCCAAATAAATAAATAGTGTGTGACATTTCGGTAACAGCGTTGTTACCATCTTCAAACAAAAGTACATTCAGTACTAACAACGCTGTTACCGAAACATCACACACTATTTATTTATTTGGATTTGGTTTTATTACCTTGTGTTTATAATCCAAATTGTGTCTTATCACCTAATTTATTTTTAATATTAATTGGTATTTAGAAGAAGATGTACAGTCTTCTTATCTCCACTCAATCATATCAAGGTATCAAGTTTATAGAGCTTGTTGATGGTGTCTGCCAGGGATGAGTAGAGCTCATCAATGGATAAGTCAATACAGTGAATATTGTTGCAGGTTGACTCTTAGTACCTTGCAACCATTCTGGAAAGTCATCATCCGTAGAAGACCAGACTTAAATCTGGAAATCAAAGATTGTTGTTAGAAGGTGTACTGTTGTTGGATGGAGCACACTATGCGTTAGTCACACACACACAAAAAGCTTTATTAAGACCACTGGTCTTATACAGATTTACCACAGGAAGAAAGGAATCATAGATGGAGCTCCTACACTCCAGGCAGCGCAGCACCTAACAACAGCCTCCAGGTCCGGCGCATGTCCAATGGCCACACGTTCCTTCGTGCATACGTCATGGTTAGTGAATCACTGAACAGGGTAGTGTACTCTGTGTTAGTGCCATTGTCAGACCAATCCTGTAGAGGAGATCCTCTGGTGGTTCACCTAAATCTCTTGCATCAAACCCAACGCTGGAATATTATACACCCATGGACTAAACTGAAGAAAGTGGGAAGTCTGATGTTGCCACTTTGAAGGAGACAGAGACTGTTCACAGTTGGTTATCTCATGTCTTCAACCTATGCCATCTAAACCACAGTTACTTGGCACACTAGGACAGGTTCAGCAAGATGTGCAGAATGTTAAACAACCTATATAGTATTGTGAGGATTAAAGATTAGACACACACACACAAAGCCTTTATTAGGAACTTGCTCCATACAGATTCTCCCAATTGGGTAAGGTAATATTGTGTTATTTACATAGGTAGTAAGATAGAACTGGCTTTACTCTTCGTCTCAAAGTCATTCACTTGTTGACTGGTCCTTACATAATGATGATCTAAAAAATGTATAGTTTATAGCTATTGCCTTTGATTTGTTTGCTGATATTTGATTAAAGATTGGAATATATTTTCACAAGTTGTTTATAGCCTCCCTCCAGTTCTTGGTCCCTCCATGACATACAGTAGAACATACTCCATCAGAGGGCACTCCTGCTAGAGGACACCTCTCTACAAAGGACAGTTTTCATTTCCAAAATTATCATTTTTACTATTTAGCAACTCTCCAGTAAGAGGACACCTCTCCCTAAAGGACACTTTGGCTCTGCAATTAGGTGTTGTCCTTTTACAGAGAGATAGTTTTACTGTAAATGTAGAGATGAGGGCTAAAACCTGAACTACCAAGAACTGGAGGATCCACCTAAACATAGCTGGTACAGTGGAGTGGACCCAGGAGGAACACTAACAAGATTTAGAACAGGCCATCTCAAGCCATTGAAGATAGAAAATAACAACAAAATCTACCCCACTTGCCCAAAATGTAGCTTGGCACCTGCAGCTTCAGGACACATTTTGGCTTGTATTAGATGCACTAAACAGGACCTTTGGGAGAGACCGCTGCTTATCATCAATCATCTCGTGGAGCATGGACTTGTGTCATCTTTGCACAAGGGGATAACAACAAAACCGCTGGGTGGAGCTCTCTGGATTTGTCAAAACTGGTGTTGTCTCCACCAGCCAGAGTTTGTAGAGACAGTCAATAGATGGGGCATAGTTGGAGTCTATTTTGATGGGAGAGGTGTCACTTTCCAAGTACACTAGAACTACCTCCCTGTAAAGGACACCTAATTGCAGAACCAAAGTACCTTTAGTGAAAGGTGTCCTCTTACCAAAAAGTTGTTAAATAGTAAAAATGGTAATTTTGCAAATGAAAACTGTCCTTTATAGAGAGGTGTCCGGGGGGTTCTACTGTATATCTAATAGTATGATGCACTTGCACGCCATCTGTTATCAAAATTCGAAACTATTTTAAAGGCGTAAGATTCTTTTTGAAATTAAACAATTTCTACTGCCCTTACTGCAATGGAAAAATTTGATATTTGCGGAAGAGCGATTGCTCGAAGCATATTATATATTTATAATTATATGTAATTCCACTGTCCTCAAAGCTTATGTTCATAGTTCATTTAAAATACCCATTCCAAGAGTCTAGCATCAGTATCACTATAAAAGGAAGTTCCAAAAAATGCAATATAACAGCGGTATGGTAGATTAAACTGGCGAAACCGCTGGGAGGGTTCACCACTGATGAGCCAGGCCCTCCCTTTAATTTTTCCATTGCAGTAAGGGCAGTAGAAATTGTTTTATTTCAAAAAGAATCTTACGCCTTTAAAATAGTTTCGAATTTTGATATCTAATAGTGTTGATCCAAGCCAGGTATGTAGTTGATGAGGTACAATTTGGATTAGAGGTAACAAGATTGGTGATGTTGCTTTGCTACAGTATATCGTTGTTTCAATTTTCAAGATGCTAACATTGATCTTACACCTAAACATCACCTTTTTTTTTACGCAAGTGTATGTCATGATAATCATGGTGGGTTGTTAGCAACTGCTCTTACTCTGTGCTTTTGCTAGTGTACCAGAGCTCCTGTGTCTGGTTACTTGGACTCACTGGTTTTTGGCAACAATTGAGGTGTGCATTGAAGCAATGTTTGTTCCTTTCAAGGCACAATTTGGATTATAAACACAAGGTAATAAGACCAAATAAATAAATAGTGTGTGACTGTAACACGCTGTTACCATCTACAGAGAAAAGTACTGAATCTTTTGTCTGAAGATGGTAACAATGCTGTTACCGAAACATCACACACTATTTATTTATTTAGAACAGGCCATTAGATTTAGAATAGACCATCTCAAGCCATTGAAGAAAATCTACCCCACTTGCCCAAAATGTAGCTTGGCACCTGCAGCTCCAGAACACGTTTTGGCTTGCATTAGATGCACTAAACAGGACCTTTGGGAGAGGCCACTGCTTATCATAAAACAGCTCGAGGAGCATGAACTCATGGAATTTGTGTAATCTTTACACAAGGGGATAAGAAACAACAACATTTATTTGGATTTAGTCCTATTACTTTATTGTTGTTTAGAAAAAGTGTCCAATGCGGGATTTGATCTTATGTTTTGGGGCTGTTGATGTCATATT
>CP092874.1:81102467-81139276 GCA_030710605.1 Cordylochernes scorpioides
AATCTGTATAAGACCGATGGTCTTAATAAAGCTTTGTGTGTGTATTATGTTTTATCAACGAAGCCTTTCTCAAAGCCCTGCCCTATCAGAAGAAGGCCAAAAAATCACAATCAGATGTCATATGGCATCGAGGACGTAGACATTATCAGAACCCTGAGACCTTACTGTCAGGTTGTCTCCATCGCTGTGAACACCTCCGGTAACCTTGCTGAACCTGAAGAAGACAGTCTTCATGAAAGAGCAAAGCTTCCGTTATTCCAAGTGCTACTGGATGGTCCACAAAAGGATAAACTGCCCCCTCAGAGCGGCATTACAAAGCACCTTCATGTGGAAATAGAAATTTAAGGGTAGTGACATTTTCTAAAAATCTTAGGTACATTTAAAACTAAAAAAAAAAGTTATTTTCAATTGATTTTTTATCAAAGGAGACGTCAATATAAAAATAAAAAAGATACAAAAATGAATATTTAAAACTTCCAAGAAAAGGAAACTTTGGTCGAGCAAGAAATTTGAAATTTACTAATTAATATATATATATAGTTCGTTTTTTAATCTTTTTCTTTCATAATAAAAATATGTTTATAAAAAATAATAATTTCAAATTGTATAATAAAAATCTTGAAGTTTTTCATTTCTTGAAGAAAAGGTTTTTCTTTCTTTAATTCTCTCTTCTCAATATCAAATTTGAATAGCTTCAGAATAGTGTCCAAACAGAATTCCAACCTCGACAATTTCAGTTGAGAGAGGAAACAAGCAAAATATCCTTTATAGCTAAAATTAGATTTATTCTCCATCCAACAATTATATTTTAATCTAATATTAGGCAGATCAAAGATATATATTTATATAATTATATTTCAAAATTTTATAATTAATTCTAAACTTTTTTTTTACAAATATGAATTATTTCAAAATTGGTGAATATCACAGAGGTTAGCAATTTTTCAGTTTTACCGTATATGGGTACTTCCACGAGCTTCCCTTCAATTATCATGGAGATATGATAGAAATATATATGAGTCGATTTCTTAAAAACTGAAAAAAAGGTTCAAAAATATTATTTAATAAATTTTTATATCGGTTGTTCAGAAACGAAAATCTTATATTCTTTTTCTCAAATCTCATGTCCATAGTTAATTTATAATACATTTATTTAAAGCCAGAAATATATAAAGAGAAAAGAAGTAACGGCCGTTGGAAGCAAGCCTTGTTGTTGATGACGCGCGTGGCCAGAGTCCCGGATGTCGCCCGCGCATGCGTAGTCAGGTGTTCTCTCAGCTCGCGGTTGCCGAGGCCGTCACACTACTGCCCGTATGTTTAGTGCAACTTTGTCCCAGTTCGCGCTAGCTGAAGCAAAGTGTGGTCGCCACACACTTCCCAGGAGGTGTCAGCTTCAGTATCGGTAGAAAAAGAAAACAGACCAATGCAATATTACATCGGTATGGTAGATTGAACTGGCAAATCCGCTGGGAGGGTTCAACACTGATGAGTCAGGCCCTCCCATCAATTTATCATTGCAGTGAGTGTAATAGAAATTTGTTTTATTTTAAAAAGAATCATACGCGTCAAAAAAAGTTTAAAGTTCTTATCTCAGATTCTAGTTACATAAGAGAGCCTCTCCTAAAAAGGTTTAAATATTTGAAGCATCATTCTTGAAAAAGAATTATTAGGCACTATTTGTGAATTTATAGATGCTAATACCACAATCTGCATATCAAATATTCACAAATGTGGTATCATTATACACTGAGCTATTTCGATCATATTGCGTATATATCTTGAAGATTTCTTTCAGATTGAATTTTCATAAACTTGTTGCTTGGTTTCTTGAATTCGATTTTAAATTATCTTGAAAAATGACAATATATATATTTTGAGTGAATAAAAAGATTTAGAATTGATATAATGTATAATTTTAAGAAGAAAAATATAAGAAATTTGAATATCACTGATATATTATAGCATTTGAGATTTGATAATAAATATTTATATAGAATAATATTCATTTAATCTGATGATACGGTTCATGTAATCAAAATATGATAAAATGGTTTAGTTTTAATAAAACTCTCTCATTGACAAAACTTAAGGAAGTTGTACCTTTTAGCATGTATATCGGGATTCAGACAATAACACTGAAAGATACACTCATGGACAAAACTTAAGGAAGTTGTACCTTTTAGCATGTATATCGGGATTCAGACAATAACTCTGAAAGATACACTCATGGACAGAACTTAAGGAAGTTGTACCTTTTAGCATGTATATCGGGATTCAGACAATAACTCTGAAAGATACACTCATGGACAGAACTTAAGGAAGTTGTACCTTTTAGCATGTATATCGGGATTCAGACAATAACTCTGAAGGATACACTCATGGACAATACTTAAGGAAGTTGTACCTTTTAGCATGTATATCGGGATTCAGATAATAACTCTGAAAGATGCACTCATGGACAAAACTAAAGGAAGTTGTAGCTTTTAGCATGTATATCGGGATTCAGACAATAACTCTGAAAGATACACTCATAGACAAAACTTAAGGAAGTTGTACCTTTTAGCATTAATATCGGGATTCAGATAATAACTCTGAAAGATGCACCCATGGACAAAACTATAGGAAGTTGTAGCTTTTAGCATGTACATCGGGATTCAGACAATACCTCTGAAAGATACACTCATAGACAAAACTATAGGAAGTTTTAGCTTTTAGCATGTACATCGGGATTCAGACAATAACTCTGAAAGATACACTCATAGACAAAACTTAAGGAAGTTGTACCTTTTAGCATGTATATCGGGATTCAGACAATAACTCTGAAAGATACACTCATGGAAAAAACTTAAGGAAGTTGTACCTTTTAGCATGTATATCGGGATTCAGACAATAACTCTGAAAGATACACTCATGGAAAAAACTTAAGGAAGTTGTACCTTTTAGCATGTATATCGGGATTCAGACAATAACTCTGAAAGATACACTCATGGATAAACCTTAAGGAAGTTGTACCTTTCAGCATGTATATCGGGATTGAGACACTAACTCTGAAAGATATTACAGTGACCATTATTGAAGACACGAGAAAACCAAGTGTGAACAGCCTCGGTCTCCTGCCTCCTTCAAAAAACACACGACCGGCGACATATAAATAGGAATCTTCTTTAAGTTTTGTCCATGAGGGTAATCTTTTTAAATTGGTGAATGCTTGAATGGAATTCAATAAAATAATCCCCTGTATCTATATTAAGATTTTTATTATTATCCCATTGTATAGTTATACAAGGTCACGGGGACAAGCACCGGTTCTGTCCTCCCAAGATAACAACAGTCTTTGACTTCCAGACTTAAGTCTGGTCATCTACGGACAAAGACTTTCCAGATTGGTTACAAGGTTTTCCCACTATGTACTAAGTGTCAACCTACAACCCCAAGACACATTATTGACTGTATTGACTCATCCATTGATGAGCTCTACTCTTCCCAGGCAGACACCATCAAAAGTCTCAAGCTTTACAAGCTTGATACCCTGATATGATTGAGTGGAGATAAGAAAGAAGAAGACAGGGTCATGGAAGACTGAATTCATGGATCAATGGGTAAAAAGAGCTGTTGTCTTTGGGGTGTTATCCAGGGGACATCACATGACAGTCAGACTTTGTCTCCCAATATTAAGGTGAAGTTATCTTTAAGATGAATTCAGCAGTTTTCCAAGATCCCTAAAGGCCTGATGATTTGACCATGATAAGCTTGAATAGAATGTTAAATGCAATGTTGTGTCCGCCAGGATGAAATGGATATCATCAGTAGCGTATCTAGCCGTCATCATTCTCGCCACGTCATCCGTCCAGCCCAGAAGTCTGTCCTTGATCAACAATCGGCTCACCTTCAACATGTGGAAATATTTCCAGAAGGAGGACGACAACGTGGTGCTGAGTCCCTTCTCGCTCCTCTCCACACTCTCCATGCTGCTCGAGGCTTCGGCTGGAGTGACTGAGGTCGAGATCGACGATTTCCTCAATCTATCCCAGCTGGGGCTCAGCAAGCAAGAAGTAGGATTGTTGTTCCGCCAGGTGTTTCAGAGGCTCGGCTCCATCAACCCCGCTAACCAACTGAATACTCTAAACGGCATGGTGATCTCTCATGATTTCAATTTACTCAATGACTACAAATCTCATCTAGATTTCTTTTATGGAGGAGCAGTAGCAAAACAGGAAGATTTCACCACCAATCCGAATATTTTGAAATCAAAAATGGATAACTGGATATGCCATGCAACTAAGGGAGCAATTAAATATTTCATTAATGAAACGATTGAGCCGACCACCAAACTCTTTGTTTATACCATCAATTACATGAAAGGTTTCTGGAAGTATGAGTTCTACGATACAACTGAGAAACCGTTTTATAACGATGGTTCAAACAAGGTGAAGTTTACCTTTGGTTTAATCAAAGAACAATTCTTATATTTCGATTGTCCGTTATATCGAGCCATCAGTATTCCTTTTGCTGGAGATGAACTTGCCATGTTGATCATTCTGCCCAGAGTCACGGATACTCTGAGAAAGATCACAGAAACGCTGAATCCAAATCTCTTCAGCAGACTTTTGAGTGATATGAAACTGACTCTGATCGACTTGCAGTTTCCAATCCACAAGATGGACTACACCGCGGATGTGATCACATTTCTTCACTGCAGCGGCATCCACAGCCTGTTCTCTCCTAAACCAGAGCTAACGGGACTGTCGAATGTAAAGAAAGGTATTCAGGTCAACTACCTCCTACACAGAACTCTCCTCGAGTTCTATCCATACGGATCTCCCCATTGCAAACCTCAAACTGAGATAACAACTACAGTTCTCTACATTGTAGTTGACCAACCATTCCTGTATTTTATCTACGAATGTATCTCCGATATGATCCTCTTCAGCGGCGTAGTACACAGGTTCGACATCTACGAAAACACATTTCCCACCACCCCATCAAGTTAGCTAACAACCTCTCCATGGGATGTGGAATAAAGTCTGTTGTAACATCTGGTTATCTTAGAGGGTCTAGTATACGTATGTATCAAAGGATTTTACCATTATATTAACTTGTGGAAGATATTTTAATGCGATAAATGAGTTAAAATCTCTCTCTCTATATATACAAATTTTATGAATTCGACTCTCTTTATCTCTATCTTTTAATAACTTCACTATCTCTAATCACTGTAGAGATTTTAACTCATTTATCGCATTAAAATATCTTCCACAAGTTAACACACTATATATATATGTGGTGATTTGCGAAGCAGTCGTGGGTTATGTGGAAAGTGGTAAGGACGCACACAGGAGGCAGGATCCAGGAGCAAACACCCGTAAGGAGTAAATCGGAGAGGAAAGAGAAGGCCCGAGGACCACCCTGGGAACAACCGGCGTGGAGACGATCTCAAAGCGAACTGTCCCCTCTGATCAAATCCAGATGCTTTTAAACTATTCTCCGTAGGCTAAAATAGTGACAGCTGAGGGTAGAAATGGGGAATTTATCCCTCGAAATGTCCATTTATAGTAGACATGTGGTCGACCACGGTTGGTGTCTAACTAGAGAACTTTCCTCTCTTTATATTTCCATACTGATTATCTTTATTCACACACACGCACAAAGCTTTATTAAGACCACCGGTCTTATACAGATTCACCACAGGAAGCAATAATAGATGGAGTTCCTATACTCCAGGCAGCGTAGTACCCAACAACAGCCTCCAAGTCCGACGCATGTCCAGTGGCCACACATTCCTTCGTGCATACGTCATGGTTAGCGAATCACTGGACAGGCTAGGATTATCTTTATTTACATATCTCTATAAGATACATGTGATTTTTATGATATATGTGTTAAATTGCTGAGAGAGGAATTATTTTTTTAAATACATAAGTATATTGTTGCTAATGGTATACAGTCGTATGAAAACCTTTTCGAAGAAAATCATTTGTATATATATATTTTTGCTTATCCCTAGTACACATAGTACAGGCCATGATAATCATGGTGGGTAGAAGTTGGCGACTGCTTTTACTGTAAGTGCACCACATGTCTACACATGTGAAAAGCAGTTCGACTTTGCGCTTACAAATGTGCCAGAGCCCCGTTTGGTTATTTGCACTCGCTGGTGGGGTTGGACTTTTGCAAGAATCGGGTGGCCATTGGAGCATTTTTATCATTTGTATGATAACTTTAAATCACTATTTATATATAATTGTGTGAGCTGATAAATAATAATTTGCCAGGATGAAATACCTGACGTGAAGAAGAAAGAAAACAAAAAGATTACAAATTTACATATTTACAAAAATCTGTGCCTGCCAAGTGAAACAACAATCAATTTATATAATATATAGTCGTGATATCTGGCGGTCAACTTTACAGAGATTCTATAAAATATATAATTATAAATAAAACGTTTTATATATAACACATATATATTGCCCTGAATAAAATTTGCATAACTGAAATGCAGCCATTAAAGTTTACAGATTTGCATATATCTGCTTTATAATGGACATTATCCTTTGTTTCAATTAATCCGATAATCAAAAGGACAATTATAACTCCTACAAAGCCTTTCCATGTTAGATCTTGGAAGATTAAACTGACTCTAACCTTGCAAAAGCTTTCCATTGATATGCCAAGATCTGATTTCAATGCTACGACCAGATATTTGTAAGTACTTCTTGTGAATGCTTTTAATTGAGCTTGTTAAAGAGCGATTATCTCTTGAAAACTATAATTTTAAACTCATTGTGAGAAATCTAGTTTTTAAACGCTTTTCACCCCTTTTTATCTTTAATCATTGATTATAATTACAGATTTGGAATCTAAATGTTTAGGTATTCAATGAGAGATACGATCATGGTACAGGAACAAGCATGTCTGGTAGCTGAATCATATATTGGACCGTATTGTATGTAGATAAGTTTCAATAAATAAATAGGGAAAAGAGTTTAAAATTAATATTTTCTCACAATGAGTTTCTTTTTTTTTTTTTTGCTTATCCCTAGTACACGTGGTACAGGCCATGATAATCATGGTGGGTAGTTAGCGACTGCTTTTACTGTAAGTGCATCACATGTCTACACATGTGAAAAACAGTTCGATTTTTCACTTGAGTTTCTTTTTATATACAAAAAGATTTTTTTATTTAAAAATAAAAACTCATTGTGAGAAAATATAATTTTAAATGTTTTTCACAATTTTATAGTGAATAGGGAAAGTGTAAAAGCAGCGTATTTAGATCTATGGGGGAAATTGGGACAATATTTTCTTGAAACAGACTCTTCGGCCAGAAGTATTCATGACTTATCTGATGGAAGTGTCTTCTCGCACAAATGTATTTGTTATTAACACCCATACCTCGCTTTGCGTCGGGGTTACGTTCCAAAAAAACACGACGTAAATTGTAACGACGCAAAGTGAAAATAAATTTTCTATAGAAAAAAAAACCATTTAATGATTATGATTATTTAATGATTAAATTTGCGTTGAGATTTTTAGTTAGAAAGGGAATCCCCAAATTTTGATGGCATGGCGCAATCAATAACAAAGGTGTTGCCATATTTTAGGGAAAAAAAATCAAAAAAAAACAATGGTTGCCTGTAAAGTCGGTTTTACGGGCGAAGATTTTACGTGACAACGGTAGAATATTTATTGATATGAATATAATTAAATTGCACAATAGGAACAAGGAATTGAATGAAAATAAGAATTGCACAAATTTTAACTATAGAAATATATTTTGTTTACTAAAACATTGTACATGTAAACTTAAACTTAACTAATTCCTATTTGAGTGATTTTGTTGAGGATAGGACGATGATAGGAGAAATATGAAATGAAAGGAAGTGTTTCTGCTGTAATGTGTCTTGCGAAAGTCAAGTCGATAGTTGTTCCTTTTAACGTAGTTGACTTAGAAACGTTTGATACGCAATCAAGATTATACGTATTTTTCATGAAATTAAGAAACGAGTTGTCAGGCTTTACGTTTTTGTTAAAATCACCACACAGAAGAATCGGTATACTAGAATCAATTTGCACGAACGGTGGCACGTACTGGCTGTTGTGAATGTACGGACCGAGTCCTTGCCATAGTAACATTCCAATATCCTGCATACTAGCTCCTGGATGAATATATACAGCACCGAGTATAAACTTGAAGCTAGTATTAGCGGCGAAGCAAGTAACTTCAGTCATGCACATGTCACCCTTGGTTTTAATGACACGAGTTACGTCTGTAATCGCAACTTGGAACACTTCCGCCGTAGATGTCGATGATAATTTACGATAGATCGCCACTCCACCAGCCGCGTTGGTATCTGAGTTAGGTCGATTATTTTCCCTGGATACGCACTCATAACTCTTGATTGGAGTTGGTTCACAAGTGTCGCGCATCCACGTTTCAGTCAATACTAAATAGTCTGATCGTGGTATCACTGTATCTGTTTCAATGTCCGCGGCATGGGCACTTAAACTTTGACAGTTGATGTTCGTTACAATAAGTTGTCCAGCGTCGGTTGCGTCGTCACAGAATTTTACGGCTTGTTTGGTAATTGTGTCTAGAGTGTGTCCACGAAGTCGTAAGTATTCATTGCGAATATCTCGAGTAGTCTGTGAGTCGTTTCCACCATTGAAGTACTGGAAGTTGAAGGCACCGTTTCCATTGTTTTGAGAGTGGTGATTCCTGTTGAACATTTGAAATTGAATGGATGAATTTTTAATTTTAAAGAATCAATTTGAAAATCAAAACACTTATTCAGATCGAAGGTTCAAATTTTTGCTAAATAAATTTAAAATTAAATAAAATTTGTAATTGTAAATGATGAAGTTGAAAATTAAAACATTTACTTATATTAGATGTTAAAATTCTTGCTCAACACAGTTTAAATAAAGTTTTCTTATATCTGCCACTTTTTCTTAATATTTGTAATTTTAAATAATCAATTCGAAAATCAAAACATTTATTCAGATCGAAGGTTCAAATTTTTGCTAAATAAATTTGAAACTATTTAAAATTTGTAAAATAATAATTAATTAATTTTAAACTAATAATTTACTTAACACTATCAACATTTATCAATAGTATGACATAACCTATAAACTCAGTTTCTCAACTTTTGTGTCAATCTAACAATTAATCAATCAATCATAGTTTACGATAATGAAATATCAGTGTACAATTATTTACCTTTATTGTTGTAGTTGTTGTAAATGACGAATCTAAGCACTTCACATTTTCACTACAGACACAGCTGACGATACTTTAACCACACGTGTGAACTTGTATTATGACGCTTTCTTGTTTTTCCAACGCCAAGAACGTTCGAGAAAGACAAAGACAGAGACAAGCATGCGCCGATTCAATGCGCCTAATTCTCTAGCGCTGCGCGCGCAGCACTCTCGTTCGGTGACTCATCGTAACGTTACCGGGCGTTACACTTTTTCATAAGTGACTCCCAGCCGCAACCTAATTTAAGACGTTGTCACGTCAAAAAAAAAAATTAAATACTCGAAATCCAAAACAACGCAACTTCGAAAATCTAACGACGCACAGTGAAAATCAGTAAAAATTAAGCAGCGACGCAACTTCGAAAAAAAACGCGAAACGATGCAAAGCGAGGTATTGGTGTAACTCTTCTATCTAATATTCAATAAACTTAGGTAGTGTAGTTTTTATTAAAAGATATTGTATGTTATATATTTGTATAATATTATTACAGAATTATCACAAGAATTAAAAACGTGAATATCTCACGCTATATATTGATTACGTAACACAACAACAACAACCAAGTCCTTGGTCAAAACCATATATACATTATAAATTACAGTCTTATTTCAAGAACTATGAAGATGCCAGGCATCTTCAAGATGAAAATATTGATATCTATGTTTAAACTTTCGTTAAGTTTAGGATATATGGTTCTTGGTAAGATTTCTTTCCCATATCTAATGTTCATCAACTTTACCTTTTAAACAAGCTAGAGTTTTAAGAATTTACCAAATGTTGACATCTTCATACTATCAATTAAGGAGGATCAGAAGATGAGTTTCTTTTATTGATTGAATGCTACGAGCTTTCGGGCAAAAGCCCTTCGACAGGCAAAAATATAACTATACAAAGAAAGATAAATAACAATTTATATATATGTTAATCTTAACTGAAAACCGATTTTGAATAAAGTAAATATTAAATCTGCTGTCTGAGACCACGAGACGGCGCATGGTTTGGGCTATTGAAATAAACATGTGGGAGGTTTAAATGTAGTTTGTGTAGGCTGCAGGGATGTCTATTTTTCTATTTATGCTGTGTAGCTTGGATGAAACTATTGATTCTAGAACCAATCTCTGATGTAGGTTGGAGATATTTTTGTAGTAAATGGTTGGGTTAGCAGTGTCAAAGGAATGGCCAGAAGATGCAATGTGTTGGAAAATAAGGGAACGGGTATCTCGGTTGGTGATGTTGCGTGTGTGTTCGGTCATTCTGATGGCGATGGTTCTACCAGTCTCCCCCACATAGGTGGCAGGACACTGTTGGCACGAGACCGAGTAGACTGCTCCAGAAGATGTTAGAGGATCAGTGGAGGAGTCGGTTTTTGTGATGGGATGCCTAAGGAGTGAGTGGAGGTTAGGTGTGTTAGTAAAAAAGGTACGGATGCCAAAGGGTTTGAGGAAACGGGAGAGGTTAACTGAGAGGGGAGAGAATGGGATCACACATGTGGTTTTGTATGTTGCAGGAGGGTTGAGAGGAATAGGTGAATAGGTGTGTTTTTTTATGAAGGATAGAGGGAAACCTGAAATTGTAAGATGGGAGATGATGCGGTTCTTTTCAATAGTTTTGAAGATGGGGAGTGAGCAGTGGGTTAATAGGCGGCGGGTGAGGGCTTTAACTATATTGATTTTGTGGGAGGTTGGACAGTGCGACCTATAATGGGTGTATCTGGGGGGGTGGTTTTTCTTGTAGTAGACTGTGGTATGGTAGGTGTTTGGGGTGCGTATGACTAGGACGTCCAGGAAAGGAATAACAAGTTCATGTTCTCTCTCAAGAGTGAGTGTGATGTTGGGATTGTAAGTGTGGAGGTCGGTGAAAATGGTATTCTCGCTGTCGGTTTTGCATACGCAAAAAATATCGTCAACGTATCGACGCCAGAAGAAGATGTTTGAGGGTTGTCGGTTACAAATCCACTGGTCTATGGTAGACATCGTTATTTCAGACAAAATGGATGAGAGGGGGCTGCCCATTGGGGTTCCCCTGATCTGTTTAAAGTGGGTATGAGAATAGGTGAAGGTGTTCATGCACAGGCAGATTTTGGTGAGTGAGATGATGTTGTTGGGTATGGTGGCATCTGTGTGGATGGATGAAAGGAATTGGTGGAGGTTATCTATCATGAGGCTGTGTGGAAGGCTGAGGAATAGGGAAGATACGTCGAACGAGCACATGGATGAGTTTGGAGGGGGGAGCAGGTTTGTTATATCCTGTATGAAACTGGTGGAATTGGGTGTCGTGAAGGCTCTCCTGTTATTATTCCAAAGAGGGGTTAGAAGGTTTGTAAGGTGTTTGGCCAGGGGGTAGGCAGGGGATAGGTGGTATGCGATGACTGGACGGAGGGGGACGGATGGTTTGTGGATCTTGGGGAGGCCGTAAATATAGGCATTAGTTCCCATGTTGGAGGTGAAGTTTTTGTGATCTTCTATTGTGATGGAGGCCGAGCGTTTCATGCGGTTGAGGGAAACTCTGAAATTCTTGGCCGTTGCTTTGCTTTCTTCTGCGGAGATTTGGGTGAAAGTGGTTGTATCATTCAGTATGTCTGTCATTCACGACACCCAATTCCACCAGTTTCATACAGGATATAACAAACCTGCTCCCCCCTCCAAACTCATCCATGTGCTCGTTCGACGTATCTTCCCTATTCCTCAGCCTTCCACACAGCCTCATGATAGATAACCTCCACCAATTCCTTTCATCCATCCACACAGATGCCACCATAACCAACAACATCATCTCACTCACCAAAATCTGCCTGTGCATGAACACCTTCACCTATTCTCATACCCACTTTAAACAGATCAGGGGAACCCCAATTGGCAGCCCCCTCTCATCCATTTTGTCTGAAATAACGATGTCTACCATAGACCAGTGGATTTGTAACCGACAACCCTCAAACATCTTCTTCTGGCGTCGACACTTGACGATATTTTTTGCGTATGCAAAACCGACAGCGAGAATACCATTTTCACCGACCTCCACACTTACAATCCCAACATCACATTCACTCTTGAGAGAGAACATGAGCTTGTTATTCCTTTCCTGGAGGTCCTAGTCATACGCACCCCAAACACCTACCATACCACAGTCTACTACAAGAAAAACCACCCCCCAGATACACCCATTATAGGTCGCACTGTCCAACCTCCCACAAAATCAATATAGTTAAAGCCCTCACCCGCCGCCTATTAACCCACTGCTCACTCCCCATCTTCAAAACTATTGAAAAGAACCGCATCATCTCCCATCTTACAATTTCAGGTTTCCCTCTATCCTTCATAAAAAAACACACCTATTCACCTATTCCTCTCAACCCTCCTGCAACATACAAAACCACATGTGTGATCCCATTCTCTCCCCTCTCAGTTAACCTCTCCCGTTTCCTCAAACCCTTTGGCATCCGTACCTTTTTTACTAACACACCTAACCTCCACTCACTCCTTAGGCATCCCATCACAAAAACCGACTCCTCCACTGATCCTCTAACATCTTCTGGAGCAGTCTACTCGGTCTCGTGCCAACAGTGTCCTGCCACCTATGTGGGGGAGACTGGTAGAACCATCGCCATCAGAATGACCGAACACACACGCAACATCACCAACCGAGATACCCGTTCCCTTATTTTCCAACACATTGCATCTTCTGGCCATTCCTTTGACACTGCTAACCCAACCATTTACTACAAAAATATCTCCAACCTACATCAGAGATTGGTTCTAGAATCAATAGTTTCATCCAAGCTACACAGCATAAATAGAAAAATAGACATCCCTGCAGCCTACACAAACTACATTTAAACCTCCCACATGTTTATTTCAATAGCCCAAACCATGCGCCGTCTCGTGGTCTCAGACAGCAGATTTAATATTTACTTTATTCAAAATCGGTTTTCAGTTAAGATTAACATATATATAAATTGTTATTTATCTTTCTTTGTATAGTTATATTTTTGCCTGTCGAAGGGCTTTTGCCCGAAAGCTCGTAGCATTCAATCAATAAAAGAAACTCATCTTCTGATCCTCCTTAATTGATATAACTTACTAGAAGAGTCTTTCCCTTTAATCTTCATACTACTTTCTACAAAGACATAGCTAAACATCAGGTATTATTATAATTGTCTTTGATATATAGTTCTGTGTATTTTATCATAATAAAGTAAAGTGAAAATTATTTTTATTTAATACAAATATTCTACTGAATGATTGTTGCCCCAACGTGACTTTAGACGTTTCTATTTTAAAATAATTCTAAAATCAATATATGAAACCAAATATGGATATAATTATAAATATTTGTAAGGAAAATAAAGACTACATTTGTTTTATGTTCCAGAAGCAAATTCGATCTTTATTTTTTATAAAACTATAGAATTAAGATTAAAGAACGCGATCATCTATATATATAAATTATGAAATAATTTTTTTTGGTATCTACTCTTTTAGAAAAATATTGAAAAACCTTTCGCAATGTTTATTTAGTACACGTTTTGAAATAAAACTTATCGAGAAAGGGTTTTCGATAATTTAATGAAAGTATATTGCAACAATTTTCTTATAATTGATTATCTCTTTTAAAAAAAAAATAATACAGATAATATAAACGTAAATATATCAAACGATCAACTATTGGTATATTTAAGCAAGAAAGAATAGCTGGTGTATCCATTCTCTGAAAGCCACCAATCATAAAGAGTTTTACAATTAAAGAAAATATACATACAAGATTTTAAATGTTCAAATACGATGTTTGGAGAATATATATCCTCAGAACGGAGTACTGTAAAATCTCCTGTCACATTCTGTAGAGAAGTGGCACACAGAAGTAACCAGTAGGTGGGAACAACTCGTACAGTATCCTTCATGGTATCATGAACAGTCTGGGAGTCAGATATCAGGATGGTTTTGTCGTCCACCTCGGGTTGAACAAGCGTTCCCCCAAACCTGATGATAAGGTACCCAGCGAGAAAACGTAAATGGGTATTGGCTGTTGAAGCAATCGCTATTTTCTGATCCTTAAAGATATTTGAGATGATCGATTCAATTACTGCACAAGCTGGTGGGAACTGGATGACCTCGTGGATGTCGTAGAATTGATCACGGATCTTCAGGAGAGATGATATCATGAATTCTAGGGAGTTATCCATCAATAACTTTGGAATTATTTCCGATCTGGTAAGTCCCATGTATGGAGGGACTAACCTCAAATTTGGCAGATCTTCCCAAACTGAAGATGTATCATCTAACATGTAAACCATCGGATTCCAGCTTTCAAACAAGGTTCGAAATATTTCAGTTTTGCTTGTTGATAACGCCAAAAACTCTCGCGATATTACGGTCGGTTTGAAGTAAATATTCAATGGATCAATCTTCTTTTTCATTTCATTGGCATATTTTTCTTCGCTAAGCGTGCATATGTACATGTCGAAATATTCTTTAAGTTCATTCAGCATGAAGTCTATCTGTGGACGTCTTTTGACATTGTAGTCGACGGAAGGGCGAACTGTTATTTGGAAATCTTCCTGGTGAACTTTACGTTTGACGCTTGGCAGAGAATGCAACAGAGTGTTGTCTAAATCCACCAAGAGAATCAATTTCTTAGCAGCAAGTAAACTTAAGAAATATTCATCCGAGAATTCCACGGATCCTTCCATCATCATAAATTGACAAAAATAAATAAATTTATATTTATAAATACGTATTATAATTTGCATTGCCTAATATAATTATTAAATATTATAATTTTTGGTTATGATAATATTTTGAATAAAATGTTGTATTAAAGAAGATTTAGGCAAATATGTTTACCTTGTTAAATTGTTCTGTTGGTAAATATGTATTATTTTAGTGTGTAAATAAGCATAGGTTATATATTTTATAAAATTGATTTATTTAATTGAATACAATTTTTCGAGAAACATAAATACCGCTTTTTTTTAATGAAGATTTCAAAATATGGTTTTATTGTCAATTTTGATATTTAGATTTTGTTACAGTAAACTTACCTATAATGTGGTCTGGGGGTTTTGGCAATTAAACAAAGGTGACGCAACTGTTTCTTCTTCAATAAAAAAAGTTTTTCAGCGTCGCCTATACCTTTCTTTGATGTGAACTACTGCAGCTAATTGTATTTTCAACAAATTTACACAGCTTTATTAAGACCACCAGTCTTATACAGATTCACCACAGGAAGGAAGCATAGATGGAGTTCCTATACTCCAGGCTTTCATATAGATACACACATACAGCTTTATTAAGACCACCGGTCTTATACAGATTCACCACAGGAAGGAAACATAGATGAAGCTTCTATACTCCAGGCTTTCATATAGATATACACATACAGCTTTATTAAGACCGTCGGTCTTATACAGATTCACCACAGGAAGGAAGCCTAGATGGAGTTCCTATAATCCAGGCAGCGCAGAGTCAAACAGCCTCCAGGTCCGACGCATGTCCAGTGGCCACACCGTACATAGGTTAGCGCATTTTACCTTTTTAACATTGATAATCGATGTATATTTATTCCTTGTTTTACCGTATTCAAAACGGTCTAAATCATTGTTGGATTTAGTATATTTTGTCAGAGTTTCTTTCATGGTCTTTTTCGCTATGTAGCAATCATAATGAAACCAAGGCTTCGACATTGGGTTATTCGTTTTTATTTATTTATATTTTCAACAAATTCATCTTCTCTGTTACATTTCTAAATCCCACATGTGGGGCTGTGACGAACCCACTGCAGTGTGTGGACGATACCATATGTAGTACATAACCTAATTATTCGCCACACTTGTGACTTGTTTTGTTGAATCGAGAACATTCGAGTTTCTTAACGATAGAAGAACAGTCTGCGAAATATTCCTATTTATTCCTAAAGATTCTAAGTTTCGATCGATCCAGATAGCTTGAAGAAAACATGTCTGTATGTAAATATTGTTATAGTCGAAATGTTTTTCTTTGGAGATTAAACATAAAGAGGTATTTAGCTCTGGAAAAGTTCCAATTCTATGGCCAAAATACATTCATGAACAACAAAACAAGTGGAGAGTGTTTGGTTTCGCCGATTATCCGTTTTTTTGTAGAGACAGAAGCAATTTTGTTCACACTTGGTTATCTCGCATGTCTTCAATAAAAGTCACTGTAATATCTTTCAGAGTTATTGTCGGAATACCGATATACATAGTAAAAGGTACAACTTCCTTAAGTTTTGTCCATGAGTGTATCTTTCAGAGTTATTGTCTGAATCCCGATATACATGCTAAAAGGTACAACTTCCTTAAGTTTTGTCCATGAGTGTATCTTTCAGAGTTATTGTCTGAATCCCGATATACATGCTAAAAGGTACAACTTCGCTAAGTTTTGTCCATGAGTGTATCTTTCAGAGTTATTGTCTGAATCTCGATATACATGCTAAAAGGTACAACTTCCTTAAGTTTTGTCCATGAGTGTATCTTTCAGAGTTATTGTCTGAATCCCGATATACATGCTAAAAGGTACAACTTCCTTAAGTTTTGTCCATGAGTGTATCTTTCAGAGTTATTGACTGAATCCCGATATACATGCTAAAAGGTACAACTTCCTTAAGTTTTGTCCATGAGTATCTTTCAGAGTTATTGACTGAATCCCGATATACATGCTAAAAGGTACAACTTCCTTAAGTTTTGTCCATGAGTGTATCTTTCAGAGTTATTGTCTGAATCCCGATATACATGCTAAAAGGTACCACTTCCTTATGTTTTGCCCATGAGTGTATCTTTCAGAGTTATTGTCTGAATCCTGATATACATGCTAAAAGGTACAACTTCCTTAAGTTTTGTCCATGAGTGTATCTTTCAGAGTTATTGTCTGAATCTCGATATAAATGCTAAAAGGCGCAACTTCCTTAAGTTTTGTCAATACGTGTATTTGTGACTTGTTTTGTTGAATCTAGAACATTCGAATTTCTTTCACGATAGAAGAACCGTCTGAAAAATATTTAGGCCTAAAGATTCTAAGCTTCGATCCAGATAGCTTGAAGAAAACATTTCTGTGTGTAAATATTGTTATAATCAAATGTGTTCGAGTTGAAAAATGAAAAGATGCTTCTTTGACGCAAATTCTGACTATTTCACGAATTACTTTGAGTATATCATGGAATCAACCACGACTGACGAAGGTATAAACCTCCAGGTGGGAATTCTGATATTTCCAAAACTGGAGCTTTATTACCATCCCATCGTGAATTCCAAACTTAATGTGAAGCAACTGATAAGGAAGTGTTTGAATGTTTCACTCAATATTTTAACTCTTCACTCAATATACGCTGATTATTCCCCGCCGCTTCTATCTTAACTCATATAGATCTAATTGTTCAATGGCCTCAGCAGAAATATTTTGCTTCTCCTACTTAGTACATCTTAATATCTTATTCTTTCTTATCTCCGCTCAATCACACTAAGGTATCAAGCTTGTAAAGCTTGTTGATGGTGTCTGCCGGGGAAGAGAAGAGCTCATCAATGGATGAGTCAATACAGTCAATAATTACCCCTTAATATCTTATTAAAAATAATCTTTAAATATCTTTTTAAAAATCTTAATAAAAATTTAATTAATATAGATCAGTTTCCACCCAGCAAAATTCATATCTATACATATTATTGTGAGAATGTAGAAGGATATTCATATTTGTGAATAAAAAATGCATCTTAATATATAGTTACAGGTAAAGGCCTAGAAAAGAAAATAATTACAATCTCCGTTAACAGATGGCGCGCTTTGACTTCAGCCGATTCCATCCAGTCGAAGAGCGTTACGAGTTACACGACGGCTGCGTTCGATTAACTGTCGTTGTTTTGGAAACTAGAAGCGATAGAACGTGTTTAGGATCCAAGAGCTGCAGAGGGGAGGCGACACTGTTAGTGATCCACGGCGAAAGAAGCGGCGTTGTCGCATAAAGGATCAAGGGGCAACACATGACAATATGCAAAAGTAATGAATTTATAAAACTGATTTTTTTCTTTTCTGAACATAACTCTCAGACTTGGATCACATATAAGCCATATAACACCAGCTTTCGCTAATTTGAGGTCAAGCCCTACCTATTATATACCGTGATTTTGAGCCGAGATTTTTAATGTGCAAATATATAATTTCATTCATTGCAATGAAGCTAATGTCTTTTCGCGCATACATGTTCCTATATATCTCGACCATTGTTTATACCATCAGAAATGCCACACAGAAATATTGTTAAAACTTTGCTTTTATTAAATTCACAAAAGTAAATAGTAAATACAAAAAGTAAATACAATGGTAATTTTATAAGAGCTAAATATATACATATAAATTGATATTTTGAATATAGTATTTGCATAAAAATACAAAGTAATAATTTGTGATATTCATAATAGCTTTTGTAATATTTAAAATATATCGATAGCAAAAAAAATCTAATATTGTAAAAGATTTTTAGATTTGAAGAGTTTATCGATTTGTTGAAAAGGAGAGTTGTTACTTTTAATCACCTTGACATACGAGGCAAACATTTCAAGCACAAGGCTCCTATCATAATCCACGCGTGGTGCTGGAAGTTGGTCCTGGACATTCTCCAGGGCCTGGGCACACAGCAGCAGCCAGTAGGATGGAACAACTCGCACAACGTCTTCAACAGCCTCGGAATCAGAAACCAAAATTGTCCTCAGCGCCAGGCTCAACCAGCGTGGCTCCAAACCTGTTGAGAAGGAACTGAACGAAAGCTCGGTACCGTGGATCCACTGTGGAATCTATCGCAACTTTTTGATCGTCAAGTATTTTTGCAAGTATGGTGTCAATTACCAAGTGAACTTCCGCGTTAGAATTATTTCTTAAAAGATAAAACTGAAAATGGATTTTTAAAAGAGATCTTTTTATTTGTGTAAGAGCATTGTCTATCAAATATGTTTCCATTCCGTTAGGATTGTTTGATGGGCCATCGTAGACGGAGACAAGTCTCAGATTTCTGGGATGACCCCAAACTTCTGGTTTGTCGTCGATGATGCACACCAGGTTCTGCAATCTGCCCATCATAAATAAAAGCTCAAGTTTCGATCTCGGTTTCTTTAAATATTCTCGCGTTACAGGAGGTTTAAAATACCTTTTATAAGGGTCGACAATATTTAAAATTCCTTCTATATAACCTTTTGATTTTAATGTACAAATTTGCATATCAAAATGTGGCGCTAATTCTTCCAAAAATTCCTGTACATTTGGACGAACCAGTACTGTCCATATTCTGGCTCTGACTTGTATCCTGACACTTCCAGGAAAATCAGCTTGTCGGTCTCCTCTCCAAGAACGTATCAAAATTTGGTCCACGTCGACAACAAGAATTAGCCGTCGCCGCGAGAGAAGGCTTCGGTAATGTATTTCTTGGAGGCTCATCGTCATGGCGGCTTCGTCTAATAAAATAATTTTAAAGATTTATATATACGTTTAATATTTGCATAATTACAAAATAATATTTCCTAAATATGTTCTCTTAGAAATTGTTTTTGACTATATCTAACAGTTATTGAAATTATAGTAATCCATATAAATGATAAATTGTATAGGTACCATCTTCAGGCTGGGCCTCCAAACAGATTGTAAGTTCTTCTGGAATAAACTGGACAGCGTCGAGAACCTCTGAAGTTCCTCGCCTGCATCTTCTCATTCAAGACAACGGGTCCTGTCCCCTAGCAAGATCGCCGCTTTTGACGTCACCATCCGGGGAATAAAGGCGACATTTGTCTCATGCTCCAGACGGGCGGCTAGAGCGGCTACAGGCCATCGCAGCTGCTGCTGTCAATTAAGACGCGTGGCGCCTCGGGAACCTCAATATCTCCGAGGAATCTGCGAGCGACATTGCGTCCGGGTCCGTCGAAGCCCTTGGGGAACTCCTGGACCGGGCCAACCTCGTAGATGCCGCAGCTATCTTCGACGCCACGCACCTACCAACAAGGATCTCCAGTTGCCGGGTGGATGGATCGAGTTCTCCTACCATCAAGACTCTCCAACCGCGTCACCCGATACTGGAGCCTATACTACAAGAACTCTGACCACCGTGCGGTCCTCCTCCAAATCGGCAAGGCCCCAGAACACACACAGCTTTATTAAGAACACCAGTCTTATACAGATTCACCACAAGAAGGAAGCATAGATGGAGCTCCTATACTTCAGGCAGCGCAGAGTCAAACAGCCTCCAGGTCCGACGCATGTCCAGTGGATACATCGTGCATAGGTTTGCATAATTTTCCTCTTTAATATTGATAATCGACGTATATTTATTCTTTGTTTTAACATATTCTAAACGGTCTAAATCGTTGTTGGATTTAGTATATTTTGTCAGAGTTTCTTTCATGGTCTTTTTCGCTATGTAGCAATCATAATGAAACCAAGAGTTCGACATTGGGTTATTCGTTTTCATTTATTTATATTTTCAACAAATTCATCTTCTCTGTTACATTTCTAAATCCCACATGTGGGGCTGTGACGAACCCACTACAGTGTGTGGACGATACAATATGTAGTACATATGTAGTATATATGTAGTACATAACCTAATTATTCGCCACACTTGTGACTTGTTTTGTTGAATCAAGAACATTCGAGTTTCTTTCACGATAGAAGAACAGTCTGCGAAATTGTCCTATTTATTCCTAAAGATTCTAAGTTTCGATCGATCCAGATAGCTTGAAGAAAACATGTCTGTTTGTAATTCTTGTTATAGTCGAAATGTTTTTCTTTAGAGATTAAACATAGAGGTATTTAGCTCTGGAAAAGTTCCAATTCTATGGCCAAAATACATTCATGAACAACAAAACAAGTGGAGAGTGTTTGGTTTCGCCGATTATCCGTTTTTTGTAGAGACAGAAGCAATTTTGTTCACACTTGGTTATCTCGCATGTCTTCAATAAAAGTCACTGTAATATCTTTCAGAGTTATTGTCGGAATACCGATATACATGGTAAAAGGTACAACTTCCTTAAGTTTTGTCCATGAGTGTATCTTTCAGAGTTATTGTCTGAATCCCGATATACATGCTAAAAGGTACAACTTCCTTAAGTTTTGTCCATGATGGAATCTTTCAGAGTTATTGTCTGAATTCCGATATACATGTTAAAAGGTACAACTTCCTTAAGTTTTGTCCATGAGTGTATCTTTCAGAGTTATTGTATGAATCCCGATATACATGCTAAAAGGTACAACTTCCTTAAGTTTTGTCCATGATGGAATCTTTCAGAGTTATTGTCTGAATTCCGATATACATGTTAAAAGGTACAACTTCCTTAAGTTTTGTCCATGAGTGTATCTTTCAGAGTTATTGTATGAATCCCGATATACACGCTAAAGGTATCACTTCCTTAAGTTTTGTCCCTGAGTGTATCTTTCAGAGTTATTGTCTAAATCCCGATATACATGCTAAAAGGTACAACTTCCTTAAGTTTTGTCCATGAGTGTATCTTTCAGATTTATTGTCTGAATCCCGATATACATGCTAAAAGGTACAACTTCCTTAAGTTTTGTCTATGAGTGTATCTTTCAGATTTATTGTCTGAATCCCGATATACATGCTAAAAGGTACAACTTCCTTAAGTTTTGTCCATGAATGTATCTTTCAGAGTTATTGTCTGAATCCCGATATGCATGCTAAAAGGTACAACTTCCTTAAGTTTTGTCAATTATGTGCAAGTTATAAAATGAAAAGACGCTACTTTGACGCAAATTCTGAAGATTTCACGAATTTTCTGAGGATCTCATGGAATCAACCAGAACAGATGGCCATTAGGCAGAAAGCTCCAGGTGGAAATTCTAAATTTCCAAAGATAATCTTTATTACCATCCCGTCGTGAATTCCAAACTTAATGTGATTTAATATAAAACTACTGATTAGAAAGTGTTTGAATGTTTCACTCAATATTTTTACCTCTTCACTCAATATACGCTGATTATTCCCCGCCGCTTCTATCTTAACTCATATCTAATTGTTCAATGGCCTCAGCAGAAATATTCTGCTTCTCCTTCTTAGTACATCTTAATATCTTCTTCTTTCTTATCTCCGTTCAATCACACTAAGGTATCAAGCTTGTAAAGCTTGTTGACGGTGTCTGCCGGGGAAGAGTAGAGCTCATCAATGGATGAGTCAATACAGTCAATAATTACCCCTTAATATCTTAATAAAAATAATCTTTAAATATCTTAAAATCTTAATAAAAACTTGAATTAATATAGATCAGTTTCCACCCAGCAAAATTCATATCTTTACATATTATTGTGAGAATGTAGAAGGATATTCATATTTGTGAATAAAAAAATGCATCTTAATATATAGTTACAGGTAAAGGCCTAGAAAAGAAAATAGTTACAATCTCCGCTAACAGATGGCGCGCTTTGACTTCAGCCGATTCTCTCGAGTTGAACGAAAGGCGTTACGAGTTACACGACGGCTGCGTTCGAGTAACTGTCGTTGTTTTGGAACCTAGAAGCGATAAAACGTGTTTAGGATCCAAGAGCTGCAGAGGGGAGGCGACACTGTTAGTGATCCACGACGAAAGAAGCGGCGTTGTCGCATAAAGGATCAAGGGGCAACACATGACAATATGCAAAAGTAATGAATTTATAAAACTGATTTTTTGCCTTTCTGAACATAACTCTCAGACTTGGATCACATATAAGCCATATAACACCAGCTTTCGCTAATTTGAGTTCAGGCCCTATCTATTATATACCGTGATTTTGGGCAGAGATTTACAATGTGCAAATATGTCTTTTCGCGCATACATGTTCCTATAGATCTCGACCATTGTTTATACCATCAGAAATGCCACACAGAAATATTGTTAAAACTTTGCATTTATTAAATTCACAAAAGGTTCTAAAAAGTAAATACAATGGTAATTTTATAAGAGCTAAATATATACATATAAATTGATATTTTGAATATAGTATTTGCATAAAAATACAAAGTAATAATTTGTGATATTCATAATATTATAGCTCATTTTGGAATATTTAAAATATATTGATAGCAAAGAAAAATTCTAATGTTGTAAAAGATTTTTAGATTTGAAGAGTTTATCGACTTGTTGAAAAGAAGATTTGTTACTTTTAATCACCTTGACATACGAGTCAAACATTTCAAGAACAAGGTTCCTATCATAATTCTCGCCAGGTACTGGAAGTTGGTCCTGGACATTTTCCAGGGCCTGGGCACACATCAGCAGCCAGTAGGATGGAACAACTCGCACAACGTCTTCAACAGCCGCGGAATCAGAAACCAAAATTGTCTTGTTCTTGGCGCTAGGCTCAACCAGCGTGGCTCCAAACCTGATGAGAAGGAACTGAACGAAAGATCGGTACCGTGGATCCACTGTGGAATCTATCGCAACTTTTTGACCGTCAAGTATTTTTGCAAATATGATGTCCATTACCAAGCTAGTTTCCAGATCAGTAATCTTTCTTACTAAACTATAATACTGATCATGGATTTTTAAAAGAGATCTTTTTATTAGTGGAAGAGCATTGTCTATCAAATGTGCTTCCATTCCGTCAGGATTGTTTGATGGACCATCGTAGACGGAGACAAGTCTCAGATTTATGGGATGGCCCCAAACTCCTGGTTTGTCGTCGATAATGTACACCATGTTGGGCCATTTCTTCACCTCAAGTAAAGCCTCAAGTTTTGATGACCGATTATTGAAATAGTCTCGCGTTATAATAGTTTCAAAATATTTTTCTTTAGGGTCGATAATTTCTAGAATTTCTTTTATATATCTTATTGTTCCGAATGAACAAATGCGCATATCAAAATGTGGCGCTAATTCTTTCAAAAATGTCTGTACATTTGGACGAACCGCTACTGTCCACACTTTGGCATTGACTTGTATATTGACGCTTCCAGGAATCTGAGCTTGTCGGTCCTCTTTCCAAGAACGTATCAAAGTATGGTCCACGTCGACATAAAGAATTAGCCGTTGCCGCGAGAGAAGGCTTCGGTAATATGTTTCTTGGAGGCTCATCGTCATGGCGGCTTCATCTAATACAATAATATTGAAGATTTATATATACGTTTAATATTTGCATAATTAAAAAATAATATTTGCTAATTATGTTCTCTTAGAAATTGTTTTTGACTATTTCTAACAGTTATTGAAATTATAGTAATCCATATAAATGATAAATTGTATAGGTACCATCTTCAGGCTGGGCCTCCAAACAGATTGTAAATTCTTCTGGAATCAACTGGACAGCGTCGAGAATCTCTGCAGTTCCTCGCCTGCATCTCCTCATCCAAGACAACGGATCCTGTCCCCTGGCAAGATCGCCGCCTTCGACGTCACCATCCGGGGAATAAAGGCGACATTTGTCGCATGCTCCTGACGAGCGGCTACAGGCCATCGCAGCTGCTGCTGTCAATGAAGACGCTTGGCTCCTCGGGGACCCCAATATCTCCGAGAAGTCTGCGAGCGACATTGCGTCCGGATCCGTCGAAGCCCTTGGGGAACTCCTGGACCGGGCCAACCTCGTAGATGCCGCAGCTATCTTCGACGCCGCGCACCTTCCAACAAGGATCTCCAGTTGCCGGGTGGATGCGAGCAGATTGGATCGAGTTCTCCTACCATCAAGACTCTCCAACCGCGTCACCCGATACTGGAGCCTATACTACAAGAACTCTGACCACCGTGCGGTCCTCCTCCAAATCGGCGAGGCCCCAGAACCTCGTCCACCATGCATTGCTTGCATGCTCCGATCTAGGTTAGTTGTTGGGACAGTGGAAACGCTTCTTAACGAGGCCTTGGGAAACATCGAGGACATGCAAAATGCGGAAATCTGGAGGAGGTGAGGACAAATCAAGGCGCATCTGGCCTCCGCCATCAAGTCCCTCCACGACCTGCGCAACAAGGACGACGACTACATCTCGCGGGCAAGAAAATATGTCCAAATCAAGCTCGAGAATGTGTCCATCAACTCGGACTATCCCTCCCTGCCGGACCTGGGGCGCTCTCGCTGCAGAGGAACGTCGTCGACAACATTCTACGACAGCGCAGGTCGAGTGATCACGGGACCAGCGGTGAGAGACTTGGCTTTCGCCAACCTAAAGGAGCGCTTTTCCCACCCTTCGTGCTCACTGGAGGACATCGATGATTCCCTGCGTGGATTCAGCCTAAGGGTCACCATTGAAGAAAGCGATCCACTCCACCGCTATGGGATCGGCGAAGAAGAGATCGTTGCTGCCGTCTGCCAACTGGGGCGACTTGCCCTACGAGCTTTTTCACGGTTTCGAAGATCTCGAGTGCGTTCCGTCGGGTCTTGAGGCGTCTCAACTGAGTGGAGTGCCTTGTTGATCGATAAATAAATAAAAAATTATGATGTGAAATGAAATAAAAAATGCAAAACCTTTCAACTTTCACAGTTAACCGAGGGCTTATTTTGAATAAAATTTGAAAATAATTTTGTGGACAAAGGAGAACAACAATGGCTTGTAAATCTTGCTTTATAAATAATATCAACAAAATATAGGTGACCAGCTATGTTCACTATATTCTATGAATCTATTTTAATTATTCAATTTAATAAAGAATATATTCTGATAATGAGCTGGCAAACTCTCTGGCAAAGGCTGGAACTCTTGGCCTACCTGAAGCCTGAGAATCTACCACCCAACTAGACGAAAGAGACCTCTTCCGTACTATCAAAACCCAATGCCTGCAGGAATGGAAATCTGATGCTGCACATATATATGACTGGTACAGAGCAGGAGGGACAATTCTGTCCTCCCAAGAGAACAACAGTCTCTGATTTCCAGACTTAAGTCTGGTCATCTACGGACAATTGCTTTCCAGAATGGTTGCAAGGTTTTCCCACTATGTACTAAATGCAATTCTCAGCCTGCAACCCCAAGACATATTATTGACTGTATTGACTCATCCATTGATGAGCTCTACTCTTCCCCGACAGACACCATCAACAAGCTTTACAAGCTTGATACCTTAGTGTGATTGAGTGGAGATAAGAAAGAAGAAGAAGAAGATATATTCTGATTTTCAATTTAGTAAATTAGAAGCTGAAAGAAGACTAGAAGAAATCCCTGTATATCCATGATTGATATTAAAAGAAGATCGATAACCATCAATGAAATTATCTATGATCCTATATATACAGAGAACATTTCCAATGTCGTGAGAAAGATTCTACCAAGGATATTTGATGTCGTTCAGGTGGCTCCAGCAAACTTCAGAAGCAAAATGCCATCACAGAACAAACAGGTTGAAAGTAAGACTTCCTATGACGACACCGTGACTGCTATAACACCAAATCCAATGGAATCTTTCAACTCTTGTAGCAAAATGTCACTTTGTTGGATTCTGGTCACCTTGAAGCCTCTCTACTGACAATCTTTGTTTCTACTTCCTAATTGGACGGCATTCCTTGATAATTCAACAACAACCAATCAGAAATGTTGGATGATATCACGTGATGTGGATTTGAACAACTGATTGGTCAAAATGAAACAACATGACCCCAGGTGAGTATCTTTTACCAAATTTGTATCAAGACGAAGGAAAATTTGTATCCAATCGAGGAAATATAATTTGTAACATCTCTCAACGGGTAATGATGAAAATCATTTTGTTCCAACATTGTGTCACACCACGAGTTGGACGGAAGTTGCAGAGGTTCTTGTGTAAAGTTGACATCTTATACTGCTGGCTCCATCTGGTGGTTGTTCCAACTGGTCACGTGATCTTTGTTACATTCTATAAGTGATCGTTATCACAGTTGGGAATAAAAGTAAAAAATATTCAAACCGAGTGAAGGCCAAAAATTAAAAAAATATATTCGGTGTGAAATTTAAATCTTGTCACTGGTTAACTGTTTATTTGAAGGAGACATAGGTAATTTCCCCCTGCTTTTACACTTTGACAATATCAAACCCTAGATCCCTTATTAATTTTGTCAAAGAATAGGTATATATAATTTTGTTCACACTTGGTTATCTCGTGTGTATTCAATATAGTCACTTTAATATATTTCATAGTTATTGTCTGAATCCCGATATACATGCTAAAAGGTACAACTTCCTTAAGATTTGTCCATGAGCGTATCTTTCAGAGTTATTGTCTGAATCCCGATATACATGCTAAAAGGTACAACTTCCTTAAGTTTTATCCATGAGTGTATCTTTCAGAGTTATTGTCTGAATCCCGATATACATGCTAAAAGGTACAACTTCCTTAAGTTTTGTCCATGAGCGTATCTTTCAGAGTTATTGTCTGAATCCCGATATACATGCTAAAAGGTACAACTTCCTTAAGTTTTGTCCATGAGTGTATCTTTCAGAGTTATTGTCTGAATCCCGATATACATGCTAAAAGGTACACCTTCCTTAAGTTTTGTCCATGAGTGTATCTTTCAGAGTTATTGTCTGAATCCTGATATACATGCTAAAAGGTACAACTTCCTTAAGTTTTGTCCATTAGTGTATCTTTCAGAGTTATTGTCCCGATATACATGCTAAAAAGTACAACTTCCTTAAGTTTGTCCATGAGTGTATCTTTCAGAGTTATTGTCTGAATCCTGATATACATGCTAAAAGGTACAACTTCCTTAAGTTTTATCCACGAGTGTATCTTTCAGGTTATTGTCCCGATATACATGCTAAAAGGTACAACTTCCTTAAGTTTTGTCCATGAGTGTATCTTTCAGAGTTATTGTCTGAATCCCGATATACATGCTAAAAGGTACAACTTCCTTAAGTTTTGTCCATGAGTGTATCTTTCAGAGTTATTATCTGAATCCCGATATACATGCATGGTACAACTTCTTAAGTTTTGTCCCTGAGTGTATATTTTATTTTTTCAAATATCCCAGGTTCCTGGGGCATATCACCAACTACTCAGGTTCAGTCTTTGGTTTTATGTAGAATGGAAGTCCATATGACACCAGGTGAAGGTTTCCAGCGATGTCAGGACCTCTAGGAGAATCTGACATATTGGAAAGCTGGAAGTCTGTGAAGAGATGGCCCATGGTAATCCTAGCAGTGGGGGCAGATCAAGTCCTATTTTTACATTGCCACCCCAGGAATATGATTGATTATCTCTAAAAAACTCTCAAAAACCTCAAAATTTCATTTTTAATGGATACCCTCACTTGTTGGCATTGAAGGCAATGAGGCTGCTGATGCAGTAGCAAAAAAAGGCACAAGAAAACCTTTGCCACGAAATAATAAACTTTTATTATTCCTAACATGGAAGCCACTTTGCTGCTGACTCTAACATAAGTACAGACACAGTATCCCCGGAAAAAAACCTTGCTGAGGTTTAAAAATGCATCAAAACAAATGCATTTATTTTTGACAAATTTGGTTGAACTCCACACCCCTGAATTTGTATCAAAGCTGATGGTGTGGCACCACCATTCTGTACTGGGGAGGTAAACAAGGCATCGACACATTTTCTTACAGGAGTTGTACCTTCTATACACCTATTTGACATTATTATCTTGGCTTGATTGATCTTAATTGATGCATGTACAGCAACTATCTGATCTCATGGAATGGGGTGTAGGGGTGCAGCTTTTGTTAATCATGGCACCATGATCCAGGCACACTTTGGTGAAACTTTGCCTGTAATTTGAGGCCGTTCCTAACATGGAAGCCTTTGCTGCCAACTCTAACATGAGTACAGACACAGCTCCTCCATATCCCCTTGTTCCCCTGTCCAGCACCTAGGGACGCAACCTAACTACTTTCATTATTGTTACTTCTCAAGTTTTAAGCACACCTTGAATAAAAAAAGTTATTATATAAATGAATGAATAAAAAAAGTTATTATATAAATATATTTTCACATATAGATTTGAAACAAATAGTCAAATATTAAAATATTATCACTTGGGACTCTGAAAGATACACTCATGGACAAAACTTAAGGAAGTTGTACCTTTTAGCATGTATATAGAGATTCAGACAATAACTCTGAAAGATACACTCATGGACAAAACTTAAGGAAGTTGTACCTTTTAGCGTGTATATCGGGATTCAGACAATAACTCTGAAAGATACACTCATGGACAAAACTTAAGGAAGTTGTACCTTTTAGCATGTACAAGGTGCGTTCATTAATTTCCAGGACTGGTTAAAAAATAAAAAATATAAAAAAGCTAGAGAAAATATTTTTTACAGAGTTGAATATTGGACATTCGACCACACCTGACTGAAAGCACGAGTCTCGTGGCGCACGCGCCAATCTTAAAATAGAACAAAACATCTTCCTTGTAAGGTTCGCATTTCTAATTTTAAAATGGCCATTTTCGAAGAGCAGAGAATCTGCATTAAATTTTGTTTTAAATTGAAAAAAGGAGCTACTGAGACGTATGAATTGATTAAAGAAGCTTTTGGCGTTGCAGCTTTATCCCGTTCAAGAACTTTTGAATGGTTTTCACGCTTCCACAAAGGTCGGGAAAAGGTAAACGATGATCAGCATACTGGGCGTCCAAGATCATTTTGTTGCGAGGAAAACAAGCTCAAAATAAAGGAGTTAATTAAATCTAACAGACGAATTTCTATTAAAGACTTATCTTCAGAGACTGGACTATCTGTTTATTTGGGGATAATGAGGTGCTTAAGGGAGGCAGTGCGCCTTAAAAGACCTGAAAGATGGCAAAACAATGACTGGATACTTCACGTCGGTAATGCGCGGCCGCACACAGCCCATGTTGTTTTGCAGTTCTTGGCCAAGCATTCAACCATACAGATCCCTCATCCACCCTATTCCCCCGACTTAGCCCCCAATGACTTTTTCCTCTATCCTAAATTGAAAATTAACTTGAAAGGAAGGAAATTTGACAACGTTGATATGATACAAGCTAAATCGAAGCCAACCTTGAGGAACTCCTTAAAAAGTGATTTTATCTCCTGCTTCGACAATTGGAAAAAAAGATGGAACGGGTGTATTGAGGCAGGAGGGGCATATTTCGAAAAATATTAAATTAGTTTTTTTATTTGTTTTATTTTTTCAAAGATACAGAGCAGTCCTGGAAATTAATGAACGCACCTTGTATATCGGGATTGAGACCATAACTTCTTCAAAAATAAATAGACAACAGGCGATAGCAAAGACCCTCCACTTCCTTTACTTTATTTTATCCATGAGTATTTGCCATTATAACAATAGTCACTTGGGGCCTTATATAACCATGTTATAACAAGATTCCTCTCTGTAGTTTAATGGTGCTGCCTTCATAAATAAATAGTTAGAAACACGAGTTCTCTGTAAAAGTTTAATTGAAACCAACCCGAGCTAAAACAAGGTAATATCATCTGGAGACAACAGATTCAACTAACTTGGGTGATCACAGCCTGAAATATTGTACTTTTTAAGAAAAGGGCATCTCCTTATCCTGCAATTGAAAGTTACTGATGGCTTGCGCCATATCTAGCAGAATAAATATTCATTGATAAGGCATAATTTGGATTATAAAAACAAGGTAATAAGACCAAATAAATAAATAGTGCGTGATGTTTCTGTAACAGCGTTGTTACCATTAGGAAGATGGTAACAATGCTGTTACCGAAACGTCACACACTATTTATTTATTTGGTCTTATTACCTTGTTTTTATAATCTATTCATTGATATTTAACTATTCCAGAATTGGCCAAATACCTATTCTTGATTGATCAAGAAAATCTTAATCATGGGAATAGTTAAATATCAACAAATAGTTGATATTTATTCCGATAGATGGCGCAAGCCATCAGCAACTTTCAGTTGCACAATAAGTGGATTGTCTTTTTCTTACTTGATTCACCTTATCCTACAACAATTTCACATTTGTACTATTCATATTACTTGTTATTTGTATTACAGCCTGTTGAAGGAGTTCACTATCTGAAAGCTCGTCAAGTTTATATTTCTTCATTAAAGTAACTCATTACTGTTAGCTTTCATCTCTTCCTGGTAGAGGATGAGCAGCGTCTGTACTCCATGTTAGGAGCGGCTGCACATGGCGTCTGTTCCTCATGTCAGAGGCGGCCATTTCTTTTGGAGCTAAGTCGACCTCCCACTAAGTAGTGCTCCCAGTCTTAATGACAAAGTCAGACGCATTCTACTTCACCCAGTCATGGTGGTTGTCATACAAGCTTGATACCATAATATGATTGAGTGGAGATAAGAAAGAAGATCTTTTCCTGGCAATGCTAACCAATGATTTCACCCATTGTTGTTGTTTGTTATCCCCTTGTGTAAAGTTTACATGATTTCCAGGCTCCTCCAGCTGTTTGATGATAAGCCTCTCCCAAGGCAGCCTCCCCTGTATTTAATACAAGCTAAAATGTATTCAGGAGCTGCCAAGCTATACTTTGGGTAAGTATTAGTTGTTACTATTGTTGTAAAGTATACATTTGTCTCTTCATTATTCACCTTAGGTTTGATAAGGTACAATTTGGATTATTCTATATACAGTTACGAGCGTCATTCTTCATCTCTGTCACCGTTTGCTTTTTTTTTTTTTTGGAATGGCGCCCTCCTATTGGTTGGCTATGATCACACCACCTTTGCCCCCCCCCCACTCGCTTCTTCGTTTTTGTAACCATTGTGTTGGAGCGGGTCGCTCCTTAAATAAATGCATATATTAGTTAATAACCAAATGGAATCCTCTCTTTCTCTTTCCCAGTAAGAGACGCCTACGGAAGCCAACAGTACATAGACAGATAAAGCACATAGGCTATAGTTATTAACTAACATATGCATTTAAGGCGCAATTCATAATTGTAACAAATAGTATTTAAATAAAAACATTCAATCAGGTAAAACACGGGCGTTGCCCGGGTCATTCGGCTAGCAGATTATAAACACAAAGAAACAAGACCAAATCCAAATATATAAATTGTGTGTCACACACTATTTATATATTTGGTCTTATTTCCTTGCACCTTAGGTTTGTTATTTGATCTCTTGTCCTGCTTGTTAATTCTCTATTTAAATGGGGTTCTTTTCTGTATTATAAGGAGAAGTAGTTTACTTACGGGATAAGTGCATTGGTTTTGTAGTTGTTGCACATTTTTAGGTTTCCTTTGTGGGGATAGAGGTAGAAATAATCACAAGGTAATAAGACCAAATCCAAATAGTGTGTGATGTTTTGGTAACAGCATTGTTACCATCTTCATCATTCAATACTTTTGACTGAAGATGGTAACAACGCTGTTACCAAAATGTCACACACTATTTATTTATTTGGTTCTATTACCTTGTGTTTATAATCTATAATCCAAATTGTGCTTTATCAAGTAGAAATAATGATTTCTTTCTATTCAGTTGGCCATTTTCCACACTCCTATATGTATTATTATCGCTAGTACATGTGGTACAGGCCATGATAATCATGGTGGGTAGTTAGTGACTGCTTTTACTGTAAATACACCACATGTCCAAACATATGAAAAGCATTTCAACTTTTGCACTTACAAATGTGCCAGAGTTCCATTTGGTTACTTGCACTTGCTGGTGGGGTTTGACTTTTGCAAGAATGGGGGCCATTGGAGCATTTTTTTTTTAGGATAAAAAAAGTGTCCGATGCAGGATACAATCAATCCTAGGTTGTAGCGGTAAAAAAACCAACAGTTTAGACTTCCACCTACCCCCCCCACAATGTTCTGACATAGTTCTGTATAGGGCCTCACACTATATTGCCATCTATAACACTCATTATCATGCCTTCATTTTAACTGCCTGCCCTTTCCTCCTCTTCTTTTTCATATATTATGCAGTCGAACAACCTCCATGAAAGGACACTCACACTAGAGAGCACACCTCTCTATAAAGGACAGTTTTCATTTGCAAAATTACTGTTTTTACTATTTAGCAACTCTCCAGGAAGAGGACACTTCTCCCTAAAGGACACTTTGACTCTACAATTAGGTGTTGTCCTTTACAGGGAGGTAGTTCTACTGTATATATTGTTGTGGTACATTCTTCCTTATCATAATGTTCTGTACTGGGGGTGATGAAACATTGTTTTAAAGAAATTCTTAAATACCCATTTCTTGATTTCTCAGGAAGCCTCTGGGACCAAATTTTTGGTTGTAGAGGTACTGTCTGTACCCCACTGACAAGAGCCAACAGTCCAAAAAGAAAATGTGTTTGACTTTTGTTGATTTATCAAGAAAGTGGTTTGGCCAAATATCATTAGAACGAGCTAAATCAATGTTGATTAGTTAGTACAGTGGACCCTCGGTTTGCGAGCATAATCCGTTCCAGAGCCATGCTCGTACTCGAAAACGCTCGTAGTGCGAAACTAATTTATTATTTTTAATAATTGAAACTCGGGCAATTCTTCTTGCTACGAACAATTGCACAGTTTCCCACATTTTACATATTTCCCGAATCTGATCTGAAGGGAGGGATCCCAGTGAATTTTCATCCATCACGATTACGGGCAACCATCACGAGTTGCTCGTAATGTGAAATTTCACTCGTAATCCGAGGTAAAATTTTTCAAAAAATTTTGCTCGTACTCCAAGGTGCTCGTAAACCGAGGGTCCACTGTATCATTATAGTATTCAGTTGATTTTTGTTCCACTAGATGGCACTCTAAAATGCTCATGTGAGTGGAAATACCAATTTTATTTTTAATATAAATATAAAAGTTAGAGGGAAAAAAAGGTCAGGTGCTGATATTAAAAACTGACCACTCACATGAGAATTTTCAGATGGCAGTGCCATCTAGTGGGACAAATATCAACTAAATATAACTTGTTCCCTGAGGCCAATCCATTTTGTTGATAAATAAAATAGAGCCAACCATGTCTGTACATCAACAACCAAAATTTTGAAGCTTCCTGAGAAATGGGTAGTTAAGACCAGATTTACACTGAAAAGGTGTCAAAAGGAAAAAATAAAAGGTGTTGATATTAAAAACTGACCACTCACATTTTCAATTGCACTCTGCCATCTGAAATGTCTTTTTTTGTTGTTAAAATAAGGCACAATTTGTATTATAACTACAAGGTAATAAGACCAAATAAGTAGTGTGTTACAGTAACAACGTTGTTACTGAATGCTCCACACTATTTATTTGATCTTATTTACCTTGTAGCATGTTCAAGTTATAAACCTGTCTATAGCTCTTGGGACTCACCAAAATAGGGTGCTATAGAGAGGAGGTGCTATAGACAGGTCACTTTTAATGTACAGTTAAACCTGTCTATAGCTCTTGGGACTCACCAAAATAGGGTGCTATAGACAGGTCACTTTTAATGTACAGTTAAACCTGTCTATAGCTCTTGGGACTCACCAAAATAGGGTGCTATAGACAGGTCACTTTTAATGTACAGTTAAACCTGTCTATAGCTCTTGGGACTCACCAAAATAGGGTGCTATAGACAGGTCACTTTTAATGTACAGTTAAACCTGTCTATAGCTCTTGGGACTCACCAAAATAGGGTGCAATAGACAGGTCACTTTTAATGTACAGTTAAACCTGTCTATAGCTCTTGGGACTCACCAAAATAGGGTGCTATAGACAGGTCACTTTTAATGTACAGTTAAACCTGTCTATAGCTCTTGGGACTCACCAAAATAGGGTGCTATAGACAGGTCACTTTTAATGTACAGTTAAACCTGTCTATAGCTCTTGGGACTCACCAAAATAGGGTGCAATAGACAGGTCACTTTTAATGTACAGTTAAACCTGTCTATAGCTCTTGGGACTCACCAAAATAGGGTGCTATAGACAGGTCACTTTTAATGTACAGTTAAACCTGTCTATAGCTCTTGGGACTCACCAAAATAGGGTGCTATAGACAGGTCACTTTTAATGTACAGTTAAACCTGTCTATAGCTCTTGGGACTCACCAAAATAGGGTGCTATAGACAGGTCACTTTTAATGTACAGTTAAACCTGTCTATAGCTCTTGGGACTCACCAAAATAGGGTGCTATAGAGAGGGGGTGCTATAGACAGGTCACTTTTAATGTACAGTTAAACCTGTCTATAGCTCTTGGGACTCACCAAAATAGGGTGCTATAGACAGGTCACTTTAAATCGCATCGTACTATGTATTTAAAATTGGGTGCTATAGAGAGGAAGGCGCTATTTAGAAGGGCCGCAATACAGAGGTTTAACTGTATGTAATAGTTTACAAATTAAAAAGCCCCTGGTGATATCATCAGAATTACATTTTTCTTCTAACTCTCAAAATAAAACTGAGGGAAAACTTTCAATATTATTTCTCTTGGGAGAGACTTGAAAGAAAAAACATTTCTAGAAGAAAGTAGTTGGTTCCCCAAAGTACAAGTTTGTCAGTAAAGTGTATTGGAAAAAAAGAGACACAAGCTCCTTGGCTTTCAACAATTTTTTTTTTTTTTATATTTAAGAAAAACTTTTTATTTTTATTTTCCACCTTTTTTTTTTTCTTAATTCTTTTGTAGATGGGTCATCAACTTACAAATAAAAAAAAAAAAAACTAAATATAACCAAAAAAAAAAAAGTGTAAATAAATTAAAGATATATTTATAACCATAAACACACACAACATATATACATATATGTTTGCTGTGAGACAGACATATATATATATATGTGGTACATTTGGCTTCTAGATTTCTAACAAGGTGTTTCCCAAACATAAAAAGTTACAATTTGACTAATATGTATTTATAGAAGATATACACCCGCCTTTTTAAAAAAATCTTTTTCCTTGTTTTATTATTGTTATCAACTCCCAAGGGATATAGGCCTAAATACAAAGAAGTCGAAGCATATGTATGTATGTGTGTATTATATATGTATATATATATATATAAATATAGAATTTTTTGATTCTGTACATAAAGGAAAAGAAAAAAAACAAAACAAAGCAAATATATATTTTTTAAAACTTTTTTTGTTGGGAAAAATAGCTTAACACAAGTTTTCATTGGCATTTCTTAGTCAATTATGGAAGAGGGAAAAACCTGAAGAGCCACAACTTTATCATTTTACGTTTGTTTTCAAGTAGTTTGTAATGGAAAAAAAAAATAATTCATTTTTTTTTTTAAAGAAGGAAAATTTAAGACTGGCGGTATTCATTTGACAATGAATTCTTTTTAAAAATTGAAAAAAAAAAAAAAACTAATTTTAAAAAAGCCAAAAAAAAAAACATGAATAATAATAATTACTTTAAAAAAAGGACACAAAAATTCGAAGCTTACGCAAAAAAGGGGGAAAAAACAATACAATAAATACATTTATATATATATAAAACTGTACAATAATTTTTTTTTTTTAAATTAACAAATTGTACACTGCACAAATATCAATTTTTTTCAAGAGTTTATTATTTTTTTTAAAGCTTATTTAAAGATTAAAAAAAAAAAACAAAGACTTCACAACAAACCCAATAGAGAGAGATAGAGAAGTGCCCGATGAGCTAAACAATTTGATTGGATCTATGTTCCACGGAGTGTTCCATGTTTATAACAAACAACTCTAATAAAGTAAACAAAGTTAGGGAAACCAGGAGGTGGGAAATAAA